>JAHWGI010000685.1:0-716824 GCA_029379305.1 Frankliniella fusca | reverse complement strand
TTCAGAATCATTCATGATGTCCTTTCTCTTATTTATACACATTCGGGCTAGTGTGACCCTAAAATCTTGGGCGTCAAAAACTTGCATTTCATTCGTTCCTTCAATTACAGCTTCTACAAACTTCAGCATATATATTCCACAATTTACATTGTCATTTTGGCAGGGGAACTGTACAAGCCTTGTCGTTTTCCAGTGGAAGCTAGGTGATTGTCGATTTTTCATGTATTGTTTGAAGAGAGATAACAAGTGCATTTCCTGCTTGACATCTGTTCCTGCTGGATCAAGTAGCTGGAAGGTTTTCTTGGACATATTTACAACGACGACAACCCAGTGACCGGGATAGAGGTAAGGTATGATGACGGTCTGATATTGTAACAAATTCTTCATATTGACCGAAAGTGTTGGGAGGTAGTTCTTGTGAAAGATCTCCATTCCCTCAGTTGAAGAAAGAACACATGCCGTGCCATCTGACTTCTCTTCCAAACAATGTAAACAAGCATCAACAGTAGCATTTGAAATTGGCACGTTTTGTAGCAGTTCAACAAAGTCAGAAAGAGCTAAGTATCTGTCGGTTTCGCCATAAATTAGAAACGGTCTGCTCCGATCGTCTCCACACGTTCTACGCACAAAGGAAATTTCCTGCTTGGTGAGTAAATGTGCAAGGTGTAAACCATTAAATATGTTCAAAGGTGGTACAGTATAATAACCATAATATGAATTCTGTAGCTGTTCACTAATGTTTTCTGGTTCAAAAACTATGTCTGCGTCCTCTGTTGTGTTTGACGTATTGCCGGAGCTCAGAAAAACGTCCTGTAATACTCGTCTTGCAGATTTCTTAGTTAACGCCACGGCTTTAGCCTGTCCAGGTCTTTTCACGGATGTTACTTCCCGTAGTGGGGGGCTATTCCATACGTCAATTTCATTTTCTGGTTCAAGCAGAATATGTCCCCTCGAAGAATCGTGTATCACTTTTGTTGTGTCCTCTGTTATCATTTTCTTCAGCTTTCTGCCCTGCGAATATGAGTGCTTTTCCAAGTATTTATGAGGCTTCCAGATTTCTTCCTGCTTTTCTCCCCTCTTTCCTTGGACTCTGTTGTTTACAGAAAATTCTGCTTTCGGCGTGGACGTGAACATTTGAAGAACATCTTTATTGACCCCGGGTGCCTCAAAAAGACTAGAGACGTCTTGACTTGTGCCCTTTTGGGGGTTTTTGATGTTTTTGTATATCCTGCTGTTTGTTATAAGCTCAAAATTAATTTTTTTGAGCTTTGTTTCTATGTACTCACGCTCGATGTCAATGAAGCGACCTAGTTTGTTGTGCATTACATCGTGAACAGTGTGCTTTTCTAAGTTGAAATAGTCCTCAACGTCTGCATTAGATGCAGGACTGTAAACTATTCCTCCACTGCGGCATTCGTTCATTACCTGTGTCCATAAAGGCAAAATGGGTTCACATTTGGGTAGGAACACGTTTTGCAAAAATTTCTTGCAGTATCCAGGGTTTTCGGGCAGACTTGATTTCTCAGTATCACTCAGAGAATTGTTAATCTCTCTCAGATTCTTTTTAACTGCCGTAACGATATCACAGCACATTTCAAAGAAGGGTGATTGAGCGAGAGTATCTTGCTTCTGAAAATTCTCTTCCTCAATGTCATCTGGGTCTGGTCCAGCCCCCACAATATCTTTAGCCGGCCTCGACCCAATGACGAGTGACTCCACAGCCTCTTTTGTCTCATTGTAGATTTTTTTACTTAGAAGCAGCATACAAAAAGAAGCGAATCTGGATTTGAACACAGGAAGCGATGACGCCTCCGAGAGAGAAGCGATGCCTTCAAGAATTAAATGTTTTTTTTCTTCTTTAATGCAATGGTTTTTCAAGTTCGTAGACATCATTTTTTGCCAATGGTTTTTACAGAGCTGCAGAAGTACAAGTGACCCGACATCATTGTCAGTGTAACTTTCGCACAGAAACCTAAAGCATAATCTTAAGTACCCATCTAGTGACATCTTGTTAAATTGTGCGATTACAGCGTGCATAGTTGCAAAAGAGCAGTCTGTGACAACTCTGCCTACACATGGCCATGACTTACCCAGATTCGTCACCCAAAATGACCGAAACTCGCCGAGAAGATTTCCGATTGCATACTGAGAATGCCTTACAGATGCCATTTCAAATAAAGGCAAGATAGTTCCTGATGCATTGATAACTCCAGCGTAAAGGTAAATGCTTCCAGAAACATGTGGGGGCCGCCTGATGAGGGATCCTGTAGCATCTAAATGCAAAGTTATCAATTTCCAAGAGGAAAAGTGCCCACAAAGAATTTTTGCCTGTGCTTCTGAAAATAACGTTGCACAAAACGGCTCTGTCACAGTCTGAATAAATGTAGGAATATTGCCCTTGGCATCTCTTCTTTTCCTCAAAATGCAATCTATAATGTCATCCGTGTGGAGGTCATTTTTGGCCAAAACTTCAGAGCGCATGTTATGCGCTACGGCATCTGAAGTTAATGACCCAATGTTGCCCTCTACAAAGGCCTCTTCTCTTACAGATTTCACCTGCGTGTCCTGGTATTTGCTCACTTTCGTACCTTTCAGGACACGCTGAGCTCTCTTTCGCCTCTGTGCATTGACTGGACGAGTCGTCAATTCCCCTGCGGGATGATACGTCCTGCCCCTCGAATAAATCTCAATAACAGGTCTCTTGTCTGTTAGTCTTTCGGCTACAACAACAAAAGACTTACACTCGCCGGTTCTGCAATACATGTAAGAATCTACAAACATACCACGTTTCCTTGTGGTTTTGATATTTCCGGCGCTTTTAAATTTAATTGTGTGGTGTTCGCAGTCATTCACCTGGTCATCCGCGCCTAATTACTATTCCAAATTAACTAAGCACTCATGTAGTGCGTGCACCCATTTCAAATGCTACCTCCTCTTGGCGCCCGAACCGAAGAACCCCGGCCCTCGGCCAGCCTAGAGTTCTTTATGTTACCAGAGAGCCGCAACTGTTAACAAAATGGAGGCGCCCGGTGCCCCCGTCCCCTCCTCCTCCCTGGCCCCCTCGTCCTGTGCCGGCCTGCCTGCTGCTGCCTGCCTGTTCCGCGCCCGTCCGGCTGGCGGCTGCCGGCAGGCAGGCGGACGGGCGTGGTTCGCGCGCATCTGTGTCGTCTGCTTAAGAAACGGTAATGCCAACATAGCGTAAAAATATAATAACTTTTGACAAGGCTAGGGGTTGAGTTTCATTGAATCTGTGTTCGTAATATTTACTAACCAATTTTCAGACTCTTAATATTTTTCAAGTTTTGAAGTGATTATACTTATCAGATATTAAGATAGATCTCATATTGTTCGTATGTTGGCAAGTCGGAAACTTTACAAAATGGAGGTCAGTTACCACGTGACCGCTCTTAGCCAATATGAGAGCTAGCCCCTCCGGTTGCGGCTCTCTGACGAAGTATCAAGGGCTCTAGGCCGGCCGTGGCGGCCATGTTGAGAGACCGACCCGAGGACGGGGCGCCGCGCGCCTCGGAGCGACACTCTTGCGCGGACGTTCAGCAGCGAAGGACGAGCAGCCCGCCAGCCTCTGTGCCCTTGTGTCACCTGTGATCACCAGTGTTAAGCTTCTGCCTGTACTATGGGTAAGCCCCAATAAATATTGTCATGTCTCAGTGCTAAACCCTGTGTGAATCTTTCCTCATCCCTCTCCTGATTCTGAATCTGAGCGAACCAATCAAAACCAACATGCAGCACTGGTGCAGTCGATAGAACCTTAAATTTTGTTTTGTTTATGCTTTTCTATTGGTAGCCCAGACCAGAGCGGGAGGGGAAGGAATGATTCTTGTTTAGTTTAAGAAGTGAAGTGTTAGTGCCCCCCATGTCTGGTTTGTGTCCTGATTTTTTTTTGGCGAGTCGGGAGTGTTCTTGAGTGACGGTTAATACTTGGCTGTCTCCCTTTTCCCTTGCTTGAAAATGATTGTCGAGATTCGTGGCAATTTGTTCACGGCAAAAGGCGCGTTGGCGCACTGCGTGCGTCTCGATTTTCAAATGCAAGCGGGAATAGCGAGGGAGTCCAAGGCGCGATTCGGCCACCGCGACCTCCTGCGTCGCGAGCCGTTCCGCGTCGGGGACGCTGCTCGCGTTATGGTAGGGGGAAGACCGGTATTTTACCTGATTACTGAGGAACGATACTACGATCGCACTGCTACTTGTTTATATGTTTTGTTGTGGCAGACGACAGTGTCAGTAGGGTTAGGACTCCCGTCTTAACACATTTTACAAGAGTGGTTTGTGTGTTTTGCGATTTTCTGGCACTGCGCCCTTTGCTGAGTTGGGTCGGCCCGGTTTCGCCGCTATGCGCAGAGCTTCCGTCAGCGTTTACCTATTATTGTCTTTTTGATTTTGTATCATATAGGTCTGGCAGCAGCCCCAATTCATGTCAGTGTCACACAGAAATTCGCCACCAGGAAGTGCCACCGTACGGCGACCTCGGACGTGGAGTATCGCGACTAGGGGGGGGTCAATTCTTTCTGCGCCGATAGTACGCGGCTGAGCTCGTGTGGGTGCGACGGCGGCGCCCCAGGCAGCCGTGAGGGCGCCACGTGTTCAGAGCGGTGCGGTGAGGTCTCCAGGACGCCGCTGGGCAGGACGCCCGCGCCCTGGGGAGCCCCGCGGAGGACGCGACGACGCGGGAGAGGTTCGCGGCGCCGGCGCGCGCGCGCCCGTCGACAAGGGAAGGAGTCACAGTTCAAATTGTGGGGCCAACCAAGTGCTGGCGGGCCAGAGAGAGTCAACTTGTTTTCGACAGGGCGTGGCGTAGGGGCCGTCAGAACGAGGGTCCCACGTTGCCAATGGTGTAGTTTGTACGGTCATCATTCCAAACAGTGTACTGTCCTCCTCAGCTTGCTGGGTGACAGGGCGGGCGTGCCGCCGGGGACGCCCCAGCCCAGGGCCGTGTACATAGGCCCAGCAGTGATAGGAGGGGGGTGACGGCGAGAGTGCAGCCAGGAGGCCGCACTGGTCGGCCTCGGCGCAGCGCTGCAACCAGGCCCGCTCTGTTCCTGGAGATGGAAGTAGGTTGCAAGTGGGGAGCGGGAGGTCAGTGACAGTTCGGAGTCCGGAGACAACAGCGGACGGCTGCCGGATTAGCGGAGGCCCCGGCCTGGACGAGACACCTCTCCAGGCCGAGGAGGGGCCGGGGCAGTTACAGCGCTGGGGCAGCGAGCCCGGCAGCGTGGCGCGCACCGAGGGAGGGGGCGCTTGGGAGGCCGATGACCGGGGCCGGCATGGGTCGGCGCTCAGGTCAGGTGCACCGAGTGCACGGCCGCAGGTAGGAAGGACGAGAAGGCGGCGGAGGCGCGGCGCTCGGCGCAGCGCGCCTCGCGCGGTGACAGAGTGGGGCAGTGAGGCCGATCAGGGCGTGGCGCCCGGGGTCGGCGGACAGGATGTTATAGGCAGAGCTTGCCTGGTGGCCTCGAGTGAGCACGCGGCGCCTGGAGGGGCGGCCGCGACACAGGGTGGCTCAGGCGGAGTGATGGCGAGGGAGTCCGAGGGGCTGCACGGCGCGGGACACCCCAGTCCTTGCGACGAAGCCTCAAGGACACAGCCGGACAGGACAAAAGAGTGCCTCGCGGGCGGCAGCAATGCCGTCGCGGCGTCTGCGGTGCAGCATGCCGGACAAGGCAGTGGCGCCGGGTCGGACGAGCCTGACGTTCCCGCGGGGGAGAGGCCTCGCGGCAGAGACGCGGCGACAGGGCCGAATTTAATGTTTCATAGAGATTTTTTACAGAGTGAGATCGCGGAGCGCAGTTAACCAGCCGCTGACGCGGTCGCGGTGGCAGTGCAAGGCGACAGCGCGCGTGTGTCGCGCGGGTGCACGAACGGACAGACCCAACAGACAGTGCGCGACAGGCCCGTCGCAGCTGGTGAGGGGGAGCAAAGGACGTCGCGTGCACATGGGTTAGTGGAGGGCGTAGGGCTGCTGCCCCGGAGCCTGGCGGGTATAGGGCAAAGGCCCCGGAGCCCGTTAGGTATAGGACAGCAGCCCCGGAGTCCGCTAAGCGGGGGTGGGGCCAATACCCCCGTGCTAACCGTTAATAATGACAAAGGAATCACTCAGGTAAATTGTGTCGAGTTAAATGTTGCGCCCGGCGCAGTGGCAGGGCATGCGTGGCCGAGTGAGGTTGACGAGCGAGTAGAAAGCTTTGCTCGTTGGGAGGCGGTTTTAGCCAAGGAAAGAAAGAGCCTTGACGCTAATTACGCCGTGAGACTCAGGACTTCGAGCGAGCAGGAGAAAAGCATTTTGTACAGGACGTACCAGCAGGAAATAGTTCAGATTGAATATCAAAAGCAGTCAGTTATGAAGTCACTCATGAGTTTTTCTAATAATAATGAAAAATTTTCGGTTCCACAGCTTTGCAGGTTGTTAGATGTGTCCATTAGGCTAAACAAGCCATACGTAGGGGCTCATCCATTTCTGAGGGATGTCTGAAGCGGAGAACGGGCAAGAGAATCGTTAAAGTGTGCGGGAGGTATGGAGATTGCGCCCGCAGCACCGAGCTCTGGGGTAAGTGAGCTGGCTAATTTGCCGTGGGGAAGTGATGGCCCCGGGAAGGGGCAGTCGGGGGAGCGCTCGGGGAGCATTTTCCGAAGCCAAAGGGGCGTTAACACAGGCAAGGGTTCCACGATGCCCGAAGGGATGCCTACACCCCGGGAGGAGGTGAGAAACCTTGGTAAGCAAGAAGTTGCCACGGCGTGTCAGCACGATGATGTGGAAGCTTTGATCAATTATTTCGTTGATAGTAAAAATAGGTTAAAAGACGACAGGGACAGATTAGATGGGTTTGTACGGAGTCCATGTGATAAGATTAGGCGTTTAATTCAAAGTATTAATAATGATGATTTAAGAAAGGAAGGTATTGACAATTTAGTTAAATTTAGGAAAATGTATCTTGATAAGGTTTAAAGTATAGAGCTGTCAAGAGAGGAGACGTTGAAAAGTGTTCAACGGGCTGCTAGTTTGTTCTGGCACGCGTTGTCGCCAACGCAGAAGGGAGTCATGGAAGGGCCTCATGGCCCTGACGAAAATGAGAGCATTCTCACAGTCTTCTGAAAAGGAGTCGAGGGCTTTTTAGAATGCCGTGGAATGCTGTGCGAAAGGACTCAGGAGCTTTCGTCTCCTATGTTTGAAACACCAAGAGCATTCTGAAATGCTCTCGAGAGCATTCGGAGAGCTTTTGAGTCGTTTCTTGATAGGACTCAACAGCATTTGAGAATGCTGTGCGAATGCTGTCGAATGGAGACGAATGCTGTGCGAATGGAGACGAATGCTGTGAGAATGCTGACGAATGGAGACGAATGCTGTGCGAATGCTCTCGAGAGCATTCGGAGAGCTTTTGAGTCGTTTCTTGATAGGACTCAACAGCATTTGAGAATGCTGTGCGAATGCTGTCGAATGGAGACGAATGCTGTGAGAATGCTGACGAATGCTGTGCGAATGCTCTCGACAGCATTTCAGAATGCTCTGCAAATGTTCTTTGATGGAAGTGTGGGGTGGGGGAGCTGCGGGGAGGGGAGGCGTGGGTGGTCGGGGGGTGGGGGGGAGAGGGCAGGGGGGGGCGTGGGGGGAGGGACCATACCTAAATCGTTTGTTGTTCAGGGACCGTCATTAAACTGTGTACTTTTAATTTCGTGCGGGTGGCAGAAATGGGTAAAATACAGGTGCAAAAATATGTGTGCAGATAAAACATTTAATGGCCTATGATACATGTTAAAACTAAACGGACAAATTGCAAATGATTGAATAGGTTAAAAATTATTTACATAGATACATTCTTTACATTCTAATCACTTGATAACACTTAACACTAGCTAAATACAAAAAAGGGATTTACAAAAAACTAAAGCGGAGTGAGCACTGCTGTCGCAATATCCTTCTCCCCCTGCAAGTGTACTGTCAAAGGCGGAAGCCCAGCAGCATACTGCTCTGGCCTACGCTCTTGAACAGAAGAGTCCAGAAGCGCAGCAGTCTCCAATCCTTCCCTATTCTTTTCCCCCCTCTTCACATACTTCCGTTTCGGAGTATTTGCATCCTTTCGCACATAATTCTGGAGTAGATAAGTATATTGGTATTAGTATATGATGGTTGCACAGATAAAAATAAGACCTCAGATTTTAAAATGTTAAAGTATACTTACTTTTTTGATGCCTGTCCTCTGGAAATATAAACTAGTTGCCCTTTCACTAAGGTAGCCAGGGAGGCCCCCAACCAACTGCTGTACCTCGACACTGCTATATTTTATGCTGGAGTCCTCCCTTACCAGCCAGTCAGAAAATAATGCTGCAAATAATATGAATGAGCGTCAGTTTCAATGTCTTCAATTTAGGGAACAAACATTTTAGATCTTAAAACTTACCCTTGGCCTCATTTATGAAATTTGGGGGGAAGGGCTTGAAGCCCTTTGCCTTTGTAGGCTTTAACCTGTACAAATGGGCCTCTTCCCCAAACACTCCACACAACAGCAGCTTAGCCCAGTCTGCATGGGTGTCAGTGTGCCTCATATTATTAAGTGCATGCTTCTGGCAGCTGATGCCAGATCCAATAACCACCTGAAAAGTAATAATAATAAGTAGGGCAAGTGTCACTACATTTTAAGTTAATTAACAGAACAATTTCTTACCCTCTCATTCTCCTCGGTCATACCAGTGTCAACAGATGTACTGGATGCCGCTGAGGTAGATTTTATGTCACCTGATGGCAAAACAAAATTTAACATTACTATTCAAATACGGAAAACAAAGTTCCCTATCTTATAGGTACATGAATAAAACAAGAAGCGAATTGAGACTTACCGAGAAGTAAGATAAAAAATTGACTGCAAACAAGCTAGACTCAGTAAACATTACTACTGTTAAAACTTGGATGTCATCAATTTGCTTCTTGCTATTGCTAAGTACACGATTACAAGGTAACAGGCGAATTGAGCAATGGTAAGCACAGTCATAACGCATGCTAGGAGAAGTGGCTATGCTTAAGGATTTTCGGCCTTGTGATAAGACTTTCAACTGAATCGTATACTTGCAAAAGGCAACTGCTTAACATCAAAACAAAAATAAAAATAAAGAAACAAATATTTTAACTTGAAGTTAAAAGAAAAGCAGAAATGTAATTAGAACACAAACATCATGAGTGAAGTTATTATCACAGCTTGCAATGACTAGCATACCATTGATAATTCACCCACTTCTTGTATCACACAGGGTGAGCACTTAGTGCCGATGATAAAATATTGCCACAAATGTTAAGTTAGACTTGAATTATAAAAGTTGCATTCTAAATATAAGTATATACAGATATTTTTTTTAAATAATAATAAATGATTTGAAATCTTTAAAGTACGATAAAATGGTAACTATAATACAAAAAAAAACATTTAGAGTTTAACCCTCAAGGCTGAAAACTATCTGATCACAAAGTCATGAAGTACGGAATGAATTCGTGGATTTAATACAAAATACTTTGGATCACAGTATGCTAATAAATAGAAATTGAGGGGCCTTAAAACTAGAAAAAAATGACTAGCAGGCATGTTGATAAAGTACAAAAAACAACATGCCTGGAGTGAAAATGACAAAAGGTTCACACGAGAAAATCTTAAAAAAATTTAGTCTGAACTGATATTTGCTCCAACCACTTAACAACATAATCTTTCTTATAATATAAAGAGCCTGGTGACTCACTTAATGAGGATTTGATGGTCTCTAACTCAGTCTTAATAAAAACGATATTAGAGTTGAACTCAGTTTGAAGTTTTCCAACACAGTCCTTAAGCAATGAAAGCTCAGTTTGAACAAGCGTGTCATATTTGTTTTCTGCTGCCTCTCTCCGGGCTTTCTCTGAAGCTAAAGCTTGTTCTAGTTCCCGCATCCGTTTCACAACAGTGTCCTCTGCTTGGTCAAGAATTTCATCACTGTTGCGCATCATAAACTCTTCACATCGATTAACATGGGCAGCCTTCTGATTTTCAATATTCTGGAACTTCAAAAGGAAAAGGAATAAGTCATTTGAAAAGAAACAAAATGCCTTTCACGAAATGCAGAATTCGACATACTCTTCTATTTGTCTGTCCCAGGATACGAACACGATCTGGTGCCAGACTCTGGATGCGTATATGGTCACCAATATTCTCCTTTTGTGTCTTCTTCCGACCAGATTTCCCCTGAGAGTAGAGAAAAACAATAGTTCATAGACGGGATAAAAACAGAAATTAATTCAGACAGACACTTACTCACACACTCTAAATAACTCGCATGTGTTCTTGGAGCCTTCACAGTTAGTGAAGCATTGTCGTCATCATCATCATCATCATCATCATCATCACCAAAGTCTCTTCCTTCATCCATAGAGGTGTCTGATTCACTAACATTGAAGTCCAAGCCCGCAGGAAACCTCATTCTAGTGTTCTGTAACTCTTCATGAGTTGCTGAAATTATGTACTTTACCATAAAAAAAAAGACTTAATACAGTGCTGTTTGGGAGCTTACTTTTAAGGTTAAGGGAACACAATGAAAACCTACCTGCCAGTCGTCCTATGTAGCATACCCACAAACTTTCTTTCACAACTCCTTTCTCATCAGGTACTACCCCTTGCTTGGAGTAAGCATAATATTGTTTCTTTGGTTGAAAATCCGTGAGAGTTTCAGGATCGAAATGCCGGTACTCTGCTTTAGACCTTTCCCGCTCTGAGACTGTGTTTTTAACTCTCATCTTACTTACAGGAATATTTTCTGTTTTGCCATCCATGTACTTTACGCAAGCCCACCAATTCTCGTTAGACATTTTAAAATTATATGAGTTTTCACAGAATAAATAATGAACGCCGCTTGCAACTACGCGACGAGAAGGAGAGAAGCCCTGACGCTTTGCTCGTGAAGTCAGTGGCGTGGGCTTATTCTTTTATTCTTCTTGCAGTGTGTGGATAGGAGAAAGCGAGGTTAAATCTTAGTTTATATTTACTCTAAAGATACTCCATAACAAGGAAATGAATTAAATAATAGATTTAATTTGTGATTCAAATAAATCAGAGTAAAACATCAGTAGTCTGAAAATATAACGTGGCATCGCAACAATAAAAATTCAATACGGTTGACTTTTGACTAGCCGTATGCCCCCCCGTCTCCCACAGCCATTTCTCTCTGTGCTCGTGCCATCCCAAATCCCAAACACAAACAACCTCTTTCCTCTTCTTCTGAGCCACGTGAACGGAGGTGCTGGCTTCGCTGCGGAGGTTAGAAAATGTGGAGGTATAAGGAGTATTTGGTTAAGAAAAATGTACCCGTGCCTCGAACTACAGAATGGAGGCGAAAGCGAAGGGCACGTTTACAAGAGTCTGCCAGGCAGCAGAGGTTACGTCAGGAGGAGCAACAAGTAACCGCTGTAAGTATATTTATTTGTTGCTTCTTTCAGTACAGAGTGCATTAAAAATGTTATATTAAAACTTTTTATCGCAGCGTGTGATCGAAGCTACGAGTGCAGATGCCCCAGCATCACCTGAAGTGGCTTCTTCCACACCAACTATCAGCAATGTGGAAGTTGTAAGACATATTTGTTTTGTTTGAACCTTTTATGTGAGACTCTTTACAACAATTTCTATCTTTAATGGAGGAATTAGACTGGGTGAAGCCGATGTTGATCGTCAATTGTTTGGCTCCGTTCCTAAATCTGACGCAGCGGCACCGGTGAGCGGAAGGCCCGCGAAACAAATGAGCATCGTCTCGCAGATTCAAAAAAGCCAGCAGTCCTACCAAGACGACGACCGTGCTGGTACTATTACTAGCATGTAATATAATAATGAAATAAAACTGTGCGAAGAAAAACTCTGAACTCTATTACAATGGAGCCATATTCACAAATCTATGTCCGATTTACTGTTTCTACAAATCTCCACTCCTTACCCCAACCTTTTTCGAAAAGGGGTGGTATGAAAGCACCCTGCCCTTTCGCGCGAAATCTGGAGTTAGACGGTCATGTGTTTTATCACTTTCTTCAAAACCATGGACGACGCCGCACTAATCGAGCTGGTTGAAGTAAACCCGGTGCTGTACGATTCGTCGTACATCACCAATGCAGCCGGGAAGGAGGAGGTGTGGGCGGCGATCGGCCGGGCGATGGTGCCACAAGTTCCTGGTAAGTAGAAAAATTTGGGATGTCTTTTTAAAGTTGCGCCTTGCTCTGCTAACCTGTCTCTCGTACAGGTGAGGAGTGCAAGGCCAGGTGGAGGGCCATCCTCAGGGCCTACGGCCAGAATAAGAGGCGGCGCAAAGGCCGAAGCGGGATGGGGACGGACGACCTGCCGTCCTCATACATCCACGCCGAGGCCCTTGGCTTCCTGGAGCGGCGGCGGGACGGCACGGCCGTACCGCAGGAGTCGTCGTTGGGGCAGGCAAGCTCCAGCTCCATCCCGGACGACAGCGACGACTCCTCGCGGACGATGTCAGCAGGTGTAAGTCTAATTAATCTCGCTATTCTACAAAAAGTGACACGATGTGATGGGCATTTAAATGCGAGTAACAGGTAACACATTCCTGGCGCATTTTGTGTGCATTGGTGCATTTACTGCACATTTACTGCACATCACGGGCAACAAAAGTGGAGGGAATGTGTTACCTGCAAGTTACCTGATGTGCGCATTGTACTTCGCTATCGCATTAATGCGAATCAGCGCTTCTGAGCATAGGCTCGTCGCTGAGTCGCAAAAACTTCAGCCAATCCAAGCGTCAGGTGCAAGTATAGCAATTTCGAGAACGTAATAACAGTTTGTAGAGTGAGGGTTGGGACAGTGCCTTAACATTGAACACAAAAGGGAAATTCTAGATTATCCTTATTCTGTCGTTTCGAGCGTGATTTTGCCTCGATGTTGCTCTACCTTGACTGAGAAAATAATTTCCAGGCGGACATCGGGCTTTTGCTGGAGGCAGCGGCCAACCCGGTGGTGCTGCAGGTGGCGCCCAACGTCGGGGTCGAGCTGCGCGACCAGGACTTGCCGGGACCGTCGACGGCGCAGTACATCGACCTGCGGCCGCGAAGCCCAAGACGCTCCCGGCCAACACCAGCAGCGCAGCCCAGCTCCGACGGATAGGAGCCGCTGCAGCAGGAGCAGCGAGCCACCAGGCCTCTGCAGCCGCAGCCCCAGGTGGCGCCATCGGCACCCGCCTGCGCACCCCCACCCCGGCCGGCTGTGACGCGACCTCAAGTGGCAGCGGTGGCAGCGAGGGCAGGGGTGCAGCAGCCCCCGGTGGCGCCATCGGCACCCGCCCGCGCACCCCCACCCCGGCCGGCTGTGACGCGACCTCAAGTGGCAGCGGTGGCAGCGAGGGCAGGGCTGCAGCAGCCCCAGGTGGCACCGCGGGCACCCGCCCCCGCCCCCCAGGCGACTTCGCAGCAGCGCGTCGTGGTGGTGGCCGGCCCTCGCCCAGTGCGGCCGCCCGGAGCAGGCTCGGTGGTGCGCTTTGTGCGGCGAGAGGGGCGCATTGTCGCTGTCTCAGTGCCAGGCCCACCCGCACCGGGCGGACTGCGGCAGGAAGCTGGCGCACCACCCCGGCACCCTTCCACACCTGCAGCCCGAGGACCACCCCCTGCACCGCCAGCAGCTGCAGCGGGGCACCAGCAGCTGCAGCAGCCACCACAGCGGCAACAGCAGCTGCAGCAGCCACCGCAGCGGCAACAGCAGCTGCAGCAGCCACCGCAGCGGCAACAGCAGCTGCAGCAGCCACCGCAGCGGCAGCAACAGCAGCTGCAGGTGGGGCGCACGGTGGTCGTTCCTCCGCGAGGTCAGCAGGGAGCTGGGGCGCCACCCCGGCACCCTTCTCCACCTGCAGCCGGAGGACCACCCTCTCCACCACCAGCAGCTGCAGCGGGGCACCAGCAGCTGCAGCAGCAGCAGGTGGATCGCGCGGGCATTCCACCCATACCACCGCGAGGTCAGCAGGGAGCTGGGGCGCCACCCCGGCACCCTTCTCCTCCGCCCGAAGTGGGTGGACCGCCCTCCCCGCCACCAGCAGGCGCAGCGAGGCAGCAGCAGCTCCAGCAGCGGTCCCCTCCTCTGCGGCAAGCACAGCAGCCCCAGCGTCCCCAGCACTTCGACCGAGAGGCGTACCGGAGGGAAGCGTTGGCGCGAGGGCGGGCAGCTGTGCAGGCGCAGCGGGCCGCTAACGGGGAGGACGCCAACGACGACCCGGACGACCCGCCCCCGCAGCAGAGGGTCCAGCCAGCTCCCCGCGGGCGACAGCAGCCAGCCCGAGGAGGTCGAGGTCGCGGTGCTGACCTGGGGCATGCCGAGCGGCGCCGCGGACAGGCCAACCGTGAGCTGGACCTGCTGCTGAACGAGACGGCTGTGGCAGTCCTGGAAAATTTGAGGGGACCTCCCGCTCCCCGTGACCAGAACGCTGCATGGGCGGAGTATCTCGCGTCGCAATTGAGGCGGTATCCGGATGGTGCTGCCGCTGAGATGCAGCGAGAGCTCATGCAGCTGTTTTGGGAGCGGATGCCTCAAATTCATGAGGCACACCTGGAGCGGGAGCGTCACAACCCGTAGAACCCTTTTTTTGTTTGTAATTTTTTTTTAATTTTCTTTTCATTAATTTTCTTTTCATATCTTTTCTAAGCATGCATGTCAAAGATCATGTCTTCATTCCATTCCTCATTTTGTTTCTTAGATCATGTCATTCTATTTCTAATTTTGTTTCATGCATGAGTACAATCACTTCACTTTCAAAATTCCTATATTATCTCATTTGGCCTCAGCAATAATTTGTCTTTTTTTTTTTCATTCATGCATGAAAACTGGTCAACATGTCAATTTTCATTTTTTTGCTCAGTTTTAAGTGATTCGTTCATGAGACAAGGAGCTCATTTAAATGTATTGAATTATGCGTATTAATTTTGCTGATCATTGACTAAAATATTGCTAAACTATATTTGAGCTCAGATTTAAAATTAACAAAATTTGTTAAGAGTTCTCAAAATAATACTATCCAACTTAACAAAAAAGATCAGCATTTCCAGTTTAGAATATGACAAGTATCATGCCTGTAGGTATTGTGAGATCTGAGATGAAAGTGGAATCAGTTAATGGTTACAGTTGACTGAGAACATTACTCGTTCTTTTCACCAATCAGGAGAGAGGCGGTGGTAAACAACGAGTAAAAACTGATGATATAATTCTTCGGGAGGGGGCGACCTCAAAGAAAAATCACTTGTAAATTTAAGGAACACTTTATTGTAAGAGACATTTATGAAAAAATGAAGTAACGTGTTACCTAATCCATCAATCAGTAATTGGAGTAGAAAATATACTGTAATGACAAAGCGATAATGTCAGCCTATTGAACAGTGATACAGTGAAACCTGAAAGCGGATAGCCTTGATCGTACGAAATCCCTCCTTATAAAGTAACTTTTCCAAAGACCCAAGTCAAATTTGACATACGTAAGAAACTTGTTCTAAAGAATACCTGGAAATAACATACTAAACCTGGGGACAAGAAGCACTTTTGCCATCCTTTTCTGGTCATTTTAATATAAAATAATATTAAATAAAATAAGATAATATAAAATAATATAAAACAATATAAAATCAGGAACTAACTTTCTGTACTCCTTGAAATTTTATGTGTCAGCCTATCACTTAACATGTAATCAATTAATAATCCCTTGGAAAGGAGAACCAACTTAGCTTTTAATGATATAACGTCACTTTCAGGAAATTCCAGTCGAAAGGAAATATGGCTACTTGACAACCTTGAACAATTGATTAGATTACCCTTTATTATTTAAGCTGTGATACCATAATTTATAATACTGTGATACAATTCTGTTAAATGTTGTAAAAAAATAAAATAAAATTAATATTTATATCAAAGCCAAATGAAGAATAAGACCTAGTCCAACCGTAATTAAAATGGAAAATGTACTGTAAGTAATGGCGTTAACTTCATCCTATTGAACTGCAATACTATTTTCCGATAAAATAAGGCTCTTGTTTACCATACGTTGAGATTTTACCAGTGCCTCGTAACTCCCCTTGACTGGGAACCCTGTAGCTTGCAAGAATGGGCCTCCTATGGGAAAATAGACAGATACCTGGTTCCCGGTAACTTGAAAGGAAGGAGTTATTCTACTCTGGATTTGACTGAACATGTCAATTTACACGAGAAAGTTGTCACATTTAGAAATGTAATTGATTCATGTTAAATAAATTTCACCCCTATAGATTTCACCCCAGTAGATTCATTGAGCAATAACACCTTTCAGCACATGAACAATACTACTCACACAGACATATTCACACACACACACACACACACATCACTCGGTCAGATACCTCCACTGATAGGGGATTTCTCCGGCTGGGCTGAGGAAGAAGTCGACGAGGTGCTGGCGAATTTCCCTCCCGTCCTCCAACTCCCTGACGTCCTCGGCGGGCTCCGGCTCGCGCTCTGGCAGGTCGTTGTCCCCCACAGCTGGCAGGTTGAACTCGCCGAATCCCGGGATGTCGTGGAGTCGAGCAGGGACGTACCAGTACCTTTGCGGTGGCACGTTCTCCTGGTTCAGGATCAGGAGGTTGTGCAGCACCACGCAGGCCTTGATGATGGACCTCGCGTTCTCCTCGTGGGCGATGAAGGTCCGCCTGAGCACCCGCCACCTTGAGGACAGGATGCCAAAGGCATTTTCAATTGTCCTCCTTGCTCTGGACAGTCTGCAAAAAACGTATCATTTTAGTTGCGCTCAAGTACAAGAGAACTGAAGCGAGTTAGCGAAATCAGAAAAGCCGCTGCTCTAACCGGTAGTTATAAATGCGCTCAGCATCGCTGACGATCTGCGGCTGGCGGAAGGGCGTCATGAGGTTGGGGCCGAGAGGGAAGGCGCCGTCCCCCACGATGGTCGGCGGGGTGACGACCCTACGCGACCCTACCACCCGGCAGCTGCCTGGGTGGGGGCAGAGGCAGGGTGCCGTCCCGTAGCGCTGCGTACAGGTCGCACTCCTTCCACAGACCGGCATCATGGCGCCGACCACGACCACCGATGCTCACGTAGACAAACTTGTAGTTCGCATCGCACATGCCCAGCAGCACCATGCTGAAGTCGCCCTTATAATTGAGCCACTCTCCTTCCCTGGCGTTAGGCTGGTTCTGCAAATAAAATATTCAGCGTTATGTAATGTTGCAACAGTCTTTCCCAGCACACAGCACCGGACAGGCCGGCTGCTAGTGTTTCCAATCGGTCGGATACCGACGGGACCCGACTGTAGTCTTCCGTCTCTCTCACTCTCATCCGTGTCAAGTGAGAGGGAGAGAGACGGGAGACAGTCGGGTTCAGCCAAAATCCGACCGATTGGAAACACTACCGGCTGCGTCTGCCCCGCCCCCCGCGTTAAGACCGAATTAAAAAAAGGATTCAGAGGCCTCCCTGCCTGTCTGCTTGACTAGGACAGGGAATTCAGACAGCAGACGACGCGCGGGCCGGACAGAGTCGGACCTCTCGCTCGCTCTCACACATTAACCATAGCCCGGCCGAGCATTGCACTGATTTATAGCGCTTACCTGCATGTTCACGTGCTTCCCGTCCAGGGCGCCAATCATGTTGGGGAAGTCCCACCTCTCCCAGAAGCCGTCCATGGTGCGGGCCATGCTCTCCTCCGTCATGGGCGGAAACACCTCCTCACGGAGCTCATCCCACAGAGCCTCGCAAGTCTCACGGATGATTCCGTTGGCCGTGGGTTGCGGAATGGTAAAGAGGGCACCAGAAAATTTCTGGTAGCTACCAGTAGCAAGGAAACTGCAGGGAAAAAACGATTGCGATTACAATACGCCGTGTAAAATATGTCGATTTTTCTTCGAGAAACGCATACGCTATCGACGGGGAGAGGCGGGGTGGATGGGACGGGTTCAAATCCAGTTAAAATTTAAAGATTTTCACACGCTACGCGAAGGCCAGTGGACCCCCCCGTGACCTCATTGAGCATGGATAAAATCAGTAGGAAAATAGGAGGGGGGGGGGGGAGCGGGAGTCCGTCAAATTGGACCTGGGCGAGGGACCGCCGGCGAGCGTGCCGGGCAGGGAGCTGGCTCAGGACGGTCCGGCCCACGTGCGTGACACCGCGAAAAATCATGTCCTCACAACCAAGGAAATAAAATATGTACTCACTGTAGCGTCAAGGCCAGCCGTTCACCGGGTGGGATGTACATGTACTGGGGCCTCTTCTGGATCAGTGGTGCGACACGGGCCAAAAGCTCGTTGAATGCTTCCGGCGTCATCCTGAAGTACTCGAAGAATACCTCCGGGTCCACCTCCAGCATTTCGCGGATCTGGGTCCTCCAGGCGCCATGCAGGTCTCGGCCAGCCCAAGCAGGTCGGCGGCGCCAGCGCCGCGGTGCACGGAGATTAGCCAACCGTCGCTGACGGACCAGAGCGGCAAACAACAAGGCGAGCCGGGGGTAATGGTCACCTATTAAATGCCAATGTCAATTCAAGTGTCCGAGAGCAGTTCATAACGCGTGTATGAGGGAAAGAGTGAGGAGTGAAATTCGTACTTACCAGCAGGACGATTCGCCAAGCCACGAGCGAGTAGGTCGCGGATCGCAAGAGCGTTCGCTTGCAGACGCTGTCGTAGCGTAACCATAGTCAAAATCCGAAGTCAAAATCAAGGTGAAAAGCAGGGTCGGTTCCGATCGAGACGATATGCGGCAGTCAAATCCAAAGAAGAAAACAAAGGTCGAGGTCCAGGAGGAAAGCAAGGTCGGATGATGAGCGCAAGCAGCACGGCAGGGCAGAGAACACGAGGAGAGGCGAGATGTGACCGTATGGGCGCAGTACACAAATCAGAATGAGCAGAGCGAGCTGGCCCACTCGACACCGCAGCTCGGTTGTTTGGAAGGGTGGAGGAGGGGAGGGGCAGGGAGGGGGCAGGGGAGGGGCAGGGAGGGGGCAGTGCAGAGCCAGCGCCGGCAGCGCACCGCAGCCACCGCAGCGCTGCAGCGGCGCGACACCGGCAAATCGAGGGGGGCGGGGCGCGGCGCGGGCGTCGACGCCCCCTCGGCGTCCGAAAGCGGCAAGTGGGAGTGGGACGATCACTCCGGGCTGTAGCTCTAGCTCTCTCCAACTTAAACTCGTTTCGGAACGCAAGCGGCCATTTGAATGTCTGCCCAGTACAGGCCCAGTGCTCTGATTCCGAAAATCGGTCCATGGGACTCTCGTACCTCCATCCTCGTCGCACACATGAGGCACTGCCATTGAGTGGGAGTGAGAGAGAGATATGACAGCGTCTACCTCACATTGACTGACGTGCGGAATCAACCTACTTGTCTGCTTTGAGCAGGGCAGGGCAGGAAGGCGGGCAGGGCTCTCGGCTGCCGTCTGATCCCAAAGACGCTATCGCGTCTCCGTCCTTGTCGCACTAATGTGGCCAAGATAGGACGCCGTCATAGGTGCGACAAGGACAGAGTTACCACAGCGATCTTCTGAATCAGACCAGGGTCCTATCACTTCGAGATCGGAGGTGTCCGGTTTTCGTGCTATCGCTGTCTCTCTTCACCCATAGAAGGCATGTGGTGCGAGAGAGACAAGAGCATTACCCCAACCACACCCCCGATCCTCGAAGTGAGCAGTAGAGCAGGCCAGAATTAGAGTTCAGAATCAGCAGAGCGACTCCGGCGCGAGCACTATCGTAGGCCCATTCTGAGTGTGCGAGAGAGCCAGAGCGCCCTCGCACTGTCGGCAGACTCCTTGAGGGCGAGAGAGACAGAGCGAGGAGTGCGCGCACGGGAATCGCTGTGCAGACAGCAGCCGAGCGTATCGAAGATCGCTCTTGTGCCTCCGTCCTTGTCGCACCCTCGGCGGCGCCCTATGTTGGGGGTGGCAGGGCCTCATGAGTGCGACAAGGACGGAGGTACTAGAGCGATTTTCTGAATCAGTCGGGTGGTAAATTGTAAATTCGAGAAGTACCCGCGGCGCCTGCTTCCGAAGAGCGGACACTTTTCGAGAGTTTTCTGTACATCCAAAAGAAGGTGGCTTTCCCTGGCCGGCTTGCTCATCAGGAAGAAGGGGAGGGGGGGAGGGGAGGGGGAGATGCCCAGCAGACCACAGCGACCACAGCAGACTGATTCCAGCTGGCTGCGTAGGTTTTGCACTTTACCGCTTGGTGGCGCACCCGTCGGGTGAAGCCGATAGTGATCGTCAATTGTTTTAGGCTAGCCAGCGCGGCCAGCGCGCCATCGGTCAATGGCGAAGGTGCCTCCTGGAACAGTTGACAATCACCATCGGCTTCACCGCCGGGACCGCCGGGGCCGCCGGGCCGTCGGTGAAGCCGACGGCCATCCGAAACAATTGACAATCACCATCGGCTTCACCCGACGAATTTGGCTTTCGTAATCATTTGACGAAGGTACCTCAATGTTCTTGCTAAAACTAGCGAAGATTAACTTTCCTTTTATGAAAATTCGGTGATTTCCTGTTGAATAGCTGATTCTTTCCGTATCTTGTAGAATTTTCCCTGTTCTGGGCGCTTCTGACCGCAGATTAGGGAATGTACCCAAACAATTGAAAATCAACATCGGCTTCACTCAGTCTAATTCCTCCATAAGATTGTTTTCTGTTTGTTGCAGACCCCTCAAGTTCCATTACCTTCACAAGACAGTGTGTCAAATCCACCAAAGTCTTTTGAAAAATCTTTCAAAGTGCATGTAGATGAACAATTTAAAGATTGCCTTTGCCCTTGCACTGATGTCACAAGCAACGATTTAACTCTGATGGTTATTGCAATTGGAATGCGCCACAAATTAACTTGGCTTGCTCAGCTTGATATTTTAAAAACGGTTGCTTCAATATTCCCAAATAGATCAGACATTCCATTTACTAAGCATCATCTGTTTAAACGTGTTCAATTAGATAAAGTTGATGTGAATCATCACATATATTGCAAGGATTGCAGAAGATACCTGGCTGATAAATCAGATGTGAAAGAACAGATATGCGATATCTGTGAAAAAACTTTGGATGTGAATGCAGCTGCAAATTATTTTTGCTCGTTCTCTTTGGCTGATCAGTGCAGGGATCTTTTTCAGGGTCCGGAAAACTTAGGAGAGATGATTTTGAACCACCGAGTTAATCATCAGAAAAAAGTGGACACACTTGAAGACATATGTGATGGATCAGAGTATTTGAAGTATTGTACTCCAGGTGAAATTCTCTCATTTCCTGAAAACTTTTCTTATAATTTTTTTACAGATGGTGTACCAGTGGGCAAATCCGGCAAGAGTATATGGCCAATTTATATCAGTATTAATGAGCTGCCTGAGGAAATTAGGCACAAGTTCATACTTTTGGCAGGTTTGTTTTTCTTAAATTAGGGAACAAGCTTTTGAGTAAGGGCTGTATGTGGCCCTCCAAAAAAAAATGCTAATCAGAGTTTTATTTTTACAGGCTTGTACATTGGACCAAAAGACCCGAACATCAATGAGTTTATGACTCCCTTCATTAAAGAAGCGAACAAGCTTTCTTGTGAGGGCTTTGAATGGTACCATAAGAAAATTTCTCGGTCAGTTATTAGCAAGGCCGTTCCAATGTGTGGTATTGTGGATTCCGTTGCGAGGGCAATGCTAATGAATATGCAGTCATTCCATGCATATGCTGGCTGTACATTCTGTTACAAGATACAAGAACCAACATCCAACAACAAGAACTTGAAATTTGTCGTGCACTTAGGAGAAGTATTAGAAGACCGGACAATGGAAACAATGCAAGCCGATATCAAAGAAGCTTACATCAAGATACAAAATGCCAAAGAAGTTAACCATTGTAAAGGTGTTAAGGGCCCTTCATGCCTTATGGACTTAAAAAATTTTGATCTTTGCCGGGGGGTGGTTGTGGATTACATGCACTGTGTTTTATTGGGGTGCTGTAGACTACATATGAAATTGTTATTTCATACTAATTTTAAACATTGTTGGAATATTAGTGGTGATCCTAGTAAGGTTAGTATGGAGGATATTATTAGTTCTGTGGATGAGCGGCTTCTGAAAATCAAGCCTCCAAAATCCATTACACGGACGCCTCAATCACTAGGGAATCTTGGGGCCTGGAAAGCTTCGGAGTGGAGATCTTGGATTTTGTTTTACTGTGTTGTCTGTCTTGAGGGTTTGTTAGCTAATAAGTATCTCAAACACATAGCTATGTTGTCTTCCGCTGTTAATATCCTGCTACAGAAGAGTGTGACAATTTCTGAGATTGGCTCAGCTCACGAGCTCTTGATGTATTATCAGGTGTATTTTCAGGAGTACTTTGGTAAGCACAATATGGTCTATAATATACATTTGCTGTCGCATGTGTGTAAGGGAGTGTTGCGATTTGGTCCACTTTGGACACACAGTGCATTCCCTTATGAAGGTCAGAACCGGTACCTGCTTCAAATGTGTACTAGTCCCTTTAGTGTAGTCAAGCAAGTAAGTACTCGATATCTCCTAAACAAATCATTTCCACAGCTTTGTGTAAGTTTGTCAGGTGGTGATCGTTCAATTGATCTTTGTGAAGATATTTTGGAGAGACGCCTCAAATGTTATGTATATAATGCAGACTGTGTGTTGGTGGGGAAAGGTAGTAGGGCTGCACTGAATGAAGAGGAAATTAGTTGTATTCAAGATTTTGTAGGTTATGATCATAATGTTATTATCAAATCATTAGCATTTAAGAGTATGCTTGTGAGGGGATTTCGTGTGTCTGTGTCAGGAAGTGATTCTACCCGTAACTTAAATTGCTATGTTGACGTCAAAGATGTGGGGGTATGTTGTGTCACTAAAATTATCAATTATCTTTCAACTGAAGTTCTAGTCTTAGTGAAACCTGTCTTTGTCACTGGTGAGGCAACAGTTAAGCAAATTATTGATGGTGTTGATTTAGGTCACATTCAGAAAGTAGGAAAAGTACCATTTGGTAGCCTCATGTGTGTTAGCCCTAAAAATATAATAAGCCAATTTGTATTCATGGATTTAGTAAGTAAACAATTTGTGTGTCGACTTCCTTATGGGTGTTATAAAGATTAAACTTTTTGACTCAGATTTAACAAATTTCTTATTTTCCTTACCCTCTTTACTGTACCATATACAAAGGAAACTGTTCAATGCCAATAGAATGCATAGACAGTTTGCATAGCAAGAAAGCTCAAAAGTTTTTTTCAAATGTCAACCTAAAGAGTGTGAATAGACCTTTCTGAGCACAACAGTATGCAATAATGCAAACGTTGAATTCAAGAGGGTGCCCCCACATAGTTGCCTCACGTTCATTTAACTCAGACTCAGTATTGTTATATCTATGCAAGTTAAAAGAATAAGGGCATAAATTGGGTTGTTTCAAATTATATTACAATTTTAATCTGAGTCTATGAATAGTTTCTGAAGCAGTAACCCCCTACCAGTCATGCTGTCACTTTTCTACAAAATGTGGCTTGAGAAGTTAAAAAGTAGCATTACATAACATAAATTGATACTAGAACAAAACCTTATTGTGGTGGGCATAGCCCCCGCTTTCATGCTTGTTATCAGAATAAATTGTACTGCCTACGTCTCTCGCAACCGCCTACCAAGGAGGCTGCGCTGCGGCCGGGCCCGTGCTACCGGGCCCGTGGCGCGCGGCCGATATTTTATTCCTGGCTCCGCACTCACTCATTTGAGATGGCGGAGGTGAAAGGCCACCTCCTTAGCTTTCGAGAGACATGTCGCACGCCTCGATAGGACAACCCGTTTGAGAATACCATCGAACTTTATAAGTCGTATGACGTAATCAAATGAAATCGAATGAAATCAAATCTATAAGCACCGAACATGGTTTTTCTGTTCGGGAGGGCTTGTTATAATGATTTTGACGGGGGCCAAAGTTCAGCAATAAGGCGACTTGTCCTGTGCTGACGATCTGTGGGGGGTGGGGGGCAGGAAGCGGCGGGGTCCGCTGCTGCTCCCTTCCCATCCCTCGCCACCTGACCCGCCCCCTCCACTACTCGTACCATGGTTGAGTCCTTTCGCACAGCATTCTCTGCATAGGACTTGACAGCATTCGGAGACGTTTCCGAAATGCTGTTAGAAAGCCCTCGAGTCCTTTCGAGTCCTTTCGCACAGCATTCTCTCCATAGGACTTGACAGCATTCGGAGACGTTTCCGAAATGCTGTAAGAATGCCCTCGAGTACTTTCGCACAGCTTTCTCTACATAGGAGTTGAGAGCATTCTCAAAAGGCTTTCAGAATGCTGTTAGAAAGCCCTCGAGTCCTTTCGAGTCCTTTCGCACAGCATTCTCTACATAGGACTTGACAGCATTCAGAGACGTTTCCGAAATGCTGTGAGAATGCCCTTAAGAGCATTCTCACAGCTTTCTCAGTCCTTTCACAGCTAACAGCTTTCTCACAGCATTTCGAAACCGTGTAGAAAGCTGTAGAAAGGAGTCAAATGCTCTGCAAATGCTCGGAGAAAGCTCTCATCCATTCTGCATTTTCGTCAGGGGAACGGCTGTATGCACCGTGTGAGGATAAGAACTTATTTAAAGATCTGATAAAGTATGATTAAATCTTATTAAGAGAGGGAAGGAAGCGATGACGGAGTCATCGCAACCGACCAGTAAAGAGTAGTCTTTATAGAAATATTGCTTTACTTGTTATTAATTATTCTATCTGTTGCAGGCACTGCATTGAATGATTCTGGCGAAGTTTATTTAATTACCATAATAACTATACATTTTTTTTACAGCGTTAAATTTAATAAAGAAAGTAAGTGTTAGTAGCAAAGGGACGCGGCAGTATTCAGTAGTTAAAAGGAAGAGCAAAGATTGGTGTAAAAATTAACTGATCGGCCGTAGGTGATGTTAAATTTAAAATATTTTCTTAGACAAATCTTCTGTGGTCAAATTAGTAAAAATGTTAAATGGCCTTTAGAGCCCGTCCCTTCGCGCAAAGTAAATCAGTTCTTTTCTTGAATAAGATCTCATTGATTGTAGGTAGTTCGGCCGAACGTACAAGAGAGCTAGTTGTGATTAGTTTCCTTTTAAATAAATTTAAAGTGTGTCCATGTTTAAATCAAGTTAGGTAGAATCATTATGATAGTAATAGCAAATGAAACTTGCATTGTTTCAATGAATTTCTTATTTTTGAGTCGATACCAAATCGAAAAGAAGTAGAGTTCAATAATAATAATCTTAGTTTTTTTAAAAAAGAAAAACTGTTAAGTGAATATGACTGTAAGGAAGCTATAGAATAGAGCGTAAAAAGGTAATTGTTTATATGTCAATGGATTGTGTGAGTTTCCAGTATTTTAAACATCAAGTTAAATTCAAAGGGTTTAACGGAACGAGAGAATAAGAATGTTAGTGTTTCGGCGACTTGAGTGTGTTGTTCTAAGGGATTAAGAATTATATAAGAAAGGGACAGGCAAATTAATGTTGTCTTGAGTAGGGTATTGTCATTACTTGTTAAGTTTATTCGTGTATGAAGTAGATGTCCCGCTCAAAAGGAGTAGCCGAGCGGCTAGGTTGGAGAGGACCATTAAATAGTAAAGTTTTGTTAGAAAACGGGAGGAGGTATTTAAAAGTTTAAGTAAGAATTAGAATCGGACTGATAATTCAACAGTAAAATCAATTTAGGTTTTTTCTTTTTTAGTGTATCTCTGAATAGGTGATCCTCTGTAGTTTCTTTGAGAAGCCTGTCCCCGAGTAGGAAAGTGGTAAATCAGATGGATTTTTAAATTTGAATCCAATTAAGTTTTAAGTTAGAGTTACAAAAAGGGCTTTTTTTTGTTACATTTACTTTGGAAATCTGTAAGGATATGCGTAAATGGTTTGATTTTGTTTTGTTTTTTCCTGTACAAGTTAAGTATAGTCAAGTTAAGTGTTAAATTTTATGCAAGTGAGACAATTTTTGTGTGCATTCCTTAAAATTTGGAGTTGTGATTTTTTTTAGAAAAGAATTCAGCTGAATGTTGGGTTAGAAGGTTAAAAATTGATTATTTGAAAGCTTTCTGTTTAGCATTTGTATTGCTTTTGTGATGAAATGGATAAAGGATTTGTTTAATAGCACGTAGTCGAGTTGGAAGAAAGCCACATGAAACTTTGCTGTCAGGTGAAACGAATGAGTTCAGTTTAATATGGTTTGTATGTGTATCAAGTTAACTAAGTTGGTAAAAAAACGGAAGTTTTAAAAGTCCGTTGGATATTTATTTCAATCAAGATTGTAAATGAAAGCAGATGATACTAAAATCTAATTTTTATCTTGGGATTTTTTTTTATTTTTTTTTGCTGTGTTGCGCCTCGCGGACTGCGAGCCATTGAGCCATTCATCAGTCCCCCCTAGGTACAATATACCCAGGGTACGCGCTTGGTTTTTGAACTTCGGAGTAAAAGCTAGCTGACACTTTATTATGTCTTGCACTTTTATGTATTAAGGCGACGTTACGAAAATGTGCGTACGAATAATTTTATTTCAGCGCCTTCTGCACTTACGGGGTTTGGGTAGTCAGCCACCGTTACACATGTGTTTGGCGGGTCGACCCACCCAGGGTCTGGCACATACTGCTATAAATGTGTTACACTCGGGAGAGCCGCGAGCGTGGCGCCGCCGGGCGCCGGGCGCCGCAAGGCAACAATACCAAGGGTTGGAGCCTCGCCTGGTCCCTGCCTCGGCCCCGCAGGCCCCGCTGGCCCCGCCTCCCCCTCCCGACCCCCTCGCCTGGCCCGCCTGGCTTCCCCCTCTCCAGGCCTGCACAGCCGCGCGCCGCACTGTGACAACCCGGCCCGCTCTATACTATTGCGAGAGTACAAGCCGATGAAACATCAATTCTCTTTAGTTTCTTTTTATTTTATTTTTGCTAAGATGTATCATCTGCTAAAAATTGAATATTTTTGGTACTAGTTGTTTTTAAAGTCACTAATTTCTTTGTGATTGTTCAGCAGTTTAGTGGAGGAACGGCGGTCTGGCTGTCCTGTCGGCCCGGTGACGTGCACACACTAAGCCTAGAGTTCAGCGCGCCCTTCAGCAGATGTCCACAGCGAACGAGCCACTCCCAGACCCCATGAGTGAGTAAGCCGAGCCGAGCCGAGGCCAGCAGCAGAGCGGCCAACCCTTTGCCCACCGCTCAGGCCCTGCAACGGTAGTGCTTGTCGACACTCGTCCGAGCGCAGGGAGACCGTCGTGGGGAGCCCGGCGAGCGAGGCAGCGAGGGCGCAGCAGTCCAGTCGATATGGCCCGCCACAAGGACAAGAAGAGGGGCCAGGTCTCAGACAGCGAGACAAGAAGGGCACGAACGGCTCAGGGCGCGGGGCAAAACCACGGGAGGCTTGGACATATTGGACACGGACTGGAGCAAGCAGGGCGTCGCAAGCAAGAGGGATGCCGACAGCATTGAGGCTTGTGTGATGTCACGGGTGCGGCAGGGAGGTCGGGCCGACGGGCCCGAGCGAGCTGGTGTTATGGTTTCATTGACGTTAAACCGTTATGTTCTTGTTAGTTCCTGTAGAGTTTCAGTTGGTAAACTTTAAAGTTAATTCTGATCATTTGATTTAAAAATTGAAAGGTGCAGTAAATTGTATTCTTGGTAACCTGTTCAGACTTTGCAGCATAGGCTTTTATTTATGGTTCTCTTAATTGAGCGTTGTAATTAAAGAGCTAGTTTTTTCTGGGTTCAGCTGGCCTAGTTAAACGTTGTGCAGCAATAAAAAAAAAGGAAAGGTTAAAAAAAAAATGTCACCATTGTGGTAGTAAAAGTTTCAGTGGTCAAATCAAAAAAAGGTTTCCTACTGTGCTATACCAGCGGGTAATGTATTGTAGTATTTGTGCTGTTTTAAAATCTGGTGTAAGAGAAAAAATTTAAAAGAGAGACTTTTGCATGCAATGAAATGTTGCAGTAAAATGTAATGCCTTTGTTTAAAAATGAAATACAATGTGAGTGTGAGTGTTTTGCAATGTCATGTCGATTTATATGTAGTAATTTGTCATTGGTTTGCAGCGGTCACATTGAGTCCAGGTCCAGTAAGTAAAAATGTTTGAGATACGGGTGGAAATTGAGGTCAGTATTTGTCAAATTAAAAACGAAACAATAATTCAATTTTTGATTTAAAAAAATTTAAAAAAATGTTATGTTAATGTAAAATTTTGGTAAATGCAGTAAATTTGTTTTGTAAAGGCCAAAGGTTATCAGCTTCTCCGAGTAAAAAAATTTTGAGGGCAAAATTCATTAGAGGGGGGAGGAATGTTGGCAAGCCAACAGCAAGTTTAAGGTAAAGCTTGTCCCTTTTAAATCTCCCGCCTAACAGCGGTTACAACGCGAAGCTGGTAACCTTTCGTATTTTGGCGCGCGGCGCGCGGGGCAACCGAAGGGTCCCTTCGGTCATCTGCCGACGGGCGGCCCGCCGGACGGGGCCGCACGGGGCTTTTCGGGTCCGGGCGCCGGTCAGCAGTAGTAGTAGTAGTATTGCAGCGATACGAGTAAGAGCAATTTGTGAGCAAGAAGGACGCCCCTAGGACCTGGCCTGGGCTCTGGTGGCTGCTGTCGTCTATAAATTTGTAAGTATTTAATTTAATTATATGTTCATATTTAATCTGCTTTGTTATCCCTTTGTCTGACCCTTTCACGAACACTCCACGTGCAAAGCTATAAATTCACACACAAAAGTTCTGTTTTTCTCATTTATTCGGAGTTGTAGCTAGGCAAATTTAGTCAGCGAGACAATTGCTCCCGTCTCGCATTTTTGGTAAATTTTAGTAAATTATTTCGGCCAAATAACACAAAATAACATAAAATTTTGCCTCTACAACAGTGTAGCATCAGGTTCCACAGCATTCCTATGACCGTAATATGGATTTCTTACGTCGATCTCAGGCATCATGTCAGAGACCTGGCCATTCCGGTACCTCTGCAATGTGTCCTCTAGCAAATCCATTGATCGGAGAACTTCATCGATCGACACTCCAGACATGTCGGCAGAGTTGCTGAAAAGTTAAGGAAAGCAAGGTGCTTTAGAACGAAGAACAAAATGAGGTATTGGGTATTGGATGTTGAGACCAAAAAGGGACACCAACTCTTTACATTTGCAGGTGGGTCTAGCCCTCATGCCTGAAGGCGCCCACGATTTTGAGGCAACATTTACGGCCTCATTAATGTTAAAACCTAGCAGAAGGCAAATACATAAGTACTTAAAAAAACGCAAAACCCTACGATGACAAAGACGTGCACCTACAGGGTGGCCCGCGCACCCCGGCTCATTTTGCTCACCCGGCTCACCCCGGCGTTCTATACATTATAAATTTGCTAATCATGGTACTAAAGAAAAAGTAAAAGTTGTTGTGTGTTGCTAAAAGTTTAAGGAACACACAGCATATTTTACTTTTTCTCTACTACCAATATTAGCAAGCTTATAGAAAGCTTGTTGTTGCGGGTCTGCATATCCGAAAGAATGGGCCGGCGTGCGTGGGCCACCCTGAAGAACACAATGGAATTAACTCACCTAAATTGAAACCCCAGTGATACGCGAATGGCAGAACGTACACCACATCATTGGCGCGCTGTCTTACCTAAAAAAAAGTACAGTTCCTTCATTTAGATTATGCTTTGACGGAGTGGAGAATATCCTTCAAGCATGAGAGACACTTACCGTTCTGACAGGAAACCCAGCACGCAGTGCAGCTCTGGGGTCGATGAAGTTGTGCTTGTGCTGAAGGAAGGTAAAGCAGTTTGTGTCAGTACCACCTGCTGTAATTCCTTTCTCAGAGAACCACAATGAGAAGGCACCATAGTACGCAGGTGGTATAATGAACCTGTGAACAAGAATGAACTTGACATAGAGCAGCAGTAGACTCAGTCTGAACATTCTTAATCATAGAACAAAACACGCACCATATTTTTTCCGACCCAGCACAGAGTCGGTTCATAGACTCTAAGGCGAAGTCCTCAATATGGCAGTTGAATGAGCTGTATTCAGTCCCTATATAAACTGTAGGCGTGTTGATGCCTTCTATCTGCTTCTGATCAATATTATTTCTGAGTGAACAAAGTAATGGTTGGGAATATTGGCGTTTTGTTCTAAACTACAATTATACTATGGAAATGCAATAATTGTATGAATGTCGCACACTTGCAGGTGCGCGACCGACAAAAAATGTATACACCTGTTGGTAAGCGACATGTGTACGCTTCGATTTCCAGAGTAATAATAATAATAATAATAATAATAATAATAATAATAATAATAATAATAATAATAATAATAAAGTAACCTTACTTGTTTATCAGGTGTTTTATGTATGGATTATCCATCGCTGACATGCTTGCCGTCGTGCTGATCTGCAGCTCTCGTCCTTCTGGCATTGGAAAACCAGCACCATACCATACTGGTTTTTTAGAATCTAGTCCTTCGTAAAATTGACACAGCAGCTCGTCCATGCCAGATGTTCTCAAGACATTCTCGCTTTTGAAAAGTGACAGAAATTACAGACGATTTTGATATTTGAACTTTTAATTGATTTGTAAGTTAGCAAGTATCACACTTACAGTCCGGTTTCAGAGTGGTCCTCAAAGTTGTGACTGCAGATGGCATCTACGAAGCTCTTTCTCCCCTTGCGGTAAGCATTCGTCCTGTCGCTGTCAGGTACGATCAGGTAAGAGCCATACTCTTTCCAAACAGCTGTGCTCACCTGTTTAGCTGGGGTGAATGTGCGGGTAAGATTGCCGCGCTTCCTGTCATCTTGCAGTGCCTGCTTCACAGCCTTGACCTGAGTACGCCGCGATTCTACGTTGCAAGCCAGCTGTCCCTAAAAAGGTAGCCAGAGAAGTACGTATTTACGAAACACGTATGGTACCAGTGGCAGATCCAGCACGGCCCAGAGGAGAGGGCAAATGTAGCGTGTTGCCTATTTTCAGGGGAATTCGATCGAAAATTTGTTTTTGTTTACCATTTTGACCGATGTACTAGGAAATGCGTATACATGATTAGATAGTTTTCCTTTCCCCTTCTCCCTTTTACCTCTGTCCTTTTCCGTTTTTTTCCTTTTCTTTTCCATTTTTTGGCAGGGCGTCTGAGCCCGAAAGGGTGGGGTGGGTGGGGGGGGGGGGGGGGGCGGGGGGGGGCGGGGGGGTAATTGACCCTTTGCCGCCCCCCCCTCCCCGATCCGCGCTTGTATGGTACTTGCGCTGTTATTCAATTACTGTGACGTCACGTTCTCTTTCATGTGAAAAGTGTCACATTGTTTAAAATGTAATGTCACACTTTTTTCCAATGTAAATCCGCCAGAATATGCGGGCTAAATTTTATGGTCACATTCAAAAGAATGTGACATTAATATATAAAAGGAATGTGACAGTTTTCACATGAAAAAGAATGTGACGTTTCAGGAATTGAATAACAGTGGGGTAGGTGAAATATAAGGAGGTACACCAAAACCGAAGGGGAAAGCACTAGCGTAATCACTCGTACACCCAGGCACGTAATCAATGCATAATCACCTATAATTTAGGCGTAAAAACCTCTTTGAGGCCTATTGTCGATAAAATTTTAATTGTTATAACCTTATTATGTACGTTACGCAGTCAAATAACTTAAATAAAAAAATATGGTGCAGTCATGCATATTACCCAGCGTAATCGCGTAATCACTCGTACACCATATTCATGAGTGCTTCCCCCCTCGACCAAAACTAACGTTAAAGGTCATGTCTTATATACAGTCTTATTTACTCACAATAAAGACACCTGCAGAACATATCTCTGGATCAGCAGTCATCGTGTCGAACAGTTCGCAGGGTCGCATGAAATGGTTCTCTGTCAGAAGGTACCTCTTCACACCAAACTCTGTGTTTGCGAAAGTCGGCGGAGTAAAGTCACCCATTGCACCGCAGGCAAAAAAAAAAAAAAAAAAAACACGAAAGTGTCAGCAGCGCACCACCTTATCAAAAAGACGACAGCTGCGTGATTGAAACACAACTATCGGGGTACACCCTGAAAAAAAAAGAAAAACAAGCAGGCCCGCCCTTCCGCCAAACGTCGTTGCCAGCTCCGCTTTGCTACGCTGGCAACTCCGTTCGGCAGGGGGCGTGCCTGCTTGGCCTGCCGGCGGCGTTCGGTCGGGCCTTCGGCCCGACCCCTAAGTCACACAGAACGTCCTCTTAGCTTGTAAATGATCGGGCCTGCGGCCCGTAAAGGCATTCTCTTCGGAAAGAGGCAGTTTGTAACGGTGAACCACCGAAACTACAGCCCTCCCTTCTGCTTTGAAAACGTGCCGATAGTGACTAAACGGTCAGTTATTCGGCAAAAAAGGGGAGTCGGAAATCTCGATAAATGTCGAAATACGTGAGTTCGGCCTCAGATGGAACGGTCGAACTCGGACTTTATTTGGCAGCAGTTGGCAACACTGAATTACGCTCGTCGAACCAATGTTAATGGTATAGGCGTCGAGGGGTGTCGAAAATTTCAAAAATTGTCGAGATATGTCGAAAATTGTCAAAATATGTAGAAATTCGTAAAAAATGTCGGAAAATCTCGAAATATCTCAGAAATGTTGAGATATATCGAAAAATATGGATAATGTCGAAAAACATCGAAAAACATCGAAAAATGAGGGATAATGTCGAAAAATGTCGAAGAATATCAAAAATTGTCAAAAATGTTTACAAATATCGAAATATGTCGGAATATTTCAAAAATATCGAAAAATATCAAAAAACGTTGAAAATTATCAAAAATGTCAAAAAATATCAAAAATTATCGAAAATTATCGAAAAATATCGAAAATTATCGAAAATGTCGAAAAATATCGAAAAATATCGCAAATGTCGAATAATATCAAAAAATATCGAAAAAGAACGAAAAATGTCGAAAATATCGGCAAATATCGAGAAATGTCGAAAATAATCGAAATGTTTGAATTTTGACGATTGGCAACACTGGAAATTGAAAAACGGTTGGAACCACTGAATTGCGCTCGAAAAGACGGTTCTAGAGAGGTGCGGGTCGATGGGGTTCGTAAAAGTAGAAAAAAAGGGTCGATTTTGGGTGCTTTTTACAGTGTAGTCGCGAGTTGGGTCCATTTTATCGAAAAACGGTGGGTGCCATCGAACTAGACGCGAAAAGACGCTTCCGGGGAGGTGCAGCTCGATGGGGTTGAGAAAAGTTGAAAACTGGACCAATTACGGGTGCTTTTTACAGTGTAGTCGCGGGCTGGGTCCATTTTTTCGTAAAACGGTGTGCACCATTGAACTAGACGCGAAAAGACGCTTCCGGAGAGGTACGGGTCGACGGGGTTGGAAAAAGTTGAAAAATTCTATTTTTTTTATTCCGTGAAAACTTTAATAATTTTTTTTAGTGCCTTAATGAGGGTTGGCAGGATTTGCACCAGGCGTTTCGATGTCCAGGAGTGACCCTTAAGATACCCTAAAAATTTCAACTCTCTAGCTCAACTCCTTCGAGTGGAACAGACAGACAGACAGACAAACAAACAGACAGACAGACACCGCATCGATTGCATAAGCCCGCTCTAAAGCTTTTTCAAAGCAGAAGGGCGGGCTAAAAATTGCTTTTATTCCTATCAATACGAATCAATTGCTACGAATCAACCACTAAATTTCCCGAAAACAGTCTCAAGGAAGTCACTCAAAAATAAAGCTGGATTGAAAAACCGAAACTTTCCTTTAAAAGAAGCACACATAAGGAGTGGGGGAGAGGGATGATTGGGGTCGCGTGGGGTCGCAAAACGTTTCTTGGGGTCAAAATTTTTTTTGTAAGCCATTTTGGGGTCGCGGGCCGGAAAAGGTTGAGAACCACTGCGCTAGATGTTAAAGTAGTTAAAGTCTTTTTTTAGTTTTAAAGCCGATTTTACCCCTCCCTTGTGCTTTGAGAAAGCTTCTGAGCGGGCTTATTTTAACTCGGCCGTGTACATACACTGGAAACCCAAGTGTGTGAATGTCGCACACTTGTAGGTGTGCGAGGATTCATTCGTACACTTTTCTACTTAAACGTGTGAATTTTCCTAGGATATTCACACGTTTGAAAGGCCAAGTGTACGAATGAATCCTCGCACACCTACAAGTGTGCGACATTCACACACTTGGATTACCAGAGTAGGTACAGTGTCCGTATACAGCAATACTCAACACAAAAATGTTTTAATACTAATGTTTCAAATGAACGCATCCTCAGGGGAATACCGAACAGCGCCAGAACACAGGCCCAGCCAAGAGGGCGAAGAGAGGGGAGCGGTAGAGAGGGGAATACAGCAGGGCGCGGGGCGCCACGCAACTATGCGACTCTATATATATATATATATATATATATATATATATATATATATATATATATAATATATATATATATATATATATATATATATATATTTGTGCCACTCATACGATTTTATTACTTCCGTTGTTGCGTTACGGAAAATGTTGTATTTTTACAACAAAAAATCATAAACAGAATTTATATTTTCATAATTGGTCGTAAATTTAAGATTCTTTTTCCCACAGTGCGTAAACTGAGAGAGAGCGCGACACAGCAGAAACGGCAGAGCACGGCATAGGGCGGTGGAGTATGACGGGACTCAAGAGGTGTATGTGCGACCGTGGAGGACGCTAACAAGCTGAGTATAGGAGCGAGACTTCTGACCACATTCGATTATACTATGCGCAACGCGAGACAGCAACACGGTCAACAAAATAGCAAGGATGTGACTAGGGGACCGCCGGGTCGGGGTCACAAATAAACACAGCGCACAATGCAAGGGGAAGACAGAAGGGCAGAGCGGACTATACAGACATTGCTGGTTATCAAAACACAAAACAGAAGGCACAACGGGTGCAAAACAGAGATGGCACAAAAAAGAAGAAAGGGTACTGTAAAGTGAAAAGGGGTTAGACACCACGGCTGCGCCTGCGGGTGGCCTGCAGTGGGTAGCGGAGGGTAGGGGTCGGGCGGGCACGGGTGCTGTCCGGTACTTACCCTCTGCAACCTGGTCCCGTGCGGCGCGGGTGGCACCTCCGGTCCCCGTCGGCGAGCTGGGCCTTCGTGCTGGCTGGCCTTTGTCCGATGCTGTCCTCACACCTGCCCTTGAGGTGTGTAAGGGCCGGGTGGCGATGTATGGCACTGGACACTAATCACAAGTTTTTGACGCCCAAGATTTTAGAGTCACACTAGCCCGAATGTGTATAAATAAGAGAAAGGACATCATGAATGATTCTGAAATGGCTCCATCATCACGAGATCTTCTTTTCCAAAGATATGAAAATGGGCTCTTTGTTGACACAGATTACTATGCAGTTAACGATGAGAATGAATTTCAGGTGTGCGCAGCAGGACTAGGGCTAAAGCCATTATCTTCAAAACATTTTAATGCATTAGTGAAAGGGCAATGGTTACATAACTATACAATTGACTACGCTATACATGTGCATATGACGGATGAACTGCGGCAGAAGTTTATAAATTGCAGTTGTCTCACTTCAACGGGCATCTTTTCAAGCACTGTCAGGCGGTCTAACGTGCTCTGCCATATAGTCATGAAAGGAAAGACGCTACTAATGCCAATGTTGATTAATGAAAACCACTGGTGCCTTGCTGTTGCTGACACTGAAAAGAAGAAATATGCATTTCACGACCCTCTCCAGCAATACCCAACGTCGCATGTCATGGATAAGTTCTTAGACTTCCTGAAGTCTCGCAATAAATATTCTTCAGATAAAATTCAAGCATCAAACTGGAAGGTTGACTGCAAATCCGAGCAACATCGCCAAGAAGACTCAGTGAACTGTGGAATTTATGTTATCTTTTACGCCTTAAGGCAAATGAAGATTAAACGGAACACATCAAAATTTGACCCAGTTAAATTTCGAGGTCAGCTTGCCTCTTATCTTCTTGCAGCGTCACCAAATATGAAACACCTGTGCCCAAAATGCGGACAGGACGAATTCAAGAACATTAGAGACGATGATGGTCAAATTGGCCAACTTGTACAATGTGTCAACTGTCACAGATGGTACCATAAGCGCTGTGATGTTCACTTACAAGGGCTCAGTTTCCAAAGGATTCAAGAAGAAGATTTCAAATTTTCATGTGAACTTTGCCGCAAAAGTATTGAAAATACTCGGCAGAAGAAAAAGAGAAAGAGAGAGGTGCCGAACTACTTAGCCAACGCAAATGTGCGTAAATAGTTCAATAGAGTACTTGTATCAAAAACTGCACAAATTACGAATTACTTAAAATGTTTAGGGTTATTATAAAATTCTCTGGTTTGTTACAGGAGAGTTCGTAGACCATACATCAGATGTCATCAGCAACATGTGCAATAGTACTTACTGCCCACTCACGTCGTTTTTTGAAGAATTTAGCCTGCTGAATGTAGGGGACATACCAGGTGTCCCAGAGAACACACGGCAGTGTTGCGGGTCTGCCTTACCACTCCGGCCGTAAGGCGCCAAAGCCCCTGCAGCTCTGGCGAGTATGCAATCCCGCAACACAGTCGTGTGTTCTCTGGGACACCCGGTATAAGCTAGCTTCTCTTTCAAGCTATCATGACAGATTGTTTGTCCGCTTGTTGAAAATGACATGTAGGTGACAAACACGATGTGTACATATCTGCATACCTCGCCCCACAGCTAATTGCTGCATGTATTGCACCTGTATGTACAATTGATGATTAGTGTTATTTTTATATTATTATTTTTATAATTAATCACGCACGTTACTCAATGCATGTGTCATACACGTTACTTGTATGTAGAATTACACTGTAAAAAATAGTTGTTGAAAAACAAACATTTTCATGATGACAGAGTTGTCGAATAACAACACAAGTTGTTTTAACCAGAAACAATCAATTTGTTTTAATACAACAATTTTATTGTAATATTAAAATAAATTTGTTGCTGAACAAACAAAATTTTGTTTTAAAACAACGCTAGAATAATTTCTGAACAGTATCGGTTGTTACAAAACAATCGAGAAAAACCAAGAAACATCATTTTTCGAACCTTTTAGCAAAAAAAAAAAATAATAAAAAAAAATACGATTTCAAGAAATCCTGGTAGGCACGAAGTTAATTAATGTTTTTGTTTCACTAAATTCTTCGGTGAAGATGGTTTATATAGCAATTTACTTTAAAAATTCTAGCCTTATGGGTCATGTTACTGAATTTATTTTATCTCAGGGTCACTAGTTCAGCGGGTCACATGCCAAATTTTAGATTTCTAGCTCAAACAATTTTGAAGTTAGTCTCTCAGTAAAGATTGTCCGATCAGCTTGATTTTTGAACTGTAGGCTCGGTGTGCAATGGGCATTCGAACTCTGCTTTTACATTTTTATTCTAACGTGTCGTTCGAAATTTTATTTTTTGAACTACTGTGCATGAGTAGAATCAACAAGTCCCCGGCCCCGCCGGTCCTCCTCCCCTGCGCGCCGCGCCGAGGGGTCGAGCAGCCTCAACAATGGCGACTCGGCTCGGCTCCCCTTTCCACGCTGTTTTCCCGTGACAAGTCGAGTATAACCATAGAAACAGAGATTTTAGATCGAAATTTCTCAAAATTGGCCGCTAGCTTTGGGCTGGCATTTCAGCAGTGAACTCAGGAGATTGAGTTCAACATCTCTGCCAAATCTTATGAAAATCGTATAGAAAAATCTGGATTTAGGTAAGGGGCCACACTGATAAAATCGGATCCTGAGACGAAACCATAAGGCTACTTCGTGCCTAAAAACGTATTTTACCGTATTTTACTGGTTTTTTTACCAGTTTTCTACTTTTAGTCCAAAAACCGGTAATTTTAGAACTCTCAATCGGAGAGAGGGAAAGATAAAGAAGGGGATGAGAAAGAGAAGAGCAAGAGGAGAGAAGGAAAGGCTGGGAGAAAGAAAGGAGAGACACAAAAAATTAAGTAGAGAAAAAGAGAAAAGGCAGAAAGAGTCTTAGAAAGGGGGCTAAAGGAAATCAAAAGACAGCTTTGCACGAGTATACAGAAAAATTATGGGCGCCACTGATCGACACAGCTGCGTGCGGCGGACACCGCCCGAGAGTACGAGGCATGTTGGGTTGTCGATAATACAGGCTGCGTACGCCGGACACTGCCCGAGAGTACGGGACATGTTAGGTTGTCTGTCCTACAGCCAGCGTACGGCAGACACTGGCCGAGTGTACGAGGTGAGTTGGGCTGCCTAACCAACAGGCTGCGTACGTCGGACACTGCCCGAGTGTACGAGGCAAGTTGGGCTGCCTAACCTACAGGCTGCGTACGGCGGCCACTGCCCGAGTGTACGAGGGAAGTTGGGCTGCCTAACCTCAAGGCTGCGTACGGCAGACACTGCCCGAGGGTACGAGGCATGTTGGGTTGTCCATTCTACAGGCTGCGTATTTCGGACACTGCCCAAGGATACAAGGCATGTTGGGCTGCCTGTCCTACAGGCTGCGAATGTCGGACAACACCTGGTAAAAAGTTAAGGATTGTTCCCAGCATACAGCGGGCGCCACAGGCGGCCAAACTATTGAAACTCGCAAACGAATTTTTTACCGTAGCGCGGTGAGGCACTTTCACGGGGCTGCAACTTTTGCTGTATGCTGGGAACAATTCCCCCGAGCTGACAGCAGTCGGGGTTCATGTCGGACACCACCTAGTAAAAAGTTGAGAATTGTTCCCAGCATACAGCGGGCGCCACGGGCGGCCAAACTATTGAAAATCGCAAACGAATTTTATACCGTAGCGCGATGTCGCACTTTCACGGGGCTGCAACTTTTGCTGTATGCTGGGAACAATTCCCCTGAGCTGACAGCAGTCGGGGTTCATAAAGGGCAACACCTGGTAAAAAGTTGAGAATTTTTCCCAGCATACAGCGGGCGCCACAGGGGGCCAAACTATTGGAAATCGCAAAATATTTTTTTGCAAATTTTTACAAGTATTGGACCAAAACTTGGTTATTTTGCCGACACTCAAAAAAGACGTTTTATGAGCAGCTGACCATTTCTAGATACGCTTTTGATGACATTTTTCATCTTTATAAATAGCCGTCACCGTAGCGCGATGTCGCACTTTCACGGGGCTGCAACCTTTGCTGTATGATGGGAACAATTCCCCTGAGCTGACAGCAGTCGGGGTTTATGTCGGACACCGCCTAGTAAAAAGTTGAGAATTGTTCCCAGCATACAGCGGGCGCCACAGGCAGCCAAACTATTGGAAATCGCATAATAATTTTTTGCAAATTATTACAAGTATTAGACCAAAACTTGGTTATTTTGCCGACACTCTAAAAAGACGTTTTATGAGCAGCTGACCATTTCTAGATACTCTTTTGATGACATTTTACATCTTTATAAATAGCCGTCACCGTAGCGCGATGTCGCACTTTCACGGGGCTGCAACTTTTGCTGTATGCTGGGAACGATTCCCCCGAGCTGACAGCAGTCGGGGTTCATGTCGGACACCACCTAGTAAAAAGTTGAGAATTGCTCCCAGCATACAGCGGGCGCCACGGGCGGCCAAACTATTGAAAATCGCAAACGAATTTTATACCGTAGCGCGATGTCGCACTTTCACGGGGCTGCAACTTTTGCCGTATGCTGGGAAAAATGCCCCCGAGCTGACAGCAGTCGGGGTTCATGTCGGACACCACCTAGTAAAAAGTTGAGAATTGCTCCCAGCATACAGCGGGCGCCACGGGCGGCCAAACTATTGAAAATCGCAAACGAATTTTATACCGTAGCGCGATGTCGCACTTTCACGGGGCTGCAACTTTTGCTGTATGCTGGGAAAAATGCCCCCGAGCTGACAGCAGTCGGGGTTTATGTCGGACACCACCTAGTAAAAAGTTGAGAATTGTTCCCAGCATACAGCGGGCGCCACGGGCGGCCAAACTATTGAAAATCGCAAACGAATTTTATACCGTAGCGCGAGCGCGATGTCGCACTTTCACGGGGCTGCAACTTTTGCTGTATGCTGGGAACAATTCCCTCGAGCTGACAGCAGTCGGGGTTCATAAAGGGCAACACCTGGTTAAAAGTTGAGAATTGTTCCCAGCATACAGCGGGCGCCACAGGCAGCCAAACTATTGGAAATCGCATAAAAAATTTTTGCAAATTTTTACAAGTATTGGACCAAAACTTGGTTATTTTGCCGACACTCTAAAAAGACGTTTTATGAGCAGCTGATCATTTCTAGATACTATTTTGATGGCATTTTTCATCTTTATAAATAGCCGTCACCGTAGCGCGATGTCGCACTTTCACGGGGCTGCAACTTTTGCTGTATGCTGGGAACAATTCCCCCGAGCTGACAGCAGTCGGGGTTCATTTTGGACACCACCTAGTAAAAAGTTGAGAATTATTCCCAGCATACAGCGGGCGCCACGGGCGGCCTAACTATTGAAAATCGCAAACGAATTTTATACCCTAGCGCGATGTCGCATTTTCACGGGGCTGCAACTTTTGCTGTATGCTGGGAACAATTCCCCCGAGCTGACAGCAGTCGGGGTTCATAAAGGGCAACACCTGGTTAAAAGTTGAGAATTGTTCCCAGCATACAGCAAGCGCCACAGGCAGCCAAACTATTGGAAATCGCATAATAATTTTTTGCAAATTTTTACAAGTATTGGACTAAAACTTGGTAATTTTGCCGACACTCTAAAAAGACGTTTTATGAGCAGCTGATCATTTCTAGATACGCTTTTGATGACATTTTTCATCTTTATAAATTGCCGTAACCGTAGCGCGATGTCGCACTTTCACGGGGCTGCAACTTTTGCTGTATGCTGGGAACAATTCCCCCGAGCTGGCAGTAGTCGGAGTTCATGCCGGACACCACCTGGTAAAAAGTTGAGAATTGTTCCCAGCATACAGCGGGCGCCACAGGCAGCCAAACTATTGGAAATCGCAAACGAATTTTATACCGTAGCGCGATGTCGCACTTTCACGGGGCTGCAACTTTTGCTGTATGCTGGGAAAAATTCCCCCGAGCTGACAGCAGTCGGGGTTCATAAAGGGCAACACCTGGTTTAAAGTTGAGAATTGTTCCCAGCATACAGCGGGCGCCACAGGCAGCCAAACTATTGGAAATCGCATAAAAATTTTTTGCAAATTTTTACAAGTATTGGACCAAAACTTGGTTATTTTGCCGACACTCTAAAAAGACGTTTTATGAGCAGCTGATCATTTCTAGATACTCTTTTGATGGCATTTTTCATCTTTATAAATAGCCGTCACCGTAGCGCGATGTCGCACTTTCACGGGGCTGCAACTTTTGCTGTATGCTGGGAACAATTCCCCCGAGCTGACAGCAGTCGGGGTTCATTTTGGACACCACCTAGTAAAAAGTTGAGAATTATTCCCAGCATACAGCGGGCGCCACGGGCGGCCAAACTATTGAAAATCGCAAACGAATTTTATACCGTAGCGCGATGTCGCACTTTCACGGGGCTGCAACTTTTGCTGTATGCTGGGAACAATTCCCCCGAGCTGACAGCAGTCGGGGTTCATTTTGGACACCACCTAGTAAAAAGTTGAGAATTATTCCCAGCATACAGCGGGCGCCACGGGCGGCCAAACTATTGAAAATCGCAAACGAATTTTATACCCTAGCGCGATGTCGCATTTTCACGGGGCTGCAACTTTTGCTGTATGCTGGGAACAATTCCCCCGAGCTGACAGCAGTCGGGGTTCATAAAGGGCAACACCTGGTTAAAAGTTGAGAATTGTTCCCAGCATACAGCGGGCGCCACAGGCAGCCAAACTATTGGAAATCGCATAAAAATTTTTTGCAAATTTTTACAAGTATTGGACTAAAACTTGGTAATTTTGCCGACACTCTAAAAAGACGTTTTATGAGCAGCTGATCATTTCTAGATACGCTTTTGATGACATTTTTCATCTTTATAAATTGCCGTAACCGTAGCGCGATGTCGCACTTTCACGGGGCTGCAACTTTTGCTGTATGCTGGGAACAATTCCCCCGAGCTGGCAGTAGTCGGAGTTCATGCCGGACACCACCTGGTAAAAAGTTGAGAATTGTTCCCAGCATACAGCGGGCGCCACAGGCAGCCAAACTATTGGAAATCGCAAACGAATTTTATACCGTAGCGCGATGTCGCACTTTCACGGGGCTGCAACTTTTGCTGTATGCTGGGAAAAATTCCCCCGAGCTGACAGCAGTCGGGGTTCATAAAGGGCAACACCTGGTTAAAAGTTGAGAATTGTTCCCAGCATACAGCGGGCGCCACAGGCAGCCAAACTATTGGAAATCGCATAAAAATTTTTTGCAAATTTTTACAAGTATTGGACCAAAACTTGGTTATTTTGCCGACACTCTAAAAAGACGTTTTATGAGCAGCTGATCATTTCTAGATACTCTTTTGATGGCATTTTTCATCTTTATAAATAGCCGTCACCGTAGCGCGATGTCGCACTTTCACGGGGCTGCAACTTTTGCTGTATGCTGGGAACAATTCCCCCGAGCTGGCAGTAGTCGGAGTTCATGCCGGACACCACCTGGTAAAAAGTTGAGAATTGTTCCCAGCATACAGCGGGCGCCACAGGCAGCCAAACTATTGGAAATCGCAAACGAATTTTATACCGTAGCGCGATGTCGCACTTTCACGGGGCTGCAACTTTTGCTGTATGCTGGGAAAAATTCCCCCGAGCTGACAGCAGTCGGGGTTCATAAAGGGCAACACCTGGTTAAAAGTTGAGAATTGTTCCCAGCATACAGCGGGCGCCACGGGCGGCCAAACTATTGAAAATCGCAAAATAATTTTTTGCAAATTTTTACAATTATTGGACCAAAACTTGGTTATTTTGCCGACACTCTAAAAAGACGTTTTTTGACCAGCTGATCATTTCTAGATGGTCGTGAGATTAATTTTTTTTCAGTGCTTTAACGAGTTTCCGTAAAATTTACAAGTTTTCAAAAAAAAATTTTTTTTTCAGAAAACCTTAAAAAACGTGTTTTATGAGTTGCTGATCATTTTTGGCAAAAAAATCAAATTTTCGATGAAAAAAAAAAGTTGGCCAACAAAAAAGTTGGCCAACTTTAGGCCGGTACTAGCTACTGGCACCATCGGAGCCATCGCTCTCGAGAACACACCGAGCTCGAAGTACTCGCGCGGTCACCATTCCATCACCAGGCAAAGAAGAAATACCCGTTAATTGGGCAGGGCAAATTGTTGACTGAAAGGGTTGTAACTCGATAGTTACAGCCGAACGCGCCACCACAAAGACACTATTTGCACCAAATTTTCCTACATCCGCAGATGTTTGGAGTTTGAATGGGCAGGTCACCTGTGATTTGTGGTCGGGACTGTCCAGAGTGAATGTAAGATGGCCAATGCTCACCACAGCATTGTAGATTCGCATGAAATCCATGCCCAAAATACACTCATCATGGATGTCCGACTCAAGCGTAACAAACCGGTACTTCCTTCCCCTCACCTCGAGAGTGCGGGCGACGGGTCCATAGAGTATGGACACAGCATCATTAACGCCTCTCAAGCGAAATTTAGAAGGAGGTACAGGCGGGCCAGCAAATAGGCCTCGCTGTACGACAGTGATTTGAGCGCCCGTGTCAATAGTCACTGTCACCGGTTTGTCGTCAACACGAAATGTAAGAGTAGGAGAACCAACAGGCTCAACTACTACCTCCTCGGTTGAAGACGCGAGAGCCTCACCTGGCGTAAGCGTCGCCAGGGATACCAGGGAGGCTACTGCCCGTTTCCCGAAGCAGGCGGGCCCTGTGGGGGCTGCTGCAGGGTGACCTGCTGGTAGCTGGCGGGAAGCGCCAGCACAGCGGTCTGCACCTGCGGCGCGGGCAGGGGCTGCAGCCGCAGCGGGGCGGCGTGCATAGGCCAAGTCAGGTTGGCCTGGTAGTGCGGCGGATGCACATACTGCACGCGCGCGTCCGGGAAGGCAACGGGTACGGGTACCGGTGCGGGGGCGGGGGCGGCCGCAGCAGCTGGGGCAGCAGCCCTAGCTTGCTGGGGTTGCGGCTGAGGAGCCCTGGGGCAATTGATGGCAAAATGGCCAAACTGCCCGCAGTTGTAACAACTCCTGTCGGAGTTGCCACTAGCTCCTCGGCCTCGGCCTCCACGCCCGCGTCCACGTCCACGACCGCGACCACGCCCTCTACCACCAGTGTTGGTGCCAGCATCCGCTGCCTGCTGGACCATGGCCTGGCGGACCACCTGCTCCACCTGCTTGGTGATAGCAGAGAGTTGGTCCTGCCAAGACGGGCCAGGAGCTGGCGCGGCGGGCGCTGTTGAGGCTGCCGACACCGGCGGGGCGGGGGCGGACGACGGTCCGGGTGACGCGACCTCAACGGTGGCCTCGGCCACACTGGCCAGGCACACCCTTTTGGCCGCGGGTCCAGGCGGCCCAAGCCGGGACCGCACCAAGCGACACGCGTCTAAGGCTGCCTGCATAGAAGTGCAAGCGAGGCCAGACACGCCACTTTTAACTTGTGCGGAGCTGAGTCCAGTAAAGAAATACTGGACCGCGAACTCCTCCACGCGCGCCAGAGACATGTCGGGATAAGCGCGCCGAGCAGTGCGGCTCCCCCGAGTTGACCACTCCTCGAGAGATTCCGAGGGGTCCTGCCTCATTGACGAGAGATTATTCATCTCTGTCCAAGCATGTATCGGCTTACTGTAAGAAAGCCTGAGCGCCTCGTCTAGGCCAGCAAACGTTCTGTTCGAGGCCAGGTCCTCTAGGAGGGACAGCGGGGCGTTAACGAGACCAGAGGACAGCAGCTGAAAGCGCTGGTCCTCAGTCAAGTGCGGATACATGCTCACAAGATCATCGAATGAAGCGCGGTACGCCTCATACGAAATCTTGCCGTCGAATTTCGGAACGGCCTTCCGGAGAGTCAGCATCTCGCTGGCTGACACTACTCTCGGGACTAACGCGAGGGGAGCGGCTGGAGCAGCGACGGGGGCCGCGGGGGCCGCACCGTAGGCCACGGCGGGCGGCAGCACGAAGTGCCGCCAGCTCCCGCAGGAGGGCCTGGATGTCAGGCACGGTGGCCTGGGCCGCACCCTGAACGGGCTCCTCCTCGGCGTAATCGTCCTCTATGACGTCACGCTCGAAATCAAGCTCGCGCGCGGGCGCCGGCTGGGGCAGCTGGGGCGCCAGCGGGGCCAGCGGGTCCGCAGCGCCGCCGACGATCGGCGGGTCCGCGTCCGCATTGTCGTGGTGGAGGGGGTTGGGGCGCAACGCGCCGCCACGCCCGACCTGCCGCGGCTCGACAATGTCTAGCCCGAACGGCGCACCGGCTGGGGGTACGCCGTAGGGCACGCCGTCGTTGCCTGCTTGCCCTCGGCCTGCACCACGTCCATGCGGACCGAAGCCGAAGCCACGGTCCATTGCAGGACGGGTCAGGGGTCAACAGGCAAGTCACACAACGGACAAGCGAACAGCGGAAAAATGTCAGAGGACTGGGGTAGAGGGACTCACTCAGGGAATGCCAAGGGTCTCAGGTCACCGGGGTCAGGAGCGGGACGGGTCCGGGAACAGGGCGGGGCTCAGCAGCGAGGGACACCGGGTCAGGGTCACCAAGGGCACCAGCACACCAGCACAGGGACGCAGGGACGCCGTCACACAGCTCAGTCGAGGGACACCACGAGGACACAGCGACGATGGACTGTAAGGGTAAGGGCTTAATAAACTGAGAACCGAAAACCGGGTCTCCTCTTCCTCAGTCCTACCGACTGCGCCAATTGTAGCGTAAAGGGTAGACTGAGTAAAGGAAACGCAGGAGTTCTGGATCAGCAGATTTATTAGGGCTAGCAGGGAACGGTACAGCAGCGGGGCAAACCAACCACACTCGACCAAGACTGCTAGACGACTGAGCGCTTGGCTTTGTTGAGACCGCGACGCGCTCGCTCACTGCTTTTAAACAATCCCGCGGAGACCCGTACGCGAGGCTAGTTGGCGCGAGGCTAGCGACCAACTTATGAGAATGTCAGCGTAGCTGCATTGAAAGGACTTTACTTGACTCTATCGTTACAATATGTCAGCTTTTTCATTTCTCCATGGTATACATAACATAACATGTTCTCTTAAAAAGTTTTCAGGACCTATTTCAAAGTGATAGTTTCTGAAACGTATGACTCTTGGTTGTTTTCTATGAAAAATGTATCCACTCTTATTCAAAAGAGAAATGGAATTAGGACCTGGTTTTGTAGCGTAGCGATAATTCGCTGCAAAATCAGCTAGAGTTACATTTTCTAGAAACTCTGGACGATTAATGTAGTGTTCAATTAGTCCATGTTCGTAGATATCAGTTGAAGACTTTTCTAGCATTTGTAGTTCAGTCTGACTTTTTACTAAATGAACTCTATCAGTTGGTGGAAATGTTGGTATAAAAATGCATTCTTCACTTGATCTTGATAGAGGTAACTGAAGTATATTATAGACTGCTTCTTGAATGCTCAGCTCACTATTATTATAAAATGTGTTGGAAATTTTTCTTAGTGATTGCTGCAGACGATCATTTCCATTTCTTATCTCTTGTAAAATATCTCTCATTATGCAAAAAAAGGATAATCTCATGAAACAGGTATTTTTCTCATTCATTCATAAATATAACTTTCCAGCAGCGGGCTTGTCTTCCCCTTTTCTTTTTTTTAAATTAAAATATTTACTCATTTATTGTTTCAGTACCCAGATAGTCGACCCGTCCTTCTTCCTCTGAAGGGATGGGATCAATTCCCCAGTGTGAATATCCCCACACTATTTAATTGGGGGCATGCTCATGTCTTTTTAGTGGAGACAGCACCCAACTGGTCAGCTGCATTGGACATTCCTTTTGATGATGGTGATGAATACTTCAGTCAAGATGTCGCCTCAGAAAGTGTGGGACAAACTGATATTGCTCGGAAAGGCATGAGGTTTCTTCTGAGTGATCATATCTTAGAGATTATGGACACAGAAAATAAGGAGTTTTACTTTGTCAAGGCAAGAGTCCAGGCCTCTATGCGGTCTGAGGTGTATTTTCCCACAGTTACTATGCGTAAAGTCTCTGGAAGTGTGAGAGAGTGCACTTGCTCTTGTATGATCAGAACTATGGGAAGATGTAGCCATGTTGCGTCACTCCTCCTTTTTATCACTAGGCATGTGGATGTCAATGGATATGGAGGTAATTATAACAATCTTAATTGATTTTAACTAAATTATTTGTTTTTCTATTTAACGCCTATCACAATAATGTTGCATTAATAGCATTGATCACAGTTAAATGACTATTTGAAAATCGTTTCAGTTCTTAGTAAGATAAAGTCTTTTAATTTAACATCAGACTTGACTAAACAATCGCCATTAAAAAAAAATCTAAAATAATCTTATCAGTCATGATTAAACAATTACTATTTATATTAGAGCTAAAATATTTCACAGCAGTCATTATTTTAAAATTCCTATTAAAAATAGAGCTATAAAATATGAAGTGAGAATTTTTAACGTAAAATGTGTTGACCTTCTTTCTTCTTATTTTCTACTTTCAAATTATTTTTCCCTGTCTTCTTCTTTTCCTCTTTTTTCTTATTATCTTCTGCTTTCTTCTCATTATCTTGCTCATACCTCTTGAAGATTTATTTATATAATCAATAATATAACAAGCAGCGCCATAGGCATCCAGAACAAATTGTACATTCATGTTACTTCTCATTAGTGTGAGTATCTTTGGAGAATATGGACTTATGAAAATATCCATAGGTGCTCTTCTTACGAATATTTGTGGTGTCCGAAGTGTTGATCGAATTACTGTGAAATATTTTTTCTCTGTGATACCAAGTGATTCTAAGAATTGATCATAATTAAGTTTTAAAGTTTTTTCATCATTAAGTCTCTCTTTTATTTTAAAGAGAATACCCTTATACTTCTTTGCAATATCGTCTTCTATGTCATTTGGAAGTGGGGTCAATATTAGAGTTTGTCGAATAGGAAAGTATTGGATATTAAATCGACATTCATCTGTGTTTCCGATTCTCTTCTGACAAGTATGAGAGTGTTTATGAGTTTGTAGTTTTACGAAATCGTCTGAGATATTTTCTGATGAACAGGATATTATCTTGTCTATGAACTGGCAGACTTCATCATGAGTATTAAGATTATTAATGTCAAAGATAGGAGCTCCTTCCAGCCAAAGAAGTATGTGTACATGAGGTGATCTAAAAGTAAAAAATGATGTTAAAGCATTTATATGTTGTTAAGTTGTAAAATTATTCTAAGGTAGTTAAGTCAAATTACCCGCGTTGTTGAAATTCTATTCGATGGTAGTGGTGAGAAATTTTGTAATCTAAAAATGGTCCTTCAGGACTTTTCCATGTACGTTGTATTGCTTTAAATCTTTGATCAAAATGTAATGCTGCAGTAACTGGATCCTTTTGTAGAAGTGTCATTCTAGCAGATGATGATAGTTGGGAAGCCTCTTCTTCTGAAATAATCAGTTTATCTACTGATTTTTTTAATGCAACTATTAATTCAGGCCACCTTGTATCAGCAGATGATAGTGTTAAAAACAAAGTTGGTAAGCCAAATTGTCTGATCTGTGACATTAATTTGACTTTTTCATGATGCCAGTGTGCGGGACTGCTTCTAATACCTTTCAGAATCTTGTAACCATCATTGTGATTAACAACTCCATCTACATAAGCTGCATTACACATATCACCAGCTGTTATAGTTCTATCTTTGAAAGATTTTTTTCTTAAACATATACCAATGTTGGTGTAGAGTTTTAACAATTCAAGTTTTTTGGCCATGAAAAGAAGTAAGTCACCTCTTTCAGCAACTCTTCTGTCAAATCTCAGTATCATAGATTTTGTAAAATCAGAGTAAGAAATTTTGGTGTTATTATATTCAGGATTTAGTTTATAGCCTCCAAATACTTTTGGAAATGCTAAAAACTCACAGTTATTGTCAAATAAGATACTTGTTGGAGTATAGTTTTCAGCTGGTGCAAATCGTATTCCGTTTTCTGAAGAGCCCATGAAGTTGATGTCGTCAGATGTTAGTAAAGTCTCGTAGATGGCATTGTGAGTGTAAAATTCTGTATCATTATTAAATTCATACTGATCATTTTCAACATTGTTATTGAAACACCAGTTTGTGGATAGTTCAATTGCTTCTTCAATTGCTAAAGGTTTAAGAACAAATTTTTTGGCAGCGTCATACAAAAGTTTTGGCCGTACATTACCAGACATATAATTATTAACATATTGCATTCGTCTAGCTAGTTTAACATGAATCATGTGGGAGTCATTTGAAGATCGTGGAATGTGATTAACTGTTGTGTCCATATCGACAGGAACATTCACAATACCTCCTTTGGTTTTATATTGGCCACAGCTTCCATTAACCGTCCACAATGTTTGAAAAACATGTCAGGGGGCAAGCAAACGTTCCTCGATTCGATTTAATTGGCTAATTTCATCATCAATAGGAGGAAAATGAAGTCCATTTTGAAGGCATAGCTTAGGAACATTTCCCTTCTTAATATATGTGACACAAGTTCTGCAGAATTCTTCACACTCATAGTTTTCTATGCAGAAAATTTTCTTGATGAAATGTGAACTGAAACCTTTTTCTTTCAAAGTTGACTTTTTAATTTGTTGAACTTGATTTTTTTTGCACATTTTCCCACATGCATTACAAATATGACAGTATAGCTCTCTTATTTCATTTTCATAAGTTTCTTTTGCTTTACTCCATCGTAATATTGGTGTTTTTCGTTGTAATGCAACCTCATCTTGATCTTCACTATCCCCTACTCTTGCTCTACTTCTTTGAACTCTCTGCGTATTCACATTTTGTTTATGTTCCTTGATTTGTGCATCAGTTAATGTGACTTTTTGGTATCTTGAGAGTCTACTTCTTTGAATGGTGTTTTGTGTTTTTTTCCATTTTTCTATTCTACTCAATCGTTTTGTATTATTAATCTCTTGTTGTTTTTTTTTTCTTATGATGTTTGTTGGTTGAAATGTTTGGCATGTCTAGTAGTAAATAGAAATGTAGGAAGTTAACTTTTTGCAGAAATTTGAAATGCGTTTGTGGAGAAGGAGAAATTGCAGCATTACTTTCACCATGATGTCAAAATGGTTCCTTCTTCTGACATTTTTTATGACTCTTGTTGTAATCATTTGGACTGTGATTTGATACGTCAATTGAAATTAACGTCACAATGATATCACAAAGAGTCATGGAAAATGTTACACTAGAGGACTGTTTTGACGTTAGGGTGCTTCCACAATGCCTTGTACATAGCTATTTTTCTAGACAGAATTCTCAGAGACAAGGAAGATTTATTGTTTGAGTTCAACTTATTTGTAAAGGGGAAGTGTAATAGTACCTAATAGAATTTAAATGACAACCAAATAATACAAATTAGATTGGCTGGAATTGCCAAGTTATAGTTTTGATACATACATTAAGTATAACAGTATTATTACATTTTTCAAAAGTAAATACTTGTATTATTTGTTTGTCAGATTGGTTACATTAGATACTTTAACACTTCTCCTTTCTGAACAGCTTGAGCCCTAATAATAATTCCACCTTGTCTCTGAGAAATCTGTCTAGAAAACTACCTAAGTACAAGTCATCATGGGAGAACCCTTACACTGAAAATCTATGCTGTAATTTCTAAGTGGAGTCGCATAAAACTTACTTGATTATGAATTGGTGATGAAGATGTTCCACTGCAAATGTACTTGGTTGGTGAACTGAATGGCCTCACAGGCACAATACATTACAGTATCTTTGCAACAGAACTGTGATGATACCAAAAAAAATTCATGTTGTACTTTGGTCATTTTATGAGGTTTGTTGGTTGGAGTGAATAGCATGTTTGTTAGGAAATGAAAATGTATAAAATTGTCTTATGGTAAATACCGGGTGTCCTAGAGAACACACGGCAGCGTTGCGGGTCTGCCTACCCTCTGCGGCCGTAAGGCGCCAAAGCCCCTGTAGCTCTGGTGAGTAGGCAATCCCGCAACACTGCCGTGTGTTTTCTGAGACACCCGGTATGTGAAATATGTTTGTGCCAAGTAAGAATTTCAGTTCTGACTGTAAGCATTGTGTCAAAATGATCTCTTTATGATACTTTTTATGTCATTAGGAGCACAATTACACAATTTTAAAGAAGTTAGTGTTATGATAGAATGCCATTACAGAAAGAGATCATTTTGATGTCTTGCTGACAGTCATTACTAAATTCTAGTTAAGTCCTCTAAAACTTACTTGATTTACTATTGATGATCTAGAAATTCCACTGAAGATATAGTTGATGGGTGAACTTGGCAGGACTCAGAGGTACGATCCAACCCAATCTTGTGAATTGGTTCAATGAAGTATTGTACTTTGATGATAACTGTAAGAAAGATTAACATAATTAATGTATTTAAAAATATTTCATCTGTCTTTGTTTTTATTGAAGATGGAACTGATATATGAACTATATAAGGATGATTCCACAATATTTTGCACGTAGCTAGTTTTCTGGCCTGAATTCTTTAAAATAAGGAGAATTCATTATTGGGACTGATGTTGTTTAGAAAGGAGAAAGAGAATAGTATGTAATAGAACCCGAATAATACAAGATTTAAAAAAAATTGCAATAATAATATTACACTTAGTTTATCAATCCAATTTTTAAGTTGGGTATTCCAGCAAATCAGAATGGTTTTTGGTTTGTAAGTTGTGTTCTATGACATAGTATTACACATCCCCTTTCTGAATGACTTCAACTGTAACATAAAATACTCCTCATTTTTGAAAAATCTGGCTAAAAAACCAGCTGAATACAAACCTGGGGAGCACCTTAACATGTATTAGGTATCATGTCAGTTATTAAATTGATATGGATTGGTTAAATGTAAATGAGTATGTAAAAATCTATAAAATGTGTCTGCCCAAGGAATTTTTGAGCACTGTCAGTATAATGTCGAAATAGTTCCTTATTTTGTCACTTGATGTCATGTGGACTTTCACATTGAATGACGATATTGTTACGATGGTATTGAAAGAGTTAAGGAGTAGGAAACCATTTCGACATAATGCTGAGAATCAGTTGTTAAATTTGTCCATGGATGTAGTATGTAACACTTACTTGTTTTCAATTCGTGATGAAGGAATTCACCATCCACTGTAGTAGAGTTCACAGTTAAACTAGTAGTCCTCACTGGTACAATCCATCAAATCATTTTTGCATGTCCTCAATCTTGAATGACGACTGGAATCGATAAACTTTCAAAAGGTATAAACTTCTAGAGACCTACAAACAGGTATGCTAGCAACAAAAAAATTTAAAAAGTTTGTTTGTATTAGCAACCTGTAATAGAATTGTAATATTACAAAATTACGGGGGTAAAAAAAGCACAGTATAGATTTCTATTAAAGACTATCGGTGAATCTGCAATACTGCTCATAGCTCATGCGCTCATGCAGGTCATAAGTTTCTCTCATTTCTGAGTGTGGAGTGTAAGAAAGCAAACTAGGGAACTTGGTAAAATAGCCTCATCAAAAAATATTAAATTTCCACTTTCACCAAAAACATATAGTTGAATGCGAGGAACTTTTGAGCTACCTAAGTGCATGAGTGCATGAGCTATGAGCTATGAGCAGTATTGTGGACTCACCCTAAATCGAGTGAGTCATACTCTTTGCCCAGTGGGACTTCCCACTTCCACTGTTATTTTCCTAGCATTGAATATATAAGATTTTAGCAAAATAAGTATAATGTTTTAGACATTTTGAAATTCTTGATTTGATGAACGGTTTACTTACTTTTATCGATGTAGCGTTCAACTTACCTCCGTCAAATACCGACGCCACAGCGAAGCGAACGATCACGTATTGTTGAGAGTCACCGCTTTTGAAATGCACCGCGTCACCTACACTAGCGCTTTCGTTAGGACCAGTGTTGAAATATTGTACTAATATCTGATTATCAATGTGAAGGTGAATGTAAAGCTTTATTTTACGATTCGAGTCGTGTTCGGTTCTTTTTCGGAAACTGCGTTCGAGTTCGGCTGCTTCGGCAAAAGGCGGGATCCTAGTGTGACACTTAGAAGGAAAAAATCTTCTAATTTGTTAAGTGTTCTCGAAATAATAGTATGAAATGTGAAAAAAAGGTTCATTGCTGCAATTCAGAGGAAAACTTCTAGTTGAGATCAGTACAAGTTTCATGACTGTGGGTGAAGTGCTTGCTGAGATTGGAAACTCCTTTTGTAGTTGGGTTATGGACTTACAATGAAAACATGCAAAATTTGTTAAGTGTTCTCAAAATAATAACATTAAACATTAAAAAAAAGTTCATGGTGACAACAAAGGCCAGCATTTCTAATTTTGAATGGTATAAGTGTGAAGTCTGTGGATATCGTAAAATCTGTCAAAAGGCTTATTGAAATTGTGGGTTCTGGACTTAGAATGAATTCTAGCAGCAAAATTTGTTTAGTGATCTCAAAATAATTCTATTCAACGTTAAAAAAGGTTCATTGCTGCAATGCAGAGGAAGGCCTCTAGCTGAGATCAGCGCAAGTTTCATGTCTGTGGGTATTGTGCTTGCTGAGATTGAAAACTCCACTCATAAAGTTGGGTTATGGACTTAGAATGAAAACACACGAAAATTTGTTAAGTGTTCTCAAAATAATATTTTTAAGCTTGATAAAGAGACATAGTTGAAATAAAGAACGACAATTCTAGTTTAGAATAGTGTAAGTATGAAGCTTGTGAATATTGTGACATCTGTAAAAAGTTTATTGAGAAAGTGAGTTCTGGACTTAGAATGAATTCTAGCAGCAAAATTTGTTTAGTGTTCTCAAAATAATACTATTAAACGTTAAAAAAGGTTCATCGTTGCAATGCAGAGGAAGGCTTCAAGCTGAGATCAGCGCAAGTTTCGTGTCTGTGGGTATTGTGCTTGCTGAGATTGAAAACTCCACTCATAAAGTTGGGTTATGGACTTAGAATGAAAACACACGAAAATTTGTTAAGTGTTCTCAAAATAATACTATTAAACTTGAAAAATAGTTCATTGTTGGAATAGAGACCAGCGTTTCCAGTTTAGAATGGTATAACTATTATGCCTGTAGGTATTGTGAGATCTGAGATGAAAGTGTGGACAGTTAAGCGTTACACGCGACTGAGAACAATACTCGTTCTTTTCACCACTCAGGAGAGAGGTGGTGGTAAAGAACGAGTAAAAAATTTACGTTACAAAAAAAAATTACGTTACAAAATAAACATGCCAAAGTTTTTAAGATGGGGTGTTCGATGTCGGTTTCGTATAGGCCTCTGTTAGGGGGATAGGATTTTCCGTTAAAAATTCTAACGAGCGTAACAGCATGCCTCCTGGGCGCGCATGGAAATGCTGTAAAATGTCAGGAGCGGGATTCGAACCCGCGATTCGCTGATCTTAAGTCCGCTGCCTTAGACCACTCGGCCATCCTGACATCTCTGGACACTCAGTGTACCGAGGACCTCTTAAGCCAAGATGGCGACTTAGGTTGGGTTAGGCCCCTTCACTTAGGTTGGGTTAGTGCCTTTCACTTAGGTTGGGTTACGCCCCTCTGGATTACGCCTCTATCAACTTAGGTTGGGTTACACGACGTGTCGGGGTGACTAGGGGCCCGGGGTGACTCCGGGACGGGGGTGACTCGGGGGCCGGGGTGACTAGGGGTCACCAAGATGGCGGCACCTTAGGTTGGGTTACGCGTCCTTACGTGCCGGGGTGACTCGGGGCCGGGGTGACTAGGGGTAACCAAGATGGCGGCGGGTGACTAGGGGTAACCTATACTACTGACACTGCTTATCCTTGACAACGAACATGCGTGCGTCTTCTGACCCATCTTTCGCAAAATGGGTAAATTATGTCAGGGACGGCAGAGCTAACGTTAGCCTTGACTCTGACAATATTATTATTCCTGAACACATGCTCGTTAGGCGAATTCATGAGCAACCACTCACTTCTTATAAGACAAAGAAGGGCGGGAACAGCAGAGAAGAAGATGGCTACATAGAAGGCACAATTCATAGGGTATGTTTGCGTTTGCCCTTGAACATAGCATATTTACTCCCTTTTTTACGATGTGTTAATTCTGGTCGTTGATTGACAGGTATTCGGAGATATGAAGAATGAACGCCTGCAAGAAGGAGTAATTTTGTGCCCGACAAACCACGTGGTGAGAAAAATAAATAGTACTGTACTAAGCAAGATGCAGGGCGCAGAAAAGGTCTTCCATGCCAAAACAAGCGTATGCCTACAAGATGCTGATGGTGATGGTGACTTTATGCTTACAACAGAGGAGCTGAATGCTATCTCGGCTTCCAACATACCCCCTCATGAACTCAGACTGAAAATCGGGTGTGTTGTAATGCTACTGTTCAATCTTAACAAAAAACAGGGTCTTTGCAATGGTAGGCGTTTTACTGTAACGGATATGACCCATCACTCTATTACGGTCAAGAGGCTATTGCCATTTCAGGGAAAATGTGATGAAGTCATTCTGCCACGTATGACACTCAAATCTGATGACATACCGGTTGCGGGAACTGTGAACCGATTCCAGTTTCCAATATGTCTTGCGTTCGCAATAACTATCAACAAGAGCCAAGGACAATCGATCGAGAATGTTGGCATTTTCTTGAGACAACCGGTCTTTGCTCCTGGCCAGTTTTATGTTGCTGTAAGCAGAGGAAAGCGAGGTGACAAAGTTTGTGTTGCAGTTGTTCCTGGTCCAAGTCAAGGCCCAGGTACCTTCCGAGGCATTAAAGTAAAGCCAAACACAACCAAGACAAAGAACATCGTTCTAAGAGGTTTCATCTAGAAAAGACATGCGGCAAAATATAAATGAAAAGAGTATGACAATTACTACTTTAAGTACATGAAAAATGGGGCAAGAATATAAGTCCCCCCCCCCCCTAAAAAAAAAAAATAATTAAAAAAATGGCTCGATGCTGCCTCTACGTCCCCGTCGTTCGAGCTGGAAACATAGAGAGCGTAACGTCTCTATGGCTAAATGAGGCTGGAATAATGTATCTTTAGCTAAAGGTTTCATCTGTCAAAAAATAGGTGTAACAAGAGAACTGTTATAGGGTTAGCGCCTGCATAACTCGAGGTATGCAAGCCTGCACTACACGTATGCATAGAAGCAAAATATTGCCTAAATCACAGGCGCGTCAAAGAGTGTTTGTGCTTCCCTTCGTGCAGCAAAAGCACACTAAAAATTTAAAGGATGTCGCAAGAAGGACCGAAGCGAAAGCATTTGCCAAGGATGTTCTCGTTGATCAAGAACGAAAGTTCGAGTTCAAAGGCGGACCGGCTACGGCCCCAGGCTTTCAGACCATAAACGATGTTGACAAGCAATGCGTCTACGGCGCCAAGTCCGGCCCGACCCGGACCCGCTCTGCTACTGCACGCCCCCCGTCGAAAGCGAGTCCGGCACGGCACACACGGTACCTTAGGACGTCCGACAAGGCCCAGCCAGCCAGCCAGCCAGCCCTGCTCGACACACCCGGCCTAGCCCAGCCCGGCCCGGCCCTCCCGAGACTCACCCTGCCGCAAGCCCGGCCCGGCCCTCCCTGGCCCGCGTGTCCGAGTCCGAACAGGGATCCGGTCACCCGCTGCCCGGCCCCGCCCAGCGACTCGACCGAGACCCCCTCGCACAGCGCCACAGAGGACCCCAGCACTGCTCTCAGCTCTCCGTAAGAAATACACACGCTCTATAGACATGCATATATACCATTTTTCCGCGCGCTTCGCGCGCAGGGGAAAAGAGTCTAGAGTCCAGCGCGGCTCTTACCCCCCTTATCCTCGATCGAAGGGACTTTAAAAAAAAATACGATCGTCCCTCTGACTGATGCAAAAATGCTTAAAGCACAATAGCGCGACGCCCCCCGCGAGAACGCACGGTGCAAGCCCAACACGACTCTATATCGAGCCGTGTCGAGCAGCACCGCACGCTCCCGCAGAGAGCGCCGCGCAGCAGTGTGCTGTCGCATCTTTGCGATCATATACAGAGGGGCGATTCAAGCGCACGCCGTAACTCCCTTTGGCCTTTCCCCCGCCCTGAGGCGAGGGAGAGAAGGTGAGATTTCACTACGGCGTGCGCTTCGGTGTTCCCGCCTGTAGCTCCGCCTGTCACGCCCCGCACCAAGGCGAGACGGACAGAAGGGAGACTGGTGAATCCACATTCACGAATCTCCCAAGCGGAAGGCAGAGTCTTAACGGATCGCAGCGTGATAACTGCTCTACCGCTGACAACACCTCGCCAGGTACGTAAGTCGTCTACAAACGATTCCGAGTCCCGACTCCGAAAAACCCTTGGTCTACTGCAAGCCGGGAGCCGCGACTTCAGGTGTTTCAATCCCTGGTCGCAGCCGTTCCGGCACAGCACACGGCGGGGCACAACGCGACGACTGACCGTAAGGAACAGCCGCCTAGCATAGTCACATAGACTGTACTCGCCTTTCGGCACACGAGACTCCCAGATGTATCGTCGCCAACGACGATCTAGCGCGGATTCGGCCTTAGAGGCATTCAGGCATAATCCAACAGATGGTCCCAGGTGATCTGAGATTCTATAGCATCACATGGATATTACATGTGAATACATAAAACTTGTATACGAACATATACACGTACATAAGTTTACATAGGGTACCACATATTCAGTTATGGGATATCACATAGGGCCACATATAGCACTGTATGTGACCATATGGAGTTGCCTATGCAGTTACATGTGATGCCTATGTTGATACATACAGGCCTTCATACGAAGTCATGCTGCACTATGAGGTAACCATAGGTGACTATATATCCACATGCAGAATCATAGAAGCGCATACGGGACTACCCATAAAGTGACATGAAGTAATATGTAAACATATACATCTTTATTTTCACGACGTGCTAGACGTAGACGGTAAGATTACGATGGTAAAGAGTGAAGTAAAAATAAATCCTGCTGGAGGAGTGCGTACCACACGGTAAAAACGATGTCCGATTTTTTGAGGGAAAAGGGAAAACTTTGAGGACCTTGTATACATTGAGAAAATCTCCATAGATTTTGAGGAAGTCTCATCAAAATTTGTGGAGATTTCCCTTATTTTTTGAGGAGTCTTCCTTAAAATCGGAGGGGTTTCCCTCAAGTTACGGAAGTTCCTAAAAGTTTTCCCATGTTCCTAAAAAATCAGACATTATTTTTACCGTGCAGTGACAAAGCGCCTGGCTCTCAGCGCGACTCGCGTCTCGTAAGAGGTAAGACGATGCTCTCGAGCACCATTCTGATGGGAATCAAATAAAACCGCCTTAACAGCTGAACGTGCACTCCGCCATAGCTCTTTCTCGCTTACCGGAACGCCCTGGCCGTCCCTAAGGCCGTCATCTTGGCCCCGCGCCGCCGGCGCGGCCCCGGCGGCAGCGCTCATCGAGAGGTGATTTTTTTTGAAGACCGACCGGACTCGATATCGGCCATCTCCGATTTGCCTTGTAAAATTTTAGGTGTTGGACCCAAGAATCGTTTTTGTGAGGACCATCTGAAAGTGCGTTTTTTTCAGCAGGTCCTGATCATTTCTAGGTAGTCGCCAAAATAACATTTTTTGTTGCCTCGACACTTCAAACTGCTGGTTGTAACCGTAAGTTAAGCGCTCGGCCGGGAATCAGTAAGGGGGGATAGACCGAAAAGAGGGAGGGGCTAGGCTGAAGTAGTGGAAGCGGGGTGCGGGGAGGAGGCGCAGGCAAGCGAGAGAGGCGATAGCCCGAGCCACCGAGCCCGAGGTAGGCAGACCCGCCCAACAAGCAGGCTGAAGGGGTTGCCTACTCACTAGGGGACCGCTCAACCGGCGCTTTCGCACTCGCTTACCGGGGCCGCCACGAAGGCCGTCCCCTGGCCACAGCGCCGGCCCCACCCGGTGCGGCCCCGGCGGCAGCGCGCTCATCGACTGCGAGGATAAACACTCCCTCGCTTGCTGGGTTGCCATCGCCAGCCCCAAGACTGCCGTTCTGGACCGAAGGGTCACTTACTGGCCGCTGTTTTTATAGCCCTGGTGACCTTCAATTTCATGGGTGTCAAAAAAATAAAAATAAAAAGTCTTTCATTGAATGTGTCATATTTAATAAACACTTTAATAATTTACAACCTAGGACAGTTATTTTACAATAACAGTTCTATTCTTTAGTGTTTGTTGCATTACAAAAGCAATCACACAAGCAAAGTCAATTCCTAGCTCCTTATGAGTGCTACATGATTTGTCGCATTAAGTTAGGTCGCTTTATTATGAAATTCATTACTCTTCCTACTTTAGTAATAGGTGAAAGTGTTGCAGCTCTACAAAAGAGAAAATCATTTGATACTGAAATAGGAATGATGTGTTTCACACACTTTAAAGTTTGAGTATGGTATAAAACTGACAAATGGTCTATTTTCAGTTTTCTGATGTACAAAAATACTTCCTCATCGTACAAAACAAAGAATTTAACGCTTCCATAATTTTCATGTCCCTTTTCCCCCCACATCACATAGTAATTAGCAGTAGTTAGGGGTTTATGAATTTCTGATGTTAGCTGGTCACGACCTATTTGAGCTTTAGAAAAATACTTAAAATTACTCACGTCACCAATTTCTGTCAGACAATTAATGTCATTCAAAGATAGCTCCACCTCCTTCGCTCTACCTAAAACCTTTGTTTGAAATATATTTTCTTGTAAAATGTCATTTGTCTGATTTTCTGCAATGCTTTTCAAGACAACAGCTCCTTGGTAAATTTTCATATTATTTACAATTTCCTTTGCTACATAATTAGTAGCATGACTAGCCTTGGAGATAATTCCATTTAAACTCTCAAAGGGAAAAGCGCTTGTGCAAGACAAAGGCCCAAAGCGGCGGACACAAAGTGAAAGATGCAATAAGTTGTGCACATTGTATGTCATTTCTCGGTCACTGTACAAATCAGTAAACTGATTAACAAATAACTTTAAAAGATAATCAGCTTCTACAATGTCATCTTCCGAAATTCCTCGCTGAAGCAAATTAAAGATACTTATTACTAAAAGCATGAAATGTTGATAATACATGTCTGGTAAAATGCCAGACAGAACAGGGAGTGACTCAAATAATAAGAAATAATAAAAATCTGCTGCCTTCCATTTCTTGTAATAATTCACTGACCTCTTTCCTCTGTGTATAAAGTCAGGATGCTTTATGCCAGAGAGAAGAACAGAAAGATGTTCAACATATGTTTTGATGCACCAAGCACCTTGCTTTTCAATCCACAATGTTAGAAGCTGCTTAGTGACACCAAGTAAGACACAGTGCATGTATTCTGGAATAACACACACAGATATATCTAGAGATGGTATTAGACTGAGCACCGAAGGCCCCTTTACTCCTTTACATGGTCTTCCAGTCTCAGTTGCTTCAATCGCCTGGGCCTGCATTCTCTCATTGGTTCTCAGTTGTGGATCATGGACATACCGATAAATTCTGATCCGCCTCTTCCCTGGAATCCTTCCACTCTTCCGTGTTGAAATCTCACAAATGTTGCAGCCGTTCTTGCTGTTGAACAACATCAAATTTTGGCACATGGCTCGAGCTGGTGCATCAGCTATTACAAGTGTCACTTTAACATCACTTCGATGATCTACTTGAGTTTCTGGATGGGTCCACTTTACACCACTCTCTTTCAGAGACGCTACTTGCTCACAGAATGGTTTAAGGAAAGTATTACCCCTTGGCTTTACTTCATCATACCAAACAGCAACCACTGTGGTGAAAGACTCACTTAAATGAGGGGGAACTTCAACAGGAGTGATCATTAAAAGCCACCCCTCCTTTTTACTTCCCTTTCTCACTCTGACACCATCAGTGGCAACTTTAAAATTGATGTCGTATTTTTTTCTGTTCACATTAGCTGACCGATAAACAGAACCATCTTGAACGTCTCTTATTTCTAATGGTGCGTTGTTTGAGTATGGGGGCTGAGCATCCATAATGGAGGCAAGATTTCTTCCCTCAAAGAAAAACCTGATAATACATTCTAGGTCAAAACTAAAAAATTCTCCCAGAACTGTAACTTTTCCACACACACCACAAGAATCTGGTTTACTTTTATAGTACATTAAACAATCCCTACAGTAAAAGTGGCTGCTTGCCTTGACATCTACAGGAGCAAAGTCCTGAATAAAGTTTAACATAAATTTAGAACTAGTAGGGAGTGAGTGATTTTGAGGCAGAAGATCACAAATAGTTTTCAGTATTCTCTTGAAACTAGACTTAGATTCTTTGTTTTTTATAAGCAGATCAATTACCTTAAGAATTGCCTCAGTAACACTGTCACTATGCCCATCATAAAGTTTTACAGAATTAAAAAATTGAGCTAACTCTGAGGCTTTCTTAAACTTAGACTTTTTCAGCTCATTGTTTGGTAATCCCTGCTGAGATAAATCTGATTGATGAGTGGATTGAAGCTCTTGTGAGACACTGCACTGAGAGCTATCTTTGCCTCTGGCACATCACAACTTGGACTGGAACAGTTTGAGGTAAGAGACATGCATCTCTTTTCACTCTGTGCTATTGGAGAAATATTTGGCATATGAAGTGTTGAACAACTTGTCTCCTTCACAGGGGTACTTAGTCCTCTAAGGCCTGTAATGACATAAAAAGAAAAAAATACAGATGCACTGACAGTCCTATCTTGCAAAACATATGTTGATATATATTTTCTGTGACTACCTATGAATTGTTCCTCTCCTGATTTGTCAAGTGTTGCATTACTTAGATAACTTGTTGAAAAGCCTAAGACAAAAAAAAAGTTAAAGATACAAAATATAAAAGTGTTTACCTATATTTCTGCATTTGCTTCATAATTACCTTTAGACTGTTCATTATCCTCCTCACTCAAATCACAAGAAACTGAATCATTGGCAGGATGCAAAGATTTGGCCACTATTTCCTAAAAACATAGAATAATTAATAAGTGTATCTTGTTCGGAAATCTGAAGTTAATTTTAAGAGGTAATATACAGTAGTTCTAATATAAAAACAGTAAAACTTATTGACTTAAAAGAGTGCTCCCCAAATTTGAAGAAAATGGGATTTTCTTATGGCAGAAACTTTTTTATTCAGTTTATAAATAGTATTAGCTGAAGTCTGAACCCAGACCATTAATGTTAACTGATCCATGTGTAGGACTATTAGTTCTCTCTATTTAGTAACTGATTAACTCTCCCAAAGATATAGCCATTTTAAGAGCACTCCCCACAGAACAAATCAATTCTCTGCATATAACGAACCTGTTGATTCTCAATGCGCAAAAGCAAGCTGTTATCGTCCAGACTGCAATTTGTTTTGACGGGAGAGGGATTTGCACCAGCTTGTGAATGATTAAATGCTGACTGAGAGTAAAAGCATATCAGAAGGTGAAGCCATTTTTTAACTTAAGGAAATTCATTTCAATGTTTGTTTACCTCCAGGTGGGCTTCAATTCTACTTTCAAGTCCTTTGTGAAAAAAGCTTTCTTCCATTGCATTCTCCTCACATAGAAAACTTCTGCTCATACTATGGTTAAGTTCTCCAGCACTCAGTGCATTACTTTCAATTAAAAGATTTTGACGAATAGGTCCCAAGTTAGAATGGGACATTGACTCCACATTAGAGGTTGGAATAGAGCATTCTCCTTGTTGTGACACCTTTAAAATAAGTCAGAACAGAAAACACATAAATAACACAATAAGATACAGTGCTCATATTTTAAATCTTGACCACTACTTCACAAAATCCTAAGGCATACATTGCTGTTAGGTGCATCTGCACATGATAAACTTTCCTGGGACTCAATACGCTTCCGCTTTAACACCTAAACAAACAAACAAAAATTGTGAAATTGTTAGATGTTATAAATAATTGGATCTTAGTCACTAATACAATCAAAAGACAAAAGTATAACATACATTAAAGTGGTACTCTGTTAAATTTTCCAGTTCCACATCCGAATCTGATGATAAGCTTTCATTTCTACGAGTTGAAATAGAGTCATTGGACTCACTGGACTCATTCGGCACCTAGGTGGGAGGGGAGAAATTTCAAACAGTAAATAAAGTACATTTGAATAAATTGATTTTAAACACAGAAATGTCATTCCTTACCAAATTGGCATCTTCTTCTATATCATCAGAACTATCAGATGAACTTGAATCCAATGAGGTGGAAGAATGGGTACTTTCATTTTCGTTTCGCAGCATACTTCCTCAACGCGAGAATAATAATGCTATGCAACTGGGGAAACTATCAGGTAAACTTACGATTGCCAATTAAGATAGATTTTTACAACAGACCAGTCCTGAAACGAAAACAAGACTTCATTGCCGGAAAGAGGTTAACATTTCCAATTTTACCATGCAAAATCAAGACAAAAACATACAAAGAAATCAGAGGCGAAGAAAATTATCAAGTTTGAACATCAAAATCAGTATTCCGTCGTCATTCTTACTTTGAATTCACAATAAAAACGGAAATTATATCATCTTCGTTGACAAAATATTTATCTTCGACTGAGGTACAGAGCCGTGCGCGAGGAAGAGTAACAAGAGTAACAAAGCAGACAACACTCAAATCCCTCGTCCTATTTTCAACATTGATGAGTTGATCTATTCTTACGGTATTAATTCAACAAACTTTAGGTGAAGTATAATAAATATACTTCTTTTTATTTATGAACTTAAACTTGCGTGTCCAAAACGTCCTGCGGTTCACGAGTGAACTCGACAGCTGGCAGCATTGCCTGTTCGCCCCGCAGTCATTTGTTCATCAGTCTAGCCGGCGGTGGGCGGTAGTCGGAGCCATTACAGCCGTTAGGCGAATCGCAACGGACTCTGAGCTGGTGTTAACCATCGTTTGTGGTTTGAAAGTGTGTGATTTTCCCAGATTAATTTCAGAATGTGGTTCATACTGTATTGTGACGAGGACAATTCGCATTCTATCATACATGATAAGTTTGTATTGAATGTTGCGGGAGTCGAAAAAAATGACAAAGTTTCGTACTTCTACAGAAACAAGCCTTACATTGGAACCGTGGTAGACTTCTCAGGTAAGAAAAGTAGCAAGAGAGGTTTTGTTTCTGGCAGACGGTGCCTTTTCGCATCTTTGTACATGTTTGTGAACGCAAAGGTTAGATTTCCTTCTCCTTCTATTCCGAGAGGTTAGGGTTAGGCCATTCCTACACAAATTTTGAAGCCTCATACTGCCATGAGCGTTACTCCACTGCACAATATTTCTCATTTCCTTATTTTCTTTTTTATATTATTTCACTTTACAATGTTTTCATTTGAACCTTTACACAGTCTAATTCCTGCACGGACACTATGAAATGATTGACTGTTTAGAAATTACGGTCTGGTATTTCCATAAGCAGGGAATGACTAACCTACCTTTATCCAAATTTTATTCTCAGAGCATAGTTTTTTTCCAACCTAATATTATCCCTTATTAATTGATCATTTTGAATTGCAGAGGATTACGACGTTCTTGCCCTTGAGTTAAAAAAGCTTGGCTCTACTCCAGTACGAGTTTCCACTAATGTAGATAAGAACAGTGATAATAAGCCAACTACATCAAAGAGAACATCAGTTCCTCCAGTGAGATTTGGAGAGAGTTTATCTTTAAAACGTAAACCTGATGTGAGACCTGAAACAGTTTCGAAGGCAAGTTTATTTTGGCCCGTCATATTTATTTCAGCATTTGTCACTCTCCAACTCTGGTTTCAAGAATACAAGTTAATGAATTGTATTTATCTTTTCCTAGGAGGAGTTGAAGAAGAAAAAACATTTACTGGAGCTTAACAAGAAGAATGCTACTTTGAAGGAAAACAAATCTCTCCTTGGCAAATTATCCAAGCAGGATGATGACCGTGAGTGGACTCCTGAAGAAAATAATGACATTAATAATTCTAAAGACGACGACAGTGATTCTGATACGGCTTTATCATCCTACCTGGTAAATGTAAGTATAGTTATTCTTACATATTCCATGTGAGTAAAAGCATGCAATATAAACAATTTGTCGTTCTGATTCTAGAAAAAAAAGGAAAGAGTAGAGTTGGTGAAAGGTATTAAGAGACTTCCCGCCACAACTTACCAGCAAGAGCAGTCGAAGGCAGAGGCAGACTCCCCATCCAAAGAAGATTTAAAGAGGCAACTACATGAAATGAAGGTGAAATTGCAGCTGGTTTATGATGGTTAGTACTCCTCAAATAGCATGGAAAATTGCTTGCACTTCAAGTCATTTAAGTCAGTCATTGAGATAGTGAGTAATTTGGTTTTGAGTAGGAGTGGGATTTGGTCTAGATTTTTTTGTCATGTTTTGACATGGTTCAAACTTATTATAAAATCATGCATTACAATAACATTTTATTTGAGTCTGTCAGCTTTTGATATGTATTGTATATTTTACTTGATCCGATTTTCTTAAACAAGTACAGAAGGCATATTGCATTTACTAATTATCTCAATGGTTATGTTATCAATACTATTTAGATTCATCAAGAGTATAATTTCTTGTTACCTTTCTATCCATCTATGTAGCTGAGGACGATAAGGACAAAAACTCTGAGCGCACAAAACAAGATAATACTGGAGCACAAGGGCGAAGCAGACAACCTTCTCCACAGGGTAGAAGTAGACAACCTTCTCCACAGGGTAGAAGCAGACAACCTTCTCCCTTTGAATGTAAGTTAACTTCCAATTCTGGTTGCTTCTATGTAAATAGTTAAAAACTTTATTTTGAATACTCAGTCTAATTTTAATTATAGTTGAAACTTAAATTAAAAGTAATTTGTTTTCCTGTGTCCTATGTTTGAAATTCTAGTGGATGATGAATTAACGCCAGTTGGCAACGATGAGAAAGGTGCTATGGACAAGTCAGCTCAATCAGAAGGTTCATTAGGTAATTTAGCTTTCATAGTTTCATTTTCTCTTCTGTTTACAAAATATTAATGATAATATTTGGCAGGTGATGCTGACTTGGGTGATGGAGATGATATTGACCATGACTATGAGCTTACAAAACATCAACTGTTGGGAAAACAAAGCAAGGTAAACAACTCTTATTTTCTGAAACATGCTAATAATCATTTTTCTGTAGCTAATATTGTGGTGTTTTCAGGATATGGTTCATCTAGTTGATGATGTGTATTGTAAGGCTAATGCAGTCTCCAAAGCGCTGTGTGGGGGAACTGCTGTGTCTCATGTAGCAAGAAGGCTCATAGAAGGTGTTTTCAAGGAGGAAAGCCTGATAAATTGTACTCTCTCAGGCCAGCCGTATAGGGTGGTACCAGGGCATCCAACAGAAGTAGAAGGCCTCAACGCCAAGGCAGTAAATGCTATTATAAGTGAGTAATATAAATTGAATTAAATATTTAAAATTTTAAATATATGAATCTTTATATTCTAATTCTCACTACACGTTTATTTTCTATCAGAATACGCTCGAGCAACAGGCAAGAAGCGCAACTGGCCAAAGATGAAGACTTCTGAAATTAAAGTTGCGATGACACAGCGATTAGGGGAGATCAAGAGAAGGCTGAAGAAGAAGGACCAGCATAAATGAGTGCCAAGGACTCACTTACTTAATTTTATTTCCACTCCTAATAAGATTTTAGGATGTTTATTAATGACAATTGTTTTCATTTTTATTTTATTTCCACTCCTAATAAGGGTTTAGGATGTTAATTAATGACAAATGTTTTTATTTTTATTTTTACCTATATTTTTAATTTTTTTGCATGTTGTAACATGCAGTGTTTCTTACCTGTCTTTCAAGAGGTAATTAAACAACTAAAATTATGTCCTTTGCTGTTTGTTACCATTGTAATTCCTTGCTTAAAATAATACCCAGTGAGGACCCCCGCCTGCAAAGCTGTGGGTATGCTACACCGCCACACAGCCGTGTGGGCAGGTTGCCTACGCTGTAGGGGCCTCCCGAGTAGAAAAAACTGGTATGCGTTACAGGAATACTTAAAAATTAATGGTATTATTTTCATAGCAGCTGCCCTAGCCGTGACCTAGATTTCCCAATAGATTTCATAAAGACATATGACATTTCATGTATATTTATGAAGGGTCGTATGGGAACACATATGAACACATAGAGGCACCTTTTTAAAATCCCGCCTATTCCTCAAATTTCAGTAGATGCATACACAGGAGGTGAAAATACGAGGGGCACTGTGGCTTCTGCCGCTTCAAAGCATTATGTGCAGAGAGGGATAGAGCTGTAGCTGCATACATACACCCATATGCACACATGTTTCTGCTTCCATGTTGTCATATATCGGTCTGCATGTGACCTTATGAGGTGACTCATAAAATTGCATGTGATAACATGGAGTATCACATGTGACGCCACATGTTGTGCACATTATAGTATCACATACAGCACCCCACATGGAGTCCACATAAAGGCTTACATGTGGAGTCAGATCACCTGGGCGTAGCATCGCTCCACCGGTCGATCGACCGAGGGCGTGAACCAGAGGTCTGAACAACCAGTTCCTCTCGTACTGTGGTTGATTACTATCGCAACGACATTTATAGTCATCAGAAGGGTAAAACTAACCTGTCTCACGACGGTCTAAACCCAGCTCACGTTCCCTATTTGCGGGTGAACAATCCGACGCTTGGCGAATTCTGCTTCGCAATGATAGGAAGAGCCGACATCGAAGGATCAAAAAGCGACGTCGCTATGAACGCTTGGCCGCCACAAGCCAGTTATCCCTGTGGTAATTTTTCTGACACCTCTTGCTGAAAACTCTTCAAGCCAAAAGGATCGATAGGCCTTGCTTTCGCAGTCCCTGTGCGTACTGAACATCGGGATCAAACCAGCTTTTGCCCTTTTGCTCTACGCGAGGTTTCTGTCCTCACTGAGCTGGTCTTAGGACACCTACGTTATTCTTTGATAGATGTACCGCCCCAGTCAAACTCCCCGCCTGATAATGTCCTCGAATCAGGTCACGCAGGGAATAGCTCGGGCCTAGTGCGGGCTACCGGGTAGACTACGACCCCGAAGGGCTTTCGCTTTCCCACGGAGATCCCGCGACTCGGACACCGATCTCTACGCTTGGTGCTAGAACGACCGCCGTCCCAAGGGTTTTGAAGCCCGAGGGGGGCGCGCCCCGTCCAACCGAGTAAGTACAACAACGATGAAAGTAGTGGTATTTCAACGTCGGTGCAAGCACCTCCCACTTATGCTACGCCTCTCATGTCGTTATACAATATCAAGCTAAAGTCAAACTCAACAGTATCTACTCAAACTTCACTTCGAGTTGTCGATCCGAGTTTCACATCTATATCGGATGATAACCTTCGAGGTCGAACCTGCTTCGACATTGAAATATTCCATTTCGATGTCAACCTCACTCACAGATGACTTCACATTGCGATGAAACTCCGAGGGTTTCTCCTGCACGGAGAGGAAAGGACACCTGTTCGCGTCTCGAGCGATGCTAAGCCAGCATCACGATGTCACACCCAGTTCTTTTCCAAGGTGTACATTTTTAGTGATGGTGCAGGCTACATCAAACCAGGAGCAAACCCGTATGTAGGTTAGTTTGATCTTAGTTTTTTTTGTGTCTTTTGTCAATACCCTACTCCTGTGTACTAATTATGTTTTTGCCTCCTTTTTTAGCCCTTAACTGCATATTTTGCAGCAAAAGGTTTCCCATCGCACGCCACGTGGAGGCAAAAGGTAGGACTTGTGCGACATGTGTGGATGCGTATGCGTGCAGTCAGGTATTGCTGTTCTGAGATAGTTAACATTTTTTTACAGAATTTGTTTTTATTTCAATAAAAATATTCTTATCAGTCTGTTATTTTGCATTGTTTTCTATTTTCCTTTGACTTATCAAAAAGTTACGTTGAACTACTAGAAAATGACAAATCCGAAATGGATGCAGATGCAGCTATGATGGACCAGTCTGCGCAGCGTTTGCAGCAGCAGCTCGCGCCGTGCTTCCCTCCACGATATTTATCTGTTCAAGAAAAATAAAATACACAAATCAAGTTCATGATGTACAACAATAGAACCATTTTGAATATCTTCTCTAAAGGAATTACCTTTTTATCTGGAAACGTTTTCGTAATAGAATCTACCGACTACCCCACAAACTAACTAACAAAATGGCATGCGGCCCCCTCTTTTAGCCCAAGGTTGCTGAAATTTATGTCAAGCAACGATGGTTACCGCTGTACGCCACGAGGAGGCAAGAGGTAGGACTTGTACAGCAAAGTGTAGATGTCTGTGGGTGTGCTGTGGAGGTCTGTTCAGGATAAATAAAAACAATTTTTGAAAGTTCTGACAACTTTGTTGAATTGTTGAAAGTACAAAACTTTTACAGATAAGCAGTGAAAATGAAGTACAAAAGCCTAACTGGTAAGTGTGATTTGTACAAAATAATAATAAGTAATTAACATTTCTGAAAAATATACAAAAAACAACTGAGGTAAGTACAATTCACTTACCTTAAAGGTAAGTTCACTCGAGTACTGTTTAAAAAACTATTTTTTCTTACAGGTTATTTGTCATGTTCAGATAAATGATTTCTGAAAAATACAAAAAAGAATTTTACAGGTAAGTACGTTAAGTACAGGTAAGTACAGGTAAGTACGTACGGTAAGTATGTTACTTGAAAGGTGAGTACCATTACTTAACATAGGAGGTAAATACAATAAGTTCACTGGCCACTTTTTAAAGAAAAAAAAAACAACTATTAAGGTACTAAGACCCGTTATTAAATACTTTAACCTGTGACAGGTAAGGTTGATTGAAACAAATACGAAATACTTCGTTCAATATTAAACAAAAAACTGTTCAGGTAAGTACAATCAAGAAACCTCAAAGGTAAGTTCAATTAAGTAGAGTTTAAAAAAAAACTATTTTCTCTTACAGGTTGTCATGTTCAATATAAATAATTTCTGAAAAATACAAATAAGAAATTAACAGGTAAGTACAATTCTGTAACTTGAAAGGTAAGTACCATTACTTAACATGGAAGGCAATGAGTTTACATGCCAGGTAAGTAAAATGAAATACAATGATTTACACATACAATATCGCATGCCAGTGGTAAAAAGTTCACGAAAGGCAGGAAGGTAAATGCATCCAACATCAAAACATCTGGTCAAAAATTTCACGAACTGTTAAGGGGGCAGTAGCGTCATTTTTTTGATAAAAATCGATTTTTTTTATTGGCTTAAAAAATCCTTTGGACCCTTCTACATAACCAGTTAAGAGGGTTTTTCAAAATTCCGAACCGTTTACTCAGTATGGCCTCTGCAGTGCAACGCTGTATTAACGGTCCAGGCCGTTAGTTTCTGTAATTTTTCTAAACATTGAACTTTAAAGCTGTTTTTCTCAACTTGTGATTTTTTGACCTTACGCGCAGGATTCTGAGAGAACGGTTTGGGGTATTGGCCTGAAATTTTTTGTGATGCTAGTACTAGTCATGGTCCTCAAAATGACCCTTGGGTTTAAGCATTGAAGCATTTGAAGTCTGTGAAAAAAAAAATTATAATAATAAATTTTAATATGTTTTTTAAGACTAGTTACTTTTCACGTTTTAAAATAGTTCCAGGTGACATCTCAAAACTAGAGGTTCATTTTACTTGCCTGGGTGTATAATGTATGTGGTTAAAATTTGGTTGAGATATTTTGAATGGTCACCGGAAAACCTTGCGCGCAGTGACTTAGTGTACTTTTGAGCCAAATGTACAGTGTTTCCTTTAGTCTACCATAAACCTCATGACAAAAAGAGTCAAGTCAATAACTTTTTTTAAAAATTACCCTTAAAGTACCCTCTTTCCACTCAGCAAGCACAGATACCTCTAAGAACAACAGTAGAGCTCTGAAAAATGGGGAAACTTAGGCAAATTTAGCACAAAAAATAGTGTAAATGGCGCTACTGCCCCCTTAACAGTTGGCCACGCCTCCCGGGCCGCTCACTCCTCCTCACCGGGCCATCCCCGATCCGGGACTGGCCTGGCGGGAGGGGCGCGCGACCTCGGGATGACCTGGACACGCTGGGGCGCGTCTCACATCTCGTCCCAGTGGTCCAGTGGTCAACGTGACGGGTTCGCAGCAAAGAAGTCCGGGTTCAACTCTTCTTCAGGAAAGGTAATTCTTCGAAAGTTCAATGCATAACTACATGTAACAATTAAATTTGACAAACAAAGTGAACTGAAAGGAAGCTAATAGCAGTACAGGAAAGGAAGAAATCTCTATTTTCTGTTTTGAAATGGATGCAAATGTATAGGAAAATTCCTATACATTTATGGTGGGACCACCACACATTTATCGTATATACCCTACACAAGTGTATAGGAAATTTCCTATACATGTATGGTAAGAAAACTATCGTGTATGGTAAAATTACGACACGCGTGTATAGGAAAATTCCTATACATGTATATGTGAAAAGCGTCAGAAACATTTATAGGAAATCTACCATATAAATTTTTTGGACTTCCTTTGTGCATCGTATTGGTCAGTCTTCCGGGTAAGTATTGTTGTGATGTGAGCTAACTTTTCCTTTACAGTATTCAACTGTGACCAGAAGGAGTTATCCTTAGGGAGCCCTGGTTCGCCTCTCCATTTGAGGGCAAAACTGACACACCTTTTCATGTTCTTTGCCCAGAAAAACGCCGTTGAAGGTGCATACTGTGCCTCATTCAGCAGTACTTCAAGCATAAACTTCTGGATTGTATCAATTTCTAGGAGGAGTCTGAAATCGTCCTTGATATGCGGTTTAACAGACTGGACGTACCCCAGTGTTCTTCTTATTGTTGTAAGGTATTGCCCAGATGCACGCTTTGTCCGGCGAAGAACGTTTGGATCTGAAATCCCCTCTAAAGATGTCTCAAGGTAATAATTGCAGATAAGGGAATCAGACGGCAGCTCAGGTAAGTCAAGGGATTCCCAGTTCTTCTTTTTTTCCTTGGTGTCCTTACTCGGCTCCTTTGGGTCATCATCATCCTGTTCCTCAGCCACCGAATCTGTAGTGTCAGCTTTTCCAGGCTTTGGTGCTCCAACAACCACACCAACTTCGGTGAGGAGGCCTTTCAGGCGGCAAGCTTGAGTGAAGGTAAGTTCCGGGAACGCTGCTGTCACAGAATTCAGAGGTATGGTGCGAACACCGGTGTCCACCATCTTGCTGGCAAGTTGACTAACTTCCTGAAGAGTTTTTCCCTGCGCAGCGCACCAGTGAGTGTGGGTCTTAAGGTGTCTTAGCAGTTTGCCTGAAATCTGGGTTGCGCCACAACAGGGGCAAATTCTTGTAGACGGTCCACTGCGATGTTCCTGCAACAAACACATAAATGTAAGTATTGAAATGTATTTAATTGTGTATTAATTCCTTTTTTCATTTGTTTCAGGGATTACCTCTCCGAAAACTGCCCTTAGTTCATCGACGGAAGCCCGCCTGGCTCTTTTTGATTCAGGGCCGTCTGACAGGCCATCAGAGCTAGGCCTGTGCGATTTTGCGATTAATCGAAATCGCGATTCGATTTTTTTCGTAATCGACGATTAATTTGAGGGGTCGATTTCGATTATCATAATCGAAAATCGGAAAAATCGAAAATCGATTTTTTAATAAAAAATCGAAAATCGGAAAAAATCGAAAATCGGAAAAAATCGAAAATCGGAAAAAATTGAAAATTGAAAAAAATCGAAAGTATAAAAGAAATCGAAAATTTTAAACATCGAACATCAATCGTGAAGTGGTTTTAGTTACCTTTTTTTTCCTTTACACGATTTTTGAAATTAACTCGTAGCACATACCGGTACGACTCCCTACTTCCGTATTGCTTAGGAAGGACCGACGGCCGACTCGGTGACTGACTCTGCCTTGCCGAAATCTGCAGCTGCAGCAACACTTGGCCCTCGCCCCTGCCCCTCGCCTCGCCCTCGCCCTGCTCAGCGCGGGAGGAGAGGGGCGGGGGGAGGAGGGGGGTTCGAGGCGTGTCGCGCGTCGAGACGAGCCGAGGCAGAGACAAGGCCGAAGGGCGGGAGCCGGAGCGAAAGCGCAGCCGAGGCCGAGCGGAGCCGAGCTGACAACCGAGCTAGCCGAGCGCCGAGCTCGGCTGGCTTGTTATTGTTTGTTATTGTTTCGGCGGGCGGCGTGGATGTTTAGGCAGGGCAGGGCACGGCACGGCAGTTGGCAGTTTGCCTGCTCCAGCTCGCACGGCGCGTCGCAGTCCGGTCGTCCGTCTGTCGATAGTGCTGATTTCCGTTCAGTTCGTAAAGTGAAGTGCAAAGTGCAGTGCCAGCCAGTGAATAGTGTAGTGAAGAACATTGTTTTACTGCTGTGATTGTGTGTCATCACATCACACTCACACCATGAAGAGCCGAGGTGGGCGGAGCAAGCCCTCCGCCGTGTGGCAACACTTCAAGAAGTCGGGAAAGGATGTAGCAAAGTGCAACTACTGCCAAGGTTCAAAGGCGTTAGTTTCGCATAAACATTCTAACACCACCAACTTGCGCAACCATTTGAAAAACCACCACTTTCCCATCTTTTTGAAATTGGGTCAAGAAACCGGCGGCGGCGGCGATGAAGACTCTGATAATGAACAGGAGATAGATGAAGAGAATCTTTTACTTGATGTTGAGGTGCGATCACCTGATACCGGCGGCGCCGGACCCTCGTCCTCCTCCGCCTCCACGTCTAGGCTATCTCCATCAGAATCACCATCCCGCTCGTCAGTTACAAGTGAATCTGAATCTGCTGCAAATGCTAGTGCACCGTTCTCGCCGCCTATTTCTCCTGCACCCAAGAGGTAATTATTTAAAAAATATTTTCGAGCTGAGTTTGCTTGCTCGGCGCGTTCTTATCCAGAGTTTGTAATTCTCTTTTTCCTCTTTAGGCCTAGTTCGCGCTCAGGTACACCATTACTTCAGGGACAAGAGAAAATGGACACATATTGTGTGCCTGACAGTAAAACAACAGAGCGGCTGCACTACGCCGTTACGTACTACATTGTAACTTGTAATCGTCCCCTGAACACAGTTGAAAAACCAGGATTCAAGGAAATGCTCAAGGCTTTTAAGCCCGGCTACACGGTGCTTTCCAGGCGTTTTCTGACAGACGACTACATACCAAGGCTAGAGGAACAGGTAACTTTACCATTGCACATTTCGCCGAGGCCGGTGGGGTGGGGAGGGGGCAGGGGCGCTCCGCCTCCGCGGGCTCGGGGGCCAGATCCGAGATCCGCCGCCGACGGTCCAGGGCTGCAGCTGGAGGCCGGGGCCAGATCCGACGGCGGCGTGAGGGCGGGGAGGGGGGGGCGGGCGCGGGCCTCGCGGCTGAGGGCCGCCGCCGCCGGCCGCCGAGGGCTGCAGCTGGAGGCTGAGGCCGCGGCCAGATCCGACGGCGGCGTGAGGAGGGGGGGGAGGGGGGCGGGCGCGGGCCTCGCGGCTGAGGGCCGCCGCCGCCGAGGGCTGCCGCTGGAGGCCGCGGCCAGATCCGACGGCGGTGTGAGGAGGGGGGGAGGGGGGCGGGCGCGGGCCTCGCGGCTGAGGGCCGCCGCCGCCGAGGGCTGCCGCTGGAGGCCGCGGCCAGATCCGACGGCGGTGTGAGGAGGGGGGGGAGGGGGGGCGGGCGCGGGCCTCGCGGCTGAGGGCCGCCGCCGCCGAGGGCTGCCGCTGGAGGCCGCGGCCAGATCCGACGGCGGCGTGAGGAGGGGGAGGGGGGCGGGCCTCGCGGCTGAGGGCCGCCGCCGCCGAGGGCTGCAGCTGGCTGCAGGTGCAGGCAATTTCTAAAAATGTAATATTTGCTTATTATTTTTTTCAGGTGAAATCTCATTTAAAGTCCTTGTTGGAGAATGCTGGGGAGTGTAGCCTGACATCAGACAACTGGACTTCACAAGCCGACATCCCCTACGCTTCTCTGACTTCTCATTTTTTTGATAAAGGCTGGGAAAATTTATATGCAGTTACTTTGTCATGCCGAGCGATGCACGGCTCGCACACTGGTGAAAATTTAAAGGCATTCTTTGAGGAGGCGCTAGGAAGTTGGGGCATTGACATTAAGAACTGCGTATCTCTGACTACCGATAACGCATCTGATATGCGTCTGGCTGCGGAACTGTTAGACATTCCGCACATGCGCTGCATCGCTCACACTCTACAAAATGGAGTAGAAGAGATATTTAAAGACGACCTAATCAAGCCTGCTGTCAAGGCCTGCAAAGAATTGCTAGCGTGGCAACACAAACAGAAGGTGTGGAAGGAGTACAAGGCGTACGTGAAGAAGCACCACAGTGGGTGTAAGGCCAAGAAACTCCCGACCATATCACCAACTCGCTGGTGGTCAGAGCTGAATCTCTTTGAGAGCGTAGTAGAGAGCCAACACCTGCTTCGCCAGTTTGCTGCTGCCTACTCCAACGGAAAGTTTCAGCGAATGGTTCCAGGTATTTTTACGCGTCAATGTGCTTATGAAGTGAAAATGGGAAGGACCCATATTAATTTTTACGCATTTTCCTTCAGGACCGAAAGAAATGTACATCATTCAGAGTGTTATCAGAGCTTTAAAACCAATCGAGCAGATTTGCTCTAATCTGTCTGGAGATACTTATGTAACGGCAAGTGCGGTTCTACCTATCATCCATTTGCTGGAGGCTGGATTTGAAGACGACGACGCTGAAATCGAAGATGAGTTAGACGAAGTAAGCATGCACAGTAGTTCAGTAGTATGGTATTTCGAACTATTATAAATAATATATGCTTTATAGCCTTGCTAATTACCCCCCCCCCCCCCCCATTTCTCTTTAGGACGACGAATTTGACGTTGATAAGGATCGGTTAACAGCGGCTGCTTTAAGGCTTCCGATTCTGATGAAGCTTCACAAGCGCTTTTCGCCGGGTGAGCTGGATGAACAGGATCTCGCTGCAATGACACCCGTGATGGCTGCCCAAGGTCGCATTGACCACCGTTGTGCGGTTAAGTGCAACGATTTGCTGACGAAGGTGTCATTTCTAGACCCTCGCTACAAGGAGGAGCTTACTGCTAGTGAAAAGGAGAAAGCTAAATTCCAGTTAATAGCGGAGTACCGGGCTTCTCTGTCGGCCGAAGGTAAGTCTGTCATTCTCGCAAGAAACTTAAATAGACTATTATTAAAACTCTTCAACTAAATGTTGTTTTTTTAATTTTTTTTTTCTTAAGGCGGTGCCACTGAAGAGGCAATTACTCCAGTGGCCAGCCAACCCTCACTGGCAGGCCTTTTCGCAAAGAGGAGGAAAACTGGTGGTGGTGTCGGTGTCAATAACGGGACAGCAGAATGTTCAGGAGGAGCAGCGGCCCTGGGCCCGGAGGAGCTCTTCCAACAAGAGCTTTCCCGTTTTGACAGCATTCAAGTCCACATGGAGACGGACATTCGCCTCTGGTGGAAGGAGCGGGTCGACACCTACCCCCGGCTGGCTGTGTTGGCGAGGAAGTATCTGAGCATGCCCGCTACAAGTACACCTTCGGAGAGACTGTTCAGTGTCGGCGGGAATATTATAACTGACACAAGAACCTGTCTGGGGGGGGAATTATCTGAGACTTTAATTTTTTTGTCTTCAAATAAAAGTTTAATCAAAAAGCCTGCTCACCGCTAAGCTAAAATTATTGTACTCTCCAAAATGAGGGGATTTTTCATTTTTCAGTGAGTGATTGATGTAAATAAATATTTTGTATACTCTTAAATAAAAGCGTAGTTAATCATCACAGCTTACTTACTGCCAAACCACTTGTATAAATTACTTTTCAGATCGAATTTTTGCAAAGGATCATTGATTTGCGCTCTTTGGTTTTCGATTTTTTTCTATTTTACAATACACTTTATATTGCGATATTTTTCCGAAATTCGATTATTTGTCGATATTCGATTATTCTCGGTTTCCGATTATTTGTCAATATTCGATTATTTTCGGTTTTCGATTATCTGTCAATATTCGATTTTTTTCGATTTTCAATTTTTTTCGATTTTCGATTACGAAAAATCGAATCGAGTGCCATTTCGATTTTTCAATAAATCGGCGACTGCGATTAATTTTCATAATCGCACAGGCCTAATCAGAGCTACACCGTTTTCTGGACGGACTCTCCACAGCTTTATCGTCCTTCGACTGTTTTGGGGTGCTGTCTGAGGACGACGTCTCTCTCAAATCAAGGTCCTTTTGCAGTAGGGCAACTCTTTGATGGGCAGGCTACAAAAGAAGGAATATGGTCTGATCATCGCAAAAGCAAAAGTAGTAAGTAAAAGTTTAAAATGTTCTTATAAATGTCTTACCTTTTTTACTGACTCTGTTTTTTCCTTCCCTTGCAGATCTTGAGGCTGACTCTTTAGGGGTGACTTGGCACCACTACCCGACACCTTAAAAAAAAGGATTAGTAAAGTAAGTATGAAATTACACTGTTACTGCACTTGAATTTATATATGTAAAATAAATACTAACTGAAGAGTTACGCTTTTTCTTAAGCACTTTTTTCTTAGGGCTTGGGATACTCTCTTCGTCACTGTTTGAGCTGGATTTCGCGTCACCCTTCGGTACGTACTCCTTGTCCACATCACTCTGTAGAAACAATTGAAAATGTTAATCGTATGTTTATTTACTATCAGGGTTCAGGAACAATGAGTAATATTTCAAGGTAAGTTCTTACGTCTCCAGGTTCGCTCTCCGTTTCCGGAGCTTCAAAGGCATCCCTCATCGGGCGAACTCGTGTGTTCGAGAGCCCGGAGTCTGTGGTGAATGTTGACGAGCTGGAGGACCCAGTGGCGGTTTTAAGTCCGTCTGAAGGGGGGTGAGAAGCACTTCAGGTTGCCTACATACAGGAGTTTTGTCGTGCAAATTGCCTACTTTCCAGGCGGCTATCTAGGGCCGATTGGGGGGGGGGGACATTACCCCCAGTTCCCTCCCCCTAAAACCGCCACTGCGCCCGTGCTGCTGCGACTACTACTGCACGAGAGAGCTTTGGGGCACGAGGTAACTGCTTCCTGTGTATGTCTCACGAGAAGGCCAGCATGATCACTGCGTCGGTGGTTAAGGCAGCGGGTAGAAACTCCCTAGGCGGCGGGCGTCGGAACCTCCTCCGCGGCGGGCCGCCCGGCCCCGTCGCCGACCTGCCGTTCAGCTGATCTCTTTTTAAGATTTTTAGCTATAAATGCCGCTTTGAGTAGAGTGTGACGTAACGAAAATAACGGAAAAACATCAGGGATCATGAAAAATGACTTCGTTTCTACCGAAAAGCATTGTAATAACAAGAAAGAGTAAAAAAACTAAGATGGCAACCGACCCAAGAACGTCTCGTCACCATCATTTCTCGTCTTTTTCAGTCATTTAGAAGCACTAGATGGCAACTGTACCAGTGCACCAAAGTTTCTGTAGACATTTTGCCAGGGGACTGAGGGGCTAACTTGCAGATAGGACTCCATTGAAAGGAATGGGGTAATTTAAAAGACAAAGGGGCAATATGGCTTCCGGAGGCACCTCTCCTTTCAATTATAAATTAATACTATCATCACTCATTTACCAATCGGCAGATAGTAACGTTTCCCAAGGAAATTTCCTGTAGAATACGATGCTGTACACGACTTTCCCGATTACTAAAGGATTGCCGAAATTAGAGCGGATTACTTCGGCCGTGTACCGGCCGGCCATTTCTCCTACATATTTTCCCGATCTTATAACAGGCAAACGAAAACTCCTCTACACGGGCGGCATGTTAAAAACTAATCTGAAATTAGTCTTGCGTCATAATAACAACTGTCTCGTGGCAAAATCACTCGAAAATATTTTAAATTAAATCAAAACTGCTACTGTTTACCTTGGCTGGTTTGAACCCGCGAGTCGGGAGCGGCCTCGGCCGCCCGGTATGGAAAATTCACCGCTCGGTGTCCCACCAGTGTTTATGTTTTTATCGAAGGTTTCTGCTGTGGCTGCATGTCATGTTACACGTGTGAATGCTTGTGTATCAACAGGTGAATTACAGAGGTGGGTTTGTTTTCTTATCTAAAGTGATTAAAGTATCAGCCACGTAACTGTTTTCCTTTTCTTTTTGTATAGGGTTTCAGAGTGTAACCACACGTTTATGGTATTCAGTTGATATTTCGATAAATCAATTAAATCATGAGTGGTGATTTATTTGCCGAGTTAAATGAGGACTCGCCTTCCGAGACTCAACAATCCGACATTGACACACCCATTGAGTTCAGTGGAGTAAGTGGTGGTCCTAGTCCACCCAAACCGTCTCATTCGCTGTTGCCCCAAGCCCAGCCACTTGCTCCAACTACTGCTACTGCTTCTAAGGTATCGTATGAATTTTACTTGCTACAGAGTCCACTGATACTTTTCTTTTAAACTTTCAATAAGATTCTGTCTGTCTTCTTTGGTAGGACGAACTTATATTTTGTAAATTTTGTAAAAAGACATACAAAACATGGAGAAATTTTGAGAAGCATATGATGACCAAACATCCAGGACAGAAAGGTGCCTTCTTTGTCGGTTAACTTTTAAAGTTTATTATCACTCGTTACTTTTTACTCATCCTAAGACTCAGCTTTTATGTTACAGTGGAAGCAGGACAACCACCATCTGAGCTATCTGCTGCTTCATCATCAAAAACATCTACTGATTCTGTTTCTTTTCTTTGTCAAAAATGTAGCAAATCTGTTAAGAGCAGTGCGGCTTTGATTAGACATATGGCTGGTCACAAAGTTCAAGGTAAACATTAAAAACTACTAAATAGATTTCACCATGTTGATATTTTAATTGCACTCACACTTATTTGTCTACTTTTTAGAACTTAATCAGAAGAAACCAGAACCAGCAGAGTTTCTTATTGTGCAAGGAGATGTAACAAGAAAAATTATTGAAGAAATGCTGAAGGAACCGAATTACGGTGAAAGAAGCAAACTAAAAATAGAATTTCTCCAAGCACTTCTGACAAGTGAAAGTCTTGAATGGTTGGACCTTGTCAATGAATTAAGTACTTTCATTTGCTCTGTTGCCTGTGATAGGGAATCTAAGCAACTCCCTATAAATCAGTATGAGAAGTCACAAGCAAAGCTCAATACTTATCTAAATGATGCAACCCTATATGACCGTTTGACTGAAACATTAGTAAGCCTTGCCCCACAAGAAATTAGTACAGAGCTAGCTGGGAGACTTCTGTCACGATTTGCATTTAAATTAATGGATGAAGTTCAAAATTGGGTTGCAAACACTTTGAGACAAAATGAAGATGAAATTTTTGAACAAGAAGAGTTCAACATGAATCCAGTTGAAGAAAAGGCATTTATTATTAACTTGGGAAATATTTTTCGTGCCTTCTTTAAGAAAGGCTTGCACAGCTCTTCTGGACAGCTGCAGTCCCAATCTGCATGTCTGAAAGATACATTTATTGTAGGTACAAAGCCTGTTAGTTCCATGGCATACCTCAACAAAAAAAATTGGTCCTCCGGAGAGCAAAATTCAATTGTTCCAAGTGATAATGCCATCACCTTTTTCAAGAGTGTAGAGAAGATATACAGAACCTCTGCTGCTACTAGTCTGCCAACTGCTCAAGATGTGATTCAAAAAATTCTGCTCTGCATAGACACTTTAAATGTGTGGTATTTCTTAACAAATGATTATTTCTCTGAAGAAGGGTCTTTTCTTTTTATGAGAGATATACTTTTGACTTATGTAAATTCTTCTACTAGACAAGAAACCCAAAAAAATAATAGAATGAGAGAAAAAGATGTCAGAGCTAGTACTGTTGCTCTCAGACCAAGTCTTAATACTAACTTCATAGATAAAAATGATGACTGTGTTGAAAAAGTGGGTTAAACATTTTGTGTGAATGATTTTAATCACTCAACTTTTCACTATTGTATTATACTTTAGTAGTATAACTGGTACTGGGTAGCGGTTATCTACCTTCCAGGGGCAGCATACTTTTACACGGTGCAGCCTGACACTCGCTCCCGTTATCTACCTTCCGGCGGTAAGCAGATATTCTCTGGGGCCTGCAATCTGACACTGGGTAGCGGTTATCTACCTTCCAGGGGCAGCCTTTTCTGCCAGGGGCAGCATATTTTTTCACTGACTCTGGCTGACACTGGCTACCGGTTTTTACTCTCCAGGTTGCCTACCTCCTGGGGGTTACCTAAAATGGCGTGAGTGCAGTGTTTTTGCGCATCAATCAGGCGCTTTTGTTTTTTTTTTTTTTTAAAAAAGGATTTAGGAATTTCAATTTAATAACTTCAACCCAAAACCGTATTTCTTCAAAATTTTATTGATTATTTAAATTGATTTTTGAAAACCATTTTCTTTTCTTACAACATATTTGTGCTTTTTTTTCTATTTTTAGAGAACCTGTTTTTTCAAACTTCAACCTAAACACCGTATTTTTTTTAAAAAAATATTGATTTTCTAAATTGATTTTTTTTTAAATCAACATATTTGTGCCTTTTTTCTTTTTTAGGAGAACCCGTTTTTTTTTCTTTCAAAGTATAACTGACACTATGTCCCGGTTATTTCAGCATTTTTTTTTTAAATCACAGAATGACTGACACTGGCTACCGGTTTTATCTACGTTCCAGGGGCAACATGGGGTCTGCCTGACACTGGCTACCGGTATCTACCTTCCAGGGGGCAAGCTATTTAAAAATCTGGTCTCCTTTCCTTTTGGGTTGATACTAGCAGTCGATTTTAATTAGTGTCAACCTACTTATCATCACTTCTCCCATTTTTTTCCCGTTTTGAATATCAATGTCGGAAATCGATATCGAACATCGATGAGGAAAATAAAACATCTTTCAGAGGTATTTTTACTAGCTATGAGATTTATTCAATACAATGATTATATTTTATAATTTGATTACATTATATTTCAAACCGCATATTGAATTTATTGATTATTGGTTTGATGACATGTAACACTTCAAACGATTTGTTCGTCTTCTTGTATGTGTGGTAGAGGTTTGTCCCTGTGATTGGTTTCCTCCTGTCTGTCTTCTTGTATACCGTATATTGAATGTATTGACTATTCGTTCGATTACATGTCACAATTCAAACGATTTGTTCGTCTTCTTGTATCAGTGGTCGTGGTGTGTCCCTTAGTTTCTTCCTGTCTGTCTTCTTGTATCTGAGGTGGAGGTGTGTTCCACTAGTCCCTGTGATTAGTTTTCTCCCGTCTGTCCATCTGCTGTGTTTGGAGTTGTGTGGTGGAGTGGAGTGTGTATGTAGACTGTGCCGTCTGCCTCAGCGCTGGCGACTTTTATGAAGTCGCCAACACTGGACCTACCGGCCTCGGCGGCTCGGCCGCCTTGTCCGGTCTCGCTGGCTCTGTCATTCTCCTTCCTTGCTGCTTGCGATTGGTACCCCACCCCCCTGACAGAGCTCCCTTCCATGCCTCGTTCCCCCCGTTTTCTTTGTGATCTTGTCATGAGGGCGCTAGTGAGTCATACCGTCTGCCTTGCATTTCCCCTCGTGCGGTCTTCAGCCGCCGGGCCGTGTTCCCCACTTTCCCTGTCTCCCCCACTCGCCTTGCCGTGTAGAGACCCCCTCCGTAGGTCCACGAGCCTTGCCTTCCCCCTTTCCCCTCCCCGCCTCCCCGCAGAGGCCCTCATCTGACGAGCGCACAGCATAGTGTTCGCCCTGCATTTCCCCTCTCGCGGTCCTCGTCCGCCGGGCCGAGTTCTGCTCTATACCCCGTTCCCCTCTCGTCTTCAACTTGATTGGCGCTGCACTTGGTCATTCCCTACCCCTTCCATAAGCCGTTCACTTCTCCTCTCCTCTCAGGCTCCTGGCGTTGACCCCCACCTCTGCGTGGCCCCCTCTTCTTCTACTCGCTTGATGATGCACGTGGGCATTCCCTATCTCCCCCTTGTCTCCCCATCCTCCTTTCACGTCACCGCAGGCGCGGCCGCGGGCGTCGTAGGCCTTATCTCATCCGTTTCGCCTGCTCCTCCGTCTTCTGCGTTTGTATTTGTCTCTGACGATGAATCAATATTGGACTGACTTGACTGATGAACATATGTGGTTTCATTTCGGCGCGAAGTTTGACAGAAGAAATCAAAACAACTAAAGATAAAAGATAATATTGCAAATAATAAAAATATAAACATTTCAGTTTGGAAGCTGTCTTGTGCATCTTTTGTATCATATGAATTTTTCATTTTTCTTTCCCAAAGTGTGAGCCTATAGCTCCGTCGCCTTGCGGTGCTAGCGCGTGTCTGGGCTTGCTAGTGATCCCACTCGGTTTGTATACTGTAACTGGAGTCCTTCCTTCACGGGGCCCTGACCTTGTGTCGCAGCCGCAGAGCTAGGTCGGGTCTTCAACGTGTCTCCCACTCGTCGCCGCCCCGCGCCGCCGCCCCGCGCCGCCGCCCCGCGCTGCAGCCCCGCGCTGCAGCCCCGCGCCGCCGCCCCGCGCCGCCCCGGCCCGGCCCGGCCCCCGGTCCGACGCATCGTCCCGCCGTGCCCTACGTGGCCCCGCCCCGCCCCGTTCCCCCGGCCCGGCTCGTCAAGGACATGACACATGACTCGTAGGCGCTAGTATCGCGTACCGTCTCCGCTGGACTGTGTTCGTCCGTGCTCCGAGTGAGGGCGTGGGCTGTTCTATTCGCGTCATGTGTGCACCTTAATGCGTGTTCCTCTCTTTGGACATGCGTGCACGGATTTTTTTAGGGGAGGGGGGGGGGAATTGGGAACTAAATAATTTCACCATACATTGGTTTTGTGTTTTATTATTATTTTTTACATATTCTCTTGTTACAACATGTTTGTGCTTTTTTTGGTAGTACATCGTCACAAAGTTTTACATTTTTGGCATATCGTTGGAACATTTTGTTGACCATTTCGTCATTTTGATTACAATCAGTTGTAAAATAAGATAAAAATTCTTGCATGGAGAAACCATGCGCCTTAAACAAGAGGTACATGGTACAATATTGTCCACAAACGGCTGAATCAATTGATTGTAAATCTATAGTGTTTTTCTTCCAGAGCGAACATTGACGATCCATGAACTGCCTTATTTTTGGTACATATGGCCCCAGTCCATAAGAGCAAAAGTGTTCACCACGTCCGTAACACCCCAAATAGATCGCTTGCCAGTGGGCACCCGGCTTTTTGATTGGATCCGTATTCACTATGATGAGTGCAGGTTTCTGTTGAATGGTGCGTGGCAAAGTGTCAGACGCAAACACCCCCGCAAAGTACGGTGCGGCGTGGGGATCTTTTAGAAGGACCGCCTCCAATGTGTACCCATCCATTTTTTTTCAAACACCGTAGTCAACGACCACGTTTCGATTCTTATCGATTTCTATAAGGTTATTGAATTCCGAGAAAACGATACAGTTTACTGCTGTTGTTAATGGTTTTGCAAATTTTACTTCCATTCGCACAATGCCTTGGCGCTGCAAGTTCCAATGGCTTTCGTTTGCCGACAAGTCTTGGGAAATATCAAATGCGTACAATGTATACCCCCGAGGATATTCTGCATACGTTATATCGTTCCCTTCATCCTTCCAATGTATACCGGTGCCACTGAATAGCGTGTTATATGCGTCAATATGCAAATTGCGTTCAAAGTCTGGTGTAAGGGGCTGTGCTGGGATTTGTTGTGTGTCAACAAACAAGCTTAAATAATTTAGATTAAAATGTTGAAAATTGTAAGGATTGCTTTGGTAATGTCCGTTGAAGGCTTGATTGGTAACAAATCCAATGATTATTCTTTTTGGAATTTGTCCGAGGTGCAAATTTGAAATGGTTTTGTCTTGAAGTCCTGCAGGAATGGTTATGGTTTTCAAATCAACTCTGGTCAGAGGGTATTTTGCGGGTGCTTTCTCTAATGCCGCTGCGTGACCAAGTAGCACCGTGGGTGATATCCGTACTTTTCGCACGAGGAGAGTAGCATCCAGAATGAGCAGCTTTTCGTTTTGAAATGTTGACATGAGCACGAAGGGATCACGTTGCCGAGTGAGTTTTATTCGCAATTCCACGTTATTTAAAAGAAATCGATCTTGATTGAAGAAATCACTATGAATTGGTCCCATAACCTCAAACATCTTACTGTTTTTGGTTAGTTCATGGCGTGCTTTCAGTCCCTCATTGTTTTGTGGTTTTACTTCATCCATGTATCCTGCTGTGTCTTTGTACCACATTCGCATCGACATGTGTGAGTTTTTAGCTGGCGCGTCGTAGGCAAGGAGTGATTCAATGTAACTTCTGTACGGATAAGTCATCGCAGACTGTGAAATCACTTTCTGATTCAATGAAACGTCCACTTGACTCCAAAGCGAATGTAATAGATAGTTTATAGGCGTGGCTTCATTTTTGTCATCCGCCGTAAAATCCAAGTCCTGTGAATCCACAATTTTTCCTCTGACTTGAAGCAATGTGTGTGCTGGGTCAATATACTCATTCCCTGTACCTGGTACACAAAATTCTACGGTGTTTGACTGATCAATACTTGTGATAGGTTTGTAGGGTATCCATTGTCCACCCTCTAATACTGTTTGTGTCGGTGGTATCGCCCATAAATCAAGTTCTGTTCGAAGGGCCTCAACAGAGGCATTGTGTAAAAATGACATTTTAAAAAATGTGTCCTGGGTCTGGCTTTGACCTCTTTTGTGTCTTTCCTGTGCGAGGTTCGCGCAAAGACTGAAAATATACCTCGGTTTTCCTTCGCTTTATACCATTTCCACTCATCCTACTAACTAGATTTCGGCCTGCTTCTGAAAGGTGCTGTTTTAAACTGGTATTCAGTGGTACATCCCCAGACGCGGCGTCTGCTAGTATGTGGCTTCCAGCTCGAAGAGCCTCGCGCCCTACCACACTGGCACCTTGTTTCAAGAATGGAAAAATACTGCGAAACAGTCCCCCTAGCAGACTCCCGATCCCTGCTCCCTTCTGTGTGGATGACCCCGCAAAGTAACCCATACCAGACCCTGTTTGGGCCTGTTGAACGTAATATTCTTCAATGTGGGACATGCTTCTGTTAACCGCACCGTCTAAAGTGACACAAAAGCGTTGAAGTTCCGTGATCAAATGGTGTGAATTTCCCAGTGTGCGTTCTTATATTTATTTCTAAGGTGTCAAACGATTTTGTCTTCAGTTTAAAGTAGATTGGTGGGTCACATCGATAAGTAGTCATTCCCCCATATGTTTTTCGCGTTTCGACTGGAATAGTTCGTAGCAGCGGAGCTCGTGTGTGTCCCACAATTTGGTCTTCAATTATGTCCAAATACACAAACAGCTGCGGTGCTACTCCCAAACTTGTGTCAACTGGGTAAGTTCCTAAAAGTTCTGTGTTTGTTGAATAAGGGCCTGAGTGGAGCAACCCAAGTTGATTGGCCAGGAGTGGCGAAAATGTGTATTTGGCATCTGGTGTACTTTTAAAGGGATGAAACAAAATGTAGCCTTCTGCTGTCAGTTCTACGACGCTAGATCTTCCGCGTCCGTCTGGTAGTTCCTCGATGGGTGTTAACGTTTCGTGCAAGGCAAACAACAAGTTTTCTTTCGTGATGTAGTGTCCGGGTCTCACCAGAAATGATTTTTCTTCGCCGTTTGCGAAACAAATTCTTATTGCGTTTTCACCCTCTGAAACTTGTTCGATTGTGTTTGGATAGTTAAGTTCCATGAGGGCCACTTCCCAGTTAGCGCGCAGTTCAACTCGCTCTGAGAGTTGAATTTTAAAGTTTGAGGTTTTATTTTCGGGGTAAACTTGTGGGCTTGAATTACTAGGAAGCACCATATAAAAATCCATCATGTTGTTGTGAGATCTTTTGCCAGTATCCATGAGCGAGAGGACTCCGGGTAACCTCTCCAGTGGACAAAAACTTCTTTTCTGGGACCTTTCCCTCGGGTTTTGACTATATATGCAATTTTAAACATCTCCGGCTTTTTCACAGGACTTAGTTCCCAGGAGTAAAATGTTCCCTCGAGTTCTTCATTATTGTCTAAATCAGCTATTCGATAAACGGGTTGTGCATGTGGGATCACCCTTGTTATTTTGAAAATTTCCTCTGACCAATTCCATGTGCACCCTTTCTCGAAACGCTTTTTTTCTCTCGAGATTCGCACATAGTCCCCCACTTTTAATTTTGGAGAAACCTGCTTTCTATTTAATTTTTTCCCATAAAGATTATGATACACTTCAAGCACCCGTTTAGGGTCGCTTGCTTGTGTTGGAGTCATTTTCAAAGCACTGTGCCTTTTGTTGTTGTAAGCATGTGTTACATCATCTAAAACCCCGTTCGTGTATTCGTAACTTTCTCTGTGAGTGAACACTTTCTGCATCCACATTCTTAAGGTTCCGATAAATCTTTCTACAACGGAACACTTCGTGTCCGGGTTGTTTGTGTGTGCATAGTCTATACCGTGCTCCTGTAAAAATTGTTTCAGTGTCTTGTTTTTTAATTCTCCTCCTTTGTCTGTTATTAATCGAGTTGGCCTCCTTGTCGTATTCTTAAAAAGAGTTTCAAATGCGTGCTTAATTGTCAATGCTTGTTTGTTTAGTACCGGTACGGTCCAAGCAAATCGAGAAAATACGTCAATGACACAGAGAATAAATTTAGTCTTCTGATTGTCGTCCTTCAACGCACTAAAATCCGCCAAGTCTGCCTGCCAACAATCATCAATATTGTCAGCATATGTAACATTTCGTGGAAACGTGCGCCTTGCCCGTTTATGAAGTGTGTAAGCGTCCTGTCCTTGGAGGTATTCAACAATTTGGTTCCTATGTGAGTTTGAAGCATTTTTGAGTCGTTCTACATTACTAAATCCCGCTGGGTGACGCGTGTTTTTAAAAATGCTGTCAATCCCATCGTTTCCAGTTAGTGTTTCTGATCCGTTTTGATTGTGTATTGTTTTGCTTGTGCTTATGGATGGCTGTTTTGTCTGTGTAGCTGGCATGGTGCGGTACAAGACCTGATCCACCTTGGGACTGTAACACTTCCTTATATTTTTTGTTTCCTATAATTTCGAGGGGTGTGCCGAGTGATTTAAGTACGGTTGCAAACGTTTCCCACTTGTTTATTTTTGGTGAATCTCGGGTACGTACGGCATCAGAAACTAGATCTATGATGCTCGGCAACGTCTGATTTCCAACTAAAGTCCTTCCATTTTCATCCCAGCTTATAAACTTTTTGGCTTCTTGTGTAGACAAATGATCTAACAAATAAGCGGCGGATTCTTGAAATTTTCTAGGTGTAATAGATAACAATTTCTGCTTCAATGTGGTTTCGTGATTGGAGCTTCCCAAGTCTGGCACATACAATTCTATTGGTTTTTTTCTTTCATTTACAAAATATAAGTACTTTTGAAGAGCCTGTTCATACAACTTCCACTTTTCTCTGTCTTCTGCTTTTTGTTTTAAAATATGTTGCATTTCTCTGTCTAAGTCATTCATGACCACTTCAGGTGTGCGTTCTACTGGATTTTTTTCCTGTAATTTTGCTACAGTTTCATGGGGGACAAGCACTAATTTTTTACAGTGCTCCATGCCGATTTATTTGCCAAAAATGAGGTTTCCAATTACGGGAGCTAGAGCGCTCAAAAGTAATGGCAAAAATGCACCACCTTCTTGGGTTAAGGCCTTCTTTTTCTTTATCCAAGATTCTCCGCGTTTTGCAAGCTTTTTAAGAACAGTTTTATGTTTCTTAAGTTTTTGTATCTGTGTTGCTGTTAACGGTACGTTTCCACATAAAGTATTTTCACAAAGCTCACAAATAGAATACACAAGAGCCTTATCAGCCTCTTTTAATATGGCTTTACGCACGGAAGGTCTTGCACGCTGAAGTACGCGAAGTAAATCTTTGTGTTCTTGTCTTTTGGACAGAGCCATTTTCTTCCCTAAAGAGTGTAGTGGCGTCTTTGACGCATTGTTCAACAATGCCTACTTTTGGAAAATGAGTGACTTTTTATACTTTCCATTTGGAATGTATACGACTGTGTTTTCACCAGGGAAAATGTGTGTTCTCAAGCGAAGGTGGTCTTGTTGTCTCACGTGGAAATCAAATAATATGTATGAGTGTCCTTCTTGTGTAGCGTCTAAATATGCTTCTAGCATTCCTCTCCAATTCGCTGGATCCACCTGCAGTGCAAGGGTTCTGATTTGTTGAATATCACGTGGAGATTTTAACAGAATCACATAATGCGCCTGCAAACTTATTTGTCTGAAGTTCGGTGGAAACAAGGCTTGAGTTAAAAACCAGAAACTCAAATTTCGATGGTGAGACCCCTTTATCGCAATTTTCAGGAATTCAGGGTTTTTAATCTGGTCCAAAAAATCGTCAACGATGACCAATTTAGGTTTTTCCCCTGACGGGAAGTGATCCATTGATGGTGCTCCCTCTATAAATTCTACTCCATGTTTCTGTGCAAGTTCGTCATAAGCACCTTGATACTCACTATAATACCACACAACTTTTACAAAGGAAACATTAAACATGTTGTATCGATTTTCTACGACTCTTTTAACCAAATGTGTCTTTCCCCCACCACTGGGTGCACAAACTAAAACATTGGAGGGGTGTGAAAAACGCAAATCCATGTTGTTTGCACAGTTTGCACATAAGAAATGATCGACATGCCTATTTTCCACTAGTATATATACAAAAGTGTTTATATTATTATTTTAATTTGAGCGTGTACAAAAATTATCATTATATTTTCGTTTCTACGTCTGTGTTTGAACTTCGCAAGCATTTTTATATGCTTACTAAAAATAACTTGAAAAAATTGTTTTTTTGTTCTCTTATTCAATATCAGTATACAAAACGGAAAAAAATAGAAACCTGATAAATAGGATGACAGAAATTAAAATCGACTACCGGTGTCAGCCGGCCCTAAAGGAAGACAGACCAGATTTGAAAATAGCTTGTCCCCCAAGACGGTAGATGAAACCGGGACTCAGTGTCAGTAATACTGCGCAATAATACGTTGCCCCTGGAAGGCAGATATAACCGGTAGGTAGTGTCAGATATACTGTGAACAAATAGGCTGTCCCTGGAAGACGGATAACCGGTAGCCAGTGTCAGTTATTTTGTGAAGAAAAGGCTGCCCCTGGAAGGTAGATAACCGGTAGCCAGTGTCAACTGGTAGCCAGTGTCAGCCAGTGTCAGACTACATGGCCCTGAGCATTGCTTACCGCCGGAAGTAACATGCCGAGAGCCAGTGTCAGATTGCAGGCCCCGGAGAATATCTGCTTACCGCCGGAAGGTAGATAACGGGAGCGAGTGTCAGGCTGCACCGTGTAAAAGTATGCTGCCCCTGGAAGGTAGATAACCGCTACCCAGTACCAGTTATACTACTTACTTTCTCTATTAAAGGGATACAATCTCAATACAGTAACTTCTTTTTGTAAAAAAATATATACAAATTACAATCAATGTTCACATTTTCAGGATAAGAAAATTTCTTGCTCAATTATTTTACTCATCTCTTACTTCTAATAAAAGAATAAACTTTACTTTGATTTCTTTCTTGATGCAAGTGGAGTGCTGTCCACCTCAAGTCCTCGCCTTTTACCTAGTGAAGTGTTCCCTTTTGATGACGGTAGGGCTGCCAGTGATGCTTGATGTAAAGTCAACCTGGTATCCATGACTGCCTTCTGGGTTGGTTGCCGGTTGTCACCTTGTTTTCTTCTTACCTTTGAAAAATACTGCTCCAGTGGGTCCTGGTTATTCACTCTGGCATCAACTTTTGGAGCATTTGCAATATCCAACATATATTTTGTTGATCCAATGAATCCTTTAACTGTAATTACAATGGCATCGAGAGACTGGTGGCTAATAATCATCTGACTCTTCTCGGTATCTGTGTATATTCCTGGACGGCAGAGGATGTCTCTTTTCCAATCTTCAAAATATTCCAAAAATACATTTTCAAGAAAATCAAATCTATCATCATGACTGGTGCGATAAGCAGCCAAATCTGGATTACGCTGTGGAACATTTTCCTCTTCTTTTCCATTGAGGCAATCAAAAAATCTGTTGACAAGACGTATTAGTTTAACAAGCTCACTTGTATCATATGATTCAAAACTTTCCGTATCTGCAAGATCTTCAATGCTTGAAGCAACTGAATCACTCAATGTTTGAGTGGCATACAGCACTGTCATACAGCTGAAACTAGAAAGTTTCACATGAGCTTTAGTTTATTTGTGACCAGTATGCTTTTTCCCTTTACTTATTTCATATAGTTTTTCAATAACTTCCCATGAAATAATCTCATCATTTTTCCATAGTTTTCTTGTCTTTCTGTGAGAGAACGAGTTTGCCAAACAGTTTCTGATTGTTTTCAACAAATGAGGTGGATCAAATATGAAAAAAAAAGGGGTCGAGAGGAGCCAGATTTGACATTTTTAGTGCTGTACACTATACTGCATGTTTTGTCTAATGGTTCATGCATCCTAAAAAATTTCCTATTTGTAGCAGCTCCATCACAAACCAATGTGATTACTTTTATACCTGCATCTTCCAAAAAATAAATAACTTCCCAACTGCGGTTATAGAGCTGGACTGCAGTCAAATTGTCAGTTAATTAAATAGCAACAACATCCTTGACATTACTGGAAGTAATACCTTTAACTAAGTACACTAAAACCTTCTTGGCTAACTTAGGAGTGTATTTTTTATTAACTAATTCAGTTTGCATTTCCTCTAATTGCTTTTCAGTCTCACTTAACTTGGTAAACCCCACCATTTCACCGGTGGTTTTACTAGTAACAATTCCAGCTCGGATATGCATTTCATCAAACATAAGAGACACAAAAGAGAAGTGATCTTCTGATCCATTAGAATTCATTGCCTTCTTAATATCAATCAAAATTTCACTCTGGCAACCCTCTGCAGCATCAATAAAATGACTATAGTCATACAGTCTCCTACTTGAAGGCAATTCTAGTACACCAGTCTCTCTTAAATATTCATAACTAGCAGATGAAACAATGTAAATGAAGAGCCAGACGAATAATCATGGGATGCCATCGCAAACCCCTTTTATCTTCTGTTGCAAAAGCTTGCCTCTGTGATTTCCAAAAAAAGAGTCTGAATCGGAGTCATCTTGTCCTTATTCTTAACCAGTATTGCAGTCAACTCATCACTCAAAGCTTCATCTAATTTAATTTTTAATTCCTTAACCTTATTTTCCAATATTTCTGCCTTTCTTTTTTCTATATCATATAATGTTTTGTACTTATCTTTTTTCATCTTCAGCTCAGAAAAACTAAGATTTTGATCAGGTATGTGAGAATCTGCAGTCCCCTTCTCTCTTCTTTTATCTTGCTTATCAAATTTTTCTCTGTCTCTTCTGCAGTTACCACAAATTCCACGTTTTGACTCAATCAGTAGCAAACAATCCTTACTTCTGTAACATGGTTCAGAGAGATTGTCAATACGCAGTGCCACTTCGCCAAAAATCTTTGAAGCCTGTAACTCCGGTACAAACAACAAGCATCATAATATTTTGGCGCACAACGTAAAGAAAATCTGCAACACTGCCAATATTTCTTTTATCTGGACGGGTGATTAGTGCCAAAAATTTCATGGAACGGACAGGCACTCCATGAATATAAATCCCCCACTCTGCATTGCTACAGTTCCAGTATATTGTTTTTTGGACAGCTGCATTTTCTGAGGTATTTAAATTAAAAAGTCTAACAATGGAGCTCTGCACAATATCTGCAGACCAATCAGTATTTGGGATCAAAAGTGTCAGGTTACTAGCCAGAAGCTTGGCTGAATCCTGAGAAAAAACAAAACAAACAAACAAAAAAAAACATGTGTTTGAGAGAAAAAAAAATACACACAAAATGACTCAGTAAATAATGAAGCATATTTAATTCAAGCTTACTTTGCTGTTGCCATCCCCCTCTGATAGAAAAAGATTCTCCTGATTCTCAACCCTGTCTACATTAAGTGATTCATGGGATTCATCTACATCAACTACTTCATTATCTGAGTCTGGTCCAGTTGTTGTTGTTGTGGTATCAAGGGACTCTTGATCAGTTATTTCTGTATTTGTTGAAGACCCAGCCTAAATTAAGTAATAGTAATAAAATTAGTGGATAGTTTCATACTGATAACAAAGATTAATCTATTAGGTATTTAATGAAGATGTGCTTACCTCTTCCTGTGCTTTAGTCTTTCTAATGCTGCTTCCTTTCTTATAGGACAGAAAAGTCTTTTTTCTTCGTTTGGGCTTACTTGCAGACTAAATGGCAAGAAACGCATTGAAATCAAATACTATTCAAAACAAAAATAGAAACATGTTTACTGAACACTATAAAAATAGAAGAGTATATAATATTACCTCCTCTGATGCAGTCTCTTTAGTAACATCAGATGTAGCTTCAGATGTTGTTTCAGAAAATTTATCAGAGTCACGACAAACATGAGGTTCTGCAAATGATAGTCCACAAGAGGTATGTGGTGGCTGTAAAAAAAGACAAGCGATAAAAAAGAGAAGAAATTATAGTTGCTAATGCATTAAATATATTACTCATTAGTACTTACCACACTTGAATCAATACCACCTTCACTGCCTGAGAGTGAGTGAGCAACCTGCGATGACTCATCCTCTGTGCTAGGAACATCCTAGAAATCGGAAACAAAAAAAGCATGAGAAAACCAAACATTGCAAACACCAACACCTAACCTATATTTTTAATTGCCGAAAAACAAATCTAAATAAAAAGCAGTATGTATTTGTTTACCTGCTGGACTGTGCTGCTGCTGGCTGAAGCTTTAGAATACCCCTTCACCTTAGGCCCAATGTTACGCTGTCCTTTGGATCCTCTTTTCCTCCGGGACTTTTTCTGAGCTGCCTCCTGAACAACAAAATAAAATATTGATGAGAAGAGGAAATGTTTCACAGAAAATGCTAATACAGAAAGCTTAAATAAAAGAGCAACAACAGCATAGAGAGGTTAGGCTATAAACACAGAAAGTATTCACAAAACTAAAAATAAATATTACAAAGAAATGGCATACAATTGCTTCATTTGCAAACACGAGTGATTCACTAACCTGAGAGGTTGACGGCTGATCCCCCATGATATTATGGCAATAAATTAAAATATCTCCAAAATATCTCGCTGGAAACACCAAAGACCATAACTCGTTGAAAAACACGGGTCGGATCAAAACATCACGCTGGTGGGACACCGAGCGGTGAATTTTCCATACCGGGCGGCCGAGGCCGCTCCCGACTCGCGGGTTCAAACCAGCCAAGGTAAACAGTAGCAGTTTTGATTTAATTTAAAATATTTTTGAGTGATTTTGCCACGAGACAGTTGTTATTATGACGCAAGACTAATTTCAGATTAGTTTTTAACATGCCGCCCGTGTAGAGGAGTTTTCGTTTGCCTGTTATAAGATCGGGAAAATATGTAGGAGAAATGGCCGGCCGGTACACGGCCGAAGTAATCCGCTCTAATTTCGGCAATCCTTTAGTAATCGGGAAAGTCGTGTACAGCATCGTATTCTACAGGAAATTTCCTTGGGAAACGTTACTATCTGCCGATTGGTAAATGAGTGATGATAGTATTAATTTATAATTGAAAGGAGAGGTGCCTCCGGAAGCCATTTTGCCCCTTTGTCTTTTAAATTACCCCATTCCTTTCAATAGAGTCCTATCTGCAAGTTAGCCCCTCAGTCCCCTGACAAAATGTCTACAGAAACTTTGGTGCACTGGTAAAGTTGCCATCTAGTGCTTCTAAATGACTGAAAAAGACGAGAAATGATGGTGACGAGACGTTCTTGGGTCGGTTGCCATCTTAGTTTTTTTACTCTTTCTTATTATTACAATGCTTTTCGGTAGAAACGAAGTCTTTTTCATGATCCCTGATGTTTTTCCGTTATTTTCGTTACGTCACACTCTACTCAAAGCGGCATTTATAGCTAAAAATCTTAAAAAGAGATCAGCTGAACGGCAGGTCGGCGACGGGGCCGGGCGGCCCGCCGCGGAGGAGGTTCCGACGCCCGCCGCCTAGGGAGTTTCTACCCGCTGGTTAAGGCGTTGGACTGCTAATCCAATGGGCTTTGCCCGCGTGAGTTCGAATCTCATCCTCGTCGGACGTCATTTTTCATTTCTTTCTTCCTTCTACCACGTCCCGTGATCCGACCCGGTGCAAATACATCGACCCGCTCAACCCATCCGTTCGCCCAGGGTCCCATGGTGTAATGGTTAGCACTCAGGACTTTGAATCCTGCGATCCGAGTTCAAATCTCGGTGGGACCTTCCCTTATGCCCCCTGGAGGCGTCTGACTCGCCAGCCGCATACCGCAAACACGGTCGGTGCGTTGCCGTCTGCTTCCGCCGATGCCTCCATAGCTCAGCGGCTAGAGCACCAGTCTAGAAAACTGGGGGTCGATAGTTCAATTCTCTCTGGAGGCACGCACGTCATTCTTTTGCGATTTTCGTTCGTGCGGCCTGCTCTTCTTTTCACTGTAAGAAATACCGTAGGCATTTACGGTTTGCCTACGGCCCGTGCCGTACCTTTAGCGTACGGTCACACCGTACTCGAAAGCACCGTACCTTAATGTATGGGGTAAGAGTTGCATTGGACTTTCCCTACATTTTTAGGAGCTACAGCGCGTCCCGTACGACGTGGACCGTAACCAGAAATTACGGTGTGGACCAGGCAACAAATTGACAACGCTCACCGTAGCTATTTGCTGTAGTTTTTTTTAACAGTGTTCCTCACTGTCACTACAAGCACCGAGACGAGTCCCACGTTCAGCGCCACGGTCCGTTGGTCTAGGGGTATGATTCTCGCTGAGGATGCGAGATGTCCCCAGTTAGTTAACATCCCGGACGGACCCTGTAGTGAAGATTCATTTTTCTCCAGTCTCGACAGCGGATCCCTATACCCCGACCCTAGCCTCACGCCACGCACTGATCCCCACTCAACCGTCACCTCCGACCTGCGCACTGCGCACTCCCCGTCTCTCTTCCAGGCGGTGCTTTCCTCTCACAGCTTATTTCTGGTCCGATACCGATCTCAGGACGGTCGAGCTGAATCAGCACGATACTGCGGCTCGCCATCGCCCGGCCCGCATGCCTATATGTATTTGCCAACGCCAGGGGAAAGACGATTTGAATAATGGGGACCTCACTTAGTAACAAGAAGGAGGGAAGATGCGTGGCGTAGCGTAGCTCGAACCCATAACAAGCAGAAAGACCACGTCATATATTCGCATTTCTAACAAAACTAATAGTTGCAACACAGATCCAACACTTAATTTTGAATCATCCCAGCTTTAAATCTCTTAAAGAAAATCGATCTGGATTTTAAATTGCAGATAGAAAATCTGGTTTCTTTCATGAAAATTAATTTTCCACAGTGGAAAATAACCTTGACTCTGGATTTATTTTTTCTAGAGTAAGTCTTTCTGGAGTTTTATTAAGGATTATATTTCCCTAAGGACTTTTTCCGTTACATTTTTCCATACAGAAAAAAAAAAATCCCTAATGTTAGAATCATCAAGAACTTTTATCAGAAAGTGATAGAGGCATGCCGATTACAGTATCAACAAAGTCGCATCGCATTAAAAACATTATATTGTTAATCGGAAAAATGTGATTTTCAACCCCCCTGTATCTCTAAAACGAGTAGACGTAATGAAAATTAGAGCTCGAATTTAGAGCTTTTAGCGAATTTTGGTAGAGACATGGTGTCTATTACTAGTTTAGGCACTTGGTGGTGTTCGTGCTTTAGACTTCCATACCACCACTCTGGATTTAATAAGCCTTATGGATTTAGAAACCACATGAAAAACGTGTGGAAAAGGGACTCTGGAATCTATACATTTTCTATACATGTTTCAATTCCTCAAGAGAATTTATCGTCTCTGGATTTTTAATCCCAGAACAAAATTTTCCATAGTATTTTCCTTTAAGAGATTTAAAGCTGGGATAAAATACAAATCAAATTCATGCGAAACATGTGCAATTTTCGATTATTCTCTGATCGGGTTACCCTAATAAAAAAAGAAGTCCCCACTTTGTCCCTAAACAGGTCCAAAGTAGTCCCTCGAATTTTGGGGGGACTAAAAGGGGATTTTGCGGTTTTTGAAATCCCTCCGAAGTCCTTTTCGAGAGGAATCTCTATGAAGTCCTTCCTCTGTCGATTCATATTTTTCCATGGTTCACAGAACATGTAGAAAAACGCATTTTAGGTCATTTTTAGCGCGTCATACGACATCAGAGGGGCCGTAGATACTCTATGAATACATATATGAACATATGATATCATACTGAATTTTGAATGAGACAGATAGGCGCTCTGTAGCCCTTTCAGATGAGATTGGAGAGTCGCATAGGAGGTACTTTCGAGGGACTTCAGAAGGGATTCCGTGGACAGGGATTCCGAAATCCCAAGTCCCTAGAATGCACCATCTGGATACATTTTAGGGATTTGGAATTAGGGACTCTGGAGGGATTTGGAATTAGGGACCTCAGAGGGACTTCCTTTTTTATTAGGGTATGTTCGTTTGTTATGGGTCGCGGCCGTCTTGTTCCTTTCTTCTTCTTACTAAGTGAGATCCTCATTCACATAAGAAGAAAAAGTACCTCCCCGGCGGGGAATCGAACCCCGGTCTCCCGCGTGACAGGCGGGGATACTGACCACTGACCTCAAAAATTATTGTATATGGTTAAATAAACCACAATATAACCGAGGACTAGTGTAGCGAACGTCCGCTGACGCTTCTACCGATTCGAGCGTCGGAAGAGCAGACGACACGTCATCGGTAACGGTTCCAAGCATCTTGAGAAGACGTCCAGCCCACCTTGGCTTAACGTGCCACCCACATCCTTCCCTTGAGTTTTCTCGCTCAGCCGCGGAGAAGGCTCTCTCAAATCGCAACGCTTTGCAAGCCGTCTTGCCCCCATCAGCATCGGTGGTTCAGTGGGAGAATGCTCGCCTGCCACGCGGGCGACCCGGGTTCGATTCCCGGCCGATGCAGCCCTTTTCGTGACGCGGGGCAAGATGCGAGAGAGGACGCGACTGACTGGCCACCCACATCCTTCCCTTGAGTTTTCTCGCTCAGCCGCGGAGAAGGCTCTCTCAAATCGCAACGCTTTACAAGCCGTCTTGCCCCCATCAGCATCGGTGGTTCAGTGGGAGAATGCTCGCCTGCCACGCGGGCGACCCGGGTTCGATTCCCGGCCGATGCAATCTTTTTCGTGACGCGGGGCAAGATGCGAGAGAGGACGCGACTGACTGGCTTTGCACAACATGATCCTGGCGTGGAGTGAGCATGTACAAGTGGCCTCCGTGGCGCAATGGTTAGCGCGTTCGGCTGTTAACCGGAAGGTTGGTGGTTCGACCCCACCCGGGGGGCGTCAGCTTTTTTTAGAGTCCACGACACTTGGCCGGAGAAATGTGCTAGACGTCTTGGCTTGCCGCGACGAAGGGTGTTGGTGAGAGTTTGTCGCTGCGTGGCCTGGCCTGGCAGGAGCGATAAAGAGAGGAGTGTGTGTGTGTGTGTGTGCACGTCGGGCAGCGCGGCCAAGGTGGACGACGAGGCCGAGGCGACTCTTGGTCGAGTTGGTCGGGCCCCCGTGGCATCCGGCCGAAATAGCTCAGTTGGGATAGCGTTAGACTGAAGATCTAAATGTCCCCGGTTCAATCCCGAGTTTCGGCAGCTCTTTTGGTCTGTCGTCTTTTCCTTGTCCATTATTTCTCCCTCGACCCGAACCGAAACCTTTCGTTTCTTTTTCTTTTGTTGGCTGAGTGACAACTAAACTAAACTATACTAGTACTGTACTGTACTATACTATCTCACGAAGCCACGAAGTAGAGAGAAAAAGTTTGTCCAACAGGTTGCTGCCAACCTAAGACAAAACTGTCGTAGTTGGTTATCTAAAGGTTTTTAAATTATTTGTTCAATTACGGTGGCGTTTAAAATACATTTTTAGGGTTTTTTAGGGTTTAATTTTAAATAGATTTTCTATTTTTTTGTTTTTATGTTTATGTGTTGGTATACATCATTCGATTTGTTCTAGCATGCGTTCGTATGTTGTCATTTGAAAGGTTAGGAGAGTGGGAAGAAAAGGAGATGTGCACCGATGAAACAAAAACGTTTCGTCTTTATATTTGGTTATGATGATGATTTTACAGTTTGATGCTGTAATAATTGTTTAGTTTTGTTTCATGCATTGGTAAAAGTATGGAGTGTGTATGTTATTTAAGCTGCATTTGGAGATTGTAATAGGCAGACATAGGTTTGGAAAATATTCTGTATCACACTGTAAAAAATCAGGTTGGGATAACGGAACAATCACGGTCAAAGTATTGATACGGACAATACGGATTGACCATTACTTAAGTTGAAATCCATCCGTATCATAGTTCACAGAGAAAAGACTACGGTCTATCCATCATTGTGATAAACATTCTCACCGCATGGTCATCAATTATTGGAACTGATCACAATTGATACGGACAGGCCATTATGATACCGTTTCAATTCCTAATACCACACTGCCTATTTTGTTTAAAGACTGTTCGCATGTCTGTTGGGTATTGGTCCAGGGCACCAGATGGCATACAGATATGAATATAATTTGTCATTATTTCATGTTGATATCTCATGTCGTTTAAGATGTAATTGCTTATTTCAAACAAAATACTTTAACCCTGTTTTATCTCATCCCTTATGAAACTGGAGGTGTCACACATTTCTTTCCCTTTTTCTTAATTTAATTATTTAAGACGGTAGCAACAAGAATAATGTGGACCCAACAGACGCGAAGGTTTAAAAAAGTTTCCCTGAGATGAACTTTTCTTTGAGGATCTCCACAGAGAATCTACAGAAAATTTTCACTCACATGATCGTGGCTCCTTTACCCCGACAGACAGTTGAATGATGGAGGAGGAACTAAAACTGCTAGCTCATAAAAACATGTTTAAAAGACTGTCACTATCAGGACTAAATTCAAATCATAATAATAAAACACTTGAACGAACAGAAATTGTCACCAACACCGCCGCCATATTTTAAAAGTCACTTGTTTGTTTTGGTGGATTTAGACTGCTGTCTGCTGTCGCCAGTCGCCGTTTTTCATTTGTTTTGACACACAGTAATGTGTGAATAATAAAGAACCCGGATGAGGTCGTTTAATGAGCTGAAAACAAATGAAAAACGTTTTTCATTTGTTTTCATTAAACGACCTCATCCGGGTTCATTATTATTCACAGATTACTTCGGTTTGACAGTTATGGTTGGTCATGGTTCTCGTTACTGCTCTTTTCTTCTGTATTTGTGATTGTTTCATTTTGCCATTGTGGTCGCAAGCCAAAATATTCGAGTGTAAGTATCTAAGCACTTGAAATTTGGTGTGGCTACCTTATCTTCATCTTTCATGTTCGCTCTCTCGCTCGTCGCTATCGTCTGAGGTTAGGCTCTGTCCGAAAGGTGGGTCGATCGACGACCGAGCGGCAATTTTTGAGTGACATAGTTGCGAAACCTCTCTAAATGACGCGTTTAACGTATGTAGTCGATAGAACCCCCAAACGCGGTGAACGTCCGCCAAGTCCGCCATAACCCCAAATATGGCTACTGCGCCCAAGTCTTGACCAAAAACACGCAAATTTGTGAAAAATCAAATCCTCGCAATTTCGCCGCGTTTCGGGGTTCTATCGACTACTTACACTAAATGCGTCATTTAGAGAGGTTCCGCAACTATTTCACTCAAAAATTACAAATTCAGTAGTAAGTTACCGTTCCCGAGCGGCTCACCGACCTATCTTTCGGACGGACCCTTCTTGTGGTTTTCGTTGCTTTCGCTCTCGCAATCCACTTGTCATGACTTTGAAAAGTTACACAGCATCTCTCACATCTGAAAATGTCTGTTCCAGGTTGCTTGAACAGGCTGCAAGAAGAGAGTAGAGAGAGGCAGCCATGGATCTGAATGCTGCACTTCTCACGGGCAAGAAAGTGTTTTCATTGCAACAAGCCTGGACATGTGAAGAGAAATGGTTTCAACAAGTGGAAAGCAGAGAGAGCTGTTGGCCAGGCGACACAAGCTGCACAAGCTGTAGGCTGTAGGAGAGTTGAATATTCCCCAGGCTGATGCTGCGGGTGAGTCCTACTCCGAAGTCTGTCTGATGGTATGTGAAATTGATTTTCCTGATGAGTGAACGTAAAGACCTAAACAACCTAAAGAATAATATTATCCTTTAATTTATTTTTTTTACAAAGGAGTTTAGTAAATTTCCAGATTATGTTTGTTTTCTCAGTTAGACATAAGAGCGTACAATTAGAAAGAAATGTTGATGTTTAGATTCTGGGGCTACCTCAATTGCTACTAGACCTGACATTGCTTACTCAGCAAGCGCCCTTAGTCAATTTTCTGTTAATCCTGCGCAAGTTTACATCTCTGCCTTGGGAAGAGTCATCAAATATCTCAAAGGCACCAGCAAAATGAAATTGTCATATGGAGGAATTGACTCTGAATTATTGACCTGTTTCACAGATGCAGACTAGGCGAATGATACTGACAGGAAGTCCTACCCTGGCAATTGCTTTCTGGTCCATGGCGGTGCTGTCAGCTGGGAGGCTCGTTTGCAGCAACGCTTGACACTGTCATCTACTGAGGCGGAATACGTTTCTCTGCTCGAAGCATCAAAGGTAGCTGTCTCAATCTCTCGCCTGCCTCTAGAGATCCTGGCATTGCCTCGCCCTAAGCACAACTTTTGCATTATACTGGCCTTGGCCTAGTGGCTTAAATTTTATTTTTTTTTTGCTCCCCTGTTGGTTTGTATAGAATAACTTTTTATTAGCTTTTGGTTGAAGTGTTAATGCTTAAATAGACAATAAAGTTAATTGTAATCTACTAATAACTAAGAGGCTGCATACCATTTGGCAAGACGCTACCATGACTCTTTCCTTAATTTTAACTGAAACTCATTTCTACATATTACCAGTATGGTGATATTGTAAAACTTCAGATTGGGTGCACCTAGAGCGCTGCCATTTTAAGGGTAGCATAGGAGAGCCAAAAAACAAACAATATGGTTCATTTTGGAGACAACTTTTGTCTGGGTGTGAACCGTTGACATGGAATCACTCCTATGCCTAACCTTTTTCCACTAATGCAGTGTATTTAGGAAGTGATCAATGAAAAGTGGAACATTTCAGTAGAACAAAATCTTATTTTCTGTAGAGTTAGATCATTACGTCCCCTCTAGTTCAATGTCATAGACTGTTCTAATTTGTGTCTTAGCTGGTTTCTATGGCAACCATGGTAAATTGATTACTGATAATAAAGCATATAGAAACATCAGGTATATATGTTGTACACTTTTTAATCACCCAACTTACTTAACCCAAAGATATACACAAATAAAGAATGCAGAAATGCCTTGATTTGCAAGTGAGTTTACTTGATGTTTATTGAGAACAAAAATTAAATCAAAGTAATGCAAGCTAAATTAGCATGATAGGCTCAAACTCACAATTCCTTTTACCTAAAAATATTTCAAATCACAAAATATAAATAATATCTAATTAGTTTAAAAACAACTGGCTTAAAGATAGTGCTAGTAATAAAGGATATAGAAACATCAGGTATATATGTTGTACACTTTTTAATCACCCAACTTACTTAACCCAAAGATATACACAAATAAAGAATGCAGAAATGCCTTGATTTGCAAGTGAGTTTACTTGATGTTTATTGAGAACAAAAATGAAATCAAAGTAATGCAAGCTAAATTAGCATGATAGGCTCAAACTCACAATTCCTTTTACCTAAAAATATTTCTAATCACAAAATATAAATAATATCTAATTAGTTTAAAAACAGCTGGCTTAAAGATAGTGCTAGTAATAAAGCATATAGAAACATTAGGTATATATGTTGTACACTTTTTAATCACCCAACTTACTTAACCCAAAGATATACACAAATAAAGAATGCAGAAATGTCTTGATTTGCAAGTGAGTTTACTTGATGTTTATTAAGAACAAAAATGAAATCAAAGTAATGCAAGCTAAATTAGCATGATAGGCTCAAACTCACAATTCCTTTTACCTAAAAATATTTCAAATCACAAAATATAAATAATATCTAATTAGTTTAAAAACAGCTGGCTTAAAGATAGTGCTAGTTATAATTATAATATTCAATATTGATCCATAGAGGGATTTGAATGTTTTAAACTTAGGCACAAACGGCCTTCATATTCATAAGCAGACAGAGGATAATAATCTGTTAAGTCCTTGACATGGGCAGCAGTGAAGTCATTGGCTTCATCTTGAATTTCATAGTAACCCTGGAAGGTGTTTATTGCACAGTGTTTCTTCAAAATAAATTTGACCTCTGATCCATTGAAGAGGATAAGAACAATTTCTCCAACCACCAAGTCACGGCCATTACTTCCAAGCATAGTCCACATACCAGGTGAATATGTCATGCCATGTATTTCAACACTTGTCAGGATTTGCTGGTAAGATGTGTCAGATTTTACAAACTGAATAACTTCTTGTTTTAACTCATCCAAGCTAGGAATATTGCTAGCATCTTTCTCTCTGAAATTTATAGATGGAGCAATCAAATTACCAGAAAATCTGAAAGCAAAGTTAAGAGCATACTTCTTAATTAAAGTTTTTGTTATGTTCCTAAAATTGTTAGCAGCCTGAGCTGCGCTCTTGAAAAAGACATGCCGGCTTTCAAAGCGCAAAGTCCAAAGGCGAATTAATGGACCAAAATATGGTACTAATTCTGCATAGTGATTCATGTAATGGTGTTGCGGTGATAGCTTCTTCTTGAATAGTTTGGCCCGCGTTTCAAGATATAAAGAAGTTAGCTCTTTTAGCTTTACTAATTGAAGTTCTGAAATAACTGGTGAAAATGCATATTCACAAATAGTTTTAAGTTGTAAACACAGCTGCCATACTCTGTCATCTTTATCTTCAATCTGGTCTGATATTAGGAAAGGTAACATTCTTATGAACAACCAAACCTCTGAAGCATGGCCTCTTATCTTTTTTAAGGCTGGGTCCAGTTTCACAAGAGAGTCAGCAGCATCTCTTCCATGAGGCTTGAAGTTTTGAATACGTTTATTCAGGGTTTCAAAAGTAAACCACTCCTTTACCTCTATGAAGTATCTCAGATAAAGAGCATAGTCAGATCTGCCAACTCCTTCCAGTATATCATGCCCTTAAATAAGAACAAAATTAAAGTGGTAATATCAATTTTCAATGGCTGAACACTGAAACAAGTAAGTACTAGTTAGACAATACCTATGCAAGGTGGTAGGCCAGGTTGACACACGTGAAAGAAGGGAATATCATTCAAGACACTCTCTCTTTTCAGTCCTTTCTTCGAGCTTAAGGGATTTCCTGGGTCCAACTGTTCAATAGCATTTTTGTAGTCTTTGGGAGTTCTAAATGGAAGCACACAAGAGGGGTTTTTCTCCAACATTTTCTTCGTTACTTCACAAAACCGGCATGGATACTCCACTGATGAGAAACTTTCTAAAAATCCCCCAATATAATGCTGGCCCAAATTGTCGCCACACATGTGTGTAACAACAACAGGTAAAGTTTTCCCCTTATACTTTATTCCATTATTGGCAAGGTCTTTTAGCTCATCAAGTAGACTTCTTAATACATTATCAGCACCAAAATATTTTATATCTGTTTCCCTCACCAAAAATGCAAGCTGAATTGCGTCCACTTTTGACCTGTGGTTGGGGTTGATGTTGCCCAGCATGAAATAAAAGCCAAGACATTTATAAATACCGGCAACAGGGCTCAGAGGATAAAATTCAAATGCATCTTGAAAAAGAATCAACTCAATACAATCCATGTTTGAAGACAATGCATGTTCTTGAAGTACTGAGCCATCATAGATATCTCTATAAATACCAGGAGTAGAAGTACGTTTGAAAGAATCATCTATATCTTTTTGCACAGAGCGATCAGTAAACATTGTTTCCAGTGTATCTCTAACAGGAATGCGGTGAGCAAATCTCTGCTTGCCAGCGTCATTTTGACCAAGATTTATTTCTTCAAAATCAACAAAGGAACAGCGATGTTTGTAGAACTTCTTCCGCATATAATCTGAAGTTACATCGACTGAATCCATTCCTTTGTGATGTGCTGCATAAACAACATCCTTTTTCAGACCTAATTCAATAATTTGTTCTGCCTTATCTTCCTGTATTCCTGTCTGCATCAGTTGAATCTTCATTGATGATTTAATTCTATGGTGGGACATTTCTAAAAGAGAAGTGATTTCTTCACATATCGCTTGAACCTTAACAGTAGGAATGAGCAACACTCCTTCCATCCAAAGATAAAATTTGCCAACATGATCCCGTACAAAATTTTCAGGATAAATTTCATCAGATTTTGGTTCGCTAAAGTCACAATCAAAGAAAGTTTCATGCTCTTCATTACACTCATCTTCAGAGTCATCATTCATGTTAGGAGAAAAATCATCATCGTCATCATCAGCAAAGGCAATGGAGCCATCTTCAGTCAAGCTATAATTTTTAGATGTGGAGGAAGAGCCCACTTCTTCTTCTTTGTGGTACTGACTAAAATGAGTCCTAAATGTTGGCACTTTTGTGAACTTGTTGGTACACTCAGTTAAGTCTGCATTCAGGAATGGACAGAGGATGACAAATCCATTCCTTATATGACTTTCAGCATGACTTCGAAGCTCCTTTTTTGTTCTAAAAGACATCTGACAAATTGTTTCCCTGCACTTATACTCAACCCCAACGAGAATATCAGAGAATAAGTCCAAAGTAGATGCATTGGGTTGGTTTGAATGAAATCTGCCAAAATGAGTTAGGAATCCAGAAGATGTCGAGCAAAGCTGGCCACACATGAAACAGGGAAACCTAAAGTTCTTGTCCTTGGCATGCACTTTTTGGTGGTCACCATAGTTGCTCACTGACTTAAAAGTTCTATTACAAATCTGGCACCTGGCTTCAAACGGTCCTGGGTTGGCTTCAATACAACCAATCAAGAGTATAATATTGATCAGTGCTAGGGACATCACAAATTTACACCCTCTATTAGTAATAAAATTATCAATTGAATCATTTGAAGATTTAGACGAACTACTTTGGTTAAAGTTGCCAATGCGAGCCCGCCAAACTTGCACTGTGACCCCCATTTTGCACCGTATTATTCTGAAAAACAAAGATAATTATTTTTATATTAAATTGCAAAAGAATGTCATAAATGAGAGATAGTGTTGTGAAAGCAGCATTGCAATCTTTATGATGATAAACTCCACGCACCTGTGCCTTCAAAATTCTTAGAATATCTATCTATACCAAATGTTTAGTAATAAATTATGTCAAGTGATTAAAAATATCCTGTGAGAGAAGAGAGAAGACATAAAGGTTAAAGAGACAATACTTAAACATACAGAAATAAGGACCTTAAGTGGAAACGATAGTGATGGAACACATACCTATAGGCAACAGAAGAGAAGGCTAAATTTTTGTAAATAACAGTGACAGCATTTAGGAATGAGAGGTGTACTTTAAACTACGTAAATACTTATAATAGTTCGGCAATATTCTGCAAGAGAGAATGCTAGAGAAATACAGGTTGAACAAACACTTATCATTGAAGGCTTAACTCAAGAAACCGACACTCACCTGTGAATAACAGATAAGGTTGAGGGTTTTATGCATATTTTCATTTGGAAATTGGCGGTTGTAGCTAAGCAAGTATTTTAGGTCTAACAGACCTAAGAGAATTCTATAGAAACATTAGGACATGGATACCAGATCAAAATTTCTTCCAATGACATCTGGAAGTCGGCCAGCGCCTCTAGTAACAACCTGCAGCCGTCCACGACGACACGGAATCAAAAAGAAGTACCAACATGCACGTAGTTGAGAAAACAACAAAGTTGCCTCTTTGCTCGGAAAGGTTTTAGTTTAGATTTTCCCAATACACATAGGAATACAGTAAACTGGCTCTTAAAACTTTTGTATCAATTTAAAATTTAAATCACACACTTATGGATTAAACTTTAACATTATTTTAGTGGTATAGCGCACCTTTTTCCTTCCTTTGGCTCTCCCTGCTTCTTTTCTTGCCCTTCGCAATCGGACAGTATAGACTAGACAAATGAACTCTAATCGTGCATGACCCGTCCCGTCCCGGCTCTTCGCGCCCTGACATCACGAAAAGCATCGAGAACGTGAAGCACTAGAGTCAGATTGTGAAGCCTATTTATGTTTCGCCTTTCAGTTTCAGTACGTAGTCTTTTGAAGCAAAGTTAGATAAAAATCTATCGTTGTTTTTATATTTTGTGCAAGTCCGCGTTGACCATGGCTTTTTCATCTTAAGAGATTCACACATTAACAGATTAACAGATGTCTTTTGCATTTCTATTTGGTAGTATGATCTTAAGTTTTACATTTGAATGCGTTACCAATCGAAAAAAATGCCGTCGGAACCATTTGGCATCCAGCAGAACCATAATCAGAAAGTTGTGTTAACCTCCCGCGAAACCCTGATCTCTGCTATCCGTTCTGATTCGTCGGACGAGAGCGATGCGAGACGTTGTAGTTTTCCTGTAAAATTGCTCAAAAATGTTGATATTTTGGCCCTTTTGTCAAATATCAGTCTAATTGCATCTGTTGATGTGTGAATCTCTCAAGGTGATAAAGCCCATGTTTCTAACCACTGCTATACCGCCACTCAAATAGATGTATTTTAATATTTCTTTTTAATTATATCTTTTTCTTCTTCAGAAATGAAATCGGGAATGGATGAGCTGGACTCAACTGACTGTATGAATAGCTCAATTGAGAGTAATTCATCAGAATCATCTGACAATTTTGATGACATAAGTCAGTACTTTTTACCAAAGAACTTTGCTGAATTGAGTAAGTTGGAGAAAACCGCATATCGACGTCAAAAAGATCGATATGAAGACATCATCAAATCCACCTCAGGAGACTTTCCAAACTTACAACCCCCACAATTCATGAAAGACTATGCAGAAAGAGAGTTGAGTATCAGGAAAAGGAAAGCAGAGTATGATTCTAAGCAGAAAAGTCTGCAAACGAAGCGAAACAGGAACAACAAGAAGTGTACCACTTGTAGGTGTAATTCAGTCATGATTATTGCGCTCTTCATTGCTCTATTATGATTCTCAAACATTTCTTTTCCACAGCTGCAACAAGAAAGAGCTCACGACTGCAACAAGAATCTAATAAGTCAAATGTGAGCACATATTTATATTGTTGAACCCTTTACTGAAAAGATAGATATGTCCAGCAACCTATCAGATTGGCTGTCTTATTTACCTTTGAAAAGCCACATTGGTCAGGTAAATTTCATAACATTATTTTCTAACATGTTTTACAGAATGAGAATTCAGAAAATGAACCACCAGAAGGTGAACAGGAACCTTTTCAAGGCATAAAGCCTTTCTTTACTTCCTCTGAGTGGGATAAGTTAAATGTTGTGACCAAGAGGTATTTCCAAATTGCCATGGATGAGTACAATGAAGCTCTCCGAGAAGGTAGACCTGTCGAAATCCCTAAATTTATGGTTAGAAAGGATAAGGAAACCTGCTCCAATGCTTTAAGTACAATTTGTGGTGAGTGCTGATTACCAACTATCAGGTCCTTCAGGAATTATTGTCAATGAGTTATGGACTAATTTTTAAAATAATTTGTTTTCTACAGCTGCTGAAAGAACACAAGGCATTGATGCTGGTACACCTTGGAGAGATGTCTTTTCCTTACCAGCAACAACAAGCACAGGTGAGTAGAATGGGTCTGTGGTTAATTTAGTTTGAGTAGTTCTAGTATCAAATTTCATTTGATATTTCTTTTCATCTTGTTTTACTTTTTCTTTGCAATAATGTCCATACTCAAGGTATAAATGTGAAGGGAACTAGTATTGTGCCCAAAACTTGATTTTGTTAGTGACCTATTTAAACCAACATAACCCAAAAGTAAATCCTTTATATGTTCTTTTACAAAAGCTAAAACACCCTCTTTCAACTGTAAACAAATTATGTTTTCTCTAGAAAGCAAATTATTGAGTAAACCATATTTTAAAATGTCTGTCAAACAGAGGGTTAGCATTTTTCACTGTGTGCTGTTTTCCTGTCTAGAAATCTTAGGGAACTGTTTCAATTTCTTTCAATAACCAAGTTATATTTGTGAGGGTTATGACTATCTATCAAAAGGTAGCACAGTGAACACAAAACCAATTGGTTGAGGAGGTGTTGTGTGGTTTTAATCCATCTGCTTATGAAGTAATCATACTAAAGTACTTTCTAGTTTAGAAAGAATGCAACCATTTTAAATCTAAGTTTATGTTCTTTAATTTATTTTTTTTTAAATTAAAAAAATACACACATCTATTAATTCAAGGCTTAATTAAGATAAAATCACAATTATGTTTTTGAATTAAATAATATCTATTTAGCTGCTTCTGTTTCATTTTGCTTTCAGCTCCTAAAGATTTTAATAACACTAAAAATCAACGTGTTGGTCAGGAACCTTTAAGACCCGCTTGTAAAACAGGTAAACATTGCGATTTTGTGTGGTACCGTAAAACAGGCTAATATGGACCATGCTATGTAAAGTGGACCACCCTCTTTTTCCTATTGTCTGCCTTTGATCGACTCGTACTACCACTTTGTTGTGTTCTTGACAATCCTGTACGACAGCTCAGTGTTTGCATGAGTTAAGCAGAAGTGAAACATAGGAAGGAGAGAGTGGTCCAAATTACCTCACATGGTCCGTATTAGACTATTTTACGGTATTGTATTTAGGGCTGTGTGACAGTTCAATGTATCTCTATCTGAAATTTGTTTACAGGTGTGCAAAGTAAGCAAGCTGTTCAATCAGGAGGTAAAGCATCCACCTCAAACATCTCTTTTTCTGTTGAATTATCAGTGAGTTATTATTCTAAAACTTAATTCTATGAACTTTAACATAACTGTAGTTGTAGGTCACTAATATCCTTTTATGTGTAACAGGACCAAAGTCAAAGTGGAGATGATACACAGGAGAATAATTTTTCTTCTGAAAGTGTAAGTCTAAATTGATTGTATCTTGGTTTGGCAAGAATTCAGGTAACAAATCATCTGTATGTTTGTTGCCAAGGACATAGTGCACTAATTTCATGGGTTTTGGTTTCAGGATATTCGATCAATAATAAGAAACATTGTCAGTTCTGCTTTACCTAAACTTAAACCAGAAGTTTTATCAAAATTAGAGGACCATTTGATTGCATTGGGTGTTGAAGTTGAAGCAGACCTTTCACTTGTGAAGGAGCAGTGGCTAGAAAGTCTCGACTTGAATCCTATCCAGCTTTCAAAGATCATGAGCGCACTGGACGAGCACTGCAAAAGTTCACAGGGTAAAATTACTTTTTTATTAGCTCGGCTCAAATCCATGATTTGCAATATATATTAGTATTTGTTTTAGAAGGAGGAAAGGGTAATAAGACCAACAAGGCAACAAGAAGGAAAAAAAGTGACACTGAGCTTATGCACAATGAATCAAGTGAAAAAAGCTCTTCAGTTGCCATTGTATCTCGACCAACTCTGTCACAGTCTAAATTATGTGTTCCTACCCTTGGTGGTTTTATAGTTGACTTCAGTAAATTTAGGGACACTTTTCTAAGAAGCCTGGAAATGGGAGAAAGACCATCACCAGGTGATAGAGAGAACTTTATATTTGTTCTTTCCATGGACATAAGAGATAAATATGAAGAGATTAAAATTCACAATCCAAGTTTGAAGCAAAAGACTCCTGGTAGATCAGTCTACAAAACAATTGTGCAATCAATCTTTAGGTTCCAGAAAGGAAAATATGTTTCTTGCCTTCAAGATATGTTAAAGGGGAAAGTGATTGGAGACGGTATGTTTTCCTTAGTAGATTCAATTGAAACCTGTATAGAAAACAAATCGCGTCCCAAAAAGCCTGCTGGTGAGAGAGCTGCTCGAGTTAAAGGGATTCGTGCTGCTGCATGCATCCTTGAAGACAAGTATGCTCCTCCTCTGAACAAGCATCAAAGAACTGAGGGTGAGCAAATACGGAAGAGTCTTTTAGCTATATACAAATCTCCTAAGGCTGAATGGGATTGGGTGGAAATAAAGAAGATGATAGTGGAATATTCGAGCCTTGCTTCTCAGAGAGCTATGATAACAGCAAGAAATAGACGTATGGATGAGTTGGTGGACCAATGGCCTTTTCTCTTTGAGCTTAATGGCCTTTTATGCCATCTCAATGAAATAACTCAATCAGATCTTTGTGACAATTTTGAAAAATTTATTGACTGTGAATTGGATGACTGGATACAATACTTGACAGTCATGTCCCCATCTAGAATAAAGCTCCTGAAACTTCAAAACGAAGTAGCTCTGGGAGATGGGGTCCACAGACGTTTCCTCTCTCTTATATACATGCTTGCCATACATTGGGATGAGGACCCTGGTGTCCTCTTCTCCTCCGTAGAGGTAAGTCTATAGTCTCAAGTTAAAAATATACTTTATACTGTTAAATTATATACATTTTAATATTTGTTTTCTAACTAGGAAACGACTATGTCTTATGAAGTAGTTGATATTCTGGGGAACAATTTACCAGAAACTCCACATGTTGTTAGTCTAGGTATGTCAAAATCCTTGGATTTTTTTTTCTCTGTTAAATATCTATGAGTGATCAATTTTTATTGCTATTTTTTATCTGTTTTGGCAGGTCCATCAGCTTTTGAGGCAAAAAGATTTTACCTCTTCATGGACTCTGTATGCATTTGTCATAATCTCTCAACCTGTTTGGAGGCAGTACTCGCACTGTGTGCAGGCAGCTTACTTTGTGTTCGGAGTACTGTATCCTCCCAAAGCCAAAAACACTTTATTGTTCGTTGAAAGGTATAACAAAGTTTATCATTATGTTGTATTCAATTCAATTCAGACTTTATTAACTTACTTTTTCTTTAGATTTATGGCAAATCTTACTGATGACTCCGGCCTCCTCAAAGCCTCAACTTCAAAAGGCGGTCCAGCACAGTCTGCGGTCACCAAACTCAAGATGCTTGAGGATGACATGGCGTCCTTTAAAAAACAAATGTCTGACTAGTTATATTTTTATCTTGATTGCAACTGTACAGATTCATGGCAACACAAAATAAGGATTCTACCTTGCCTTGCTAGGTACTTGGTCAGTACCTTAGTTTTGTTTTATTTGTTGTAAGAAGGTATGGACCTAATAAGGCAATACTGTTTTTTTCTCTTTTATATTTTTTTTTAAATGTTGAATATTTTTAACTGTGATTGCAACTGTTCAGATTCATGGCAACACAAAATAAGGATTCTACCTTGCCTTGCTAGGTAATTGGTCAGTACCTCAGTTTTGTTTTATTTGTTGTAAGACGGTATTGACCTAATGAGGCAATAATGTTTTTTTTTCTCTTCTTTTACATTATTTTATTGTTGATTGTTTCACTTATAGTACCTTGTCAAGTGGTAATGTGATTGATTAAAATAAATTCATTTCCATGTTGAATTGTAAGTCTAGACGGGATTTATTATAATCTCCAAAACAAAATTAGTCATTGATGTTCCTCCCAAAGCATAACATGGATACCACTTACTTTTTAAGGAGGTATTCTTACAATTCAGCTTTTCAGTGTCCATGTTTCACCGTATTATCTTATTGAAGCCATATTCAAGTTTGCTTCAGCCAATCTGATAAATGAGAACAATTGAAAGCAGTGGCTTCAGCTTTACAAGACTAAATCCAGCATAACTAAAGGTGAGGGATACATTCTAGTTTATTTATGTGGGCAATTGATTGCGAGGTCATTTAACACAGAGTGGAAAAGGAACTGAGCATACAAATACAAAACAAAAAAGTGACCATACAGAATCTGAATATATTAATATATTAAGACTTCTTACAAAGTCATCGAGAAGCACCCTCTATCCAAGATATTTTTTTAGCTCCCCTTAGAATTTTTTAAGAATATTTTTTTTTTCTCGGAAATTTTGGTAGTTAACAAAAGATGCTGACACAAGAGCTTTTTACTTCTCCTTTCAGAGACCTGGTTATATAGATATTATTGGATATATATTATATTCATGATTTTTAAAATTGATAAATTCCCCGTAATGTTTCATTTTTTTGTCACAAAGTGCTGGGAACACGGACCGTGGCTGGCTGCAACTTGAGTCTCGCTACTTTTTAAATTTTACATGGGCAGAAAGTAAAAAATCCACAGATTTCATCCCTGCAAGCCGTTTGGCGGATCCTCGGCGTTGGCGCGTGCAAAACGTATGTAAAGGTGAACATTGACTGGCACCACAGCACGGCCCAGACCGCTCGGCCTTACTTGGCCGCCGCGGCGAGGCAGCCCAAGGCGGTTCTAGATGGATAAAATTGCTTGTGACCGTCTTGAAGAAGAATTTTCAAGCTTTCCAACGAGTCATGCCCATTGCGATGCGACGCCTCTGGTCTGAACGCCGGCCTCGGGAAAACAGCGCTGCAGCTCTCGAGAAGGGGTGAGCAATCGGCGCGGCGAAGCGACGAGGCTGGATCAGACGCAACAGCGCGCGCCGCGCAGCGCTGTTTTCCCGAGGCCGGCGTTCAGACCAGAGGCGTCGCATCGCAATGGGCATGACTCGTTGGAAAGCTTGAAAATTCTTCTTCAAGACGGTCACAAGCATTTTTATCCATCTTGAACGGCCTTAGGCTGCCTCGCCGCGGCGGCCCAGCAAGGCCGAGCGGTCAGGGCCGTGCTGTGGCGCGAGTCAATGTTCACCTTTGCTTACGTTTTGCAGGCGTCTACACCGAGGATCCGCCAAACGGCTTGCAGGGATGAAATCTGTGGATTTTTTACTTCCTACCCATGTAAAATTTAAAAACATGCGAAGGAGAAAAGATCGTTAAAAAAAGGGTTTTAGTTTGAGCTGTCTGGCTCCCGGAAGACGGCCGAGCTGCACTCCGCCTCGGGCAGCCTCGGGCCTGCGCTCCGGCGTCGCCCTGCTGAGAGCTGCAGGGTGATTCCGCACCCTGGTTTCGTCGCTCTCTCCTTGTCGCACTCATGGGGCACGGCCATAAGGTGCAAGAGAGAGGGCACTACAAAACGGTGTTCGGAATCGCCTTGCTGGCGACTCGGCCCGGCCGACCTTGTAGCTGCTGGTTTGCTGGACAGAATTCTCAGCGATAAGGTGGAATTATTGTGAGTGCACCATAAGTTGGATCTTGTAACCATTCCTTGGTTTCATGGTAAATTTTTCATTTCTTATTTTTATTTCAGTTTCACCAAAATAAATAAAAATTACCAAAATAAATTAAAGTAAAACCTGATGGTTTTTGGTAAGAGAATATTTAATAGTTTAACATAAATAGTCCATCTAACTTCTACCTCCCTCTTATTGGGGATCCCAATGAGTAGTTTTACATCCATTTGTTAGGGCAGAAGGCTTCCCCGATCCAGAAGGGTCATGTGTAAACTTCCTTTCAATATCGGTATAAAATACTAATAAGTGGAGAAAAGGCGGAGTTATTGTAAGCAAATTCTGTTTTATTTTATTATGAGCTTAAAGTTTAAGCTTAGGTCTTAAGGGATTATTCAATATTTCTTTTGGAGAAAACCAAATGAAACAAGGGGCAAAGGCATTCGGAAAAAGCATAAGCCTTTGGTAATATCAAACTTTTTTGATATTAGAACTGAGAACTCGTTCTTTACACATGAACTTTCAAAAGTAACTGTGTTGAGAGCAAGTATTTAGTTGTGTGTTTAGCAATATAACACAATAGGGTTCATCTACAAATGTACGAAAAAAAAATGGAAACCAATGTGAAATTGAACAATAAGGTCATTACAAACCTTGAAGAATTACTGGAATGGAAGTTTTTTGTTGCTTTAGGTTTGAAATTATGAAAAACTTAAAACTTTGAGTTGAAGGCAATGGCTTAGCATACCCATGTCAACTTGGAATATCTTCATTAATAATAACATGACTGTCAATGAATCCCTACGCAAATGAAACACTTATATATTCATTTATAAGTTTAACAAAAAACCTCATTAAGGTAACACCAGAAATATGAAGAAAATCCAGGTTCAAGTGAGACACAGTTATGGGCGTTATGGGTGGCTGTTGTCATAGCAACCCAAACATGTTCATATAAAAATTTGATTTTCTCTAAATTTTCGACACAAAGTAAACTTATTTGTTTTAGAAAGCCCGTTACAGTGGTGAGCACAATACTCGTTCTTAACACAGTATCCGCAAGGAAAAAAAATATTGAGGCCAAATCCAAGATGACTTATTTTGGGAATTGAGATTGCGACATTTGCTGCAAAATTGTTCTTAATAAGTCAGCGCATGTGGAAGGTAAGTTCAGGAGTGGCTCAAATGACTCATTTCAATTAAATTGAATGTAGTAAACACAAATCAGACCATCTTTTCCCATACTACTAATTTTAACAGTCAAGATTACAAAAAAGGTGTTTTTCTCGACTGAAATTGGCAATTTGGGACAAATATTAAAATCTCAGGTGTATGTTGAGATATCGAGCTGTCGTTTGGTATTTTGTGTGCCCAGATTTCGGTCCACTTTGGCCTATACTTGCTCTAAAGAAGACAGGGTTGACAAGGCCAAGGAAGTTGTTTTGCACATGGCTGGCTAGAGAGTTGAAAATACCTATCATGAACATAAACTTATTGTTAAAATTAACAGTTTGAGATTAATTAGACAAATTTTGTTTCAAATAGAAAGTAAATTCATTGGGAGACACAAGTGTCTGATGGTAAGACATTTGGGCAGTGCTTCAGTCATCAATCAGCCTTCTCCATTGACACAACACCATAAGAAAACTGGAAAAGAAAAAAAAACCATAAAATGCCATAACTTAAATGGTTAAAACAAATCAAAATCATATCTTCTTAAAAAGAAACATACCTCCGAAACAATGGCCCGACAATTCCTCCATGAAAGCTCATGCCTTCAGACGGTAAAGAAAAGTATTCTAACCATTACTTCATTCTCTGATGGTTAGATAGTTCCTGCTTGGCGCTTGGTCAACCCAAAGGCCGTGTGCCCTTCACTGAAAAAAAGGAACAGAAATAAAAAGGTTAAAAATGAAATTGTTGACCAAGATAAAAATACTATCAACTCTTGAAATTGAACACTTGACTATGCAATGTTAAATGTATTCATTATACAACAACAGAAGTGCTAAATACATCAAAATAAAAAGGAAAGTGTGAAGACAACTAGTACCAGCAATTGGAATAGACACAAAAGACCTGAATACTTCTTTAGAGTTGCATTGGTTTGAAGTTACCAGAATCAACAAATTATTAAACCTATCCTTCACCGAATCCCTTAGTTGGATAATTTGAAAGCAAATATAAAGTATGGTATGCCCTTAGCACACTTGGTGCAATTTTCTATTCTTTGAGTTGCCCCATAAAGGATAACAATGACTAAAATTTCAATACAGCTTACATTTTACATTACACAAATACTGCACCAATAATATAATACAAATAGTAATACAGTGATTCCATGTCAACGGTACACTGAAAAAAAAAAGTTGTCTCCAAAATCGACCATTTGTTTTTTTTGTTGGCTGTCCTATGGCACAAGACTCTACCCTGTAAATGGCAGCTCTCTAGGTGCACCCAGTCTGGAGATATAAAATACTACCATTTCGGTACTATGTAGAAATGAGCTATAGGTAAAAGTAGGGAAGGAGTCATGATAGCGACTTTCCACTTGGTATGCAGCCTGTTAGGTGTCAGTAGATGAAAAAAAAAATTTTTTGGAAAAAAAAATTTAATTTTTTTTTGTTGATTTTTTGAAGTGTACTTTTGGAAATATCTCAAATGATGTCATAAAATTTTTCGACGCAAAAAATACTGAAAGTAGCTCATATCACCCATGATTTATCCTGAAAGACTCATCACACGTAGCCTTTAAGTTTCAGAGTTATGGGGATTGCGCTTTCCAGCTTTCTCAACTTAAACCCATAGAACCTGTGTGGAATGACTAAAAGGTACTTGAGACTGTTGCAGAGTTCTACTTTGGGTGAGTATGAACTAATTACACTGTAATTGACTTCCTCTCAACATTGGACACCCTTTTCTGAAATAATATTTTAAATACTAAGGATACAGGGAAGGTTCGAACAAAGTAACGGTAACTGTTCATCTCATTCTTCGTTTACCATCACATTTAGTGTTCTCAGGCTAGTCAGATATTTTAGAATAAACTTCAATCTTCTTTGACAGCAAAAATCACATTAGTTCAATTATTCATTAATTTTATCAATTTATGGGCTATTAAATTACTGGATTTTTGCTGTCAAAGAAGATTTTAGTATTAGTTTATTCTAAAATATCTGACTAGCCTGAGAACACTAAATGTGATGGTAAACGAAGAATGAGATGAACAGTTACCGTTACTTTGTTCGAACCTTCCCTGTATCCTTAGTATTTAAAATATTATTTCAGAAAAGGGTGTCCAATGTTGAGAGGAAGTCAATTACAGTGTAATTAGTTCATACTCACCCAAAGTAGAACTCTGCAACAGTCTCAAGTACCTTTTAGTCATTCCACACAGGTTCTATGGGTTTAAGTTGAGAAAGCTGGAAAGCGCAATCCCCATAACTCTGAAACTTAAAGGCTACGTGTGATGAGTCTTTCAGAATAAATCATGGGTAATATGAGCTACTTTCAGTATTTTTTGCGTCGAAAAATTTTATGACATCATTTGAGATATTTCCAAAAGTACACTTCAAAAAATCAACAAAAAAAAAATTAAATTTTTTTTTCAAAAAAATTTTTTTTTCATCTACTGACACCTAACAGGCTGCATACCAAGTGGAAAGTCGCTATCATGGCTCCTTCCCTACTTTTACCTATAGCTCATTTCTACATAGTACCGAAATGGTAGTATTTTATATCTCCAGACTGGGTGCACCTAGAGAGCTGCCATTTACAGGGTAGAGTCTTGTACCATAGGACAGCCAACAAAAAAAACAAATGGTCGATTTTGGAGACAACTTTTTTTTTCAGTGTACCATTGACATGGAATCACTCAATAATGTAAACCCATAAAGAACCCATTTAAGTAAAACTAAAAATTCACAAATCGAAAAGTTTTCTTACCATAACTTCAGTCTCCGATCATCAACACCTCCTTGGAAGATTGTCCCTTTAGATGGTTCTTGCTGGGTCATCCAAAAGCCGAGTGCTCCTCACTGAAAAAAAGGAACAGAAATAAAAAGGTTAAAAATGAAATGGTTGACACAAAATAATCATTATAACTTCCTCTCTTCACTGTAGTTGAAAGGAAGCAAAGTAATATTCTCAGAATTGATCTGAAATTAGCAGCTAATTGAGGTAACTTAATAAAAACAAAAATTCTAAAATTAAACACTTCATGAAAGAGACTTTACAACTTCTGTTTGATGGGAGACAGTGCACTAGAAAATGTTGGAAAAAGGATTTCAAATTTGTTCACACATGATTTTGCAGCAGTTTTGTTTTGGGGAGTTTATTTTGGTGACAGAAATACAGTTGTTTTTTAAGTTTCGTAAGAAAAGAAAAATTAAATGTCACTGATGGGGTTAATATACAAAAGTTAAAATTTTAATTAGAACCAGAAGTTTTAAGACAGCTTCTCCTTTGTTTCTTCAAGCATTAGTTGGTTACGTTTTGATTTTAAAACTCAAAGCATGAAGGAAGAGTACCTGCGTCTCAAAAACATGCTTTGATAAAATGCGCAGAAACCATCTGCTGATCTTCAGTTTCACCTATTCTCTTTGATTACCTGAGAATGTACAGTGAACAATTTGAAATATTTCAGACTGAGAAATTCTTATGCACATCTAGCACACCAAAGGAATTGTTATTTGACAAATTACTGTGCCTAAGGGAAAAGTTAAAATGAGTAAATAGAAAATAGAACACATTATTTTGGGCTTGAAACAACAAATAGACTTACCAGGGCCAACCAGCTGTTTTCCTCCTCCGAGGTGAGGACAAATGGTCTCATATTGCAAGACAGACGAATCAAGATTCTTTCTGTGTAGGAAAATGCAATCGATTAAAATTACGGCAACACTACACTAAACAGACTGGTCCTCCAAAATACGAATTACAAGTCAATGCGTGCATGAGACATAACCTGTACTATTAGGTGACTCCTTTAAAACTTCACACGAATGAAAAACACTGAAAATTGCATTCACATCACTAACACATTAGTTCTAGGGTTAGAAGCTTCGCTCTTAGCAGCAGTTCGTCAAAGAGTGATAATTACTGTTGCTTATGCGGCGTAAGTAGTCAGGGTCAGACAGCGTCAACAACCCTGATGAACAGCAAAGAAAGACAGGAGGTAATGAGACGGAAGTTAAAGGCACTAATAATGACAAACCTCAAAATATTATCAGAATACTTACTTTTATATTCCGTACGAAGCGGTTTTATTTTTATTTTTGCTGGTCGTGGTTTGAAAATAAGTGAAACGTCAGATCCAGCGCTGCCACATTTTTGTTGTTGTTGAAGGTTTGCTATAGAACCGAGAGATGGCGCTATTAACCCCCCTCCGCCTCTCTCTCCCCGACTCGGACCGATCACATCAATCTGCAAATAGCCGATTTCCTTATGTTCTTCATTTGTTAAACCTGTGAGTATTCGTAGCAACCAAAACAAGAGACTCGCGATAAGGAACAAGAGTTGTATACTGGATACCAAAACAAAGGGAATCAGTCGCATCAGAAGTGTTTCTCAATCGTTTTTATAGGAATAACGTGCAAGTCCAATCCAGGACCAATACAGCTTTTGATTCATGCTGCCAAGCCAAAACGTCCCCAAGGGAGGAATGCCCATTACACTGTGCGTCAAAAGAAGTAGAGTTCAGGGAAAGAAGATTGACTTCGCAGCTTAGGTTAAGTAGGACACAGCACTGCAATGGCAAGTAAGAATTCCCATTGCTTATTAAGTATCTAGGAACATAGGGACATAGGGATAGTGTGTTGGGAGGTAAAAGCTGATGCCAGGAAATTAATATTCATCCCTCTTAGCTCTATATTTGAGATAAACGGTATGTTCATTGGTCACAACATGTTACTAACTAAATTAGAATGTTAATTTACCAAAATTAGTTGAGGATTTATCAGTTTGGTTAGTTAACATACAACCACATGATTTGCTCCTTAAAATTCATCGGTCTTATTTCAAATTTGCTGCTATGTAACCATTGCATTGCTTTGCATCGTGGAAAGCTGTTCAATAACGATCTATGAAAAAGATATGAAGTACGGACTGACCGTATCTTATTATGAATTCAACCATTCAATTCTTCTCATTTGCCGTAGTAAAACCTCATGTTATCCGTTCATCTTTGTCATCCGTACCAGAGACCGTATTCAAAACGGATTTCAGCGGAGAATAATTAGCGGTAACATTTCCGTATCAGGACCGTGATTTTTTTTTACAGTGCAGGTGGTTTAATAAGTGCTATTGTGCACTTTTCAATTCAAGATGCCGTTTGTGAGATTGAAATTATGCAAAATGAAGTGTCGAAGTACAACTGTATTCTCAAGACGATCCAAAAGTTTGTCGTTGGGCATCCCAATTTATTGATAGGCCGACCCAAGTTTGTAGTTTTTTGAATATTAGCAGTTGTTTGTATGTTTTTGATATCATTCAAGTAAGATAAAGATTTCTAATATTTAGTCTTTTCCAGATATCAGATTCATTAGTATCACGAGTGTGCTCTGCTATAAAGTCTCAAACTACCAATGTCAGTGACAAGTTTTCATTCGTGTTTGAGGTGGTATCTGACATCAACACAAGTCATCTGTTCACACTGGTAAAACAAATGTTTAGTTCTATACATCAATAGATGTTTAGTTTCAAATAACCTCACCAACTAAACATCAATTGACGTTTAATAAGTTAAACTATGGACAACTTGCTTGGAGTGGCAGAGCGCAGTGGGAAACAAAACAAAGCAACATAACCTACGCATAGAGCTGTTTTAAATCTTGATTTAGACTCGATTCAATCACAGCTGTGTTTAATAAGAGGTTTCTGTCATGCCTGCACATTCATTTGGATCACGTTTAATAACAAGCATTCCGTTTGAAGAGCATTATTTATTAAGCGCTGTCTGCTTTGTTGTGTTTCTACGCCACACTCCATCTCTTTGGCCAAGCTGTTTATACACCAGCTGGCGAGGGGGAAATCACTTCGGGAAAGGGTGTACGAACTATTACACATTACCTTCTATTACGGCTATTTCGCCGCTATTACGGCCATTACGTAGCTATTACAGCTATTACGCCACTATTACGGCTATTACGCCGCTGTTACGGCTATTACGGTGCTATTACGGCTATTACGCCGCTATTACGGCTATTACAAAGCTATTACGAAGCTATTACACAAGTATTACGCTGCTCTTACGAGGATATTTTGCGTGCATGACACTACTCTTCGTTCATTTGCTGCTCTTTCCAGTAAATGAGTCAATCAGTACGACTAACACTTCAAGAAAATGCGTCCGACGAAGAGAATGCAACCAACCGTGCAAAAGACTTTTTAATGCCATCCAAAAGTCGAAATCGATAGGTCTGCCAGATTGACTCACCCTTACACTTCTGCGTACCCACTCTTGCATATTTTTTCATATCGTACGACCACCGAGAGTTTAGCACACCAAATGGAAAGGAAGTATAGGCTAGCACATGAGTGCGAGAGAGAGAGGGAGAGAGAGAGAGAGAGAGAGAGGCTATTCTTCCGGTGGGACCACGATACCAGCGTATGTTTGTTTACGACTGTCCCGCTGCAGTATACCTATTTCCATGCGTTAATGCTGTGCGTCAGAAAGTAATGTAAGAAACAGAGTGCGTCACCTTTTTGGAACAATGTCGGTTTAAAAGAATTAGACCTAAAATCATCGTTGTGGTACTGATGTGACATTTACTATTATTCAATTGTGTCTACTAAAATGGTGCATCATTTTATAGTTTTGTAGTTGATGCTACGACCATGCTTCAATTTATCTCTTTAAACCCTTCGAAGAAAACAGACCGAAGTGCAGCCTCGAGCTTGAGCGCTTCATCCTCATAAGGCGCCATTACAACGCTATTTCGCTCTATTACGCCACTATTACGCTCTATTACGCCACTATTACGCCCTATTACGCCACTATTACGCTCTATTACACCACTATTACGCTCTATTACGCCACTATTACGCTCTATTACGGGCAATTTCGCCCTATTACAGGCTATTATTACGCACTATTACGGGCTATTTCGTTCTATTACGTAATTATTACAGGTCTGGGTGTACGAGCTATTACGCAAGTGATTTCCCCCTCGCCAGCTGGTGTAAAGTTTTTAAAGACTTTGGAACTAAACATTTGTTTTACCAGTGCAGTCATCTGTCAGTGACTTAAAATGCATGTTGACGATGATGACAGTTGATATAGCTATTTGAAAGAAGGAACGAATGATGATGATAGGTGTTGACAGTAATTGAATCAAGAAAAGAACATGGTAATACTTTTAATAAAATAGTTTTTGAAGTTTCTCTTTTTTAAACTGGCATGAACCAGATTTGACTTTTTTTTTAATCAAATGTGATAAGTGCAATGTTTTCTGATAGTAAGCAAAGAGCCTGTTGTTGAACAAAATGTATGCTTGTTATTTCAAGAAATTACAGTAAGTTAATTGATATACTTAATGCAAAAATATGTAATGTACATCATGCAATCTGAATTGAAATTTACATCTATGAATTTATTTAGGTTGGTCGATGGGTCCTAGCAAGAAAGTACGATCTGGCGGCGACGCGGCAGATCCGTACGATGTCGTAGCGCCGCTTCAGAAGCGTCCGATCTCGTGGTGACGCTTCAGAAACGTCCGATCTCACTTTTTGGGGTGTTTCGAGTTAAGCATCGGTTCCGATAGAAAAAACCATGCTGCTTCTTTTTGATTAAGTACGTTTTGATGAGAAATGGACAGAAATGCCTCTAATTGTCAAAAATCAATCCGTCCGATCTCCGTTTGGAGTCACAGCTCCACAGAGGAAAGTCCGAACTCCGTTCGGTGCTGCCGCTCCATGCAAGACTGTTCGATCTCAGCAGGCGGGCTCGAGCGTTTCGGCTGCGGCTGCCCGCTCAGCCGGCTCCCGCGCCCTGCGCGTTGAATCGTCCTTCGCGACGATCCATTTGACTCGCGCTACCGACAATGTTACACAAAAAAAATGTAGACATTTTTACCGTCATACCTGATCGTCTTCTTTGTCTCTCGACACTCAACTGTATTTTTATTACAAAATTGTATGATGGTTTTTGGTACATCAGTCTCTTAAACAGAGAGTCGTCTGCTACACAAACAATCGACTAGTCTTGCCAACGCGAGTTGGCTGAGTCGCGAGGGGTGGGGGAAGTTCGGCTCCGGATGAAGCTACCGAAGGCAAACGCGGGAAGTTTGAAAAGTCTGAAACATTAATTATTGTTGGGAAAGCAATATTATCACCTCATTATCATCAGCATTGCTTCAGGAGACTTAATACCATATTCCGTAGGCGAACAACAAAGTAAACTTGTAAAAACTATAAGGGAAAATTATGTAATAACTCGTAGATGGAACAAAACGGGACAAAATCTAGTTGTTTTTTATACCATTGTGTTCAGAAAGGTGTGAAGAATCGATTACGGCTCTTACTTAATAACATTTCTCAGCCTCCGATTTGTTCTCTGACCTCAAACTTTCAAAACGCGTTTTCTCGGAACGGGCCGGGAGTGAGATCGGACGTTTCTGAAGCGTCACTGCGAGATCGGACGCTTCTGAAGCGGCGCTACGACATCATACGGATCTGACGCGTCGCCGCCAGATCGTACTTTCTTCCTAGGACCCATCGTGGTTTTGTATATTTTTTTTATTTGACGTTTTCCAAGTTTTTTAATCAGTCTTGGTTAGGTTAGGTTAGTTTAGGTTGGTTTTGTATTTTTTTTTTTTTACCTTTTCCCAAGTTTTTTCATCCGTCTTGGTTAGGTTAGGTTAAATTAGGTTGGTTTTGTATTTTTTTTCTTTTTGGGCCGTAAAATTGTTGGTTACGTCTTTCCAACTTTTCTAATCCATCTTGGTTAGGTTAGTTTGGGTTGGTTTTGTGTTGGTTTGAAAGATAGCATAATCCATCTTGGTTAGGTTAGGTTAGTCTAGGTTGGTTTTCTGTTGATTTGAAAGATAGGAAAACATTAGAAGAAGGTTTATAGTTCATTTTATTATGTGGATCATACAATAATAAATTTTCATTACCTACATTCATTAAAAAACATGCATTAAAAACAAACAAACAATGAATTTATATATGTCTATTTTGTGTTTTTAAAATTCAATTGAAATATTTAAACACACTCAGCCTAAAAATGCTCAGCATTCTACTAGTTGTGTATTGTTTTTGCACTTTTTATTTTGCGGGCAGTGACATGAGCCCAGCTAGCTCAGTCGGTAGAGCATGGGACTTCTAATCCCAAGGCCGTGGGTTCAAGTCCCACGTTGGGCGAGCGTCCTCTTTTGCCCCTGAAGACGGCGGGTCCACGTTACCATCCTTAAACGAAAGGGCAGAGGAGCTGGAGGAGCAAAGAAAAAGTCGTGCCGTGACCAGGATTCGAACCTGGGTTATCGCGGCCACAACGCGAGGTACTGACCACTATACGATCCAGTGGCGGATCCAGCACGGCCCGGAGGAGGGGGCAAATGTAACGGGTTGCCTACTTTCAGGGGAATTCGATCTAAAATTTGTTTTTGTTTATAATTTCGACCGATGCGCACTAGGAAATGCGTATACATGACATAATTTTCCTTTACCCTTCCCCCTTTTCCCTCTCTTCTTTTCCCTTTTCTCCCTTTTTTCCCCAATTTTTGACAGGGCGGCTGAGCCTGAGGGGCAATTGACCCTTTGCCCCTGGATCCGCGCTTCATACGATCACGGCTACACGACGGCTCATGCACTGGTGTCGCCGCCGCCGCCGCCGCTGTTGCCGCCCGTGCAGTGGCGGTTTTAAGTCCGTCTGAAGCAGTGGCGGTTTTAAGTGCCTGGGACGGGGGGGGGGATTGTTCCAAAAGTAGTGCGGGTTGCCTACCTTTAAGGCGTTTTACCATATTTTTTCGTGCATCAATTTTTATTTTTTGGAAGCAGTACAAGTACATACAACACTACAATCGGACAGGAACCATAAAAAAGAGAAAGGTAAGTGGTAAGCATGAAGATTACCTTACTGTAATTGTGAGAAGTTACTAGTTAGTACCAGAAGTAAGTTCACAGTATTACATTAATTAGATACTAACATAATCAAAATCAAATGGCAAGTTTTTGTTTCCTTTTCAGATTTTTGGCTGCAAATCTGTCAATAACCTTTTCCTTGTCTACAGGTATGTCCCTGTGGACGGCAAGAAGTGCAAGTCCATTCAGCCTGTCATTCTTCATAACCGATCGCAGGTAAGTTTTAAGCCGACGCAACGTCGAAAAAGACCGTTCTGCTGTTGCAATGCTGGATGGCAAAGCAAGAAGAACCAACAGCAGCTCTCTTATGATGGGAAACAGGTCTGCATCGCATTCATCGATGCTTCCAATGCATGTTGAAGGAATAACTTTGTTTTGGTCCTTGTGTCGAAGCCATCTAGCGCGCCAAAGGCCCCACTCCGCCTAGAATAAGAAAAAAAATATGCGCAAATCGTTAAAATGAAACCCTTTTTGTTATGGTTAATTTTTTGTGCTTTTAGGTTTTTAATTTCACCACCCTCTTACCTACCTTGAGTTTGTGCAGTAAGGTAGACCTAGGTGTTTCTAACAGGCTCTCATACTTTTCTGCGTAGTGCTCTAATGCTGCCTTTGCTCCGTTTTCATCTTCCAGCATCACAGATGGAATCAGAAGATTTAATTTAAAGCATTCAAGTACTTCTGGAGATAGTCTGAGTTTTAGGTCGACAACAATGTTGTCGATCATTGCATTGTAAACTGTCTGCCGATAGAAGGATTCCGCATCTGCCGTTGGGTGGCGCCCACGTCCTGCAGATCTGGGTAAGTTTTGAAGGTCTATATCATGTTCCTTTGCAAGGTCCTCAGCTTCTTGGAAAACAACACCGAACATTTCTTCCGAATTTCGGCGTTTTTCCTCTAAAACGCTGATGGTATCTTGTACAGCATTTGAAGCTTGTTCCATGTCAATTACTTCTTTTTGCAGAAATCTGGAGAGAGATACAGTGCTGGAGAGAACGTCCCGCAGACACACAAGAGTGACAATGAACTCGGGCTGATGTATTACTGTGATTAACGTGTTTGCCTTTCCTGAACTATCAGTATCTTTCCACTTGCAAATGGAATGGAGTGCAGCAGTAACTTCAGAGAAACCATCATGAAACACCTGAACTGCTTCGTGCCGTTCAACCCAACGTGTTTCGCACAATTTTGGGAGGCAGCGATGGAAGGTCTTAACAAGACGTCTGTGGTCTCTTGGACGATGCTCTGAAAAAGGCCCCAACCTCTTTCATACTGTGAACAGCCTTTTTGACCGCCGGAACGACCGAAGCCTTGGAAATGGACAGGTTAAGGATATGGTTCTGGCAAGGAGCTCTAACCGCATTTACAGCAAGCAGTTTTTTGTATTTCTTGTATTGCCCCAACATTCTCTGATGTGTTGACGGAGCAGCCATCAGCACCGATTCCAACACAATAATTTGGGTTAAGTCCAATTCGAAGCATACATTGAACCACTACTTTTCCCAGGTTGACGCCGGTAAGTGATTGCTCGATGTCTTCCGTTTCCGCATCGACACCATCGTCATCTTCATCTTCGACATCATCAGGATCTCAAGCGTCATCATATTCACGAACTTGCATCTCTTCAAGAACCTGTCTTCCATCAACGAACCTCAGAAAGTCTTCCCTCACAACATGTTTCTTCATGGTTTCATCAAAATGTGAGTACCTTACAGATAGAGAAAGCTGAGATAAATGGTTTATATCGGGAGTTTCATCAAATAATATACTGTAATACTTGGTAGTTGAAATTCGTTCCATAATTGTAGCAACTATTTCTTCTCCGCAACCTTGAATTATATCGTTTTGAATGACCTTGCTCTGATACAAATTTCTTTTTCCAGCTGTTTCCAAGTGCTGCGCAACACGGATGTCCCCGCATTCCTTTCTAAATGTCATCAGCTCAAGGAAATTTCCTCTGTTCATGTCAGTTTGGCAGGAGTTAACGGTGCTCTCTCGGTGACCACGCAGAGCAAGTCCTTGACGTCCGAGAAAAACTACATTTTCTACAGAGCACATCAGTCGTTCCCGATTTTCTTTCACTTAGCGACTGTGGTAAGTGTCGAGTTGGCTAGAAACATCAGTTCTTCCTCTAGAACGTAAAAATTCTTTAGCGTCTAGTACGGCAGCAGTGTGGTAGTCACATGCAGCGTGACTCTCAAGGTCCTCCTTTGCACCAAATAGCTTAGAAAACTTGGTAAGTGGCTTTGTTACAAGATATCCAAGAGACGCTCTACCCCGGAAAGTTGAACAGGCAGGGAAGGGAAGAAAATGAAACCAAACCATCGCGAAACATAGAACATGAAGGAACAATAAAAAACGCGTTTTTTCCGTCCAAAACCGGCACCAACAGTAAAAGAAGACTGTTACGTCACGACGTAAAACACCGACACCGTTTGTGATTGTGAATTCCGTACAATTCTGGTAAATTTGAAACCACAACGTAGAAGGAAGAAGCACTAGCACTGCACTCACGGGCAGGATCCAGGGCAATGAGATATGAGTAGTGGACAGCAAATACACACAACACAAACAATAGAAAAAAACTCGTGCGCCGCGCCGTGCGGTGTGCCGAACGCCGAGTCGAACAGCCGAACTCGTGAAGACACTCCAGTCGAAACTTGTCGCAACGTGCGGACGGACGGGCGCGGGGCGGGGCGCGGGGTGGGGGAGCTTGCAGCGTGCAGGGCAGCGGGCGGCGGTGGTGCGGCGCACCGGCAGCGGCGCGGCAGTGGCGCGGCGTGGCGTGGCAACAACAATGTGAAGTCAGACGACACGTCGTACGTCGCCGGTCGACTCGGACTCGACGTCTCAGGGCAAGTCCTCGTAGCTCGCCCACCCGCCAGTCAACAAACGCCAAGATTTTCAATATTTTAATTTTTTTCGGACCAATTACCAGCTACCTACACCTACGGAGGGGGGGGGGACATTACCCCCAGTCCCCCCCCCCTAAAACCGCCACTGGTCTGAAGGGGGGTGAGAAGCACTTCAGGTTGCCTACATACAGGAGTTTTGTCGTGCAAATTGCCTACTTTCCAGGCGGCTATCTAGGGCCGATGACATTACCCCCAGTTCCCTCTCCCTAAAACCGCCACTGGGAGGACCCCGAGGAGTCCCTTGAATCTCCGGAACTGTCGCTTGAACTGTCTCCGGAACTGGATTCATCCTTGTTGGTTTTTTTTACTTTTGTTTTGGTGACAGGTGGGGTGGTTGATTCTTGTGAGCTCTACTCCGCACTGTCTCCGGAACTGGAGTCATCGTTGTTGGTTTTATCAGCTTTTCCTTTGTTGACAGGTGTTCCTGTGGACCGTATCAGGCCGTCGAGGTTGATCGCGTCCTGCCCTTCTTCGATTGACATCTCCAGCTAAAAAAAAAGGCAGGGTAAGTATACGGGTAAGTAAAAAATTGTATTGTTTAGTAAAATCTAATAAATCTAATAATTAATTTAATTTGAAAAATGAAGGAGTGATTACCCTTTGTTCTATATGTTCGCAGATTTCCCAAGCCTCTGCAGGGCAGGTGTTCTCTGGAATGTGGAGAACACTACCACCTGGTAATTGAACTGGAACACCTACAAGAGCTCTAACTGGACTTTGGACAGAGTCCTGGCTGTCAACGGTTTGAGCTGGTTCTGGAGATGCTTCTGGGTGAGTTTCCACTTCCGCACTGGCTTCTGCTTCCGGTAAAACGTCAGCCTCCACACTGGCTGCTCCTGTAGGTTCAATTTCAGTCACCGTAAATGCTGGTCCTTTCTCTGCTTCTGGATTTGATCTTAGTGAAGACTCTGTAACAAACAAAATAAAATGCTAATAAAGGTTGCTTTCCTCTGTGCTGTACTTGAAAACTTATTTAATTTTACCTATCAAGGGCTCTTCAGAAAAACTTAACGGTTCTGACTTCGGTTCCGTCTCTAAATCTGGTTCTGTTCAAAACGAAACAAAGTGTTAGAAAAAAGTCCCTCTCTCTTAAACAGTATTGCTTGTTATAAAGGTTTACACTAGTAACTCTAAAACTAACAAGAATGTACATGTAATTTATGTAAAGTTACCCGCAGCTTAAGGTGCGTTATGCTAGGACACCGTTAGTTTAAGAGTTACCAATATTTTTTAGACCCTTAAAATGATGAAGTTTTTACGTTACAAAAAAAAATTTTACGTTACAAAAAAAAATTTTGTTACAAAAAAATTATGTTACAAAAAAAATTTACGTTACCAAAAAATTTTGACGTTACAAAAATAAATTACGTTACAAAAACATTTACGTTACAAATAAATTTTACGTTACAAAAAAAAATTTGTTACAAAATAAACATGCCAAAGTTTTTAAGATGGGGTGTTCGATGTCGGTTTCGTATAGGCCTCCCACTAGGGGGGGGGGTAGGATTTTCCGTTAAAAATTCTAACGAGCGTAACAGCATGCCTCCTGGGCGCGCATGGAAATGCTGTAAAATGTCAGGAGCGGGATTCGAACCCGCGATTCGCTGATCTTAAGTCTGCTGCCTTAGACCACTCGGCCATCCTGACATCCTACCTTTATTCAGGCGCGGGGTGCGGGAGGTGCGGGGCGGGGCGTGGGTGCGGGGCGCATAGCACTAAATTATTTCGTCATGATATTTTAGTACACTAATTTAAATATAGGCAGCGTTAGTGTCGCTGTTTGACGCGTATAAATTCAGTGGCACAACCGGACAGATTATCATTCCAGCGTGTGTGACAGTCCTGTTCACTTCGTAAGCCATGGAAGCCAAGCGCCCTGCTAGTGACAGTCTTGACGAGCCAGTTGCAAAGCGCCGTCTCTCTTTTCCTTTGCGGTACAAGGATTTGGTGATTGATTTGGGTGAAGAAGGTAGCTTGGATCTGACTCCAGCACTAGACCTTCATCCTCAGGTGTTGGCTGCATCACCAAGTAATAGTCAGGCCAGGCCAGACTCTCTTGTACTCCCTAGAGAGGTCTATGCCAAGAATTTCCCCATCATCAAAAATGGGCTGAAATATTTTAAAATTGGTGTAGATCTCAATACCTTTACACCTTACGTGTCACTGGTGTCAGAAACCACTAGTAAAACCATACAACTTTCCATGGTTGAACTCTATGACCTTGTTTCTGAAGAGACATATCCCATGGTTCTTGAAAATTTTGAGTCCAAAAAGACAAAGCCAGTTCAATTTGGTGATGTACTAGTTAGCATCAAAGCTTATTCAACTACAAATAATGTCTGCATTGAAAAAAAGAATATTAAAGTTTATTTTGCCATGTCATCATGGAAATTCATTCAACGCATTAAACAGCTGATGAAGACTTATCTAGGTGATTGTGAAACTCAATGTTTCTATGGTACCTCAAATATTGTACCACTAATGACCCATGCAAAGACTTTCTGCCCACCCCTTGCTAAAAAAACTAGGTAAAATGCCAGAATGAGAGCTGTTCACAACTCTTAGCAATGCATTTGATGTGCAAAGTATTTTCTTTCCTGAGCATATCATACAAGAAATGCTAGCTTACCATCTTGAGTTCCTGAGAGACACTCTTCTTCAGGATACTTAGATCTGGTATATTGGTTTGAATAGGCCTCCCTCTAGGGGGGGGATAAGATTTTCCATTAAAAATTCTAACGAGCGTATCACCAAGCCTCCTGGGCGCGCATGGAATTGGTGAAATTTCTTTTTAGAAAAAATAATTCAAGTTTGGTTTCTCTATAAAACCTAAGATTTTTGACTTAAATCAAATTTTTTTGCTGGAATACATTCAGTTTAACATAGTCTTGGATTTTGAAAAGGATTTAGGAGTGAGAATCGTTTAGATCTGTTTGGTGTCAGTCAGCACCATGCTCAAGATAGAATGTCACATTTTCCGTCGCCTCAGTTGCGAGAAACTTACTTTTGAATAAAAATACAAGTCCCAGACAATAAATTCTTGCTTTCAATCATGGAGACTCACTTTCCCTTTGTGATTTTAATGGATATAACCATGAGAAATGATATTTACTTTGAATTTCATGTCTTTGGAACTTTACCAAAAATTCAACTTATCTCACAGTCTAAAACCTAAGATTTTTGACTTCAATCAAATTTTTTTGCTGGAATAGATTCAGTTTAAGATAGTCTTGGATTTTGAAAAGGATTTAGGAGTGAGAATCCTTTAGATCTGTTTGGCGTTCAGTCAACTCATGACTCAGGTTCTATTGACTCAACTTCGGAATCATGACATTTGAAGAAAAGTACAAGTCCAAGACTCTATATTCTTGCTTTAAATCATGGAGACTCACTTTCCCTTTGTGATTTTAATGGATATAGCCATGAGAAATGATATTTACTTTGAAATTTCATGCTAAATTAACTTGTAAAATAATTGAAGTTGTTTTACCCACTAAAACCTAAGATTTTTGACTTAAATAAAAAATTTTTGCTGGAATAGATTCAGTTTAACATAGTCTTAGATTTTAAAAAGAATTTGGAAAAGAGAATATCATAAAAGTGTTGGCGTTCAGTCAACACCATGCTCAACAAACAATGTCACATTTTCCGTCGACCCAACTTCGGAATCATGACATTTGAAGAAAAGTACAAGTCCAAGACTATATTCTTGCTTTAAATCATGGAGACTCACTTTCCCTTTGTGATTTTAATGGATATAACCATGAGAAATGATATTTACTTTGATTTTCATGTCTTTGGAACTTTATCAAAAATTCAACTTATCTCACACTCTAAAACCAAAGATTTCTGACTTAAATCAAACTTTTTTGCTGGAATACATTCAGTTTAACATAGTCTTGGATTTTGAAAAGGATTTAGGAGTGAGAATCGTTTAGATCTGTTTGGTGTCAGTCAACATCATGCTCAAGATAGAATGTCACATTTTCCGTCGACCCAAGTTTGAACAAGGTTAAGGGGATTATAATTGAAACAACTGTATGCAAATCTAGATGTTTATTGTTTTTCATTAAAAAAATGATTTTAATTTTAAAAAATCCCTGAAGGCAAAAAAATTACTTTACCAGGGGCATTGCCCCAGACGCCCCCAAATTGATCCTCGGCCTCGCCCTCGTCGCCCACGACCCCTGGGTTGAGCGGGGATCTGTGAACATTTGTACATGTTATGAGTCACTACTAATTTTCTTTCATGGGCGATACCTTTGATGACCTTCATACTCACAACCGGGATGGGGTGTGGCTCCTCTTGGAGAAATGCGTAAATGCCCGCCACGGGCTTGGGCTGGGTTTCTTGTGAAGACGTGCGCGGGGGCGGGAGGCCGCGCCTACAGGCAGGGGTCTGGTGGGCACCCTGATGCATGCCTGGAACATACACACAAACACATGTAACATTGCACTCTTACGCGCGCGCGCACACACACTCTCTCTCTCACACACACACACACACACTCACAACTTACCTCCACCGCCGGCTCTGCCGCAGGGTCGGCCGGGGCAGGGGCTGCGGGGGCCGGCTCAGGCGAGGGCGGGGGTGGTGGGGGCGGTGGGGGTGGGGATGCTGGGAACTGAAAACGAACTGCAAGAAGTCAGTACCGAGTGACATCCACACAAAATCCTTGGTCACCTGAGGGTGAACTTACCCCATCGAGGGCGTCCTCCGCCTCAGCATCGAACTCCTGGGGCCGCTCCTCGCAGCTACCGAAGGACTGTAAAAGACGGTCATAAACATCTATTAGATTACATGTGTCCGACAGAGATGCGCGCCCAAAGCAGCGCAGGGCGCACGGCGCAAGCCGTGCACATACACAGGCAACGTGCCCCTCACCCCACCCCTCCTCCCACGGAGACTAGGGAAAATCACTTTTTATGAAAATATAAAATAAAATCTTACTCCCCGACCACAGGCGCAGCTGCGCCACGTTACAATTAATCGATATTCACAAATTGAGAACCGCCCCGCGACTCGAGCGCTACCATGCAAAGATCACACATTTGAATAAGTCATACATTGTAAGTCACACACGCAAACTCATCAGACTAACGCCAGAGTGGCCGTGTTCAAGTACCTTAACCTCACAGAGGATAAAACACGTGAACGCGGGCTGAGCCGACGCTAGGCTCATATTAAGTGCAGCAGGCATTAGCACAGAAAAATGAAGAAATTTTACCGTAGAGCTCGGGCTCAGTGAAAAACGCAGAGCACATGCAAGGTGCAGCAATCGTGCCCAAAAGTAAAATGGACTCACCGCTTGAAATTCACAACGGTAGGACGCGGGCAAACATATTTCACTGACAAGTTATAACATGTTGCACTGACACTTTAGACACTCTACTTACCCCATTCAGCTCCTCCTCTAAGGAGCTATTAAGAAAAATTGATATTGTGTCCCCCGTAGAGGACGCCGAGGAAGAGGAATCGTACTCTCGGATGAACTCCATGCTGAATCGCTGAATGCTCGAGACAGAGTGACGCTCCAGGACGCTGCGCGGGCCGGCCGGGGCCAGGCCGGCCGGCAGCGGTTCCCACGCTTCGTCGCCGGGCCCACCCCCTCCCCTCAGGTCACGGTTACCGGAAAGGTTTGAATTGATTGGCGGAGGCTAATTAGTGTCGCCGCCGTTAGGTGCGCGCTCGCCGCGCGCGATAATTCAAAATCTCTGGAGATGCGTGTAGGTGAAGGGGAGGGTCCATCGTGCTTTGGGGTCTTTATCTCTCGCGCTGGCGGTTTGCATACGTCCTTATGGCAATAAATGTATGTGTACGGTCTCGGGCGGGGGCCACCCCATTTTTCAAATGGAGTAAACGGTCAGGAAATCATTTTAAAAATGCTTACGGAATGGCAATGGAACACCAGGGCTTTAGGGGTTGGGGTGCAAAGGGTGAGTCGGATGGTCCAACTCGACTCGGATAGTCCTAGGTGCCGCACGGGGCCTCGCTTCTGTATAGCGACGAGGCGTTGGTCGTGACAGCAGTGAGTCGGATGGTCCAACTCGACTCGGATAGTCCGAGTCGGAGTGCTTTGGAAGGCTTGTGTCCGCGGAGAGAACTTAGGGATAGGCTGGCGGTTCTCACGACTCTGTGCGATGGCTGGGGCGCAGAGATTTAACGGACGTTTGGGGTCCTCTATGCTGGCAGTTCTCTCGACTCTGTGCTTTTGTTGGGCGCAGTGTTTTAACGGACGTTACGGGTCCTATCTGCTTATTGCAATTGCGTTCTTGCTTTTTATGTTTCAGTTGAACAATATCAAGATGAAGTCACTTGCAGACTTGTGCAAGCAGTCGTTGGATCGGGTGAAACTGCCATCCGTCTTAGAAGTATGCAGAGAGTTTCTGGAGCGTGAAAGACTACTTTCGACGCAGGGGAGCAACCCGTACTCTGAGCGGCAGAAGCAGGCAGTGTCTGCATCGTCCACGGTAGTTGTTGAGTGGCATGCGGAAGTGCTCAGAATAAGGTGAAGTGTTCAGTCGGCTGTTTATATTGTTGGTACTTTACAGGGGTCCAGTCTTCACGAAGACTTAGCATTGTCTTCGTCATCGTCAGTTGATGACGATCAGGAAGGTTATGCCGACTTAAACCGCCGGATGTTCGAGTCAGACATGGAGAGTATGGCAGAGAGCTTAGAGGCTATAGAACCGCCTCCAGTTGTTTTCGAAGGACGAGCCCGTTCCTTCAGTAAGTTATATGGCTCCTGTGTCTGATGTGCTGTAAATCTGGAGTTTGGTTTGATATATTTTTTTTTTGCAGTCATGAAGAGAACTCCACGGCACCCGTGCTCCAAGCCAAGATTTCCGCCACGGAGCAATTTCCTTATGGATCTGGAGCCGCAGCCTCCAAAACCACTGAAGAGGCCCGCGGAGGTGACAAAGAAGTCACCGAAGAAGAACAAAGTTATCGATGCTGAAGCTGAGGCTAGGAGGAACGAGTTGCTGAGGAGGAAGAAGGAGGAGCGGGAGGAGGCACGACGGAAAAGGGAGGAGGTAGAGGCAAGGAGAAATGAGGTGATAAAGGGGAAGAAGGAAGAGCGGGAGGAAGCAGAAAGGAAGAGGGCAGAGGCGCTGGCTCGGACCAAGGAGGCGGAGAGGAGTGCAGCACGGGAGAGAGAGAAAAAAGAGAAGCTGATGAGAGAAAGGAAGAGGAAGCTGAAAGAAAGTGAAGCTGAGGAGTCGCAGAGCGAATGCGCCAGCACGAGCTCTACTGGTGAGTAACGTGTTAAGTTGTTTCAGTTCGTTTACGACAATGTGCAGAAGTGACTTTTTTTTGCTTTTGTCCCAGGTGCAAATAGCATTGAGCTTCGTGATGGAAGAATCATGATTGATTTAAGCGCAAAAGATTTTGGCGACAAGATTGTAAAAGACTTACTGAAGAAGCAGGAGAGAGATAAAGCTCAGTCATCACCAAATCCAATTCAAAAGGCAAAAGGAATTGGAGTAAGTATCGATGCCCCAGCTTTTGTGCAATTTTTTTCCTGTAACGTATTTTATTGGGCGTTTTTTTTTTTTTTGTTTCGCAGATAAGGGTCGAAAATCTGCAAGGGAAGAACGTCAAGCACTGGTGCCCTGTGAGCAGAGTGATCTGCACCAATATAAAGACTCATCTGAACAACCCGCCGGCTGCATGTCGAGGGGCCCACGCTGGAGTGGACGAACAGAAAGTTTACGACTACGACTGCGCTGCCATCTACAGTCGTGGCCTACGAGGCCCGGTCGACACAACCGAAATTACGGAGGACTTGGTTGCCCTGGAAGGGGACAAAGAAAAAGTGAAAAATTATGTCGACAACCTTTTGTCTGCGTTTGGTGTCGGCGTAAAGAAAAATGACAGCACTTCCTTCGTACCAATTTATGACATGGAGGAAGTCTTCAAGAAAAATAAGGTACGTACTTTTCAGGACAGTTTGACTAGCGTTAGATTACTTTTTGACGCTAATGACTTTTTGGTTGATTGCAGGGCCCTGAAAACGACTTGCAGCTAGAAATCGAAAATCAAGCAGACATGATGCTACAAGAAGAAGGTGAATAACCATTGTTTTGTATAGTTTCCTATAATTTGTAAAGTTTTGTAAAGTTTGTGTGCATGTTTTGTACATTTTTTTGTTTAATCAAAAATTTTGTATTTTTGTATTTATCAAAACAAAGTCTTAAAATAAATCCCTTTGTCCATGGATGTAGCAGTATTATACTGGTTGGCTACCACCGGTGCGTGCGAGGGTGGGGCACGCACCACGTATGTGTTAAGAAAAACGAGGTGACATGGCCGGTGAAGTTGATGTGTCGACCATCTTGCATATCAGGTTGTCTTGCCAACCTGGTCTGGAAGATTGCCAACACATGAACCTTACCAGCCATGTCACCTCTTTCACTTTAATTTTAATTTTCAGGTTTTGCAACAACGTCATCTTTTTCTGGCTGCGGGAAGATAGTTAAAGTATGTGGGAGGAAGCACAGAATGGCTGGCTTTCACCGCAAAGTGCGTGGCTGGGGCACTCTGCAATAAAACACGAAGAAAACACATCAAACATATAACAATCCAACAATTATGGTGAGCACTGACATAGGATTGAATCAGCGCCGTCATGCGCTTTTGTTTAGTTCAGTAAGAAATGGTATACATACAGAGCAAGCTAAAAACAATTCGAGCGTGACCGTCAAGCTTCATCACCGTCACTGTCAATACTCTGGACATGCAAAAGCTGTAATTTTAAGGTAGAAGTGAAAACTGGGAGGAAGCAATCGCGTGGCTGGCTTTCACCGCAGTGTGCGTGGTTGGGGCACTTTGCAAAACAAAAAAAAGGAAAAATTTAAAAAAATTAGATTTCAGTAGACATTAGTTTTTCCTGTTCCAGTTGTGGCCTCTGGCGCTGCGCTGACAAGAATGGACTTTGATGGACTTTAAAGCCCATTCGATAGACTAAAAAAGGTATTGAATAAAGTCGTTATTGTTTGATCCGCAAGACTTCGGATGTTCCGAGGCTCGGTTACGTACGAGGTAGGGGTAGAGGTGCTCGGTGGCGCTGGTGAAGGCATACCTTGAGAAAGGCAAAGTAGGCATAAACAAGTTGTAATTTTCAGGTAGTAGTGATAACTGGGAGAAGGCAATCGCATGGCTGGCTTTCACCGCAGAGTGCGTGGTTGGGGCACTCTGAAAAAAAAAAAAAAAAAAAAAAAAAAAAAAAAAAAAAAAAGAGGTGGTCTCTGTCGCTGGTAAGTTATTACATTTCAAAGTCATTTCGTAGTTAACAACAGGCATCGCCGTACTGAGAACGGCATTGTAAGACCGAATATTTTGCCTGAAATGTATCCCATCCGCACTTTGGTCGTGGTAAAGGCTTCGTATGTAGTTATTACGGATTGGCCTAAACAGTCCTCTTTCCGACAGGACAGTCCTTGTGGATTTTCCGCAACACCAGAACGGCAGCTCGTGACACCTTACACTAGCCAAATGTTCCGCTTGCCAAAACATAGCTCCACACCCGTCGTTGGGACACATTGCATTAAAGTTGCCGAGACTTTTTAGTGATATGTCGTCAAAGTCCTTGGATTGAATCATTCAGGCCCAAAGATAATGAGCTCCTATGACACCACACGGAAGCTCTAGAGAATGTCGCCCCGTCACATGACTGGGCAGAGGTTTTATAGAACACGGTCGCCCTAAGGTGGTCCCAATACGAATATTGAAATGAACATCGCTTGCACCGCTCCCCGCCGGCTCATCAGGATTGTCAATGTCATCGGGGGATGGTTCCGGTGACGATGGGGGCGCAAGTGGATCCGAGGTGTTTGGTGACCTAAGACATGACCGCCTTGAAAGTGGCGTTGTTTTGGCTCCAACGAACAAGGTTGTGCTCGAGATCAATTCTGGGATCATAGAAAAGTTACCAAGCAATGGAAGAGTGTACTTTGCAACAACTTCAATCTTCTACCAGGACTCGGATCAAGGTTTTGGTGACTTTGTTATAACCCAGGAAGAATTAAACTCGATTCATGCACCGACTCCTCCACCGCATGAGTTGAGACTAAAAATTGGCTCCATTGTCATGCTTTTGATTAATATGAACAAAAGGCAGGGAATGTGCAACGGAACCAGATTCGTTGTGACGGCGTTTCACAACCACACTATCGCTGTTAAGACGCTGGTCCCATTTAATGAACAAAACTATGAAATATGCCTTCCTAGAATGTAAATCCGTTCTGACTATTTACCTGTTGTGGGAACTGTCGAAAGACACCAATTTCCAATAACTCTAGCATTCGAAATGACAGTAAATAAGAGTCAAGGACAATCATTAGATAATGTTGGGCTCTTTCTGCGCCAACCAGTTTTCTGTCATGGCCAATTCTATGTCGCAGTGAGCAGAGGCAGGCGCGGTGACCGAGTATGCGTAGCTATTTTAAAAGGACCGCAGCAAGGCCCAAAAAATCTTAGAGCAACGAAGATTTCGAAAAACTCGACCTTTACAAATAACATTGTGATGAGAACATTACTTGGATAAAGTAGTGTACATATAAATAAATATTTAAAAAAAAAAAAAAAAAAAAAAAAAAAAGGCTCAATAATTTGCCCCGACATCCACGTCGTTCGAGCTGGAAACACTTTTGTGGCTAACAGGGGCAAGAAGAGAACAAACAACAGATCACTTATTTGCGAAGTTTTCGTAGAGATGGCATGCAAAAGCAAACAGACAATCGTGACTTTTCCAGATTAAGGTGATCCTGGAGGATGTAAACCAAAAATAAAGAAGAAGGTATATTCAATCGTACCGCAATGCTGTAGATCCAAAATTACAAATCATCGATGTGGTCCGAAGAGAAAGCATTTGCCAAGGATGTTCTCGTTGATCAAGTTTGTAAGTTAGAGTTCAAAGGCGAGCCGGCTACGGCCCTCAGTTTTCAGACCATAAACGATGTTGACAAGCAATGCGTCTAAGACGCCAAGTCCGGCCCGACCCGGCCCCGCTCTGCTACTGCACGCCCCCGGTCGAAAGCGAGTCCGGCACGGCACACACGGTACCTTAGTACGTCCGACAAGGCCCAGCCAGCCAGCCAGTCAGTCCTGCCCTGCTCGACACACCCGGCCTAGCCCAGCCCGGCCCGGCCCTCCCGAGACTCACCCTGCCGCAAGCCCGGCCCGGCCCGCCCTGGCCCGCGTGTCCGAGTCCGAACAGGGATCCGGTCACCCGCTGCCCGGCCCCGCCCAGCGACTCGACCGAGACCCCCTCGCACAGCGCCACAGAGGACCCCAGCACTGCTCTCAGCTCTCCGTAAGAAATACACACGCTCTATAGACATGCAGATATACCATTTTTCCGCGCGCTTCGCGCGCAGGGGAAAAGTCTCTAGAGTCCAGCGCGGCTCTTACGCCCCTTATCCTCGATCGAAGGGAATTTAAAAAAAAAATACGATCGTCCCTCTGACTGATGCAAAAATGCTTAAAGCACAATAGCGCGACGCCCCCCGCGAAAACCCACGGTGCAAGCCCAATACGACTCTATATCGAGCCGTGTCGAGCAGCACCGCACGCTCCCGCAGAGAGCGCCGCGCAGCAGTGTGCTGTCGCATCTTTGCAATCATATACAGAGGGGCGATTCAAGCGCACGCCGTAACTCCCTTTATGTCCTCCCCCGCCCTGAGGCGAGGGAGAGAAGGTGAGATTTCACTACGGCGTGCGCTTCGGTGTATCCGCCTGTAGCTCCGCCTGTCACGCCCCGCACCAAGGCGAGACGGACAGAAGGGAGACTGATGAATCCACATTCACGAATCTCCCAAGCGGAAGGCAGAGTGTTAACGGATCGCAGCGTGATAACTGCTCTACCGCTGACAACACCTCGCCAGGTACGTAAGTCGTCTACAAACGATTCCGAGTCCCGACTCCGAAAAACCCTTGGTCTACTGCAAGCCGGGAGCCGCGACTTCAGGTGTTTCAATCCCTGGTCGCAGCCGTTCCGGCACAGCACACGGCGGGGCACAACGCGACGACTGACCGTAAGGAACAGCCGCCTAGCATAGTCACATAGACTGTACTCGCCTTTCGGCACACGAGACTCCCAGATGTATCGTCGCCAACGACGATCTAGCGCGGATTCGGCCTTAGAGGCATTCAGGCATAATCCAACAGATGGTAGCATCGCTCCACCGGTCGATCGACCGAGGGCGTGAACCAGAGGTCTGAACAACCAGTTCCTCTCGTACTGTGGTTGATTACTATCGCAACGACATTTATAGTCATCAGAAGGGTAAAACTAACCTGTCTCACGACGGTCTAAACCCAGCTCACGTTCCCTATTTGCGGGTGAACAATCCGACGCTTGGCGAATTCTGCTTCGCAATGATAGGAAGAGCCGACATCGAAGGATCAAAAAGCGACGTCGCTATGAACGCTTGGCCGCCACAAGCCAGTTATCCCTGTGGTAATTTTTCTGACACCTCTTGCTGAAAACTCTTCAAGCCAAAAGGATCGATAGGCCTTGCTTTCGCAGTCCCTGTGCGTACTGAACATCGGGATCAAACCAGCTTTTGCCCTTTTGCTCTACGCGAGGTTTCTGTCCTCACTGAGCTGGTCTTAGGACACCTACGTTATTCTTTGATAGATGTACCGCCCCAGTCAAACTCCCCGCCTGATAATGTCCTCGAATCAGGTCACGCAGGGAATAGCTCGGGCCTAGTGCGGGCTACCGGGTAGACTACGACCCCGAAGGGCTTTCGCTTTCCCACGGAGATCCCGCGACTCGGACACCGATCTCTACGCTTGGTGCTAGAACGACCGCCGTCCCAAGGGTTTTGAAGCCCGAGGGGGGCGCGCCCCGTCCAACCGAGTAAGTACAACAACGATGAAAGTAGTGGTATTTCAACGTCGGTGCAAGCACCTCCCACTTATGCTACGCCTCTCATGTCGTTATACAATATCAAGCTAAAGTCAAACTCAACAGTATCTACTCAAACTTCACTTCGAGTTGTCGATCCGAGTTTCACATCTATATCGGATGATAACCTTCGAGGTCGAACCTGCTTCGACATTGAAATATTCCATTTCGATGTCAACCTCACTCACAGATGACTTCACATTGCGATGAAACTCCGAGGGTTTCTCCTGCACGGAGAGGAAAGGACACCTGTTCGCGTCTCGAGCGATGCTAAGCCAGCATCACGATGTCACACCCAGTTCTTTTCCAAGGTGTACATTTTTAGTGATGGTGCAGGCTACATCAAACCAGGAGCAAACCCGTATGTAGGTTAGTTTGATCTTAGTTTTTTTTGTGTCTTTTGTCAATACCCTACTCCTGTGTACTAATTATGTTTTTGCCTCCTTTTTTAGCCCTTAACTGCATATTTTGCAGCAAAAGGTTTCCCATCGCACGCCACGTGGAGGCAAAAGGTAGGACTTGTGCGACATGTGTGGATGCGTATGCGTGCAGTCAGGTATTGCTGTTCTGAGATAGTTAACATTTTTTTACAGAATTTGTTTTTATTTCAATAAAAATATTCTTATCAGTCTGTTATTTTGCATTGTTTTCTATTTTCCTTTGACTTATCAAAAAGTTACGTTGAACTACTAGAAAATGACAAATCCGAAATGGATGCAGATGCAGCTATGATGGACCAGTCTGCGCAGCGTTTGCAGCAGCAGCTCGCGCCGTGCTTCCCTCCACGATATTTATCTGTTCAAGAAAAATAAAATACACAAATCAAGTTCATGATGTACAACAATAGAACCATTTTGAATATCTTCTCTAAAGGAATTACTTTTTTATCTGGATACGTTTTCGTAATAGAATCTACCGACTACCCCACAAACTAACAAATGGCATGCGGCCCCCTCTTTTAGCCCAAGGTTGCAGAAATTTATGTCAAGCAACGATGGTTACCGCTGTACGCCACGAGGAGGCAAGAGGTAGGACTTGTACAGCAAAGTGTAGATGTCTGTGGGTGTGCTGTGGAGGTCTGTTCAGGATAAATAAAAACAAATTTTGAAAGTTCTGAGAACTTTGTTGAATTGTTGAAAGTACAAAACTTTTACAGATAAGCAGTGAAAATGAAGTACAAAAGCCTAACTGGTAAGTGTGATTTGTACAAAATAATAATAAGTAATTAACATTTCTGAAAAATATACAAAAAACAACTGAGGTAAGTACAATTCACTTACCTTAAAGGTAAGTTCACTCGAGTACTGTTTAAAAAACTATTTTTTCTTACAGGTTATTTGTCATGTTCAGATAAATGATTTCTGAAAAATACAAAAAAGAATTTTACAGGTAAGTACGTTAAGTACAGGTAAGTACAGGTAAGTACGTACGGTAAGTATGTTACTTGAAAGGTGAGTACCATTACTTAACATAGAAGGTAAATACAATAAGTTCACTGGCCACTTTTTAAAGAAAAAAAAAACAACTATTAAGGTACTAAGACCCGTTATTAAATCCTTTAACCTGTGACAGGTAAGGTTGATTGAAACAAATACGAAATACTTCGTTCAATATTATACAAAAAAAAACTGTGCAGTTAAGTACAATCAAGTAACCTCAAAGGTAAGTTCAATTAAGTAGAGTTTTAAAAAAAACTTCTTCCTCTTACAGGTTATTTGTCATGTTCAATATAAATAATCTCTGAAAAACACAAATAAGAAATTAACAGGTAAGTACAATTCTGTAACTTGAAAGGTAAGTACCATTACTTAACATGGAAGGTAAATGCAATGAGTTTACTTATTAAATCCTTAAACCTGTGACAGGTAAGGTTGATTGAAACTAATACGAAATACTTCGTTCAATATTAAACAAAAAACTGTTCAGGTAAGTACTGTTGTGAATAGCAGTTTTGTTTATTTACAAAGACTCTTAACCTAACCTGCACATACTTATGGTCGCAGCCATCTTATCTTACTCCGACTCCAAGGCCTCTACAATGCTAGCCCATACTCTTTTGTTTCCTTCGTACCCCCACTCCAACCTGAGCCGGCCGGCGCTCCCCTATAAATTAAACCCGCTCCGAGCCCTCGTCGCCCAGTCTTGCACTGTCTGTTGTTGAAGCCTTAGCTACCACAATAAACAGTCTCGAGCTCAACCTTCTCGCCTCCTTTACCTTTCCCGTCCAGTTCACAACACTGGTGGCAGCGGTTTAAGCGGTACGGAGGTTGCGGCTTACGACTTGGCCCTTTAGCTAGCCTGCGCTTTTGTTGAGGAGAGAGTGAGTGTGTGTGAGTGTTTACGAGCGTGTGCGCCCAACCTGCTACGGTCGAGTCCCAGACCTTCCGTAGTTGTGAGAGAGAGAGGTGAGACCTGCCCGTGGTATCTCCGGATCCGCGGAGCTGTGTCTGAGAAAAAGGAAGCCTGCCCGTTGTGTCCTTCGACCTACGTGGTTGTGTCACGTGTGGTTGTGACCTGTCTATATTGTGTCTTTGACCTTTATTGACTGTGTCAAGTGTGAGTCTTAAAGGAAGCCTGCCCGTTGTGTCTCTGAACCGGCGTGGTTGTGTTATGCGTGATTGAAACCAGTTTTTATTGTGTCATTGACCTTTATCAGCTGTGTTGTGTGAATTTTAGTGCTAGTAGTGAGTACCAGTCCGAGTAGTGTCCTAGACCAGCCTGGATTGTGTCATTAGTTCCAGACCTGCCAGCCGTGTTTCAACCAGCTGTGTTGTGTCCATAGTTTCATTACCTGTACTGTTTGAGTCAGTGACCTCTCAGTGCTGTGTATTTTCTTTTCCAAGGGTTTTCTTTTCGCCTGCACTGATTGTGTCTCTGACCTGTCGGTGTTGTGTTTTCTGAACCTGTCAGTTGTGTCTTTTGACCAGTTGGCTGTGTTACTGACCTGTACTGATTGTGTCCTGGACCCTTCAGTGTTGTGTCTCGCCTGTACTAGTCGTGTCTACGACCCGCTAGTGCTGTGCTAACTACCTGTATTAGTTGCGTCCTAGACCTGCTAGTACTGTGCCTACATTAGCTGCAGAGCTAGTGCTGTGCCACGTCTTGAACACCCCAACCATTTCGATGCTGAGAGCTTCGAACAAGCCAGAATGTCTGGCCAATTTTCCGCCTGCTAGGTGGAGAGGCGACGGAGCAAACAACGACCGCTACGCTTTTGGCACACCCGTTGACAAAATTGTCCTGCCTCCCTGTGACGAGGACTGGACCAGCGACGAGTCCTTCCCTCTTCCAGCTCCGTTCGACCGCTACGCCTTTGGCACGCCTGTTGACAAAATTGTCCTGCCTCCCTGCGACGAGGATTGGTGCAACGACGACGCCGCCCAGGAGGACCATAGCACCCAGTCCTATCGGCCCTCTCGGTCAGACTATAGCGACGAATACGACTATTACTGGTACGACCCTAAGAACGACGACGACGTATCCAGTGTGGTGCTTCCCCTACTCTCCGAGCGGTCCTGGATTCCTGACTCCTCTAGCGCCAACTCATCATCGGGGTCAGTGTGCTCTTCACTCGATTCGGCAGGGGCTCTCAATTGCACAACCCTCTGCCATTCGACCTGCAAAAGAGACATTAGGATCGACTACAAAATTACCCTCACCACCAACGAAAAAGGTTTCATAGTAGAGACACGCTCACCTGCTAGAGCTGTCTTGCTGTCACCAATCCCAGAGAGTGATCCACGCTTGTTGGGAACAACGTACATAGTGCCTTACCCTAAAGCACCCTTCGACACCTGGAAAACAGTTCAGGAGAAGCGTGAGGAAGGGTTCGTTCTCAATAGACTGAACGGGAAAAATCGTAAACGGCGCTGCCGTTACAGCAGAAAATGAGTACACACGGTACGGAAGATTTCACCCAACAGGCCGATCTCGCTGCCAATGAACAGCGGCGGCCCCGGGGACGGCCTGCAGGAAGAGGGCGGTCAACTCGTGGTGGGCGAGGCAGCACCACAGGAAACTGGACCATCTCTAGACGAGAAAGGCTTGATCGGCAGGAAGCTCGAAGACAGGCCATGGTGGACGAGACAGCCCGTAGACTTGGGATTCGTCGAGACTCACATTCCTCAGACGACCGTTCTGGAGACGACGATGATCGCTCAGGGGACGACGAGCGAACTGAGTCAGGAAGGGAATCTAATGATGGAAGAAACAATTTTAATACCGAAATTTTGCATGGTGAGGAGATGGAAGGAGGTGGACCAACCAGCAGTGGGTTTGCTCACCGTCAGCAAAATAGAAGTAGGAGTCGGTCGCGAGACCGAAACCGGGAGCACACTCAAGGACGTGCTCGCCACGAAACCCATCATGACGAAGGACGGGAGTACCAATCCCATAGACGTCACTCTGAACATCAGCACGCAGCAACTGGAATAGAGACAAACATTCCTCATTTCAATTTTATCCAGCAGCAACCTAAAGTTCCTAACTATGACGGAACAAGTTGCTACTCACTTTATAAAATGCAGTTTGACATTATTGCTGAGGATAATAATTGGAACATACAGCAAAAGCGCTCTAATCTAATCCGCAGCATACAAGGAAAAGCTGTTGGAGCACTGGAAATCCTGCGCAAACAAGGGAAGGAGTTTACATATGACAACCTCAATACAACCTTGGAGCGCATGTTTACTCAGACTAAATCAAGGTGGGAATTGAAAAGAGAGTTTGAGGATTTAAAACAAAAGCCAGAACAGTCAGTAAGAGATTTTGCTTTAGAGGTAGAACAAGCAGGTCGAGCTTAAATGACGGCCGATAAAGAGGAGGATGTACAAGAGGCAATGGTGACAGTCTTCATTAAAGGACTGCTAAACAAAAGAGCAGCCCATGGACTCACCTTCGCCCCAGTCGATACATTGGAGAATGCTATTAAACATCTCAACAGAAGGCTTGATTTACAATCGACTCTGGAACCGCCAGCAAAAAGAATAAGAAAAGTGTCCACTACTGAGGAGCCACTAAATGACGAACCCGACGATGAAACTTTCAACGTAGTAGTAGCTGCCTTGGAAGCTGCCACCTCTACAAGCACCACGGATGGAGTCACCCAGACCACAAGAGGAGGTAGAGGCGGTCGTGGCTCGAGGGGCGGTCGCGGTTCGAGAGGTGGACGAGGTGGACGAGGAACCTCCAGAGGAACCTACAAAAATAATGATAACAGAAAAGGGTCATTATTCTGTTCATACTGTAATAGGCCAAATCACACAGTTGAGTACTGTTATGACCGCATTGAAAAGGAAGGCGGGCAAATAGAGAGGTGTTTCTACTGTGAAAGGCCTGGTCACAGAGTTAATGAGTGCAGGACTAAAGCAAGAGATATAGAGAGCGGTACTTACCGAGAGAAAAATAGAAATGGACACCCTGGACCATCTAGGGGTAATCCTGGCTCTGCGAATCCTTTCCATCAAACTGGGATGCCCTGGATGCCAAATATGCCTCCAGACATGTACCAAGCAGCAATGGCCTGGTATAGGCAAGGGGCGAATCAACACGCTCAAGAAAATGGCAATAACGCAAGAGAGGAAAGGCGGGCACTTCCTCCACCAGAGGAAAAACCAAGCTCGTCTAATATGCCATATGTTCCCCCACAGGGAAACTAAAAGAGGCCCCGGCGAATAGGGCAAACGCCGAGGCTAGAAGAGACCAGAAACAAGGTGTAGAAACCATCACGGTCAAAAAGCCCAAAGAAAAGTCAAGGAGAGAAGAGAGGAGAAAGAAAATGGAAGACTGTCTAAAATGCATACCTGACGCAAAATGCAGGGCTTGCAATGTAGACAGAATAGCCCCTATAATTAGGTGCAAAATATTAGACAAGGATGAGGAGTGTGTGGCAGATACCGGAGCAACTATAACAGTCTTCAAGAAGACTAACAGAGAACTCCCCAGAGCGAAACTACGAATGAAAGGAGCAACATCTCATACGGGAACTCTGTACGGTCCTGCGGAAACAGAAATTAAGATAAACGGGAAATCTTTTAACTACCCAGTATACGAGGCGGAAATAGAAGAGAACCTGCTAGGTTTTGATTTCCTGGATGCCTTTGATGCGGAAATAAAAATCAAAGGAAAGGAAATAGTATTTGGAGGAAATTTCAGAGTTCCTTTTGAATTGGGCAAGTCTAAGGAGAGAGGAAATTTTAACAGTGGTAAAACTTTCTATACCATTCGAGCAGGAAAGGAAATGTTGTTGAGACCTTTCGTGGTTAGAGAAATCAGTACTTACTTAGAGACTGATTTTCCGGCTGATGAGCTAGAAAGGGTTTCTAGCGAGTTCTTTGCAGAAGGAGAGACAGGAATCGATTCTGAATCCGGTGATTCCCAGGTGCCGTCAACATCGGGGTTATTACTGGACAAGGATCGAGGCAGCTGTGCATCCTCTGTAAAAACAACCAGTTTTGTTGAACAAGTTCGTTCACACCCAGTTTGTTCAGTTTTGAGTTCTGATACAAGGCCTTTAAACAGTTTCGAAAGTTTTGAGAGTTTTGAAAGTTTTTGTGAAAGCCAGCCAAACCACAGGCTCAACATCAGACTTGGACTGTTCGTCAATGGTAAAGGAGTTGGTCCAGTGGAAAATAAACTTACTAAACTTCCACCCACTGTTATCCCTGAAGCAGGCATAGTGCCTTGCGTTCCTGCCCCAATAAAAATAACTCTTTCTAATCTGGGAGAGAAATGTCATGTCATCCCAAAGTATGCAATATTAGGTGAAGTCTACTTGCTCCACCCACTGGGAGACAAGGTGAATGAGGAACAAACCTACCAGGATGAAGAGGAGGGTGATGTAATAATAAATTCAGTTTCAACTGAACCCTCGAGCACCCATCAGCAACCAGTAAAACATCTGGTAAAACCCTTTGTGGATGCTGAAGTCGACATAGTGCCAAAAAAGGAACCCATTCCCAAGGACAAGCCATTACCTGAAGATCTCAAAAAGATGGTTGATAGGTGTAAGAATCTTACCTCTGAAGAGAAGACACAAGTGGAAAATCTAATCAGGAGAAGCCATGATGTTTTTGCCCCTGATAATTTTGCATTTGGAACGTGCCCTTGGCTGATGTTTAGGATTGATACTGGAGATCATCCTCCTATTAAACAAAATGCCAGACCAGTTCCGCTACATTATAGACAGGAGGTCTATAATACCTTTGCGAAATATCTAAAAATGGGAACCATCAAACCGAGTCAATCAGCTTGGGCGTCTCCAATACTCTGTGTCAGGAAAAAGACAGGAGAAGTTAGAGTGTGTGTGGATTACCGAGCGCTCAACGCCATAACAAGAGTACCAGCTACACCTATACCTCGAGTACAGGAACTTCTCCAACATATAGGAGGGAAAAAGTTGTATCACAGCTTTGATCTGGCTCATGGATATCATAATCTGGAGGTACACCCAGATGATCAGCCAAAAACAGCCATCATACTCCCGGAGGATTTGGGGCTCCCAAACAGACAGTATGAATACACCAGAATGGGTTTTGGGTTGTCCGCTGCTCCAGGTGCATTTCAACAAGTAGCCGATAGGCTTGTCACTCCAGCGCTTAAACCCGATAAAACCAATGACATAGGCCCAACAGTAGCAGCCTACATTGATGATATTTGCATAGCGGGAGACAATTTTCCCCAGATGCTGCAGAGGCTGGAAGCATTCTTCAATAGAGTCAGAGCAGGAGGTTTTCTCCTCAAGGCAAAGAAATGTGAAATTTTCCAAACAGAAGTTCCTTTCCTAGGTCATATTGTCTCGGAAACTGGAATCAAAACAGATGGAACAAAAATAGAGAAAGTGACACATTGGCCAATCCCTGAAAACCTTAAAGAACTCAGGACGTGGTTGGGAATGGTGACCTATTATGCCAAATACATACCTCACATGGCAACCACAGCGTATCCATTATATAGACTCATGAAGAAAGGCGTTGCCTATGAGTGGTCAGAAGAATGCAATGTTGCCTTCAATAAAATAAAAAGGCAACTCACAACTGCCCCTATTCTGGGATCTCCAGACCCCACTAAAGGACCATTCACACTTACATGTGATGCAAGTCTGACTGGAATTGGAGCTGTCTTGACTCAGGAACAAGACGGAAAAGAAGTAACTATTGCTTACTGGTCCAAAGCGTTAACTGCACCACAGAGAAATTATTGTGCCACTCACAGAGAACTCCTGGCCTTAGTGGAGTCTGTCAAGGCATATAATTACTACCTAGCTGGTGCACCTTTTACAGTCAAATCAGATCATGCAGCGTTACAGTGGCTTAAAAATTTCAAGAATCCTACTGGAAAATTAGCCAGATGGTTGGAGCGTCTTGCCCCTTATCAGTTTCAAGTGGTCTATGAAAAGGGGACGAAGATAAGTCATGCTGATGCGCTCAGTAGGAGACCAGACAGGCCATGCAGTAAAGACTGTCGCAAATGTAATAACCTGGAAAACAGAGACAAGGAGATTGATGCAGTTAAAATAAACTGTTTACAAACCCTCCCTACTGGGACCGAGTCTCTTCAAATTTTACATACCTATGGAGACATTCTAGAAAGCCCGGATGATTTACCACTGGTGCACGCAGTCAGCCATGACGGGAGGTTTGGAAAAGGGTTAGCCCAGCAGTTGGAAGACAAATTCTGTCTCAGAAAAGATTTCCTTGCGGAAAAAGATAGAGGATGTCCTGGATTGGTAGCACTAAGAAGAGGAAACAAAATTATAGTTAATCTCATAACGAAACTCAGACATTATGAGAAACCCACACATGTGGATCTTGAGCAAGTACTACTGACCTTGAAAAACTGGCTGGAAATAAATGAAATTTACGAGTGGTGCCTTCCGGAGATCAGCTGTGGTTTGGATAAGGTTAATCTAAAAACCCTTCTAGAAATATTAATTAGGGTTTTCGGAAGGTCAGATATGACTCTAGTCATGTACCATTTCAATCCACCTGTGAAATGTGTATATGATACAGATCCAAGTTAAAACCTGCATAGAGGAATGCAAAGAGTGTGAAGTCTATGGAATGGAAGCAGCAGAAACTCAAATTAACTGGACACAGGTGGTACCTGATGGTGTTTCTCCCGAGCAGATGGTGAAGGACCAAAGACTTGACCCGCACATCCTGCCCATACTGCTGGCAGTAGAGGAAAGACGACGTCCGAAATTGGACGAAATCTCTGGTTTAAGCAATAAAGCCAGATCGTTGTGGCATCAGTTCAATTCTCTCTGCATGGAAGAAAAGCTGCTATACAGAAGGCATGAACACCCAAGTGGACAACCTGAAAAGGAAAGACTACAGTTAATTCTCCCAGAGAAATATGTGAAAAATACCATTAAGTATTACCACTCACAAATGGGAGAAGGAAATCACTTTGGTATAACCAAGACTCTGGGTCACTTAAGCAGATTTTTCTGGTGGCCTGGTATCAGCACTGATGTCTCTGCACACATAGTCCGCTGTGAGACTTGCCTGAAGTTCAAGGGACCAATTAGGAAAAATAGAGCTCCTCTCAAAATATTTCAAGATGGAGTGCTGCATGGCAGATGGCATGTGGATGTGTGTGACATGCCAGTCACAAAAGAAGGATACAGATACCTCTTGGTGGCGGTAGAAGCATTTTCGGGATGGCCGGTAATGGTCCCCATGAAGAATCAAAGTGCCGAGACAATTGCAAGAGCTCTTATCTCTGACGTTTTCTCTGTGTACGGAGCTCCGATCTCCATACTAACTGATCAAGGAAGGGCTTTTGATTCAGAACTCTTCAAAGAAATAATGGACCTTTATCATATCCGAAAACTGCGCACGTCCGGATACCACCCATCTGCAAATGGAAAGGCGGAACGCTGGATACGGACACTCAAGAAAAATCTGGCTATGCTAGTAGGGAAAATACAGCATAATTGGCCAGATTACATACCTTTTGTGGCTCAAGCCTACCGTAGCCTTCCGCATACTTCACATAAGTTCTCTCCCTATGAAGTAATGTTCGGAGCACCGATGCGAACACCATCCACACTCTCTCAGGGCATTCCCCCAGAGGTGCCGCAGATGCGACGGGACTATCCCTATGCGGTCAGAGAGGTGCTCGCTGAAATACATGAAACTGTACGGTCCATGAATCTCCAGGCTGCAACAAAAATGAAAAGTTACTATGATAGGACAGCAATGGTCCAACCTTTCGTAGCCGGAGATAAAGTCTTGCTCTATAGGAGGCAAAGGAAGTCGGGAGAATCCCTCAAACTTAAGGCCCTATGGGAAGGTCCTTTCGTCATTATAACTATCATAAATGATTGCAACGCTAGAATAGAGAGGATTGACCCGCCGAAAGACAGAATGATAGTCCATATGGACCGGCTAGCACTCTACCCAAGAACAGAGGACTCCGAAGGGGCATGGCTAAACTTAGTGCTGTCCGAGTGAACCTCGGGTTCCCAAGTGAGGGGAGAGATGCAAATGTTTCGTGAGGTATCGTATCATAGTTTCCTAACGAGACTGTACGGGGCAACTGTCATTTTTGGACGAGGCTGTACCGGGCGCCGCCCGACCAGCGCCTAGACCATTGTTGAGCCCGGGCGTCACGCCCCGCGGCCCCGCGCCGGGTTGCATTGTCGACCCCTCCCCAGGAGGAACGGGCGCAACCCCCACCTGTTACCGGTTGGGTATTCCCTACTTCATCTTCCAATCAGGATTTCTGTACTAGTTGGGCCAATCGGAACAAACCTTATGACCCGGCTAAACGCACTCCGCGTCGCGGCGCTCCGCAGCACGCCGTCCACAGTCGTCGTCCTCAGGTTGAGTCGGTCAGACGCACGCCGAGTCGCTCCAAGATCGCCCCTTTGTTCACCATGAGCGGACCAGTCCCGAAGGAGAAGTTGGTGGAGGTGATCAAGAACCTCAAGGACGACAGGCTGAAGAAGAGGTATAAGGAAGTGTTCGGAGAGAATCCACCTGCAGAAATGAATTCAAGGGAGATGCAGGCGAGGATAGTGCAGAAGAAAGTCGAGTTGACCGAAGTACCTACGGACGACTTGCTGGAAATCAACAGCAGTGAGGCTGAAATCAGCGCCCTGGAAGACCAGCTCCTGGCTTCACCGGTCTACGAGCCTCTTCCAGCACCGGCTCGTGTTGCGTCCACCAGGCAGCGTTCTCCGTCACCGTCCCGTGCCTCCTCCATCCGGCACTCTGCTCCAGCACCGCCTCGTGTCTCCTCTTCTAAGCAGCGTCCTCTACCCCCACCGCGTGAATCGACTGCAAAACAAGTAAGAAGCGTCATTGTTAAACCACCGAGACATCACGTGAGGCGCCTTTCTCCAACCGTAAGGAAGGCTACTCGCCCTTCTAAACCGAGGCCGGGGGCTAGAAGACACTCTCCACCTTCAAGACCGCTCAGAAGAGACACTCGACAGGCTAGAACTCCACTGACTTACCCGTCTAACTCACCTCTAAATCCTTATCCTTTCTACCCTGCTGAGACTCCACGACGAACGACAATGACGTCGACACCAAGACCATCAATGCCTGATCCTTGCCCAGCACCGACCTACGGGTACATGACGTCAAATTACAAACCTACGCCTACAAAAACAATGGACTTGCCAAACATAAGGATTCAGGTGACAAATGACGAGCTCCCAAGACTGCTGGATGACGACCATCTAGACGGACTACTAAACGGAATGAAAGACTGTAACTTGACCACTGACTCACCTTCAACTTCTGCAACCATCTCTGCAACACCGCTGAATCCTCAAGCAGCAGTCTTCATCCCGTCTTCTCCGTCACCTGCCGTTCTTCCTCCACCTGCTGTCACGCCTGCTGTCGTCCCGCTCCCAGCATTCTCGTCTCCGTCTGCGGCTCCGGGACCAAGGCGCAATCGGCAGAGGTGCCCAAAGTGCAGGGGTCGTAACCACGACTTTGCCAACTGCACTCGACCTTCAGCAGAGTTCCTGAGGAAGATGCAGCAGACGTTAGGCGTCGATCTGACACAGAGGACTCCAAAGAAGGAAAAACCACAGGAAGCAAACCTGTCCGCAGTCCTCAGGAGTTTCATCGAGGAGGCATCACCGGAGATGTTGTCCCTCATTCCGGCCCCTCCTTCTTTGTAAGTTAACTGTTGACTGTGCTTATGCGCTGTAGAATTGGCTTTTAAATCCTTAAAATTGTAATTAGTTCTTGATTCTTTGTTGAATTTTCTTGTTCATTCCTTTTATTTTCATAATGTTGCATTGTTATGCTATTATTAGAATTCAATTTAACTTATCTTAAAGTTTCTTTCAAGTTCCTATGTGTTTAAGCTTTTCTTGTCTTAAAGTTTCTTTCAAGTTCCTATGTGTTTAAGCTTTTCTTATTTTAAAAGTTTCTTTCAAGTTCCTATGTGTTTATGCTTTTCATTTGAAGTCTGAATAATAATGTTCTTTGATTCCAATGTAACTATAACCTACTAACTATTCCCTTGTCTCTCCTGAAAGTTAACCACAATTTAAAAACAACATTATACGCCAACTGAGCTGTGTTCCTACCTGTTCTAGTTGTGCCCCTGAACCTGTCTAATGTGTGTCCTTGACCGCTAAGACTGTGTAAACAAAGAAAACTTAACTGGTGTGTCCGAGACCTCTGGTTACAACACTTCTGTTGCGCACTTAAATGAACATCACTGTGTCGATGACCTGTAATGGTATCTTGATTAATAGACCTTCAAAGTGTGTCTTTGACCTCTTCTGAAATTACCAATTCAGGAGACACAAGTCGAACTTTAGAGATCTTATAAAGTAGCTTCTGAATTCACCTCTCAACTTTGCGAGAGAGTGGTTATGGTAACAAGTCAATTGATAAGTCTTTTAAACTGAACTGAAATGAACATAAATAATAACTCACTTTGAAAACTCAGTTTAATGCTAAATAAATTCCTCTCAGTTCCTCGTAGTAATCCTAGCAAATGAAGTCACTGAATCTTAAACTCCTTATCTGTGATTGGAAACTAAAAAATTTGCAATTCTTCTATTAGAATAGTAGTTTAGATCTGCTTAAATGGGCTAGAAGAATCTGCTGCCTTTAGAATGTCTGGCTAATTGCAGTTCCAAGTCTGAAGCAATCCTAACCTTTCTAATCAGTTTTGAAAATCCTTGTTTTAACGGCTCTGAGTCAGGCTTATTAGTTTCCAGTGTTTTGAGTTAACCTAGAGATAATCAAAAGACTCAAGAGTAATTAATTTCGCACCTACTAATTTCTTACCTCAAAGAATAAGTTCCTTGGCACGTCCGTGCTAGGTCCGTGGCACATCTCACCGGTTGTCCCGCCAATTTCCGCTTTACGGGCAGTCTGGACCACTGACGTCACACAGCTGTCTATAGTAACGGGTGCCTATTGGCAGTCGGCTTCCAATGTTTACAACCAAGATGTGCTAGGATGTCAATAGACTATTAGAAATCACATATTGAGCTTTAATGTGTCAAGTACGGTTTAGTTTCACATAAAGTCAATACTTCCTCAGTTTACTCTTGAATTATTCTTGTTGGTTGCTTCGGATGTCGGAAATAGTGGCCTGGTAGAACCCTAACCTCTAGCCTAGTGACAAGCAAACCTTTTGGAAACGCTGAAGCTTCACATCGCAGTCAACAACGCAGGTCTCAAGCAACTTCACCACAAGTTGTACCAGCAAACCAACCTCAACGCTGATTTCAAGTGGACAAGACCGCCAAATAAAAGTTATGTATAGTAAAAATGCCAACTTAGTTAAGACACTTAGGAACGAGATGGTGTCTTAGATAGGTTTAGCTAGTGGTAGGATGACACCAAGGCAACCTTTAATTCGAAGGAATTAGAGGTAATTGTAGGATAATTAATCTGTGCAAAGCTTTTGTCTGTTTCTTATGTTACAGTTCAGCACCCACTAATCCAGATCTTTTGATTGAGTCCCTCAAGTGGCTAACAGCGGCATGTGTCAGTCCCTACTGCAGAGGGCATCTGCTAGTTTCCCCTTGACACGGCATTGTGAATGGACTTCGATCTACCATTTATTTTAAATTTTGTTTAAACCAACGTTCCTGTGGTCCCTGGTCTGACAAACCGAGATCAACACACTGGTGTATGGGCGTTTGGTTCTTACAGGGCCTCTGGCGAAGAACCAAGATAACTCATCAGTTAGATTTAAGATTTTTCCCTTAACTTCTTACGAGTAATCTATACCATTGAAATGTTTACATAACTTTACGTAAAACTAACGTCACCTATTGTAATTGTTAAATCTGGTATAACGGGCTGCTAGAGTCTTTTCGAAGGAGGGAGTAGTGTTGTGAATAGCAGTTTTGTTTATTTACAAAGACTCTTAACCTAACCTGCACATACTTATGGTCGCAGCCATCTTATCTTACTCCGACTCCAAGGCCTGTACAATGCTAGCCCATACTCTTTTGTTTCCTTCGTACCCCCACTCCAACCTGAGCCGGCCGGCGCTCCCCTATAAATTAAACCCGCTCCGAGCCCTCGTCGCCCAGTCTTGCACTGTCTGTTGTTGAAGCCTTAGCTACCACAATAAACAGTCTCGAGCTCAACCTTCTCGCCTCCTTTACCTTTCCCGTCCAGTTCACAACAGTACAATCAAGAAACCTCAAAGGTAAGTTCAATTAAGTAGAGTTTAAAAAATAACTATTTTCTCTTACAGGTTGTCATGTTCAATATAAATAATTTCTGAAAAATACAAATAAGAAATTAACAGGTAAGTACAATTCTGTAACTTGAAAGGTAAGTACCATTACTTAACATGGAAGGTAAATGCAATGAGTTTACATGCCACGTAAGTAAAATGAAATACAATGATTTATAAGGAAAACAAACAAGGGGTAGAAAATTTACAAGTAACGTTTAAGACATTGTGCCGAAAAGGCGGTGTTGAGAGGCTTGCCCTTTGAATTAATAAAGAAAGAGTTGGAGGATGACTCACATTTTCTTCTGATATTGTAATACAGCCTAACCCAATCTGCTAATTCACCAGTAAGCTGTTTACCACTGCACAGAACTGCCCCCCCTACTAATAACAAAATCCTCTAGTTTTAATTGCATACAAAATTTGTGATTGAAAACAGAGCCAAAATAAGTAGAAAGATAGTAGGTTACAAACACATATAATTTTGAAAATTTTGTTCTGTAAAATTTGACTTCGCTACACTTTTCGGTCATTTGAAAAAGGTTTTCTACTTCATTTTGAAATTTGGGTTTTAGTTTTTTTAAATTTTGTGGGGTTTGATGAATATCTTTAGATTGTTTAGAATTTACAAATGGGGTAGGGGGGTTTTGAGAGGGGCAGTCGACAGGTAAATTAACAATTTTGGAAGGTTGGTCTAAATTTACATGATTTAGAATTTCGGAAGGTTGGTCCAAATTTACTTGATTTAGAATTTCGGAAGGTTGGTCTAAATTTACTTGATTTTTTTCTAAATTGGGTGAGGTTAATGTAGAGGGTGATTTCTTCAGGCCGTAATTATCCAGGATAATTATTCCAGCGTCTTCCAGGAGCTGCAGAGTTCCTGCACACAGGCAACTGCCCACTCTCTGCAGTATAACTGATGAAGCAACTGTTCGACGACCGTCAAAGTTCACTCCTTCCGTGGCAAATTTGCAGGATTCTACATGCCGTTCAACTTTTATTACTGGTTTCAGGCAAAAGGGGCAAAGGGTCTTTCTTCCTATTCTCAGCACAATGTCTTCTAAATCTTGTAGGGTGTATCTTAAACTATTTTCTGCCGCCTCTACCTCTTCCTCTTCCTCTTCCTCTTGCACCTCGGGGTTCTACCTAAAAAAATGAAAAAAATAAGTACTTTCCAAACGAAAACGTGGTGTTAGATTAAAAATAAAGATGCAGACCTTATCACTCTTTGCATTAGAATATTTGGTTGAAGTTTCAGAGCTTTCCTAACGAAAAAGAAAAAAATGGAGTATTATTATTTAACGTTCAGATACTGTTGATTTTTATTGGTCGTATAGCACGTGGAATTTAGTTTCTAACCTTGCTTTCCTTTTTTCCCGCAGGTTTTCCTGGCCTTGAAGACGATCTTGGTTTCTCTTTTTCCGATGTTCCTGGGGAAGTTTCAAGGTCCTGTAAAAGTAGAATGTTTTCCGGTAAGTATATGGTGTAAGTTTTCTTTATAATTTGACTGTTGTATTAATGTACCTTTTTTTGCAGAGCAGCGGTGACGAGACGGACAAGCTCATACCGCTTGTCACACCAAGACGGTATTCTAAGCTCCCTCAGCAGTACTTCCGGGTCAAACTTCTTCTTCTTGTCAAGGTACGGCTTGCAAGTTTTCTCCACCATCCTATTAATTGATTCTTTTTGCCAGGATTTTCTCAAGAGGGTGTAATCATCGTCATCAAGATGAAGCTCTTTTCCTTGTTCTTTGAAGATGAGGTCTTCTAAGTCCAGCTTAGCGGGAAATTCATCGTCCCATGGAACTAGATTTTCTATTGAGTCTGCCAACTGCTTCACTCGCTTCTTTTGCTGGACTACATTAAGAGCTTTGTCGTTTTCAACCGTCTGTTCTTTTGTCGGAAAAACATAGCACTTGTCAGCAGTTGACCGAGTGTGGTTCAATTGGCGATCTATTGCCTGTCGGGTTTCCACTGACTCATTTAATGACTGTGTGTTCATACTTGTTCTGATTCTTCTGCCTGTAACTCTTTCTTTTCCTTTCTTTCCAAGCCTTTCGTTCACAAGTTTGTCAAAATTCTCATAAATAGAACCAGTAATTCTAATGAAGAATCTTTCTTCCACCCACACTGTAAAAAATTCCAGAGAAATAACGGAGAGTTTACGGAAGACTTCAGGTACGGATTACTACGGAAAGCGTACAGTTGTTAAACGGACTTCCACCGTAATATTTCACTTATTAAATTCAAACTATTTAAGTGGGGAGGATTGAATATAATGTATGAAGAAAAGCCGTTATAAAAAGAACAGGTGTATAGCTTTCATCAAATCTCATACATGCTGCAGTGGAGTTAAATCGCAGCACTGATCTTAGGAAATATTAAGAATTGTAATATGAAGGAGCGAAGAAACACTATCAAAAAAACACAAAAAAGGAGCATTCAATATTAGTTTGAAATTCTGTATCAGTACAGTACTACTCTATTGTACCACATTGGATATGGATTTGCACAGATTTATCAATGACATTTTGAGGTAATTATGAAAACCATGAGATCCACAAAAACCCTGTGTTTCACAAGTTCTTATCAGTCCAAACAACCTCAACCATAAGTGACTTGGTAATAAAGCAAACATTACTTGGAGGGCTGTAAGCCAGACTGGATTCTCCTATTAACCTTGGCTGACTCCCTGTCTGCTCACCTGAAGGCAATGCACTACACCAAAGTAAACAGAATTACCTGTCGGGCATCACACGATTGAGGAGTGAAACAAATTCTTGGTGACTTTTAGAAGCAATCACTGCTATTCAACAGAACTAGACAAAAACACTGCAGCTTTCCTTTTCAAAAAAACAACACGAACAGCACACTACAAAATCCAGCTACAGCGCCATGTTTGTTTGTTTATTTCTTTGCATTTAATTTCACAAGGACAGCAAGGCGTAGAGCCAAAGCAGAAGGCAGAAGCTATATCCGTGATCCTAGGGCCTCATGAAAAACTCTTCGCAAAGTTTCTCATAACAAGTACATTTCAACAGTTTGCAGGGGATATGAGAAATTGAGTTATGCAACTAGCGACAGTTTTGTTGTCTGCTTGTGCCGTTGGCAAAGCTGTACTGAAGTCATAAAGTATAGTGGTATTATTCCAGCTTTCAGTTTCCAAACAGAAGTGTAATGCATAGGTAATCCGGCTCTTCATTCTACACTTTGGCTGTGTAAGTCTCTCGAGCTTGTGTGGGGATATGATTTTTCTCTTCCCTCAAACTGCTCTTGTTTGGCTAAGATTGGTGACGCTGAACTTAACCCTAGAAATCTTAATAAACAAGCTGTGATTGTACTTACAACACTCCTCTAAGTCTAAAAGCCTCTAATTTTTCACTGTTTGGGCTTCAACTTTTATTTTCAGAGTGACAGCTGTCTTTGCTTTCTGCTCCCGATAGAAATCTTATTCTTTTGCTAGATTATTGTGACATTCTATTTACTAAAAAAAATCACTCAGTTTCATTGCTTTATTTTCAGTAGCTGAGTTTCAAGCTTCTCAAAACTCTTCACAGCACAGTTCAATTTCTTTTGGTGCATGGACCGTGTTTACTCTTACTGAAAACAATGTTGAAACAGTACTGAGTTTTTACTTGCTGTTATGTGTTTCCAGGTGAATGTATTATGTGAAACTACAGCTGTTTGGACTGCCCAGCATCATCTGACTTTCAACAGGATTTTTAAATTTATGATATCGAGCACCACAGCTATCAGGCGAAAGGTAATTTTTTGTTTTGTTTACCAACAAGGGGTTAACCTTATATTTTTCACTTGCGCCATTAATGTATGTGCCTTTTCTCCACAGGTTCAATCAAAACAAAGCCAACAAGTCAGATCATAGCATTCAAATGTGGAAGATGTTAGCAGTGGCTCAAGCCTTCATATATTACATGAACTTTCATATGCCAATGTAAATGTTGACGGAAACTACTGTTTATACTTGACAACTTCGACCTAAACCTTAACTCTTCATAAGTGTTAACGATACAAGAAGAAAAGTGTTTTAGTTCAGAATTTATCCATGCTGCTCTCTCAATCATTTGGACAAAACTAAACCTGTCAGTGATCCAAAATATCTGAAAAAAGTGTCAATATGAATAGGCTAAAAATACCTTTATAATATTTAAGGTGTGTTAGACTTTCCTAGGTCCATCAGCTATGAAACAAGTATGAATAGAATCAGGATCGGAATGTCTTTCATAAGAATGCAAAATGTAGTCAGGGGGATTATGTGTTGTAGTATATTTGTGATCGTCTCTTATAATCTCTCTTGAGTTAGATGTAATGAGATAAATTGTAGGAGCAGGGTAACACGATGTGCACAGGGCTAGGTCAGAACAGGAAGAAGCATTTATTTCCTCTTTCAACATGGCTGGAGCTGGAAGTACAGTGGTGCATTATGGGACTCAACAAGTGCAGTGTTATGTACAGGCTATGACTATGGCTATTTACACTGTACACATAATTAGTTGATTAGATATGGCGGGCAATTTTAAATTTACATATATACATACAAGAACCTTAAGACTGTGAAGATTAATTTTTACAACACCCTCTCTTAATCTGATTCCAGTCTTAAGTCTCTACAACAATTTTTATGACTCTGTCTATTCAAAGGCTAAGTAAGAATATCTGCTGGCATGACCGATGTTGACATGTGTTCTAAACATAGTTGATCTGATTGGATACAATCTCTTACCAACTGAATTATGACTCCAAAATGCTTGGTCCTGGCACTGAAACCATGTGAATAAGCAATTCTAATTGCACTAGTATTGTCATTGAAAACAGTAATTTTTTGATCACAATTAAACAGGTTTTTGACTAGATTATTTAGCGAAATTGCTTCTTTGGCAGCTTCAGTAATGGCAATATACTCTGATTCAGTTGAAGACTGAGCAGCAAGTTTTTGCCTTTTGCTCTCCCAAGAGATGATATTGTTGTCAAGGCTAAAGCAATAGCCGCTGTAGGATTTAAAATCCGATGGATTACCTGCCCAGTCAGCATCAGCATATCCCGTCAAACAGAAAGTGGGATTTCTACTCTTAATATAATTTAAACCTAATCTTGGAGTAGCCTTTAAATATGCCACAACTCTGACTGCCAGTTGCCAATGAGTCCTAGTGTAACAATTATTAAATTGACTCAAAAAACTTACAGAATATGAGATATCAGGTCTTGTACATACACTCAAATACAGTAAGCATCCAATAAGCTCCTGATAGGGCAAATTTGTTTTAGGACCAAGCTTGAAATCTCCCATCTTAAGTCTATTCTCCATAGGAGTCTTAACATTCTGAACATTTTGAAGTCTAAATTTCTGGAGGATGGAATTTATGTAATCTTCTTGGTGAATCAGGAGAGTGCCATTTTTCCAGTTTCTCTCAATTTTCATACCCAGACAATTTTTAAGCTCACCTAAATCCTTAATTTTTAAGTGAGATTGCAGCACAAGTAGTAACTGATTCTTATCAGAGTCATTTCCATAAAACAGGTAAAAATCATCAACATACAAAGCAATGATTATAACAGAATCCTCAGTTCCCTTGACATATACACATGGTTCATCAGAAAAGTTTACAAAACCTTGTTGCTTTAAAATTCCATCAGCCTTCTGGTTCCAACTCCTTGCTGCTTGTTTCAATCCATACACTGCCTTATGCAATTTGCATACCATGTCTTCACAGCCATCCGCAGTAAAACCTTCTGGCTGTGCCATGTACACAGTTTCTGAGAGTTCTCCATTTAAGAATGCTGTCTTTACATCTAAATGGGCAATTTCAAAGTCATGATTTACTGCCATGGAGAAAAGCAGTCTCAGAGTGGATCTTCGTACAACTGGAGCATATGTTTCGAAATAATCGATTCCTTCTGTCTGGGTGTAGCCCTTGGCCACAAGCCTTGCTCTGTAGAGTAAGGTACCATCAAGATTAACCTTTCTTTTAAACACCCATCGATTTCCAACAATTTTTGTATTTATTTTTGGTTTTTCTAAGGTCCAAGCCTTGCAGTTTTCAAAGGAGTTGATTTCATCGAGCATAGCCTCCATCCAAAATTGTGATTCAGGGCCTTCAAGTGCTTCCTTTGCTGTTTTAGGAATATTCATATCAAGATCCATGTCATTTGGGACTGAATCATTGTTTTTATTTTGTGCAGAGGCCAGTAGACTCTGATTATTATATCCAAAGGTTACAAAGTCCTTAAATTGTGTAGGAATTCTTTTTCTCTTTCCAAGATTCTCAAAGACCTCTTCTGATGACTTATTACTTATGTTTTCAACATCAATGATGCTATCTGAGTCAGACCGAGTCGACTGACTTTGTAGATCATCAGAGAGTCTGGAAATACTGGTTGTTGAATATTCCTCAGATTCGCTTCTGGTATCAGAATCACTTCTATTATTTTCTGGGATCAATTTCTTATTTTTAGTCACTACTAGTTCAGTGAAATGAGAGGCATGTACTTCTGAATTGTCATTTTGATTGCAAATTTTTATATTATCTTTTCCCAACTTTAATTCTTTAGCTGGAAATCTCTCTTCATTAAATACCACACTCCTTTCTACAAATATTTTGTGAGGCTGATTAGGATCTAACAATTTGAAGCCCTTCTTTTCTTCATCATAGCCCATGAAAATGCATTCTTTACTTCTATTTCCCAATTTCTTGCTTTTCTTCCTACTGATGTGAACTGATGCTGAGCAGCCGAAGACTTTAAGCCCCTTTATATTAGGTTTTGAGCCTGTCCAGGCCTGGAATGGGACCATTCCTTCAACTGACTTGGTAGGACGAATATTTTTAAGATAAACAGCCATCTCAAGTGCCTCTGCCCAGTATTTATTATCTAGGCCCGACTCTTTAAGCAGAGACCTAGTAGTTTCCAACAGAAATCTGTTTGCTCTCTCTGCAACCCCGTTCTGTTCTGGAGTATCAACTACTGAGAGTTGTCTTATGATACCTATACTTTTAAAATAGTTATCAAATTTCTCATTGCAATATTCTGTTCCATTGTCTGATCTTAATATTTTTATTTTATTTTCTGTGTATCTTTCGACCATAGTCTGGTATGATCTGAATTTTTCAAACACTTCTGTTTTAGCTTTTAATAGTGCAATCATTGTGTATCTGGTTTTATCGTCAATGAAGGTTAGGAAATATCTGTAACCTTCCCAAGACAGGGTGTCAGTTACCTCACAAATATCTGAGTGTATTATCTCGAGCAGTCTGGTTGCTCTGTTCGCCCCACTGTCTGGTAGTGGAGCTCTCGTCTGTTTTGATTCTAGACACGTCTGGCATGGTTCTGTACCATTAGTGACATTTTGTGTGATATTATCTGGGCACGTCTGGCATGGGTTTGTACCATCCGTAGCGTTTTGTAGGATATTATCTAAGCACGTCTGGCATGGGTCTGTACCATCCGTAGCATTTTGTGGGATACCGTCCACAAGGCCATTCATTAAAAGAGAGAGATTATTTTTGCCTATATGACCAAACCTTTTATGCCATTTCAAATGCTCGGTATTGAGGCTTGCCCTAAGGGCTGATTGGGTTTTGAAAATTTCTAAATCTATTTTATTAGTGCCATTACTTTCAACTGCTTTTAACAACGGTTGACCTTTAATTGTGATGTCTTCCTTCCGGAATACACCTCCAAAGTTACCAATAAATATTGTGGCTAGATCACTCTTAGCAATGGAGCTAACTGATAATAAATTACTATTTAATCCAGGAACATATTTAACTTTAATTTCTGAAAGGCCATTGTGTTTTCCTGGGTTTGTATAGACGGTACCTCCACCCTCTGTGCAGAGAATTTGGTCTCCGGCACATTCAATGATTTCCTTTGGAAGATCTTAATGATTGAGGATACATCTTTGATCACCCACCAAGTTGTCAAAAGAACCACTGTCCAAATAGAATGTAAGAGGTTTATTATTGTCAATATTTTCTACTCTCAACACCTTACCATTAGCCTCTCCTTCTTTCTCCATTTTCCTTTTGGCCAGGTTCACCTTCCAAACGGTTGGCCCCTTGCCCTTGGACTGCTCCTTATTACTCACATTCAGCTTATTGTTAGGATTATCCGGGTTAAACCAGCACGATTTCTCTTCATGATTTGTCTTTTTACAAAACTTGCACATTTTGAAACTTCCTCTTGAAGTTGCCGGCTTGCTCTTGTTGTCCTCGTCCGTCGTCTGCTGCCTGGGTTGGTGCCACGGCCTGCTCGATTCACGGTCTCGGTGATGGCCGCCACGGCCCCGGTGATGGCCGCCACGGCCCCCACGATGGCCGCCACGGTGGTGCTGACCTCTAGTGGTGGCGTTGTACGGCTGATTGCGATGCGGCGCGGCGAGCAAGGCGCGGGAAGCTTTGAACGCAGCGTTCGAGCTCTCCTCGCCCTTCAGCCGAATCCCCTCTCGAAGTAACTCATCGGAGATGATCTCGAAGGGGAGGACCTCCTCCCCGCGTTGATCCGTGGTTTGGCATGTCCTCTCTAGAAGCTGGCAGAACACTGTGTGCTCCGGCTTGGTCCCTTGGAATAGCAGGACACAGAGCAGCTCATCGTCGTCCACGGGACGCCCAGTCTCCCGAATACGCTGTACAGCCGCCTTGAATTCCATAACATACTCCTTGAGGTCTCCGGTTTGTCTCAGCGACGTCAAGGATTTCAGGAAGCTTGCGCGCCTGCGGGCTCCTTTATCCTCGTATGCGGCGCATAACTTACGCCACATGGAGCATGCGTTGGAGGCGCCCGCAACATTACGCAGAACAGACTCCTCCACTCCGAAGAGTATCTGTCTGCGGACGTACTGGTCCCGCTTCACTTCGCTGGATTTTGGGTCCAGCGTGGGGTCCAACTCCTCCGCGATGCACTCCGCGTAGTTATACAGGTGCGCGGTCATCAGCATTTTCCACGTGGACCAGTTTTCTTCCCCACGGAGCTTATTGAATGGAGGAGCTCCGCTGGAGGAGATGACCGTTGTTTCGTTCAGCATTGTCTCTTCTTCTCCTTCATTGCTGGTTTGAGAACGGAGCTGCGTCCTCTTGGGCGGCATTGTCTCAAGAGTTCACTGTCACTAAAACTACACTTTTCACTTCACAATTTTTTCACTCGGCGCGGTGGAAAGCGGCACTGGAGCCCATAACCTGTTGTAGTATATTTGTGATCGTCCCTTATAATCTCTCTTGAGTTAGATGTAATGAGATAAATTGTAGGAGCAGGGTAACACGATGTGCACAGGGCTAGGTCAGAACAGGAAGAAGCATTTATTTCCTCTTTCAGCATGGCTGGAGCTGGAAGTACAGTGGTGCATTATGGGACTCAACAAGTGCAGTGTTATGTACAGGCTATGACTATGGCAATTTACACTGTACACATAATTAGTTGATTAGATATGGCGGGCAATTTTAAATTTACATATATACATACAAGAACCTTAAGACTGTGAAGATTAATTTTTACAACATTATGGCATCTAAATCTCAGAGCAGGAAAAGTCATATAGTGCTTTGCTCCCGATAATATTTAAAAATTGTTTGAACTTTAGTCCAAGAGAAAAAGAATCCTTGAGCATTAATTTATGTTATTACAACCAAAAGAAAGGTCTTTTGATTCCGAGTTTGTTCATGCAACTTCAAAATATATTTGACAAGAGTGAGTCAGTCAGTAAACCAAAATGTCTGCAAAAGTGCCGTTGTTTGTGAACTTGAAATGCTTTTATTAGATTTGAGAATCTGTAACTTTGCTTTAGCCAACAGCTTTGAATGTGGTATGGATGGAATCAGAAGTAAAAATTCTTTCTTTGGAAACCAAACTGGTGTAATGGGGAGTATGGAATTTAAATCTCAGTGGAGGAAAGTAAAATCGATGTGTTCATTTTTCTTCTGTTATTTGGAAGCTGCTGTCGGTGAGCGAGTCAACATCAGTCCCTTTAGGTACTTTTTGTCAGCGCTTACCCCAAGGCCCCACCGAACGGCTTACAGGGATGAAGTTCCTTGACTCGCTCGCGAGGCGGAGCGGCGAGGTGACGAGGACAAGGCTCGACCGCCCTGCAGCGCGTCAGCCGGACGGCCAAACTAAAACGCTTGTTTTCAAAGCCTTTGCCTCCTCAAATACCTTTAACCCTTACATGTACAGAAAGTAGAAATTCGGCAGTTTTCATCTCTGTAAGCCGTTTGGCGCGGCCGCGCGGCCTCGGTGTGGGCGCGTGCCAAACGTTTCTAAAAGTACTGACCATGATTCGATCCTCGCCGGCCCGGCCCGGCCCGCTCGGCCTCCCTTGCACGCCGCGGCCGCCCAAGGCCGTTAAAGATAGATAAGACTGATTGTGATCGTCTTGAAGAGGAATTTTCAAGCTTTCCAGTGGTGCTTGCCCCATCGCGATGCGGCCCTTGAGGCCCGAGCGCGGGCCTCGGGAACAGAGCGCTGCAGCTGGAGAGAAGTTGCGCTCGTGCAGTCCCGCGGCGGGACAGCGGCAGCGCAGCGGCGTCGGCGCCGGGCACGGCGGGCGGCCGGGATATCGCGGTACGCGATGGCGCTCGGGTAATATTTCGCGTCCAAAGCCTCACTCACTGGCGTAAGTAGGCGCAGGTGGAAGAGCATGCTCTAACCTATCAATAGAGCTGTCACACGTCCCGATCGGGCGTTTCGTTCCAGATCAGCATGGATTTTAGTAACTCGATGGAGGTGATAATTTGGCCGCAAACGTGCCGACTGATTCAGAAGCCCGATCGGGACGTGTGACAGCTCTATCGATAGGTTAGAGAATGCTCTTCCACCTGCGCCTACTTACGCCAGTGAGTGAGGCCTTGGACGCGAAATATCAACAAAGCGCCATCGCGTACCGCGATATCCCGGCCGCCCGCCGTGCCCGGCGCCGACGCCGCTGCGCTGCCGCTGTCCCGCCGCGGGACTGCACGAGCGCAACTTCTCTCCAGCTGCAGTGCTCTGTTCCCGAGGCCCGCGCTCGGGCCTCAAGGGCCGCATCGCGATGGGGCAAGCACCACTGGAAAGCTTGAAAATTCCTCTTCAAGACGATCACAATCAATCTTATCTATCTTTAACGGCCTTGGGCGGCCGCGGCGTGCAAGGGAGGCCGAGCGGGCCGGGCCGGGCCGGCGAGGATCGAATCATGGTCAGTACTTTTAGAAACGTTTGGCACGCGCCCACACCGAGGCCGCGCGGCCGCGCCAAACGGCTTACAGAGATGAAAACTGCCGAATTTCTACTTTCTGTACATGTAAGGGTTAAAGGTATTTGAGGAGGCAAAGGCTTTGAAAACAAGCGTTTTAGTTTGGCCGTCCGGCTGACGCGCTGCAGGGCGGTCGAGCCTTGTCCTCGTCACCTCGCCGCTCCGCCTCGCGAGCGAGTCAAGGAACTTCATCCCTGTAAGCCGTTCGGTGGGGCCTTGGGGTAAGCGCTGACAAAAAGTACCTAAAGGGACTGATGTTGACTCGCTCACCGACAGCAGCTTCCAAATAACAGAAGAAAAATGAACACATCGATTTTACTTTCCTCCACTGAGATTTAAATTCCATACTCCCCATTACACCAGTTTGGTTTCCAAAGAAAGAATTTTTACTTCTGATTCCATCCATACCACATTCAAAGCTGTTGGCTAAAGCAAAGTTACAGATTCTCAAATCTAATAAAAGCATTTTAAGTTCACAAACAAAGGCACTTTTGCAGACATTTTGGTTTACTGACTGACTCACTCTTGTCAAATATATTTTGAAGTTGCATGAACAAACTCGGAATCAAAAGACCTTTCTTTTGGTTGTAATAACATAAATTAATGCTCAAGGATTCTTTTTCTCTTGGACTAAAGTTCAAACAATTTTTAAATATTATCGGGAGCAAAGCACTATATGACTTTTCCTGCTCTGAGATTTAGATGCCATAATCCCCCTGACTACATTTTGCATTCTTATGAAAGACATTCCGATCCTGATTCTATTCATACTTGTTTCATAGCTGATGGACCTAGGAAAGTCTAACACACCTTAAATTTTATAAAGGCATTTTTAGCCTATTCATATTGACACTTTTTTCAGATATTTTGGATCACTGACAGGTTTAGTTTTGTCCAAATGATTGAGAGAGCAGCATGGATAAATTCTGAAGTAAAACACTTTTCTTCTTGTATCGTTAACACTTATGAAGAGTTTAGGTTTAGGTCGAAGTTGTCAAGTATAAACAGTAGTTTCCGTCAACATTTACATTGGCATTTGAAAGTTCATGTAATATATGAAGGCTTGAGCCATTGCTAACATCTTCCACATTTGAATGCTATGATCTGACTTGTTGGCTTTGTTTTGATTGAACCTGTGGAGAAAAGGCACATACATTAATGGCGCAAGTGAAAAATATAAGGTTAACCCCTTGTTAGGCTTCGCGTGCGCTAAAGCGCACACGGCGAAGCCTTAAGACAAGCTTTTGGGTCTTTCTCGTTCGCTACCTGCGAGGACCGGCCGGCCCGGGGCCCGGGCGGCGGGGCCCGGGCTGGCGGCGGGAGCGGCTGGGCCAGCCGGGCCGGGTGTCTATTGTCCAGAGTTCTGCAATGGGCGGTCCGGCTCCGCCCGCCGCCTGAGGTTTGCGAGAGAGAGCGACAGTGCATAGGCGGTTCTGCGGTGCTGTGGCATGGAGTGGCGGCAGCAGTCACCGGCCGGACAGCCGAACAGTGCCGAAGTCACCTGTGCGGGGGTCCGGGCGGGTCGGCGCTGGCCGATGCCTATGCTCAGCTACTCCACGCCACGCCAAAAAGTGCCGAACGCAGCGGGCGGAGCTTCTACCCGTCTCCGCACTCGGTCCGGGCGCTCACCCGGCCCGTTGACGAAGAGACGGTCCGGTCCGGGCGCTTTGGCTACGACGGCTAGGTGGCTGCCGGGCGGAGCCCGACAACCCATTGCAGAACTCTGGCTGGATCGTTAGAATAGGGATCGGCCGGCTCAAGTGGTGCTAACGTGCACATAAGGCAGGGTAAGCCTCTGATTCCGTTTCCATATCCGTTCGAAAATTAATTTTAACGCACCAAGAAAAAAGGAGAAAAAAAAGAAATTAAGATAAGTACTGGACTGAGACTTTCTCGTTCGCTACCTGCGAGGACCAGACGGGCCCGGGGGGAGGAGGGGGGGGGGTCGCTAGGCTAGGCTGGCTATTGTCAGATGGGCAAGGCGTCCGTCTGTCTGCAGGCACGGGCGAGGCCGTGGCGGGCCAGGGGGCGGGCTCCGGCCTGCCCGCAGTCGCCTATTGTCCTTCGCAATTGCCCTGATATCTCGAAAAACTTATCAATGTTTCTTCGTTAACCGCAAATACCTAACTAAGTTGGGAATAAATGAATAATGAGATGTGTTAACTTTAAAATTATGAGATAAAATAGAACTGTATACATTGATAGTTGTCATGTGTAAAAAAGAGAAATATTTATGAGAAATAAATTGGGACATATATTTTGCTTTCTTTTATAATGCACTTTCCAAGTATACTTTTAGAATACCTATGCAAGTGACCACTTAGAGGTTCAATTTAACGTGCATAAATCTAATACGGTTAATGCAACAGCAACACAGCAACACATTTCTGAGTTAAATGTACAAAAGTATTCAGTGCATGCAACACCATCGTCTGTTAGGAATAGTTTGTGAGTTTACTATTATCTCCCGGATGCAGCCTCACGAGCTCAGTTGCACTACCAGGGAGTCTGAAAATAGTAATAGAATATGTGTACATAGCCTGTCCAGTATCTCTTACGACACTTCGAGTTGGTTCATATTTCAATTTGCCGTTTAGTACTTGTAACTAAGATCGGGGTAACTGCTGCGTTACCAAGCACGTGAAGCCTCTCATGCCCACATTGAAAAATGTGGGCTTTTCGGATTTTGGTAAACAAAACAAAAAATTACCTTTCGCCTGATAGCTGTGGTGCTCGATATCATAAATTTAAAAATCCTGTTGAAAGTCAGATGATGCTGGGCAGTCCAAACAGCTGTAGTTTCACATAATACATTCACCTGGAAACACATAACAGCAAGTAAAAACTCAGTACTGTTTCAACATTGTTTTCAGTAAGAGTAAACACGGTCCATGCACCAAAAGAAATTGAACTGTGCTGTGAAGAGTTTTGAGAAGCTTGAAACTCAGCTACTGAAAATAAAGCAATGAAACTGAGTGATTTTTTTTAGTAAATAGAATGTCACAATAATCTAGCAAAAGAATAAGATTTCTATCGGGAGCAGAAAGCAAAGACAGCTGTCACTCTGAAAATAAAAGTTGAAGCCCAAACAGTGAAAAATTAGAGGCTTTTAGACTTAGAGGAGTGTTGTAAGTACAATCACAGCTTGTTTATTAAGATTTCTAGGGTTAAGTTCAGCGTCACCAATCTTAGCCAAACAAGAGCAGTTTGAGGGAAGAGAAAAATCATATCCCCACACAAGCTCGAGAGACTTACACAGCCAACGTTTATGAGCTAGTAACCAGATGATATTCACTACACTTTTTATAATTTTACGGGACTGAAAGTGCGTGTAAATTTGATAAAAATTACTCTTACACAAATAGCGTAGCTAAGGTGCCCGATGTGTAGATAAACAACAACACTGTGCCCGTGGAATTTTTCATATTACCGGCAGTTTTGTTTTCTGTTAATAGCGTTAGCACTATTGACAGCAAACAATCAGCAGTTTAACAATAACAAATGTGGCGCCATGGACGATGCGTGTCTTCTATATTTTTGTTTCGTTTGAACAATATTTGAATGAAGCGTGCGTGCTCAATGGAATCGAATTTCAGGGAAAATCTCGTCCTCTTATCTCATGGTCGTCATCGGTCCTTTGGCTCAAAAGTAACATAGTTTGGTGCTCCTTGAATGGCCTGTGTGGAAGTTCAGATAAAGATGTTGAAGGTTTGTGTTAGAAAAGTTACCTCTTAATTATACTTTGCACTTCAATTTTTTGGATATCTTTCTTTGAAGATATGTGCTCTCACTCACATTGTGAAACATTTTTATATTTACTAACGTTTTGCTTATTTTGCGGGAACACTGTTAATACATTTACAAGGTGTTTACAAGAAGAAGTGGATATATCTTGTCCTTTCCTCAACAAGGGGATGGCATAAAAGACATTCATAAACCCAATTCTATACTTATTAGAATCCTCTCAGTAGTATAACTAGTTATGGACCACCTTGCCGTTCTTTGAAAAAGTAGTAGGTGGTGAAACGGTTTAAGTCAGTTTATTATTAGATCTACGGTTGGATTGTAGTAATGAATGGATTTTAGCCGTGGCATTTAGCCGTATCATAAATATTCCAATCAAACCGTAGCCAATATTATACCTTAGTGTTAACCGTATTGCAAACGGTGTTCAGCGGAAAACAATTACCATCTACTTATCCGTAGGTTCACCGTGGAAATTTCTTACAGTGCAGTCATCTTTAACGCATTTTCTTCTGAGGTTAGCGTACCTGCACCATAGGTCATAGGAGTTCTGCGGCACAACAAAACTATCGGCGTTGTGCAGATGGTTCTTGTGATCTTTAACATTGATAGTTGCAGTGTTTTCGACGATTTCTCTCTCTTCCCACTCTTGTAATGTCATCTGCACCGTTCCTTTTCTCTTACCTTTAACTCCTATGACCTCAAATCCAAGATATCTTACTATTAAATCCCATTTCTTTCCTGTCTCACGATTGTATTTGTGTCTGTCTCCTAATTGTATTTCGTTCATTTGTTCCAGATCCGAGTTTGCCGTTTCTACTTCAAGACGAAGGGTTCTCTCGTCGTAGAATTCTTCGAGGCCGATGGTGTCTACTGCAACCATTTTGGACTTCCTTTGTGCATCGTATTGGTCAGTCTTCCGGGTAAGTATTGTTGTGATGTGAGCTAACTTTTCCTTTACAGTATTCAACTGTGACCAGAAGGAGTTATCCTTAGGGAGCCCTGGTTTGCCTCTCCATTTGAGGGCAAAACTGACACACCTTTTCATGTTCTTTGCCCAGAAAAACGCCGTTGAAGGTGCATACTGTGCCTCATTCAGCAGTACTTCAAGCATAAACATCTGGATTGTATCAATTTCTAGGAGGAGTCTGAAATCGTCCTTGATATGCGGTTTAACAGACTGGACGTACCCCAGTGTTCTTCTTATTGTTGTAAGGTATTGCCCAGATGCACGCTTTGTCCGGCGAAGAACGTTTGGATCTGAAATCCCCTCTAAAGATGTCTCAAGGTAATAGTTGCAGATAAGGGAATCAGACGGCAGCTCAGGTAAGTCAAGGGATTCACAGTTCTTCTTTTTTTCCTTGGTGTCCTTACTCGGCTCCTTTGGGTCATCATCATCCTGTTCCTCAGCCACCGAATCTGTAGTGTCAGCTTTTCCAGGCTTTGGTGCTCCAACAACCACACCAACTTCGGTGAGGAGGCCTTTCAGGCGGCAAGCTTGAGTGAAGGTAAGTTCCGGGAACGCTGCTGTCACAGAATTCAGAGGTATGGTGCAAACACCGGTGTCCACCATCTTGCTGGCAAGTTGACTAACTTCCTGAAGAGTTTTTCCCTGCGCAGCGCACCAGTGAGTGTGGGTCTTAAGGTGTCTTAGCAGATTGCCTGAAATCTGGGTTGCGCCACAACAGGGGCAAATTCTTGGAGACGGTCCACTGCGATGTTCCTGCAACAAACATATAAATGTAAGTATTGAAATGTATTTAATTGTGTATTAATTCCTTTTTTCATTTGTTTCAGGGATTACCTCTCCGAAAACCGCCCTTAGTTCATCGACGGAAGCCCGCCTGGCTCTTTTTGATTCAGGGCCGTCTGACTGGCCATCAGAGCTACACCGTTTTCTGGACGGACTCTCCACAGCTTTATCGTCCTTCGACTGTTTTGGGGTGCTGTCTGAGGACGACGTCTCTCTCAAATCAAGGTCCTTTTGCAGTAGGGCAACTCTTTGATGGGCAGGCTACAAAAGAAGGAATATGGTCTGATCATCGCAAAAGCAAAAGTAGTAAGTAAAAGTTTAAAATGTTCTTATAAATGTCTTACCTTTTTTACTGACTCTGTTTTTTTCTTCCCTTGCAGATCTTGAGGCTGACTCTTTAGGGGTGACTTGGCACCACTACCCGACACCTTAAAAAAAAGGATTAGTAAAGTAAGTATGAAATTACACTGTTACTGCACTTGAATTTATATATGTAAAATAAATACTAACTGAAGAGTTACGCTTTTTCTTAAGCACTTTTTTCTTAGGGCTTGGGATACTCTCTTCGTCACTGTTTGAGCTGGATTTCGCGTCACCCTTCGGTACGTACTCCTTGTCCACATCACTCTGTAGAAACAATTGAAAATGTTAATCGTATGTTTATTTACTATCAGGGTTCAGGAACAATGAGTAATATTTCAAGGTAAGTTCTTACGTCTCCAGGTTCGCTCTCCGTTTCCGGAGCTTCAAAGGCATCCCTCATCGGGCGAACTCGTGTGTTCGAGAGCCCGGAGTCTGTGGTGGATGTTGACGAGCTGGAGGACCCAGTGGCGGTTTTAAGTCCGTCTGAAGGGGGGTGAGAAGCACTTCAGGTTGCCTACATACAGGAGTTTTGTCGTGCAAATTGCCTACTTTCCAGGCGGCTATCTAGGGCCGATGGGGGGGGGGACATTACCCCCAGTTCCCTCCCCCTAAAACCGCCACTGCGCCCGTGCTGCTGCGACTACTACTGCACGAGAGAGCTTTGGGGCACGAGGTGACTGTTTCCTGTGTATGTCTCACGAGAAGGCCAGCATGATCACTGCGTCGGTGGTTAAGGCGTTGGACTGCTAATCCAATGGGCTCTGCCCGCGTGAGTTCGAATCTCATCCTCGTCGGACGTCATTTTTCATTTCTTTCTTCCTTCTACCACGTCCCGTGATCCGACCCGGTGCAAATACATCGACCCGCTCAACCCATCCGTTCGCCCAGGGTCCCATGGTGTAATGGTTAGCACTCAGGACTTTGAATCCTGCGATCCGAGTTCAAATCTCGGTGGGACCTTCCCTTATGCCCCCTGAAGGCGTCTGACTCGCCAGCCGCATACCGCAAACACGGTCGGTGCGTTGCCGTCTGCTTCCGCCGATGCCTCCATAGCTCAGCGGCTAGAGCACCAGTCTAGAAAACTGGGGGTCGATAGTTCAATTCTCTCTGGAGGCACGCACGTCATTCTTTTGCGATTTTCGTTCGTGCGGCCTGCTCTTCTTTTCCTCACTGTCACTACAAGCACCGAGACGAGTCCCACGTTCAACGCCACGGTCCGTTGGTCTAGGGGTATGATTCTCGCTGAGGATGCGAGATGTCCCCAGTTAGTTAACATCCCGGACGGACCCTGTAGTGAAGATTCATTTTTCTCCAGTCTCGACAGCGGATCCCTATACCCCGACCCTAGCCTCACGCCACGCACTGATCCCCACTCAACCGTCACCTCCGACCTGCGCACTCCCCGTCTCTCTTCCAGGCGGTGCTTTCCTCTCACAGCTTATTTCTGGTCCGATACCGATCTCAGGACGGTCGAGCTGAATCAGCACGATACTGCGGCTCGCCATCGCCCGGCCCGCATGCCTATATGTATTTGCCAACGCCAGGGGAAAGACGATTTGAATAATGGGGACCTCACTTAGTAACAAGAAGGAGGGAAGATGCGTGGCGTAGCGTAGCTCGAACCCATAACAAGCAGAAAGACCACGTCATATATTCGCATTTCTAACAAAACTAATAGTTGCAACACAGCTCCAACACTTAATTTTGAATCATCCCAGCTTTAAATCTCTTAAAGAAAATCGATCTGGATTTTAAATTGCAGATAGAAAATCTGGTTTCTTTCATGAAAATTAATTTTCCACAGTGGAAAATAACCTTGACTCTGGATTTATTTTTTCTAGAGTAAGTCTTTCTGGAGTTTTATTAAGGATTATATTTCCCTAAGGACTTTTTCCGTTACATTTTTCCATACAGAAAAAAAAATCCCTAATGTTAGAATCATCAAGAACTTTTATCAGAAAGTGATAGAGGCATGCCGATTACAGTATCAACAAAGTCGCATCGCATTAAAAACATTATATTGTTAAACGGAAAAATGTGATTTTCAACCCCCCTGTATCTCTAAAACGAGTAGACGTAATGAAAATTAGAGCTCGAATTTAGAGCTTTTAGCGAATTTTAGTAGAGACATGGTGTCTATTACTAGTTTAGGCACTTGGTGGTGTTCGTGCTTTAGACTTCCATACCACCACTCTGGATTTAATAAGCCTTATGGATTTAGAAACCACATGAAAAACGTGTGGAAAAAGGGACTCTGGAATCTATACATTTTCTATACATGTTTCAATTCCTCAAGAGAATTTATCGTCTCTGGATTTTTAATCCCAGAACAAAATTTTCCATAGTATTTTCCTTTAAGAGATTTAAAGCTGGGATAAAATACAAATCAAATTCATGCGAAACATGTGCAATTTTCGATTATTCTCTGATCGGGTTATGTTCGTTTGTCATGGGTCGCGGCCGTCTTGTTCCTTTCTTCTTCTTACTTAGTGAGATCCTCATTCACATAAGAAGAAAAAGTACCTCCCCGGCGGGGAATCGAACCCCGGTCTCCCGCGTGACAGGCGGGGATACTGACCACTGACCTCAAAAATTATTGTATATGGTTAAATAAAACACAATATAACCGAGGACTAGTGTAGCGAACGTCCGCTGACGCTTCTACCGATTCGAGCGTCGGAAGAGCAGACGGCACGTCATCGGTAACGGTTCCAAGCATCTTGAGAAGACGTCCAGCCCACCTTGGCTTAACGTGCCACCCACATCCTTCCCTTGAGTTTTCTCGCTCAGCCGCGGAGAAGGCTCTCTCAAATCGCAACGCTTTGCAAGCCGTCTTGCCCCCATCAGCATTGGTGGTTCAGTGCGTGAATGCTCGCCTGCCACGCGGGCGACCCGGGTTCGATTCCCGGCCGATGCAGCCCTTTTCGTGACGCGGGGCAAGATGCGAGAGAGGACGCGACTGACTGGCCACCCACATCCTTCCCTTGAGTTTTCTCGCTCAGCCGCGGAGAAGGCTCTCTCAAATCGCAACGCTTTACAAGCCGTCTTGCCCCCATCAGCATCGGTGGTTCAGTGGGAGAATGCTCGCCTGCCACGCGGGCGACCCGGGTTCGATTCCCGGCCGATGCAATCTTTTTCGTGACGCGGGGCAAGATGCGAGAGAGGACGCGACTGACTGGCTTTGCACAACATGATCCTGGCGTGGAGTGAGCATGTACAAATGGCCTCCGTGGCGCAATGGTTAGCGCGTTCGGCTGTTAACCGAAAGGTTGGTGGTTCGACCCCACCCGGGGGCGTCAGCTTTTTAGAGTCCACGACACTTGGCCGGAGAAATGTGCTAGACGTCTTGGCTTGCCGCGACGAAGGGTCTTGGTGAGAGTTTGTCGCTGCGTGGCCTGGCCTGGCAGGAGCGATAAAGAGAGGAGTGTGTGTGTGTGCACGTCGGGCAGCGCGGCCAAGGTGGACGACGAGGCCGAGGCGACTCTTGGTCGAGTTGGTCGGGCCCCCGTGGCATCCGGCCGAAATAGCTCAGTTGGGATAGCGTTAGACTGAAGATCTAAATGTCCCCGGTTCAATCCCGAGTTTCGGCAGCTCTTTTGGTCTGTCGTCTTTTCCTTGTCCATTATTTCTCCCTCGACCCGAACCGAAACCTTTCGTTTCTTTTTCTTTTGTTGGCTGAGTGACAACTAAACTAAACTATACTAGTACTGTACTATACTATACTATCTCACGAAGCCACGAAGTAGAGAGAAAAAGTTTGTCCAACAGGTTGCTGCCAACCTAAGACAAAACTGTCGTAGTTGGTTATCTAAAGGTTTTTAAATTATTTGTTCAATTACGGTGGCGTTTAAAATACATTTTTAGGGTTTTTTAAGGGTTTAATTTTAAATAGATTTTCTATTTTTTTGTTTTTATGTTTATGTGTTGGTATACATCATTCGATTCGTTCTAGCATACGTTCGTCTGTTGTCATTTGAAAGGTTAGGAGAGTGGGAAGAAAAGGAGATGTGCACCGATGAAACAAAAACGTTTCGTCTTTATATTTGGTTATGATGATGATTTTACAGTTTGATGCTGTAATAATTGTTTAGTTTTGTTTCATGCATTGGTAAAAGTATGGAGTGTGTATGTTATTTAAGCTGCATTTGGAGATTGTAATAGGCAGACATAGGTTTGGAAAATATTCTGTATCAGGTGGTTTAATAAGTGCTATTGTGCAATTTTCAATTCAAGATGCCGTTTGTGAGATTGAAATTATGCAAAATGAAGTGTCGAAGTACAACTGTATTCTCAAGACGATCCAAAAGTTTGTCGTTGGGCATCCCAATTTATTGATAGACCCAAGTTTGTAGTTTTTTGAATATTAGCAGTTGTTTGTATGTTTTTGATATCATTCAAGTAAGATAAAGATTTCTAATATTTAGTCTTTTCCAGATATCAGATTCATTAGTATCACGAGTGTGCTCTGCTATAAAGTCTCAAACTACCAATGTCAGTGACAAGTTTTCATTCGTGTTTGAGGTGGTATCTGACATCAACACAAGTCATCTGTTCACACTGGTAAAACAAATGTTTAGTTCTATACATCAATAGATGTTTAGTTTCAAATAACCCCGACGCGAAAAGATCTGTACGCTAACAGGTGGTTTTAACTTTGTTCTGACGAACAGAGACGTACAGGTTGCGACCCTCTGCAAGTGGTTCGCTGAGGTTCGCTTCGTAGGTCGCAGCATGTTCGTCAAGGTGCGTCAAAAGTGCGCAGATGTTTCACTTTGCACCCTATTCCGAACTCAGAGCGAACATAGTTCGTTTTTGCGGCAACGTACCGGGGTCGCTACTTCTTCGCCATCAGAGCGACCCATAATCTGTTCGCCTGCGGTACGCTTTCAGTTCGCCATTAGTTCGCTTGCGGTACGCTTTGAGATCGCCTGCGGTCCGCTTTCAGTTTCGGTACGCTTTCAGTTCGCCCGCTGTCTGCTTTCAGTTCGCTTTTGGTTCGCTAAATGTTCGCTTTTAGTGCGCATTTGGGTACGGGAGGGGTTGCGGGTAGAAAAGGGGCGGCGGCGTGGAAAGGAGAGGCGTTTTAAAAGTGTGCAGCCCCGAATTCAGTCCGGTCAGCCGAGCTCTTCACGGGCTCTCGCCCAACGGCCAGCCCTGAGATGCACCCGTAATGTTACAAAAAACGCCAACCTCTGGTCTGGATGTGGCCGAAAGCACTATTCGGGCCAATTCCGGGCTTTCCACGAGCGGGTTTGCCCGAAATAATGAGGCCTGCCCTTCCTGGAGCACGCCGTGGAGTGCTCTGCACCAGCTCGAAACCGCTGCCGTGCACCAGAGAAGTCCCTCCGCCCGCCTGATGCCGTGCGAGAGAAGCCTGCACTTTCCGCGTGCTCCGTAGTGACTGCTGCTACCCAAACTGCGGTAACTTGTCCTGCCATACACAACTATACATCTCTCCATACGGTCCGCACGAGTCACTTACTGAAAAAATAAGAAACACAACAAGTACCGGGTGTTTCTTTGAATGCGTAAGAGTGTTGTGGGTTTGCCTACCCAATTCACCCGTAAAAAAAAACATAGATTCCTAGAGGACTCTAAGGACTCTAAGGCACCATGGCCCCTGCTTGCGAGTATGTAATCCCGCAACACTGTTACGTACTCAAAGAAACACCCGGTACAACCAGTGCATGTGAGCTTCAAAGCCATCACGCGCTCAGCGTAAGCGACATATCCTCACACAACGACAGCTGGCGTCGGACTGAGGAGGAGACGGGACGGGAGATGGGACGGCGGGATGGCCCGGGGGCCCCGGGCCGGAGCAGGTAGCCGATGACACCGCCGCTGGGTTTAATCCCCGTGGCTTGTGCAGCGCACCCCTCCCCCTCCCCTCGTGAACCAATGGCGAACTCAAGTCGCTGTGTTCGCTTCCAGAGCGACTCGATGGCGAACTCAAGTCGCTGTGTTCGCAACCAGAGCGACTCGATGGCAAACTTAAGTCGCTGTGTTCGCTACTAGAGCGACTCGATGGCGTACTCAGTTCGCCTAGAGGGGGACCACTGGCGAACCTCCGACGAACCTTCGTGGCGCTCGCCCTGAAGCCTGGCGAACCTCGGCGACCCATTGGCGTACCCGGCGCGAACCTCCGCGAATCGATAGCGAACTGAAAGCGCACTAAAAGCGCACAAATCTTTTTGCGTCGGGACCTCACCAACTAAACATCAATTGACGTTTAATAAGTTAAACTATGGACAACTTGCTTGGAGTGGCAGAGCGCAGTGGGAAACAAAACAAAGCAACATAACCTACGCATAGAGCTGTTTTAAATCTTGATTTAGACTCGATTCAATCACAGCTGTGTTTAATAAGAGGTTTCTGTCATGCCTGCACATTCATTTGGATCACGTTTAATAACAAGCATTCCGTTTGAAGAGCATTATTTATTAAGCGCTGTCTGCTTTGTTGTGTTTCTACGCCACACTCCATCTCTTTGGCCAAGCTGTTTATACACCAGCTGGTGTAAAGTTTTTAAAGACTTTGGAACTAAACATTTGTTTTACCAGTGCAGTCATCTGTCAGTGACTTAAAATGCATGTTGACGATGATGACAGTTGATATAGCTATTTGAAAGAAGGAACGAATGATGATGATAGGTGTTGACAGTAATTGAATCAAGAAAAGAACATGGTAATACTTTTAATAAAATAGTTTTTGAAGTTTCTCTTTTTTAAACTGGCTTGAACCAGATTTGACTTTTTTTTTTAATCAAATGTGATAAGTGCAATGTTTTCTGATAGTAAGCAAAGAGCCTGTTGTTGAACAAAATGTATGCTTGTTATTTCAAGAAATTACAGTAAGTTAATTGATATACTTAATGCAAAAATATGTAATGTACATCATGCAATCTGAATTGAAATTTACATCTATGAATTTATTTAGGTTGGTCGATGGGTCCTAGCAAGAAAGTACGATCTGGCGGCGACGCGGCAGATCCGTACGATGTCGTAGCGCCGCTTCAGAAGCGTCCGATCTCGTGGTGACGCTTCAGAAACGTCCGATCTCACTTTTTGGGGTGTTTCGAGTTAAGCATCGGTTCTGATAGAAAAAACCATGCTGCTTCTTTTTGATTAAGTACTTTTTGATGAGAAATGGACAGAAATGCCTCTAATTGTCAAAAATCAATCCGTCCGATCTCCGTTTGGAGTCACAGCTCCACAGAGGAAAGTCCGAACTCCGTTCGGTGCTGCCGCTCCATGCAAGACTGTTCGATCTCAGCAGGCGGGCTCGAGCGTTTCGGCTGCGGCTGCCCGCTCAGCCGGCTCCCGCGCCCTGCGCGTTGAATCGTCCTTCGCGACGATCCATTTGACTCGCGCTACCGACAATGTTACACAAAAAAATGTAGACATTTTTACCGTCATACCTGATCGTCTTCTTTGTCTCTCGACACTCAACTGTATTTTTACAAAATTGTATGATGGTTTTAGGTACATCAGTCTCTTAAACAGAGAGTCGTCTGCTACACAAACAATCGACTAGTCTTGCCAACGCGAGTTGGCTGAGTCGCGAGGGGTGGGGGAAGTTCGGCTCCGGATGAAGCTACCGAAGGCAAACGCGGGAAGTTTGAAAAGTCTGAAACATTAATTATTGTTGGGAAAGCAATATTATCACCTCATTATCATCAGCATTGCTTCAGGAGACTTACTACCATATTCCGTAGGCGAACAACAAAGTAAACTTGTAAAAACTATAAGGGAAAATTATGTAATAACTCGTAGATGGAACAAAACGGGACAAAATCTAGTTGTTTTTTATACCATTGTGTTCAGAAAGGTGTGAAGAATCGATTACGGCTCTTACTTAATAACATTTCTCAGCCTCCGATTTGTTCTCTGACCTCAAACTTTCAAAACGCGTTTTCTCGGAACGGGCCGGGAGTGAGATCGGACGTTTCTGAAGCGTCACTGCGAGATCGGACGCTTCTGAAGCGGCGCTACGACATCATACGGATCTGACGCGTCGCCGCCAGATCGTCCTTTCTTCCTAGGACCCATCGTGGTTTTGTATATTTTTTTTATTTGACGTTTTCCAAGTTTTTAGCCCGCCCTTCTGCTTTGAAAAAGCTTCAGAGCGGGCTTATGCAATCGATCTGGTGTCTGTCTGTCTGTCTGTCTGTTTGTCTGTCTGTTCCACTCGAAGGAGTTGAGCTAGAGAGTTGAAATTTTTAGGGTATCTTAAGGGTCACTCCTGGACAACGAAACGCCTGGTGCAAATCCTGCCAACCCTAATTAAGGCACTGAAAAAAATTATTAAGGTTTTCACGGAATAAACAAAAAAAAATTCAACTTTTTCCAACCCCGTCGACCCGTACCTCTCCGGAAGCGTCTTTTCGCGTCTAGTTCAATGGTGCACACCGTTTTACGAAAAAATGGACCCAGCTCGCGACTACACTGTAAAAAGCACCCGTAATTGGTCCAGTTTTCAACTTTTCTCAACCCCGTCGACCCGTACCTCCCCGGAAGCGTCTTTTCGCGTCCAGTTCAATGGCGCCCACCGTTTTTCGATAAAAAGGACCCAACTCGCGACTACACTGTAAAAAGCACCCAAAATTGACCCACTTTTCAACTTTTACGAACCCCATCGACCCGCACCTCTCTAGAACCGTCTTTTCGAGCGCAATTCAGTGGTGCCAACCGTTTTTCAATTTTTAGTGTTGCCAATCGTCAAAACTCAAACATTTCGATTATTTTCGACATTTCTCGATATTTTCCGATGTTTTTCGATATTTTCGACATTTTTCGTTGTTTTTCGATATTGTTCGACATTTGCGATATTTTTCGACATTTTCAATAATTTTCGATATTTTTCGATATCTGTCGATATTTTTCGATAATTTTCGATAATTTTTGACATTTTTGATAATTTTCGATGTTTTTTGATATTTTTCGACATTGTTGCCATTGTTGTGAATAGCAGTTTTATTTACAAAGGACTCTTTAACCTAACCTGCACACACCTATGGCCGCAGCCATCTTACCTTACTCCGACTCCAAGGTCTCTACAATGCCTGCCCCTACTCTTTTTGTTTCCTTCTACCCCCACTCCAACCAGCGCCCGGCCGGCGCTCCCCTATAAATTAAACCCCCGCTCAGCTCTCGTCGCCCAGTCTTGAGCTGTCTATTGTAGAAGCCAAAGCTACCAATAAACAGACTAAGCCTGCTTTCTTCGCCTCCTTTGTCAAAACCACCAGTCACAACACTGGTGGCAGCGGTTAAAAAGGATAAGAGAAAGTTCAGGTTGTGGATTGTGCCCTTTTAGCAAATCGCTTGCCCCCTTTTTCCGTGAGGGAGGAGGAGGCTAGGGATTTGTGCTTCGATTTGCGAGTGAGTGAGCTGTGATTTGTTTTGTGTTCTCTGTATTTAGCTTTAGATTGAGTGAGAGTTTGCGTTTTAACTGCGGCTGTGTCCCAGACCCGCCACAGTCGGTTGAGTGCGAGAAAACCTTTCTCTGCTGTGTCTCTTGACCTGCGAGATCGTGTTAGTTAGAGAAGTACCTTCCCTCATCGTGTCCCTGTACCTTTGAAGGTTGTGTGAGCGAAAGGACAGACCTTCCCTTGCCGTGTTTTGAACCTGCAAAGGCTGTGTTGTTTGTGTGTGTGTGTTAGTTGCTAGGTTACTGTTACTGTTTATTGTTGCTGACCCGCGACGGTCGTGTCCCTGACCAACCTCGCTGTGTCCTTTCTCCTGTGATTTTCTCTTCTTTCTGACCCGCTAAGTCGTGTCCCTGACCCTCTTAGCCGTGTTCCTGACCCGCGTTGGTTGCGTCCTAGACCTGCCACGCCGTGTTTCTTTTAAGGGTTTCTTATCTGACCTGCTAAGTCGTGTCGCTGACCCTCCTAGCTGTGTTTGACCTGCGACAGTAGTGTCCTAGACCTACCTAGCTGTGTCCTGTCTCTCCTGTTCTATCCTGACCCGCGAAAATCGTGTCCTTGACCGACTACGCCGTGTCCCTCTTGACCAACGAAGGCCGTGTCTTTGACCAACCTCGTAGTGTCCCTCAAGGCCTGACCCGCACAGACGTGTCTCTGACCACCTGCGCCGTGTCCACTCACACGTACTCGACCGTGTCCCTGACCAGTAGAGTCGTGTCCTGCACCGAGCGCGCCCCGCACCGCTCAATGCAGACACCCACCGTGGAGGCCGAACACGTGTTCGGCGCGGTCCCGTCGACAGAGTACGACTACTACTACTACGACGAAAAGTACGTCAACGACGTCACTTATCTCGTCCTCCCTCTCCTGCTCTCCAAAAAGCTGTGCCCTGCCAAAGTAGTAGACGATCCGTCTTTCCCGGACTCCCTGCTGTGCTACATAGACATACTCCAGCGAGAGGTCCGCGTCTACTACAAGACGACCTTCCAGCTAGGCGCCGACTACAGCCTCACCGAGGAGCGCACTCCTGCCCGTGTTGTCCTCCTCGACCCGGCCCCGGAGGAAGACGAGCGGCTGAACCACACAACGCACGTCGTTCCTAGCCCCAAAGCGCCCTTCGAGTCTTGGAAGACTTTGGAAGAGCTGCGCAAGGAAGGGCCCGTTCTCAGCAGCTTCAACGGAAAACGCCGCCGCCGCCGTCGCAGCAGCCTTGAGTAGGCTGGCAAGCGTCTTTTCAGTGGCGAGAGCTATACGCCGCTAGACACACGCCGCCGCCGTCGCCGCCGTCACCACCGTCGTCGCCACTGCCGTCGCCACCGCCGCCAAGACCGCTATCAAAATGTCGAGCGATCGTGGTCGCGACGAGGAAGGCCAAGACTTTGGACAGCAGTTCGACAACGAAATGCAGAGGCAGGAGCAGCAGGCCCGCCGCGGGCCCGGCCGTCCCCCGTCACGTAGAGGAGCCCGTCGAGGCCGTGGCCGAGGCCGCGCCCCAGGGTGGTCAGTGAGACTCCAAACGCGTGATGAGACTGCACAGTCCGCTGATGATGAGCGCTCCGACACTGGAACAGATGGAGATTCCTATACATCGGACCGCTCTCGCTCCCGCTCTCGCTCTCGCTCCCGCTCCCGCTCTCCACACACGGGACAAGACGGCAACAGAGAGCGACATCACGGGACGGAGGAGGAGAGAGAGAGAACAGCAGAAAATGTAATGCGCTGCCGGCATTGTAATCAGGACAACCATACGTCTGATTACTGCAGGGAGTACAGAAACAGAGATAGAAGGCTAAGCTGGCAAGATGAAGAGCGTCACGCTTACCTTCAGGGGCGTGCTCGCTATCAGATGCCTGCGGGACACAGGGAACGCCTTGCACCTCAACAAGACGAACGCCCGCATGTCAGCTTCGTCCAACAGCAAGTAAAAGTCCCTCCGTTCGATGGCAGCACATGCTATTCCCTTTATCAAATGCAATTTGGAATAATTGCTCAGGATAATGGCTGGTCCGCGCAACAAAAGCGGACACATCTCCTACGTAGCCTGACAGGTAAGGCTACCCAGGCATTGGAAATCCTGACCAAACAGAAAAAGGAAATTACCTTTGAAAATCTTGACATTACACTGCAAAGAATGTTCACGATTAAACTGTCCCGAGGTGAACTAAAGAGGCGCTTCGAACAGCTCAAACAAGGGAGCGAAACCAGTATACGCGATTTTGCTCTTGAAATAGAGCAGGCCGGTAGGGCCTTCATGACTGCTGACCCAGAAGAACATATCCAGGAAGCAATGGTAGAAGTGTTCATTAAGGGGCTGCACGATAAAAAGGCAGCCCTTGCACTCACCTATGCCACGCCAGCCACCCTGGACGGCGCTGTGCACGAGCTGGAGAGGAGGCTTGACCTCCAGCTCGCCCTGGAGCCCCCACATAAGAGAGTGAGGATGCTTCAAGCTGAAGAAGCTGGCAAGAATGTCGCGGCTGAAGAAATGGTTTATGAAGACGAACCAGACGACGAAACATTTGCAGCCCTCGTCTCCGCCCTCAACGTCGCCACCGCGCCCAACACTGACGCCAACACCCAAACAGGCGGCAGAGGAAGCAGGGGCGGCAGGGGAGGCAGAGGCAGCCGCGGCCAAAGGGGAAGCCGCGGAGGAAGAGGCTCATCTCGAGGCACCTATAACAATAATGGAAATCAGAAAAGCGACCTCCATTGCACGTACTGCGACAAGAACAATCATACAGTCGAGTACTGCTACAAGCGGAAAGAAAGAGAGGGAGAAAAGTCAGAAATTGTGTGTTTCTACTGCAATAAGCCAGGACACAGAGCCGCTGAATGTCGCAGCAAAACTCGTGACATAGCCAATGGGACTTATCGTGGCCGTGGCTCACACAACGGGGAAGGAAATCGTCCCTGGTTCCCAGCCCCCAACATGCCCCCTGATATGTACCAGGCAGCTATGGCATGGTACAGGATGGGAAATGAAAGAGACCAACAAGGCAATCAAAGGCAACAACAAGCCTTATTGCCTCCTCCATCGGCCAACCCTTCCTCATCAACCCCAAGTACCAGCAAATTACCTTATGTCCCAAAAAACTAAAGGAAGCCCCGGTTGATAGGGCAACAACCGAGGCAAAGGAGGAACAACGAATGGAAAAGGAAGAAATTAATTCCACAGTGATTCCATCTCGGGCCCAGGAAAATCTGAAAAATAAAAATGAAGATGTTAGAACGAGGAAGAAAAAGAGGCAGGAAGAAAGGGAAAAGCCTTTCAAATGCACCCCCGAAGCGGACTGCAGAGCATGTAATATAAAGAAATTGGCACCGACACTAAAGTGCAAAATCGAAGGTAAAGAAACTAGCGTTGTGGCAGACACAGGAGCCACCATTACTGTTTTTAAAAGGACAGAGAGAGACCTCCCTAAATCAAAATTAAGGATGAAGGGTGCAACCTCACATACAGGCATACTGTATGGTCCAGTAATGACAAAAGTCACTATACAGGGTAAGGATTATAACTACCCAGTATACGAGGCTAACATTGAAGAAAATCTCCTTGGATTTGACTTCATGGAAAAATTTGATGCAACCATAAAGGTTAAAAGGCAGGAGATATACTTCGGAGACAACAAGGTACCCTTTCAATTGGGTAAATCTAAAGAAAGAGGAAACTTTGATAGTGGCAAGCTTTTCTATACAGTAAGGGCAGGAAAAGATCTGATATTAAGACCATTTGTGGAAAAAGAAGTCAGTACCTTTTTAGAGACTGATTTTCAGGCTGATGAGCTGGAAAGGTGTTCCAGCGAGTTTCTCGCAGAAAGCCAGACCAGAACTGACTCAGGAACTAGTAGTGCTCAGGTGCTGTCAACATCTGGGCTACTGCAGGGAAAGGGCCAGGAAGGTTGCACGCTATCTGCGGAAACAAAAGCATTTTCTGAGATTAAAAGGTCCTCTACAGAAAGAGACCATTTTAAGGTTTTTGGGTCCCCTACAAAGGGCGACCGTTTTGAGAGTTTTCAGTCCCCAAAGGAGGGCGACATTTCTGAGAGTTTGAAAACCGGTTCTTTTAGAAGTGATGATTTTTCTTTTGGAAGCCAGCCAATCCACCAAATGGAATTTAATGTCAGACTTGGACTGTTCTTGAATAGCAAAGGCACAGGCCCTATTGAAAATAAACTGACAAAGTTGCCAGCCACTGTAAGCACAAAGGCAGGGGTGGTTCCTTGCATCTCAGGCCCCATGACAGTATCTCTTACCAATTGGGGAGATAAATGCCTTAAAGTGCCCAAATATGCCATACTGGGAGAGGTTTATCTCCTTCATCCCATGGGAGACGACCACAACTCGAATGAAGATGAGAAATACGAAGAGGAAGAGGGAATGGTTGAGGTAAACTCTGTATCAGTATCAGAGAATATACCACGACCAGTGGAACACATAATAAAACCATTTAATGGGGTAGAGGTCGAGACAACTCCCTCTAAAGACCCCATACCTGAAGACACTCCTTTGCCAGAAGATCTTCAGAAAATGGTTGACAGGTGTAAAGCACTCACCTTGGAAGAGAGAAAGGCAGTGGAAGCCTTAATCAGGAAAAACCATGACGTTTTTGCGCCTGATAATTTCTCCTTCGGAAAATGTCCATGGCTGCAATTCAGGATTGATACTGGAGATCATCCTCCCATCAAACACAATGCCAGGCCAGTCCCGCTTCATTATAGACAAGAAGTTTATAATACGTTTGCCAAATACATCAAGATGGGAGCAATCAAGCCAAGCCAATCAGCCTGGGCATCACCAATTCTATGCGTGAAAAAGAAGACAGGAGAAATTAGAGTCTGTATAGACTACAGGGGTCTCAACTCAATAACAAGAGTACCTGCAATGCCCATACCTAGAGTAGGAGAATTACTCCAGCACATCGGAGGTAAAAAACTTTACCACAGTTTTGATCTGGCTCATGGTTACCACAACCTGGAGGTCCATCCTGATGACCAGCCGAAAACAGCCATAATTCTCCCCGAAGACCTAGGCCTCCCACATCGTCAATACGAATACACCAGGTTGGGATTTGGACTTTCCGCTGCACCTGGTGCCTTCCAGTATGTGGCAGACAGGCTTGTCACTCCAGCAGAGGAACCAAATCCAACAAACGATTTAGGCCCCACAGTAGTGGCCTATATTGACGACATTTGCATTGCTGGAGAAACATTCCAGGAAATGCTTCAGAGGCTCCAAGCCTTTTTCAACAGAGTCAGAGCAAGTGGATTTTTATTAAAGGCCAAGAAGTGTGAGCTCTTTCAGAAAGAAATTCCTTTCCTTGGTCATATTGTCTCTGAGTCTGGAATAAAAACAGACGGAAGCAAAATAGAGAAAGTAGTACACTGGCCTATACCAGAAAACCTAAAGGAACTTAGGACCTGGCTAGGCATGGTAAATTACTATACGAAGTACATACCTCAGATGGCAACCATTGCCGCCCCTCTTTATCATTTGTTGAAAAAAGGGGTAGAATATCACTGGAGTGAAGAATGCAATAACGCGTTTGAGAAGATCAAAAAGCAGTTGACTACTGCTCCCATCCTTGGCTCTCCAGATCCTTCCAAAGGGTCCTTTCACACTCACTACGGATTGTAGCCTCACTGGAATGGGGAGCCGTGTTGACTCAAGAGCAGGATGGAAAGGAAATCACCATAGCCTACTGGTCCAAGGCACTCACTGCACCACAAAGAAATTATTGCACAACCCACAGGGAATTGCTAGCCCTGGTGGAAGCAGTAAAAGCATATGACTATTACCTTGCTGGAGCGCCTTTCATTGTCAAATCTGACCACGCAGCTCTGCAGTGGCTCAAAACATTTAAAAATCCAACGGGCAAACTAGCTAGGTGGTTGGAACGCCTTGCCCCCTACAAGTTCCAGGTGGTGTATGAAAAAGGAACCAGAATTGGCCATGCTGATGCCCTCTCAAGAAGACCGGATCGACCCTGCAGTAAAGATTGCAGAAAATGCAATATATTAGAGGAGAGAGATGAAATTGCACAAATAAACCGTCTCTCAACTCTTTCAAATGGCAGTGATAAATTCACCATACTGCATACATACGGCTCCATTCTAGAAAGTCCGGAAGATTTGCCCATAGTCCACGCAGTAAGCCATGATGGAAAATTTGGCAAAGGGCTAGCCAGGCAACTGGAGCAAGAATTCCAACTCCGAGAGGACTTCTTGAAAGAAAAAGACAGAGGGTTCCCCGGCTATGTTGCCCTGCAAAGAGGAAACAGAATTATAGTGAATCTTATCACAAAATCAAGATATTTTCACAAACCAACTAGCACTGACGTAGAACAGGCTTTCCTCTTACTCCGAGACTGGCTGGAAGCCAACCACATATCAGAGTGGTGCCTGCCTGAACTTGGATGTGGTCTGGACCAACTGGAAAGCAGCCTCCTGCTCCAGATGCTAGTGAAGGTTTTCGGTCATACAGACATGACCCTGGTAATGTACCACTATGATCCTCCACAGGAATGTCTCTATGACATAGCGGCAGAAAAGACCTGCAACATGGAATGTGGACACTGTGAGCCAATAAAAGATACTGAAGATATCACAGTGAACTGGACAAGAATTGTTCCAGACGGAGTCTCCACAGAAGACATGATAAGAGAACAAAGACTAGACCAGGATATAATGCCTATTCTTGTGGCTGTGGAAGAAGGCAAACGCCCTCACCTAAATGAAATAGTAGGCCTCAGCAGCAGATCTAGATCACTGTGGCATCAATTTAATTCCTTATGCATGGATAACCAGCTCCTTCATCGAAGATTCGAGCATCCCAGTGGACTACCTGAAAAAGAAATACTCCAGTTAATATTACCCAGAAAATATGTGGACAGCACTATCCAGCATTACCACTCACAGTTGGGTGAGGTGAATCATTTTGGTGTTGCCAAAACACTGGGACATCTGAATAGGTTTTTCTGGTGGCCTGGAATGAGCACTGATGTGGCAGCCAAAATCTCAAAGTGCGAAAAATGTCTGAAATATAAAGGACCAATTAAGAAAGGCAAGGCCCCCTTGAAAATATTCCACGACGGAGTCTTGCATGGACGGTGGCATGTAGATGTGTGTGACATGCCAACTACCACGGACGGGTACAAGTACCTACTTGTCGCAGTGGAAGCCCTGTCCGGCTGGCCTGTCATGGTCCCCATGAAGAAACAAAATTCGGAAACGATCGCCAAGGCACTCATCGAGCACGTCTTCTCGGTGTACGGCGCCCCGATTTCCATCCTAACGGACCAAGGCCGAGCTTTCGAGTCCGAGCTCTTCAGAGAAATAATGGACCTCTACCACATCAAGAAGCTGCGGACATCAAGTTATCACCCATCTGCAAATGGAAAGGCAGAGAGGTGGATAAGAACACTCAAAAAGAGTATAGCCATGCTAGTAGGCAAAGCACAGCATAATTGGCCGGACTACGTACCCTTCGTAGCGCAGGCCTACCGCAGCCTCCCGCACTCGGCCCACAAGTTCTCGCCTTACGAAGTCCTTTTCGGCGCCCCGATGCGAACGCCATCCACCCTCACGCAGGGTATTCCCCCGCAAGCGAAGCTGCTCGAAAGCTATCCTTACGAAGTAAGAGAGGCACTTGGTCAAATACATGACGCGGTACGGACGATGAACAGCCAAGCTGCAACAAAAATGAAAGAGTATTATGATAAAACAGCAATGATACAACCATTTGTAGTAGGCGACAAAGCCCTACTTTATCGAAAAGTGAGAAAGTCGGGAGAATCCTTGAAATTAAAGGCACTTTGGGAAGGGCCGTTTAAAATAATCGGCATTCTAAACGACTGCAATGCCAGAATTGAGCGGATTGATCCGCCAAAAGAAAGGCTTATTGTACACATGGACCGACTTGCCCCCTACCCGAAAACCGACGACTCACCAGGAGCCTGGCTTAACTTTCTGGATTTAGCATAGCTCTTGCACTGAGAGAAGGACCCCGTCATCAAGGTGGATACCTCAAGCAGGCCACCGAGGGCCTGGAGAAGTACCTCCGACAACGTCGCCGCAATCAACTTAATCGGGTTGCGGGTACGCTCACGCGGCATTGTTGAGGGGCCTACGGCAGGCGCGTTCGACTGCCGCCGCCCCGAGAGTACGGCACGCAGCGCGCCGCCGCGCCCCGCGAGCATTGTTGTCGTGCACCTGCGCCGCGCCGCGCCGCGCCGCGCACACCCCGCGGCCGACGGCTTGCCCCCTCCAGGATGCACCCCCACCCTCTCCAGGACGCGGCCGAGCCGGAGCCGACGAAGGGAAGCTCAACAACCAAGCCGTCAGTCAGCGTTCAGCCACCGGCCTAGCCGTCTCGACCTGTCTTGCCTCGTGCGCCCCTGTGTTTTCCGTGTGTGTGTCGTGTGAAGTAGTGCCATGCCGCCTATCCCTAAGGAGAAGGTAGCAGAAGTGGTGTGCGGGATCCGCCTCAAGCGCTTGCGACAGCGCTACCAAGAGCTGTCGGGGAAGCCCGCGCCAGACAGCCTCACCGTGGCCGACTTGGATCGGCTGATCATTGAGACGCTCGTGGTCCAGCCGGAGCGCCCAACCACCCCGTGTCTCGAGCTACACCCCGAGGAGTTTGACGAGGACGCCCTCCTTGCATCCCCGCCTCGCACCCCGAGGCACAACCCGGAGGACTTCCCGGACGTGAGCGTCTGCAGCACCCCCGCCCCCGCCACTAAGCCAGCCAGGGTAGAGCCACCACCACCTATCCTGCCCGGCCCAGCTCCTACTGATAGGAGTCCTAGGCCTCCCAAGGTGAGGACAGCCCGGCGCCGTGACGTCCCGGACTTGTCCAAAGCAGCGCGGCAGCAGCTCGGCAAGGCAAAGAACCGCACTCAGCCCCCCATCGTGCTGCGAATCAAGAAGGTTGCCCTCAACAAGCCAGCAGAGCCGAGACACCCCGCCGGGCACACCTCCTCCCGTCCGCCACGCATCACGGAGTGGCAGATCCCTAGGAGACAGGGCGCACCCCGCCCAGCTCCAGCCGCCTCCAACACCCCCCTCACGGAGCCGGCAGCTAAGCCAGCACCTGCCCATCCCAGGAGCCAGCGCGACGGTCGCGACAGGCGGCGCGGGAGCAGACCACCCCCGAGGCCCTCCAGGCAGCGACCCTCCCGACCAGCAACCTCGCCAGCACCCCCGATGGACGACCTGGTGGTCACCATCACCACTGACACCACCAGGAGCGTCTCTCTGGAGGAGGCCCCAGCCTCGCCACCAACTCTGCACCTACCCGACGAGCCGTGCGAAGGGCTCGCCAATTTGTTCGGCGACCTGGAGCTCAGCTCAGTGCTGAACCCGAATGCGGCCGAGTTCACCCCCACGGCTCTCCAGCAGGCCGCCCCCGAGGCTGCACAGCTGGTCGCCCCAACTGCGACCCCAGCGACCATCCCTGCATACTTTACGGCCGGGTATGTGGAAAGAGCAGCAAGAACAGCCCCTGGCATCCTCACCCCCTGCTAGGCCCGCCCCTGGAAAGGCCCCACGAAAGAATCAAAGGTGCCCTCGCTGCAGAGGGCGAAACCATGATTTTGAAAACTGTAGCAGGCCCTCCAAGGTTTTTCTCCAGCAAACCGAGAAACTTCTTGGTTTTTCAGTTGCCCAAAAGCAACCAAAGAAAAACTCTAACCTGCCCAGCATCACAGAGATGCTTCAATTAATTCAGAGGATGGCACCCCCACCTCCAGCATAGTGACATGTGTTTCTGAGTGAAAGTGCGAGTGAATGAAATAGTTTTAAGTATGAATTTGAATGCGTGATCTGTTTTAACCCTAGATTTTAGTTTCCATTGTTTTTCCATTTTTCTTTTTCCATTTTCTATTTTGCTTATTGTTTGTTTTCTACTTTTCTATTTTTTTTTATTTTCTTTAAATTTAACTTTAACTTCACTCGTTTTCTTCTCCACTTTTCACTTTGCACTTGTTTTCCTTTAATTTTAACCTCCTACTTTAGTTTTGTCTATCTTTTAGTTTCACTGTGTTTTGCACATTTTAACCTTAAATTCAGTTTCACTGTACATATTTTGCACTTTGTTTTAAATTTGAATAATTATCTTTGTTTTAAAAATGAAACCACCATTTCCTCTGTCTCTCCTAAACCTGATACTAACAGCTAAAACCCAGATAAACACGCCAACTGAACTGTGTCACTACCTGTTCTAATTGCGCTCAGTCTTAAATGTGTCCCTGACCTCTAAGGCTACACAAACAAAGAAAACGCGACTGATGTGTCCTCGACCTCTAGTTCGCTAGGCAAAATTTTACGATTTCACTGTAATGTGCTGAAAACCTCTACAGATGAGTCAAACACTAACACGCAAAAATGATTCATCATCGGTGTGTATCAGAACCTCTGATGATAAATCATTAGACGGATCGGCCAAGTGTGTCTCTGACCTCTTTTGACTTCGTCAAAATAGGAGAGACAAAGCGAACTTAAAAATTTGAGAAACTAACGTTTAAAATTCTAAAACTTTTCTTTAACGGATTCGCCTCTCAACTTTGGGAGAGAGTGGTTCTAGTAACGATTCAATTAACAAATCTAAAGAAGGAGAGAAACTAACTAAAGTTAAAAATACTTACCTCAATGGCTCAGTGTTAAAATCCTCTCAGCTCCTTGGCAGCAATTCAAGTCATTCCAATCCTCTTAAAATTCTTCAGTTCAGTAATGCCAGATAACCTAAACAAATAAGTAAAACAAAAATTAATTAAATGAAATTAAACTCAGAAAATTCAATCTTACCTCAAAAGGTTAAAACTTATCCGCTTACCTTTTAAATCTTGCTATCCGAAATCCAAAGCAACTCTAACCTTTCTTGGCCAAGTTGAAAGTCCGGACTGTAACGGCTCCTGAGTCAAACTTGCTAGTCTCCGCTATCGCTTTCCAATCTAAAGGAAATTTCAAAGGCGTCAGATTAATTATTTCTACTCGCCAGAATAAAAACTAAAGTCTTACCTTTAAAGATTAAATCCTCAGTACGTCTCTTGCATTCTCAGGCCGGCTATCCCGCCAAATTCTGTTACGGGCAGTCTGGACCGCTGACGTCACACAGCTGCCTATTACAACTAGAGCTTATTGGCAGTCGGGTCTCCAATGTTTACAAGCAAGATGTACTGGATGTCAACAAACGTTAAAGTAATACCTTGAGCCATAAAATCCTTTATGTGACAAGTACAGTTTTAGTTTTTACATAAATTGAATACTTCCTTAGTTTCTTCTTGAATAACTCTTGTCAGTTGCTTTGGATAAAGGCACTCGTAGCCTTTGGTAGAACCCTAACCTCTAGCCTGGTGAGAAGAAAACCTTTTGGAAATGCTGAATCTGCATACTGAAGACAACAACGCAGATCTCGACCGACTCGACTAGAAAGACTACCAGCGAACAAACATCAACGCAGAATTCAAGTGGACAGGACCGCCAAACCAAAGTTACGTATGGTAAAATGTCAACTTAGTTAAGATACTTAGGAACGAGATGGTGTCTTAGATAGGTTTAGACAGTGGTAGGATGACACCAAGGCAACCCTTAATTCGAAAGAATTAAAGGTAGTTGTAGGACAATTAATCTGTGCAAAGCTTTTGTCTGTTTCTTATGTTACAGCCCAGCATCCACTAACCCTTTGTGATCGAGTCCCTCAAGTGGCTAACAACGGCATGTGTCAGTCCCTACTGCAGAGGGCATCTGCTAGTTTCCCCTTGACACGACGTAGTGAATGGACTTCGATCTACCCTTTATTTTAATTTTTGTTTAAAACCTGCGTTCCTGTGACCTCTGGTCTGACAAACCGAGATCAACACACGTGTGTATGGGCGTTTGGTTCTTACAGAACATCATGCGAAGAACCAAGACAACTCATCAATTTAATTTAAGATTTCCCTTTAACTTCTTGTTCACGAATTAATTCTTTCATCGAAAAGTTTGTATAACTTCACTCAGATCTAACGTCACTCATTGCATTTGTTAAAGTTCTTCAAACGGGCTATTCGAGACTTTTCTAAGGAGGGAGTGGTGTTGTGAATAGCAGTTTTATTTACAAAGGACTCTTTAACCTAACCTGCACACACCTATGGCCGCAGCCATCTTACCTTACTCCGACTCCAAGGTCTCTACAATGCCTGCCCCTACTCTTTTTGTTTCCTTCTACCCCCACTCCAACCAGCGCCCGGCCGGCGCTCCCCTATAAATTAAACCCCCGCTCAGCTCTCGTCGCCCAGTCTTGAGCTGTCTATTGTAGAAGCCAAAGCTACCAATAAACAGACTAAGCCTGCTTTCTTCGCCTCCTTTGTCAAAACCACCAGTCACAACACCATATTCCGACATATTTTGATATTTGTAAACATTTTTGACAATTTTTGATATTCTTTGACATTTTTCGACATTATCCCTCATTTTTCGATATTTTTCGATGTTTTTCGACATTTTCCATATTGTTCGATGTATCTCAACATTTTTAAGATATTTCGAGATTTTTCGACTTTTTTGACGTATTTCTACATATTTCGAAAATTTTCGACATATTTCGACAGTTTTTGAAATTTTCGACACCCCTCGACGCATATATCGTTAAAATCGTTTCGACGAGCGTAATTCAGTTTTGCCAACTGCTGCCAAATAAAGTCCGAGTTCGACCGTTCCATCTGAGGCCGAACTCACGAATTTCGACATTTTTCGAGATTTCTGACTCCACTTTTTTGCCAAATAACTGACCGTTTAGTCACTACCGGCACGTTTTCAAAGCAGAAGGGAGGGCTGTAGTTTCGGTGGTTCACCGTTACAAACTGCCTCTTTCCGAAGAGAATGCCTTTACGGGCCGCAGGCCCGATCATTTACAAGCTAAGAGGACGTTCTGTGTGACTTAGGGGTCGGGCCGAAGGCCCGACCGAACGCCGCCGGCAGGCCAAGCAGGCACGGCCCCTGCCGAACGGAGTTGCCAGCGTAGCAAAGCGGAGCTGGCAACGACGTTTGGTGGAAGGGCGGGCCTGCTTGTTTAATTAGTCTTGGTTAGGTTAGGTTAGTTTAGGTTGGTTTTGTATTTTTTTTTACCTTTTCCCAAGTTTTTTCATCCGTCTTGGTTAGGTTAGGTTAAATTAGGTTGGTTTTCTGTTGATTTGAAAGATAGGAAAACATTAGAAGAAGGTTTATAGTTCATTTTATTATGTGGATCATACAATAATAAATTTTCATTACCTACATTCATTAAAAAACATGCATTAAAAACAAACAAACAATGAATTTATATATGTCTATTTTGTGTTTTTAAAATTCAATTGAAATATTTAAACACACTCAGCCTAAAAATGCTCAGCATTCTACTAGTTGTGTATTGTTTTTGCACTTTTTATTTTGCGGGCAGTGACATGAGCCCAGCTAGCTCAGTCGGTAGAGCATGGGACTTCTAATCCCAAGGCCGTGGGTTCAAGTCCCACGTTGGGCGAGCGTCCTCTTTTGCCCCTGAAGACGGCGGGTCCACGTTACCATCCTTAAACGAAAGGGCAGAGGAGCTGGAGGAGCAAAGAAAAAGTCGTGCCGTGACCAGGATTCGAACCTGGGTTATCGCGGCCACAACGCGAGGTACTGACCACTATACGATCCAGTGGCGGATCCAGCACGGCCCGGAGGAGGGGGCAAATGTAGCGGGTTGCCTACTTTCAGGGGAATTCGATCTAAAATTTGTTTTTGTTTATAATTTCGACCGATGCGCACTAGGAAATGCGTATACATGACATAATTTTCCTTTACCCTTCCCCCTTTTCCCTCTCTTCTTTTCCCTTTTCTCCCTTTTTTCCCCAATTTTTGACAGGGCGGCTGAGCCTGAGGGGCAATTGACCCTTTGCCCCTGGATCCGCGCTTCATACGATCACGGCTACACGACGGCTCATGCACTGGTGTCGCCGCCGCCGCCGCCGCCGCCGCCGCTGTTGCCGCCCGTGCAGTGGCGGTTTTAAGTCCGTCTGAAGCAGTGGCGGTTTTAAGTGCCTGGGACGGTTGTTCCAAAAGTAGTGCGGGTTGCCTACCTTTAAGGCGTTTTACCATATTTTTTCGTGCATCAATTTTTATTTTTTGGAAGCAGTACAAGTACATACAACACTACAATCGGACAGGAACCATAAAAAAGAGAAAGGTAAGTGGTAAGCATGAAGATTACCTTACTGTGAGAAGTTACTAGTTAGTACCAGAAGTAAGTTCACAGTATTACATTAATTAGATACTAACATAATCAAAATCAAATGGCAAGTTTTTGTTTCCCTTTCAGATTTTTGGCTGCAAATCTGTCAATAACCTTTTCCTTGTCTACAGGTATGTCCCTGTGGACGGCAAGAAGTGCAAGTCCATTCAGCCTGTCATTCTTCATAACCGATCGCAGGTAAGTTTTAAGCCGACGCAACGTCGAAAAAGACAGTTCTGCTGTTGCAATGCTGGATGGCAAAGCAAGAAGAACCAACAGCAGCTCTCTTATGATGGGAAACAGGTCTGCATCGCATTCATCGATGCTTCCAATGCATGTTGAAGGAATAACTTTGTTTTGGTCCTTGTGTCGAAGCCATCTAGCGCGCCAAAGGCCCCACTCCGCCTAGAATAAGAAAAAAAAATATGCGCAAATCGTTAAAATGAAACCCTTTTTGTTATGGTTAATTTTTTGTGCTTTTAGGTTTTTAATTTCACCACCCTCTTACCTACCTTGAGTTTGTGCAGTAAGGTAGACCTAGGTGTTTCTAACAGGCTCTCATACTTTTCTGCGTAGTGCTCTAATGCTGCCTTTGCTCCGTTTTCATCTTCCAGCATCACAGATGGAATCAGAAGATTTAATTTAAAGCATTCAAGTACTTCTGGAGATAGTCTGAGTTTTAGGTCGACAACAATGTTGTCGATCATTGCATTGTAAACTGTCTGCCGATAGAAGGATTCCGCATCTGCCGTTGGGTGGCGCCCACGACCTGCAGATCTGGGTAAGTTTTGAAGGTCTATATCATGTTCCTTTGCAAGGTCCTCAGCTTCTTGGAAAAGAACACCGAACATTTCTTCCGAATTTCGGCGTTTTTCCTCTAAAACGCTGATGGTATCTTGTACAGCATTTAAAGCTTGTTCCATGTCAATTACTTCTTTTTGCAGAAATCTGGAGAGAGATACAGTGCTGGAGAGAACGTCCCGCAGACACACAAGAGTGACAATGAACTCGGGCTGATGTATTACTGTGATTAACGTGTTTGCCTTTCCTGAACTATCAGTATCTTTCCACTTGCAAATGGAATGGAGTGCAGCAGTAACTTCAGAGAAACCATCATGAAACACCTGAACTGCTTCGTGCCGTTCAACCCAACGTGTTTCGCACAATTTTGGGAGGCAGCGATGGAAGGTCTTAACAAGACGTCTGTGGTCTCTTGGACGATGCTCTGAAAAAGGCCCCAACCTCTTTCATACTGTGAACAGCCTTTTTGACCGCCGGAACGACCGAAGCCTTGGAAATGGACAGGTTAAGGATATGGTTCTGGCAAGGAGCTCTAACCGCATTTACAGCAGTTTTTTGTATTTCTTGTATTGCCCCAACATTCTCTGATGTGTTGACGGAGCAGCCATCAGCACCAATTCCAACACAATAATTTGGGTTAAGTCCAATTCGAAGCATACATTGAACCACTACTTTTCCCAGGTTGACGCCGGTAAGTGATTGCTCGATGTCTTCCGTTTCCGCATCGACACCATCGTCATCTTCATCTTCGACATCATCAGGATCTCGAGCGTCATCATATTCACGAACTTGCATCTCTTCAAGAACCTGTCTTCCATCAACGAACCTCAGAAAGTCTTCCCTCACAACATGTTTCTTCATATGGTTTCATCAAAATGTGAGTACCTTACAAATAGAGAAAGCTGAGATAAATGGTTTATATCGGGAGTTTCATCAAATAATATACTGTAATACTTGGTAGTTGAAATTCGTTCCATAATTGTAGCAACTATTTCTTCTCCGCAACCTTGAATTATATCGTTTTGAATGACCTTGCTCTGATACAAATTTCTTTTTCCAGCTGTTTCCAAGTGCTGCGCAACACGGATGTCCCCGCATTCCTTTCTAAATGTCATCAGCTCAAGGAAATTTCCTCTGTTCATGTCAGTTTGGCAGGAGTTAACGGTGCTCTCTCGGTGACCACGCAGAGCAAGTCCTTGACGTCCGAGAAAAACTACATTTTCTACAGAGCACATCAGTCGTTCCCGATTTTCTTTCACTTAGCGACTGTGGTAAGTGTCGAGTTGGCTAGAAACATCAGTTCTTCCTCTAGAACGTAAAAATTCTTTAGCGTCTAGTACGGCAGCAGTGTGGTAGTCACATGCAGCGTGACTCTCAAGGTCCTCCTTTGCACCAAATAGCTTAAAAAACTTGGTAAGTGGCTTTGTTACAAGATATCCAAGAGACGCTCTACCCCGCCCACCGCTCCTTCCAACAACGAAGAATGGGCAATACCTGCAGTATAATCCTTTATCCATGTCTGAAAAAGCTAACCAATTGTATTTTTGCAGATGCTGGTGTCCGACATAGCAACGCCTTTCCTTTCCGTTTGATTGACGTACCGAAAACGGAAAGTCGTACGATGGTGGCGGCACCCAGGGATTTTCCAGAAGGCGCTGGAGCGTAGCTTTGTCTATTTCAGAAACTGGTATCTTGGCGTAATAGCCCACATCAAGAGAGGAAGCCCAGCGCGCCTCACTGACCTGCCCCTGTGATTCTAAAGCAGCTGAAGGGGCCGGGGATGGGGCTGGTAAGTCTTGTATATCTACACTTTCTAAAAGATACAGGAAAGAAAAGAAAATACCAAAAAATAAATAAATGAAAACCAACTGCGTTGCAAGTTTATACAGTTACGGCATATCCCAAATCCATTCCCATTCTACACACCAAACACAACTTCCGGCTCCGTTGCCCGAGCGTCAAGAGGACCACCATCACACATAACACCACCAGACGAGGGACAAGGATCACCACCACATGCACCACCAGTCACTTTGGCGGGTGAACGTGGAGGTGGTGGTAGTGGTGCAACAGGCACAGGTTTGAAGAAATTTGTGATTTTCCTCTTTTTGCTACCTCCACCGGATGAATCCTGATCCTGTTATAAAGACACGCAAAGATTGCGGAAAGTTGAACAGGCAGGGAAGGGAAGAAAATGAAACCAAACCATCGCGAAACATAGAACATGAAGGAACAATAATAAACGCGTTATTTCCGTCCAAAACCGGCACCAACAGTAAAAGAAGACTGTTACGTCACGACGTAAAAAGAAAAAAAAAAGAAAAAAAACACACACCGACACCGTTTGTGATTGTGAATACCGTACCATTCTGGTAAATCTGAAACCACAACGTAGAAGGAAGAAGCACTAGCACTGCACTCACCATATTGGCCGATCGGGGGACGGGCAGGATCCAGGGCAATGAGATATGAGTAGTGGACAGCAAATACACACAACACAAACAATAAAAAAAAAAAAACAGACCACGCGACCGTGACCAAAAAGTTCCGGAGCGCCGGAACTTGAAAGCAGATGATACGTATGGTAGATGTACCTACGCGTCGCAGGCTGCAGGGAAGCGGAGCGCTGTCGCGCTGGGCTAGGAGGGGGGAGGCGCGGGGCGGGAGGGGGCACCGGCCCGGCGGCGCGGCGGCCCGGCAGCACAGCGTCCCGAGAGGTGGCGTGGAGTAGTGAGGGGCGCGCGCCGAGCGCGCGCCGAGCGAAATTTTCCCCCCTGTATATAATATAATGCCACACTAGCTGCTCTCTGCTCGCTGCGCTGCTCTCTGCATACTGCTCGCTGTATGACAGTACAAGCAGGCTGATACCTTCGTATCATCTGCTAAAAAAAACTCGTGCGCCGCGCCGTGCGGTGTGCCGAACGCCGAGTCGAACAGCCGAACTCGTGAAGACACTCCAGTCGAAACTTGTCGCAACGTGCGGACGGACGGGCGCGGGGCGGGGCGCGGGGTGGGGGAGCTTGCAGCGTGCAGGGCAGCGGGCGGCGGTGGTGCGGCGCACCGGCAGCGGCGCGGCAGTGGCGCGGCGTGGCGTGGCAACAACAATGTGAAGTCAGACGACACGTCGTACGTCGCCGGTCGACTCGGACTCGACGTCTCACGGCAAGTCCTCGTAGCTCGCCCACCCGCCAGTCAACAAACGCCAAGATTTTCAATATTTTAATTTTTTTCGGACCAATTACCAGCTACCTACACCTACGGAGGGAGGGGGGGGGGGGGAAGGGGGGACATTACCCCCAGTTCCCCCCCCCCCTAAAACCGCCACTGGTCTGAAGGGGGGTGAGAAGCACTTCAGGTTGCCTACATACAGGAGTTTTGTCGTGCAAATTGCCTACTTTCCAGGCGGCTATCTAGGGCCGATGGGCATTACCCCCAGTTCCCTCTCCCTAAAACCGCCACTGGGAGGTCCCCGAGGAGTCCCTTGAATCTCCGGAACTGTCGCTTGAACTGTCTCCGGAACTGGATTCATCCTTGTTGGTTTTTTTTACTTTTGTTTTGGTGACAGGTGGGGTGGTTGATTCTTGTGAGCTCTACTCCGCACTGTCTCCGGAACTGGAGTCATCGTTGTTGGTTTTATCAGCTTTTCCTTTGTTGACAGGTGTTCCTGTGGACCGTATCAGGCCGTCGAGGTTGATCGCGTCCTGCCCTTCTTCGATTGACATCTCCAGCTAAAAAAAAAGGCAGGGTAAGTATACGGGTAAGTAAAAAATTGTATTGTTTAGTAAAATCTAATAAATCTAATAATTAATTTAATTTGAAAAATGAAGGAGTGATTACCCTTTGTTCTATATGTTCGCAGATTTCCCAAGCCTCTGCAGGGCAGGTGTTCTCTGGAATGTGGAGAACACTACCACCTGGTAATTGAACTGGAACACCTACAAGAGCTCTAACTGGACTTTGGACAGAGTCCTGGCTGTCAACGGTTTGAGCTGGTTCTGGAGATGCTTCTGGGTGAGTTTCCACTTCCGCACTGGCTTCTGCTTCCGGTAAAACGTCAGCCTCCACACTGGCTGCTCCTGTAGGTTCAATTTCAGTCACCGTAAATGCTGGTCCTTTCTCTGCTTCTGGATTTGATCTTAGTGAAGACTCTGTAACAAACAAAATAAAATGCTAATAAAGGTTGCTTTCCTCTGTGCTGTACTTGAAAACTTATTTAATTTTACCTATCAAGGGCTCTTCAGAAAAACTTAACGGTTCTGACTTCGGTTCCGTCTCTAAATCTGGTTCTGTTCAAAACGAAACAAAGTGTTAGAAAAAAGTCCCTCTCTCTTAAACAGTATTGCTTGTTATAAAGGTTTACACTAGTAACTCTAAAACTAACAAGAATGTACATGTAATTTATGTAAAGTTACCCGCAGCTTAAGGTGCGTTATGCTAGGACACCGTTAGTTTAAGAGTTACGAATATTTTTTAGACCCTTAAAATGATGAAGTTTTTACGTTACAAAAAAAAAAAAATTTACGTTACAAAAAAAAATTTGTTACAAAAAAATTATGTTACAAAAAAAAATTTACGTTACCAAAAAATTTTTACGTTACAAAAATAAATTAAGTTACAAAAACATTTACGTTACAAAAAAAAATTTTACGTTACAAAACAAAATTTGTTACAAAATAAACATGCCAAAGTTTTTAAGATGGGGTGTTCGATGTCGGTTTCGTATAGGCCTCCCACTAGGGGGGGATAGGATTTTCCGTTAAAAATTCTAACGAGCGTAACAGCATGCCTCCTGGGCGCGCATGGAAATGCTGTAAAATGTCAGGAGCGGGATTCGAACCCGCGATTCGCTGATCTTAAGTCTGCTGCCTTAGACCACTCGGCCATCCTGACATCCTACCTTTATTCAGGCGCGGGGTGCGGGAGGTGCGGGGCGGGGCGTGGGTGCGGGGCGCATAGCACTAAATTATTTCGTCATGATATTTTAGTACACTAATTTAAATATAGGCAGCGTTAGTGTCGCTGTTTGACGCGTATAAATTCAGTGGCACAACCGGACAGATTATCATTCCAGCGTGTGTGACAGTCCTGTTCACTTCGTAAGCCATGGAAGCCAAGCGCCCTGCTAGTGACAGTCTTGACGAGCCAGTTGCAAAGCGCCGTCTCTCTTTTCCTTTGCGGTACAAGGATTTGGTGATTGATTTGGGTGAAGAAGGTAGCTTGGATCTGACTCCAGCACTAGACCTTCATCCTCAGGTGTTGGCTGCATCACCAAGTAATAGTCAGGCCAGGCCAGACTCTCTTGTACTCCCTAGAGAGGTCTATGCCAAGAATTTCCCCATCATCAAAAATGGGCTGAAATATTTTAAAATTGGTGTAGATCTCAATACCTTTACACCTTACGTGTCACTGGTGTCAGAAACCACTAGTAAAACCATACAACTTTCCATGGTTGAACTCTATGACCTTGTTTCTGAAGAGACATATCCCATGGTTCTTGAAAATTTTGAGTCCAAAAAGACAAAGCCAGTTCAATTTGGTGATGTACTAGTTAGCATCAAAGCTTATTCAACTACAAATAATGTCTGCATTGAAAAAAAGAATATTAAAGTTTATTTTGCCATGTCATCATGGAAATTCATTCAACGCATTAAACAGCTGATGAAGACTTATCTAGGTGATTGTGAAACTCAATGTTTCTATGGTACCTCAAATATTGTACCACTAATGACCCATGCAAAGACTTTCTGCCTACCCCTTGCTAAAAAAACTAGGTAAAATGCCAGAATGTGAGCTGTTCACAACTCTTAGCAATGCATTTGATGTGCAAAGTATTTTCTTTCCTGAGCATATCAAACAAGAAATGCTAGCTTACCATCTTGAGTTCCTGAGAGACACTCTTCTTCAGGATACTTAGATCTGGTATATTGGTTTGAATAGGCCTCCCTCTAGGGGTGGATAGGATTTTCCATTAAAAATTCTAACGAGCGTATCACCAAGCCTCCTGGGCGCGCATGGAATTGGTGAAATTTCTTTTTAGAAAAAATAATTCAAGTTTGGTTTCTCTATAAAACCTAAGATTTTTGACTTAAATCAAATTTTTTTGCTGGAATACATTCAGTTTAACATAGTCTTGGATTTTGAAAAGGATTTAGGAGTGAGAATCGTTTAGATCTGTTTGGTGTCAGTCAGCACCATGCTCAAGATAGAATGTTACATTTTCCGTCGCCTCAGTTGCGAGAAACTTACTTTTGAATAAAAATACAAGTCCCAGACAATAAATTCTTGCTTTCAATCATGGAGACTCACTTTCCCTTTGTGATTTTAATGGATATAACCATGAGAAATGATATTTACTTTGAATTTCATGTCTTTGGAACTTTACCAAAAATTCAACTTATCTCACGGTCTAAAACCTAAGATTTTTGACTTCAATCAAATTTTTTTTGCTGGAATAGATTCAGTTTAACATAGTCTTGGATTTTGAAAAGGATTTAGGAGTGAGAATCCTTTAGATCTGTTTGGCGTTCAGTCAACTCATGACTCAGGTTCTATTGACTCAACTTCGGAATCATGACATTTGAAGAAAAGTACAAGTCCAAGACTCTATATTCTTGCTTTAAATCATGGAGACTCACTTTCCCTTTGTGATTTTAATGGATATAGCCATGAGAAATGATATTTACTTTGAAATTTCATGCTAAATTAACTTGTAAAATAATTAAAGTTGTTTTACCCACTAAAACCTAAGATTTTTGACTTAAATAAAAATTTTTTGCTGGAATAGATTCAGTTTAACATAGTCTTAGATTTTAAAAAGAATTTGGAAAAGAGAATATCATAAAAGTGTTGGCGTTCAGTCAACACCATGCTCAACAAACAATGTCACATTTTCCGTCGACCCAACTTCGGAATCATGACATTTGTAGAAAAGTACAAGTCCAAGACTATATTCTTGCTTTAAATCATGGAGACTCACTTTCCCTTTGTGATTTTAATGGATATAACCATGAGAAATGATATTTACTTTGATTTTCATGTCTTTGGAACTTTATCAAAAATTCAACTTATCTCACACTCTAAAACCAAAGATTTCTGACTTAAATCAAACTTTTTTGCTGGAATACATTCAGTTTAACATAGTCTTGGATTTTGAAAAGGATTTAGGAGTGAGAATCGTTTAGATCTGTTTGGTGTCAGTCAACATCATGCTCAAGATAGAATGTCACATTTTCCGTCGACCCAAGTTTGAACAAGGTTAAGGGGATTATAATTGAAACAACTGTATGCAAATCTAGATGTTTATTGTTTTTCATTAAAAAAATGATTTTAATTTTAAAAAATCCCTGAAGGCAAAAAAAAATTACTTTACCAGGGGCATTGCCCCAGACGCCCCCAAATTGATCCTCGGCCTCGCCTTCGTCGCCCACGACCCCTTGGGTTGAGCGGGGATCTGTGAACATTTGTACATGTTATGAGTCACTACTAATTTTCTTTCATGGGCGATACCTTTGATGACCTTCATACTCACAACCGGGATGGGGTGTGGCTCCTCTTGGAGAAATGCGTAAATGCCCGCCACGGGCTTGGGCTGGGGCTGGTTTTCTTGTGAAGACGTGCGCGGGGGCAGGAGGCCGCGCCTACAGGCAGTGGTCTGGTGGGCACCCTGATGCATGCCTGGAACATACACACAAACACATGTAACATTGCACTCTTACGCGCGCGCGCACACACACTCTCTCACACACACACACACACTCACAACTTACCTCCACCGCCGGCTCTGCCGCAGGGTCGGCCGGGGCAGGGGCTGCGGGGGCCGGCTCAGGCGAGGGCGGGGGTGGTGGGGGCGGTGGGGGTGGGGATGCTGGGAACTGAAAACGAAATGCAAGAAGTCAGTACCGAGTGACATCCACACAAAATCCTTGGTCACCTGAGGGTGAACTTACCCCATCGAGGGCGTCCTCCGCCTCAGCATCGAACTCCTGGGGCCGCTCCTCGCAGCTTCCGAAGGACTGTAAAAGACGGTCATAAACATCCCCTGATGAGACGACCCGACGTCTTTTGGACAAAAACGCGACGTCGTGTTTAAGTTGTATTTTGAAACAACACTACGGGAATATGACGTCGTATAATCGCTCGTGACGCGACCAAAGGACGAATATGGTCGTGTTTCGGTGAGATTTGACCCAGGACCAGACCTACATGGTCAGGTAGTGAGTTTTGTCAGACGGCAACTCGACGTCGTGTGTGCGTGCTCCGAGAGTCAACGTCGTGTAGCACACCTAGCACGACTTGTGACGAGTGTCGTATGCGACCAAAACAGGATGTCATAGGTATCTGTCGTCGTGTAGCACACCTTGCACGACTTGTGACTAGTGTCGTATGCGACCAAAACAGGATGTCATAGGTACCTGTCGTCGTGTAGCACACCTTGCACGACTTGTGACTAGTGTCGTATGCGACCAAAACACGGCGTCGTGTGCACGCCAGAGAACGGACGTCGTGAAGTATACCTCTCACGACTTGCGACCAGCGTCGTGTGTGACAAAGTTACACGACGGAGAAAGCGCTCTAGCGTCGTACACGACCATGGTCTGACCAGAATACGACTTAACGCATACCTCATACCTGCAAACGCTATTTCGGAGAACGGGTGGGGGAAGGAAGAACAGCACCAATAATAAAAGGTCCCGTAATTGGTCGATTGGTTTCTCCCTCTATCTGTGCAGGGTAGTGGGGGAGGGCGCCTGACCGAACACGGGCCCTTTTCTTAGACATCCAGTTAACTAGCGAGCCTTTAAACATCAGCCTTCATGGATCACAAAAACTAACACTCAATACATTTAAAAAAGTAATTTTAAAAAAACAAAAAACAGTGGATCATGTAAATATTCAGAAGAATATTCATGACATTTAGAATGCTCAAAAATTATATTTGAATAAAGACCAATGAAAATTACACAATCTTAAAAAATTGTATACATAGAGATGTATAGAACATTAAGAAAAGTGATTTTGTCACATAACAATAAAACACCAAATAAAATATAAATGTAAAAAGAAAATAAAGATGTCGAACTGTCACAAAATCTGTAAATCTTCATACCAAATAATCATGTCTTTCCAGCATCAGAAGACAAAATAAAAATTTTAAAATTCTTTAAATAACTTGACTTAATAAATTGGTTTAGATATCAAGAAAACAGTACTAACATAAAAATCACATACATATAGTCACATTGCATTAAGTCAGTCGTCGGCAGGGGATGAATCTTCAGAAGAACTTCCCACCTTTTCATTGTCTCCTTTGTTCTTCTTAGGCAAGCGCTCATCATCATCTGAGATATCTTCTGAAGAACTTTCTTCTTCTTTGTTCTTCTTAGGCATGCGCCCATCATGGTCTAAGTCTGAATCTTCTGAAGATTCACTAATGGCTCTCTTCTTGGATTTCCTGCTGGCTTTGCCTCTAACAGAAGTGTCGACAGATGATTCACTCAAGGACCTCCTAGGCTTCCTACTGGCTGTTGGCTTTCTAACTGTTTTTTCCAAATATCCATTATTCTTTAAATAATTAGTAAGGCATTGGGAAGTGTAGTTCTTGATGGAAGAACAGATATTATTTGAGTTAATGTCAACCTTAGCCATATTTTCCCAGCCAGGCAAAGCCTTGAGGATTTCTAGAGAATTAGAAGCATACCATTACTGCATGTTCAATAAAACAGGTACAGCAACAAAGTAAAGCAGGATGAGGATGAGAACTTACTTTTTATTGCTTTAACTTCATTATCAGTAATTTTAAAAATTTTAAGGCCAGGAGGGGCTCTTGCAGCAACTCCCGACAGGAAATGTTGGTGGGTTTCACCTTCATACATCACATCTATTATTCGGGCAACACGCCTTCCAAATGTGTTTCCCTTAGCTGCGTCAAGTAGGTCTCCCTTGGAGACAATTATTCCATTGCCGCAATAAACCTAAATAAAGTTAACAAAGTGTGAGTAAACTGTCTCAGAAAAGCGGCAACACACAATAAATACAAGTTACCTTGCCCTCTGGCACATCAATTCTGTCACTTCGATGTGATTCAACTAAAAAAGTTTCATCTTTCAGGAAGTTTTTGTCAGAGATAAAAGTTCCTGAAAAGAAAAGGAAGAAAACCATCATATTTTTAAATTTATTAGCCGGGAAATATAGGAATGTATAAACTCGAAGGTTCATGTATTCCCCCTTCATTTTTCTCTTAAATATAACAGGAGGTGTCTTAGAAAATTAATTGGAACCATACCTTTCAAGTTTGCTTGAAGGAGGTCCAGCATCTCCTTCTTTGTCAGTCCCTCAGAATCTCTGACCTTGGCAAGTTCATCATTCAGGTCTTTTATTGTTTCTTTTGCTGATTGCAAATCAGACTTAGAAAGATCAAGTTGTTTTTGAAGGTGATTTATTTTTTGCTTAGCTTCCTCAATATCAGATTCATAGAGGACACATTGCAAACAGGATTCCCGTACCTAAAACAATTAAGAATCAATATTCAAAAGTTGGAGGAACCTTTCAATTTGTTTCAATGTACTGCTTCAGTCAGTGCGAGCATCTCTATATTAGAACATACACACATCAAGATAACAACATGCAACGAAGTGAGGTATTAAAATGACGTTACCTCCATATCTTTCCCTGAAGCGTCAACTCCTGCCGTTGCCAGCAGACCAGTCTGAAACAAACAGTTAAACAAATGTAGGGAAGAATGTCACATAGTTACCTGGCTTCCTAGACAGAACTCTGAAAGAAAAAGTGGAACTATGATTAGGGCTCAACTTAGAAAGCACATGCTATTTAACAGAGTCAACTTAGGACCCAATAATACAATTTTGATTGGCTGGGTTATAATGTTATGATTTTGATTCATTATTTATGTAGGGAATTATTATTATTACACCAAAATTGTATTATATTGTACTCATTTGACTTTCATTGCACTTTATCTTTCTAAAATACCTGAACCCTAGAGATAATTCCATGCTGTCCCTGAAAATACTATCAAGAAAGCCAGCGGAGTGACTTTTCTGACCCAGCTCGCAGTTGAACACATACCTGGATATTAGAGTTGTCTGGCTCATTATCATCATCATCTATTCTCACACTTTTCTGCTCCTTACTCTCTGCCTTCTTTTCGCCATTGTCTGTCTTCTTTTCATCCTTGTCACCGTGCTTTACCTCTTGCCTCTTTTCTTTGTTGGCACGACGTTTGTGCTTGGAACTTTTCTTCTTTGGCTCGTTGTCACATTTCCTTCCAGGTGTAATCACATTCTGAGCCCTTTCCCTTTTAAATGCACTTTGGCTGGACTTCTGTTGGACATGAATTGGACATAAATTTTGATAATACTTGGCATGAGAAGAATTAATTTAACAAAATAAGAGTTAGCTGGTATACTGACACTCATTTGCTTGGCAGCCTCTCCTTCAGACACGAATCGGAAGGTACTCAAGGGCTCGCTGCCCACACCAAAAGACCACCTCTTCGGTATGGATATTCTTCCATAGCCAAGATCATCATGATTCTCTGCGAAAAGAAAATATTCCCAATACTTGTGACTGAAAGACTTACAAAAAATTCAAAGGGGAAAGAAAAATAGGTAAAAAAAAAGTGAATACATGGTAGCATACAATTGGAGATGTGTTAATTTAAACAAAAGAGCAGTATAGACATTAGTATGCCATCAGAGGGAAAAACGGAATCACAAACATTTAAAAGGTAAGAATATACTCATCAAAGTAACTTTTACAACTTTACTTAGGCAGTTGAGGAATTGTGATTTCTGAGACGCATAGCGAGTGCACCAGTAATTTTTGGTGGTTAACCAAGAGGGATTGTACGTTTTACTTACCGGCGAGCTTCACAATTTTTAAGTAGTGCATCTGATCTCCCTTGATCGCTCCATACTTCGTTGAAATGTTGTCGAAATCAGTTAAGTTTTTGGGTTTGAACGCCCAATACTTGTGTTGATCGCAGTCAACGACAAATATGTCATTGGACATTAAACTTTTATCGAGCGATCTAGAATCAATAAACTTTGCAGCTACAAAGAAGTTCGTCACTTCATCGCCCATTTTCAGGCTGATAATTACTCGATGTCAATGGATATTGCTAAAACTAAGAAATAATTCTCCTGAGGCCTGAGGGACGGCACGAACACGAGTTGGAAGGAAAGACGGTTGAAGTCAGAGAGACAAACGACTCTGGCGGCAAGGTAGCCAACGACCGGTTTCCTACATTTCCACCATCAAAACATCTTGGCAAATCACATTTGATGGAAATTGAAGACTTACTCATGGGGATGATGGCTTAACAAGACTTCACCATTATTTTTTCTTTTCCAGCCTTTATGGCTAAAGTATTGCGGATTCAAAATGAAATAAATCTTACAAACAAAAATCAACTGACTTTCAGATCACAACAATTGAGTACGTTGGTACGATTGTGAATTATAGAATGTGTTGTTCAATTGTTTCTGGAGGATCAACATGTTAACCGTAAATAAATAAATAAACAATAAAAATTATTTGGTTGAGGCAACAATTTCTTTGTAAGCTTTACATCTGCATTCAAACATGTCTTAGTCTTCCTCTATTTAATGAATAATTTCAATATTTCAAGAATGGCTTCATTTGTTGAAATAGACGAACCTTCAAATAGCAAGTCATCATTGTCACTTTCATTATCACTACCAGCACTGCTACTGTAACCATTGCCAGTTGCAGAGTCTTCTGAAAGACAACCATATTCAGAACCTGAACTTATGTTCTCATGTTCGGATCCCTCTCCTTCACTCTCACTGTTTGAGTCACTTTGACTTGAACCGGATGATGTGACTGGTGATGTATCCAACAGGTCGCCGTGCAAAGTGAAAGCATGTTGTTTCCCGCCTTCTACATGCATATCTTTGGACTGGGTCATACGAACAGTTTCATCAGAGTCACTATCACTGTCAATTGCATGTCCGTTATCAAAGCAAAGTCTTCTAATCAGTGTAGTTCTAGAAACCTGCACAAAAAAATAATGAATAAATAACTTTACATTTGTTAAAATACTTTAAAATATATAATAATACTCCATACCTGGTTACATTCAACTTTTCGACGCTCCGGTTGTGGGGATGCAGAACTTTTAGAGGACTGCGTATCATTGTCAGTGTTGCTCAGACAGCTTCTTACAGAAAGACTTGAATTCAGCAAATGTGAAGATGCCGGTGATATAAATTGGTGTGATGGAGACGAAGGTGGAGTGAGCTCTGGTGAACTCATCCTACAAAATAACAAGCAGGCCCGCCCTTCCGCCAAACGTCGTTGCCAGCTCCGCTTTGCTACGCTGGCAACTCCGTTCGGCAGGGGGCGTGCCTGCTTGGCCTGCCGGCGGCGTTCGGTCGGGCCTTCGGCCCGACCCCTAAGTCACACAGAACGTCCTCTTAGCTTGTAAATGATCGGGCCTGCGGCCCGTAAAGGCATTCTCTTCGGAAAGAGGCAGTTTGTAACGGTGAACCACCGAAACTACAGCCCTCCCTTCTGCTTTGAAAACGTGCCGATAGTGACTAAACGGTCAGTTATTCGGGAAAAAAGGGGAGTCAGAAATCTCGAAAAATGTCGAAATACGTGAGTTCGGCCTCAGATGGAACGGTCGAACTCGGACTTTATTTGGCAGCAGTTGGCAACACTGAATTACACTCGTCGAAACGATTTTAACGATATATGCGTCGAGGGGTGTCGAAAATTTCAAAAACTGTCGAAATATGTCGAAAATTTTCGAAATATGTAGAAATACGTCAAAAAAGTCGAAAAATCTCGAAATATCTTAAAAATGTTCAGATATATCGAAAAATATGGAAAATGTCGAAAAACATCGAAAAATATCGAAAAATGAGGGATAATGTCGAAAAATGTCGAAGAATATCAAAAATTGCCAAAAATGTTTACAAATATCAAAATATGTCGGAATATGTCAACAATGTCGAAAAATATCAAAAAACATCGAAAATTATCAAAAATGTCAAAAATTATCGAAAATTATCGAAAATTATCGAAAATTATCGAAAATTATCGAAAAATATCTAAAATTATCGAAAATGTCGAAAAATATCGCAAATGTCGAACAATATCGAAAAACAACGAAAAATGTCGAAAATATCGAAAAACATCGGAAAATATCGAGAAATGTCGAAAATAATCGAAATGTTTGAGTTTTGACGATTGGCAACACTGAAAATTGAAAAACGGTTGGCACCACTGAATTGCGCTCGAAAAGACGGTTCTAGAGAGGTGCGGGTCGATGGGGTTCGTAAAAGTTGAAAAGTGGGTCAATTTTGGGTGCTTTTTACAGTGTAGTCGCGAGTTGGGTCCTTTTTATCGAAAAACGGTGGGCGCCATTGAACTGGCCGCGAAAAGACGCTTCCGGGGAGGTACGGGTCGACAGGGTTGAGAAAAGTTGAAAACTGGACCAATTACGGGTGCTTTTTACAGTGTTGTCGCGAGCTGGGTCCATTTTTTTTGTAAAAGAGTGTGCACCATTGAACTAGACGCGAAAAGACGCTTCCGGAGAGGTACGGGTGGACGGGGTTGGAAAAAGTTGATTTTTAGCCCGCCCTTCTGCTTTGAAAAAGCATAAAAGCGGGCTTATGCAAACGACCTCGTGTCTGTCTGTCTGTCTGTGTGTCTGTCTGTTCCACTAGAAGGAGATGAGCTAGAGACTTGAAATTTTCAGGGTGTCTACAGTTTTACTCCTAGACAACGAAACGCCTACGGCAAATCCTGCCAACCCTCATTAAGGCACTGAAAAAAATTATAAAAGTTTTCACGGAATTAAAAATAAATAAATAATTCAACTTTTTCCATCCCCGTCGACCCGTACCTCTCCGGAAGCGTCTTTTCGCGTCTAGTTCAATGGTGCACACCGTTTTACGAAAAAATGGACCCAGCTTGCGACTACACTGTAAAAAGCACCCGTAATTGGTCCAGTTTTCAACTTTTCTCAACTCCATCGAGCTGCACCTTCCCGGAAGCGTCTTTTCGCGTCCAGTTCGATGGCGCCCACCGTTTTTCGATAAAAAGGACCCAACTCGCGACTACACTGTAAAAAGCACCCAAAATTGACCCACTTTTCAACTTTTACGAACCCCATCGACCCGCACCTCTCTAGAACCGTCTTTTCGAGCGCAATTCAGTGGTGCCAACCGTTTTTCAATTTCCAGTGTTGCCAATCGTCAAAACTCAAACATTTCAATTATTTTCGACATTTCTCGATATTTTCCGATATTTTAGACATTTTTCGTTGTTTTTCGATATTTTTTGATATTGTTCGACATTTGCGATATTTTTCGATATTTTTCGATATTTTTCGATATTTTTCGATAATGTTTGATATTTTTTTTACATTTTTGATCGTTTTTGATTTTTTTTGATATTTTTCGACATTGTTGACATATTCCGACATACTTCGATATTTGTAAACATTTTTGACAACTTTTGATATTCTTCGACATTTTTCGACATTGTCCCTCATTTTTCGATGTTTTTCGATGTTTTTCGACATTTTCCATATTTTTCGATATATCTCAACATTTTAAAGATATTTCGAGATTTTTCGACATTTTTGCCGTATTTCTACATATTTCGACAATTTTCGACATATTTCGACAATTTTTAAAATTTTAGACACCCCTCGACGCCTATATCGTTAAAATCGTGTCGACGAGCGTAATTCAGTGTTGCCAACTGCTGCCAAATAAAGTCCGAGTTCGACCGTTCCATCTGAGGCCGAACTCACGTATTTCGACATTTTTCGAGATTTCCGACTCCCCTTTTTTGCCGAATAACTGACCGTTTAGTCACTATCGGCAAGTTTTCAAAGCAGAAGGGAGGGCTTTAGTTTCGGTGGTTCACCGTTACAAACTCCCTGTTTCCGAAGAGAATGCCTTTACGGGCCGCAGGCCCGATCATTTACAAGCTAAGAGGACGTTTTGTGTGACTTAAGGGTCGGGCCGAAGGCCCGACCGAACGCCGCCGGCAGGCCAAGCAGGCACGCCCCCTGCCGAACGGAGTTGCCAGCGTAGCAAAGCGGAGCTGGCAACGACGTTTGGCGGAAGGGCGGGCCTGCTTGTTTTTTTTTTTGTTTATTCCGTGAAAACTTTAATAATTTTTTTCAGTGCCTTAATGAGGGTTGGCAGGATTTGCACCAGGCGTTTCGTTGTCCAGGAGTGACCCTTAAGATACCCTAAAAATTTCAACTCTCTAGCTCAACTCCTTCGAGTGGAACAGACAGACAGACAGACAGACAGACAAACAGACAGACACCAGATCGATTGCATAAGCCCGCTCTGAAGCCTTTTCAAAGCAGAAGGGCGGGCTAAAAACGTATATTCAGTGGCGGATCCAGCACGGCCCGGAGGAGGGGGAAAATGTAGCGGGTTGCCTACTTTCAGGGGAATTCGATGTAAAATTTGTTTTTGTTTATAATTTCGACCGATGCGTATTAGGAAATGCGTATCCATGACATAATTTTCCTTTCCCCTTCCTCCTTTTCCCTCTCTCTTTTTCCCTTTTCTCCCTTTTCCCCCCCAATTTTTGACAGGGCGGCTGAGCCCTAGCAATTGACCCTTTGCTGGATCCGCGCTTGCGTATATTTAAGCGATAGTACAATAAGACTTATTGAAACCTACGAAGTTTGGGAGGTTAGGGGTGAAAGTAAACAAATCAAAAATATTACTGATTATCGTTCAACACCTAAGGCACATACCTGTAATTTCTTGTATTAAACATTCGTCATGATCTCCACGGGCTAAACCGGAAGTGTCAAGTAGTACTTCACTCTAAACAAAATTTTACTCGACGCTCGGTCCCCCCCCATGCCCCGGTCACGATGGCTCCATGCACCTACTTTATTACCGACCTTGTGATAATTTCATCTGCCTTGGACAGTGAATTTTGTGGTCTTTTATCTTTTTAATCTTTCATATAATTTTTATTTTGCATTTATTATGTATTTATTGTCATGACCCCGATAATCTATCTATGGAAAGTTGGTGTTTAAGTTAGTGTTTTTGATATTTTTTTACGACAGTTGAATTGGGAAGTAGCGCATTCGGCCAGAAAGGAGAGGCAGTGCCTTGTGCTAGTTAAATTGCTAAATAGAGGCTTCTAGAAGGCAACTATCAACTGTTAAAAGGAATGCACGCGAGCCGTAGCTGTCAAAGTTGTCTGTGTCGTCCGTGCCAGCTGTTAGCATTGGCGTTTCGGTGACTCAAGCTTTGTTAAGCTCCCGTCTAGTTTAAGGTGTGCTTGCTATCTGTCCGCCATGTGTGAACCAGAGTTCTACCTTCTCTACGTGCAGGAGGACGATTCCTCTTGCATAGTTCCCTGCGCAGACGTAGTGTGTGAACCTCCTGTTGAGAAAGGTGATTCCGTACAATTCTTTTTCGTATCCGATGGCAAAAGACGCCGTTTCGAAGGAGAGGTGAAAGAAACTAGAGGTAAGATCATTCTCTTTTACGTCTCTCTGTCGTACGTCCTGTTTCGTGATGATTGCGTGTGTCTTTGATGCGGTATAGCGGCATGGGTATTTCGAACCTCTCTGCGGTCGTATACATATTCTGTAACTTCAAGAAGCAAGCGGTCATACGGGTCAGCTGTTTCAGGTTATGTTTTTTGAACGATAAGATATGGTTAATAATTATTTTCTGAAAAGAATTTTGAGGGTTAGTGTAGTTAAAAGTAACTTAACCTAACTGTTCGTGGGTCTGATTTGAGTGATTTTTCTTTTTCTAAATTGTACTGTTACACTTGCCCTCTTAACCTAACTCTGTTTGGTGTGTTCTTGAACTCTCTTATGAATATCAAACACTTGGGCACAATCCCATAGTCACCACTGCATCAGTTGTTATCCACTTTATTATTTACCTTCATTTTCTTGTTCCAGATGATTATATTGCATTAGAGAGAAGACTGGACTTCCTACACAGCGAGAAGTGGCATGTCAGGAGTTTGCGGAGGAGATTCAGATGACTCTCCTGATGGACATGGTATATTAGGAATGTAATAGGTTTCTTTTTCTTTTTTTAAAATCTCAAGTACCTTTTTAATTGTTCTTTTTTTGGAAGGGTAAGTTAACCAAATTAGGAGGAAGAAAAGGAGGAAGTATGACAAACTACCTTTCATGGGAGAATACTATCGCTTCAAAAAGGGCGATCCTGGAGTAAGTTGAGCACTTTTGTACTCTCACATCCTTCATTTGAACATATGTCTAAAAAATATCTGTTACAGGCAGTGCAGCTATTTGACAAATATGAAGTTTATGTTGATGAGAGAGAGAGAGATGGGGACTATCAGGAAGACCAGCAAAAGTGGGCCTATGATGGCCAGACTCCTGCTCAAGGCTAGGGTTCGAGAATTACGGGTAATTTTGAGTCAGAGCAAAAAACCCAAGTAAATTACAGTAAAATACTGTTTTTTTGGAGTAATTTTGTAATTTTGCCGTTTTATCTATATTTGCTGTTTACATTATTACTTAAGTATTTTTAGGGTCCAACAGGTCTACATATCACCTATTCGATCCATCATGAAATACATTATTGCTCTTCCTTCCGTCTGAGATTTGGCATTCCCTCCCACCTCTCCTACTTCAGGGGCTACTCCCCCCTCCCCCCTTCCCCGCCCCCTCCTGGACGCTACGGATGCGGTAGCGGTGGTTCGTGAGGCGTTGGTGAGGCGTGAGTGCAGAGCGGTTCAGATTTGCCTGATAAAGGAAGTAAAAAATAAAAAAAAATTCTTAACGTTTCAGTTCTATCATCGCCGTGTCTTGTTTTTGTTCGAGAATCGGCAATTTTGTCGTGGCAGTGCCATTAATTCCATTAAATTCTCTTGACAAATATGTGACCGAACGAATCGACTGGTTCGTCTTCACTAGTAAAAGAGAGTTAATGACTAGGTAGATGTACGCCAGACACCGTCTCTCGTAACAGGCTTCGCGATATCTCGCAAAACACTGTTACGCTGCGACGGGCCTGCGTACATCTACCTAGGCCTGCGGCGCTGGCGAGCATGCAAGATTTAAGATTTACTCGTTTTAGCCAGGGAGCTGCCGCCCCCTGGACCCCCGCTTTTTTTTTTTTATTACGAGCCTGCATAGTTTAAGATTTACTCATTTAAGCCAGGGGGCTGCCGCCCCCTGGACCCCCGCTTTTCTTAATTACGAGCCCGCATGATTTGAGATTTACTCATTTAAGCCAGGGGGCTGCCGCCCCCTGGACCCCCGCTTTTCTTTATTTAAAATAGGCCAGGGGGCTGCCGCCCCCTGGACCCCCGCTCGCCTCTTTTCATTATGTAACCAATTTTCCAATTTTTACGCGAAGGGCCCGAGCCCCAAAACCCTTCTCCGCAGAGCCAAACAGACAAAATTTTTGCCCCAAGGATCGCATCTCGACAGATTACCCTGAAAACGACACCCAACATGCATTTTGACGACTTTTCGTCCACATTTACCGCTGTAGCGGGTAAACAGTAAGAGATAGAGCAAAACGGTCGAAATTTTCGCCCAAAGAGTCGCAACTCGCCGAGATACCCCTTAGGACACCATAAAATTTTGTAATTTTTAAAATGTAATTTTTTTTAAAATATAAATCAATTTTTAGCAGGGTCAATTTTTGAGCTAGAGTGTTCATATTTGAACTCGTCCGAGCTTTTTAGGCCAAGAAGCTACAGTAAAAATTTCAGGTCGATATCTTGACTCGTTCTTGAGTTATCGTGCGAACAGACACACAGACAGACACACAGACAGACAGACAGACAGACAGACAGACAGACACACGGACATTGAACTTTTTTAGCACTCCAGTGGCGTAATAGGCTTCGCTATCGCTCAGTCAATAAGACCGTTTGCTGCCAGTAAATTTTTCAGAAAAAAAGAGCGTTCATTTCAATCTTTTACGTACTTATTTTATCATTGAGAACTATTTTTCGTTTACAGTCATTAAGCTTCTGCAAATAATTCCTTTTTGGAGTAAATTACCCATTTTTGGACGAGTAAAAAACTGTAATTTACTAGGTAATTTATTTAAAATTACAAGTAATTTACTTTGCTCTCGAACCCTACTCAAGGCTATCTACACAACTGCGGCATGTGAGGAATGCTCTCCAACAGGCCGTCCATCGGGCATCACAAAAAAGCAACGTCCCCCCCTCCATTGTGATGGCATTGATTCTACTGTAGGTTAGTTTCCATATTCCACCCAAATGTAATTTTTTCCCTCAATTTGAACTTCAAGTGATTATGCTAATATTCTCTATTTTGTTGTCAGAATTCATCAACCAGAGAGCAGGGAAAAGAAATTGGCCTCGCGTATCTCCTACCAATTTAAAGAAGGCGTTTAGTGACGTCCTATGTGAGGACAGATATGCAGCAAGTCTTCCACCTGCAAAAGCCACAGCTACTGTCCCTAATGTAGTTCCACAGCAATGTACTTCAGGTGCTACTGAGATCTCTGCCCTTACTCCTCTACATTCTTCTGGAGACCATTCCTTACTATGTTAATTCTTTCAGAACAATATTTTAATTTTCTTACAATAATTATTATGTTTTACCCATGTTGAAGTCATAGTGTTATTCCTCATCATAAACTTGTACTGCCTATTTTGAAATGTATAAATGCATTTATTTAAAAACTAAGACTGATCAACAATTTTGTTCAATGATTTATTGGAATCTAATTAGCAGCATAAGTGCAAGTCATTAGGAAATAAGAGGAAACTATTTGTTAAACTGAAATATCAATAATTGCACAGTATATATTTTGTATTCCAATTTGGTTTTATAATTTTATTTTCCAAACTCCTTGGCGCTCAAGTAGGCCACTGGCTCCACACAGAACGCGGGCTGGCCTACCCACCGCGTTGCAGGCGTCACCTTTAGCATTTCATTGCAACATACATGCAACATACATATACTATACATTTCACATACAAGTGCAATACATTCAACGGTCAGCTGCCACGCATGGAGCTTTATATATTGGACATAAGTCACATATATGTAGCCCTTCACATGTATGTGCGCACATACAAGTACACTTGTATGTGACATACATGCCACATACAAGACCAAAGTGTAGGCGGCATACATGTATGGCATACAAGTTGACTTGTATGTGCCCGACATAAAAATAATTTCGCGGGTACTTACATACAAGATGCTTTTTAGCTTTATGTTCTTTTAAACAAAAACCCTTTCTGCATTTTGTATGTCTTTGAACATGATTACAAAGTTGAGCTAGGTCTTCTTTTAAATTAGTTACATTTTCTAATGTGATCTGACATGGGTGTTGTTGACTAGGTAGCAAACTTACATCAGGGTTTTCAAAAGAAACAATGGAATCAAAAAACTTCAACATCATATCTTTATCCTCCTCTGTCATTTCTTTCTTTAGTTTAGGTGCTTTATCAAACCAAGCTAATCCATGTAAATGTACAGAACCACGGTGTTGGAATTCATATGGACGTAGGTCACAAGCGCTACAGATCACAAGCGCTACGGGTCACAAGCGCTACAGCTCGCTAGCGCTACGGCTCACAAGCGCTACAGATCACAAGCGCTACAGCTCGCTAGCGCTACGGTTCGCTAGCGCTATGGGTCACAAGCGCTACAGCTCGCAAACGCTACAGCTCGCTAGCGCTACGGTTCGCTAGCGTTACGGGTCACAAGCGCTACATCGAGAATCCGACCGCTAGGCGGAGCCGACTATTGACGGGGTCTCGGGCGAGAACGATCTGTTAATCTCAGTGCGTATGAGAAAAAATACGATTTCACGAAATCCTGGTAGGCACGAAGTAGATTTATGTTTTGATTGTAGGCGGGAATTAGGTGGATTGATGATTTATTTCTTTAAGAATGAGAATTATTATTTTAGTTCAGAAGAACTTTGATTCATTCCCTTTACTTTACTTTTGAAGTTGTATCATGTATTGACATTATAAACTTATGACCAAAAATTATATTTTGAAGTGGGCAAGATATCAACGAAAGATAAGTTTTGTACGAATGAGGTATGATATTGTATGATATGGATCAGTACACATTACTCGAAGAAAGCGAATGCAGTTGGAAGTGATTTTTTGCAAGGGGTATTGACAGATATCCGTGCACTGTGCGATAGCAGCGCCATCTCTCGGTAGTGTTGCGTACCAACACAACTTTTGGGTCCGGAGGAGGGAGTGGAGTGTGGAGTTAGAGTTCGAGCAGTTATTTGCAGAGAGCACAGTAGGCTTGGTCCAACTTAACCAAACAAGTGTTGTTTACACGGTGTAGATTTAAGATTCTGTGTTGGAAAGAGTTTTCACGATATATGTGATGTGGAGGTTAATTTTTACATGCGAGAACGTATGTTTGAAAGAATATTATAGGACAAACTGTAGATTGTGGACTCATTTGTTTGTCTTAGATTTTGTGCAAGTAAACATTGCCATTGTATTCTCTATGTAATCATAAAGGTAAGAATCTTTTAGCTAGTGTTATAGTTGACGAAATAATTAAAAGTAGTGTGAAGCTAGTTTCCAGTCTTTCATATTAAAATGTTGCAATTTCTGTGTGTTGGCAGGTTGAGACAAACGTTTTGTCCTTTGATTTGTTCGAGCTAACTGAAGGTTATGTTTGTAAAGAAACTTGGAAGTAACGATGGAGAGGCCAAATATTTATATGTGAAGGTATTCTGTTACATCTTTTTCTTTGTTTGTGTAATTTTGTGGCCATGAACTTTCTAGACATTTTTTTTAAGTGGATCAGGTTTCAGGATATGTTTGTTGGTGATAAAATGGTGGTAAATGAAGTTGTTCTGAAATGGATGTGTGAAAGGAGACAATGCAAAGTTTCTGAAGGAATGAGGAATACAATGCCCAGTCAGGAATAAATTGTCGATTCGATGTCGATTCGATATCGACGGTCTCGACCCACTGTCGATGTCGATCGGTTGTCGACGATCGACACAAAATTTCACGATTTCTAATCAAGTAGCTATAGCTGTAAACATAATTTCTCTGCTTAAATGTGGCAATTTTCCGTACCGTTTCACAATTTTTAGCAAGTTTTGACATAGGTGTCGATTCGTTGTCGATTCGAGCATATATCGACAGAAGAGTAAACTGCTAATTTTTTTTTATTAAAAATATCAATTCTAAAGTTAACACAATTTACAGCTTTTCTTTTTACTCTCGTGACACCACCAAATCCACGTATCCCCTCGTCCAAGTATCCCCTCGTCCAAGTATCCCCTTCTACTTTTCAAACATCGCGCGCCATCACCATGACAGTCGGTACATCTTGTGGTTTTCTCGTTTCATTAATTTTTTTTTGTGATAGCCGGAAAACTACCTTTTTTTTTAATCGTGCAAAGAAAAACCGTATGAGTACCTTTTTAAAAAAAGGCCTTTTTCGAAAATTTATGTTGAAAATCAAACGAGAAAGAAGAGAGGGATATCGTACGTGCCCTATGCCTCATAGTTGGCAACATTTGTTGCTGCTGTCTATCGTTTCTCGGCTGTTCGCCATCGTAATGTTTCGTCATTAACGACGACGCCATCTTCAGTTGATGTAGTGTGAGTGTGTAGCTGCCGGCAGGCTGCAAGAGGAGGAAATCATCCGCTTCGAACTTTAACATCCTCGTCAGTAAGTACCAGAAATTATGAAGTATTTATTCCTTGACGAATGATTGAACTTCCTAACACGTTATGGATTTGATTTGTCGGATGCAGCGTAAGAAAGAAATCAGTTGGAAATACTGTTTTTTGTTTTTTTTTACCGGCTTCGCTTTGTTTTCTCTAAACTAGCTATACGTATATCACAGATTTTGACTTGAATAGAATGTTAAGTCTATGTTTTCGCTTTCCTCACATTCGCATTTTCACATTTTTGAGGGTTAGATTTGAGAGACGCTTTAACCGTCGCGTTCTACCAGTTCTACCGCCAGTCACTAGACCTAACCTTGCTTTTCATGTCCGTTGTATTTTTGTCTAACTGCATGTGTTTTGTTTCAGCGTTGTTGGAGTTTCAACTACTACTGACGATGGACACAGAAGATTCCATCTATCCACTTCCAGTGAGTGACACGTAACAACACCTTTTCAATGGATTGCTCCCAGTTACCTAGGAGTGTTAGACGTTGCTTTGACAGGAGAGCAGAAGCTGAAGCTGCTAAACGTCAAAGACTCCAAGATTTACATGAGGCTCTTACTGATGTTAATAATCTGAGTGATTCATCAAGTAATTGCAGTGATGACGTTGAACACTTTGATAATGCTAGAAATGTTGAGAATGATGAGGGTGCAGTTAATTTTCAGGAGAATGCTGATTGTGATGGAAATTTGGAGAACAGTGATGTTGATGCAGACGATTCTGCTAATGAGGATGGTAATTTGAACGTGAGGGATGGCAACTCTTCTAACAGTGATGCGGAGGTCAGCGAGGGTGGCAGTGACATTCATGACAATGGCTTGTTAGACGATGGGACTATTCCTTTCAGAGATGAACAGGAGAGAGAGAATTATGTCATACGCAGTCTCAGAGAGTGGGCGCGTGAACCTGGAGTGTTATCACTTTCAAAGCTGGATGACCTGCTTCATCGATTGAGTGCTGCATACCCCTTAATGCCTTTGACTCACAGAACTTTATTGGAAGTGAAGCATAACCTAGAAATAGATGATCTTCCAGGTGGTGGCAGACTCTGGTACAATGGTATTAAGAAAAATTTGGAAAGACTAGATTTGACGGAGTACCTTCAAGAGCAGAAGAAAATTATTATTGATGTCAACATGGATGGTTTGCCACTATACAGGTCTACTTCAAAAAATAAGTTTTGGCCTATCCTTGGTCGTCTTGTTGGCACATCTAATGAACCATTCATCATAGCTTTATATTGTGGCGTGAAAGATCCTCAAGATGTCAATGCCTTTCTTGCTAAATTTGTTGCAGAGTTGAAGGATCTGAAGGCTAATGGATTTGAGTGTAATGATGAAATTCATGAATTTGTAATCCGGCATTACATTTTAGATGCACCTGCTCGCTCAATGATCAAATGTATCATAGGTCACGGAGGCTATTATGCTTGTGAAAAGTGCACTGTCAAGGGTGTGTGGGTTGATAACAGGACTGTTTACCTCGATCTTGACCAACCTCTGAGAACAGATGATTCATTTAGGAATAGGGAGCAGCCACGTCATCACTTAGGTGTGTCTTCACTTGAAGATGAGGAACTGGACACAGGGATGGTATCCCAGTTCCGATTGGACACCCTCCACCTGGTCTACTCGGGTGTCTTCAAGCGTCTGCTGAACTATTGGCTTAATGTACTTGGTCGCTGGAAATTGCACATCGATATTGTTAATATGATTTCTGAAGTTTTAATTTTTTTGTCTCCATCTTGCCCCTTTGACTTCAATCGAAGACCTCGTTCCCTGGACTGTTTTAAGACTTATAAATGCACTGAATTTCGTCGCATTCTGCATTATGATGGCATCTTAGTATTCAAAGATCTTGTCCATGATAACATTTACAAGCATTTTCTCCTCCTTCACTGTGCCATGTATATCTTGTCTAGCAAGAAACTTCTGGAATCAAAACCAGGAGTGCCTGAAGAGTTGATAAGGACTTTTATATCTCATGCAGCTGTTATCTACGGACAACAATTTGTTGTTTACAATATTCATTCCCTGTGTCATCTTCCCGCAGAGTGTGAAGAACATGGCACCGCAGAAGAGTTTAGTGCATTTTGTTTTGAGAATAAGCTGAAAAGCATTAAAGAATGTCTTCGTTCAGGTTACAAACCACTGGAGCAGGCTGCTCGAAGAGAAAAGGAGAGGAGCTCCAGCACTGTGACCCTTTTGTCTCAACCAAAGAAATGTGTTCTTTCTAGGAAACGGAGTGATCTAGTTCAAAATGAAATCATTTGTGGAACTCAGTATCATGCTGTCACTGTTGGCAATACCAAGCTGCAGGACGACAACAGAAATTTTTGTTTTATGACTAAAAGAGGTGATGTAGTTGTTCTGCGGAATATTGTTTTAAGAAACAGGAAGATTCATTTAGTTGGTCAGAGGTTCCTTCATCTTGAGGATTATTATGATTACCCTCTGCTGTCATCTGATTTGGGAATCTACAGAGTTTCAGTGCTTGGAGAGAAGAGGGCTTATCGACTTTCTGATATAGACAGCAAATGTTGGCTGATGCCAGATGGAGATTTCTTTTTAAGTGTTCCTCTCCTGCACACACATCCTTTTTTATAAGGGTGTTTTCAGAGGTGCCTTGTCTCAATCTTCTTAATGGATTGCAGTCTAACATTTTTTTTTTAATATTATTTCAGTTTTGTATCATCAAAATGAGTGATGTGGAAAACAATGATGTTTTCTATGAAATTGCCTTGTCCAATTGGATATCAGGTATTCTAGATGATGACCTAGCTGGTAAAATTCACTGGCCACCCTCTAACAAAGTTGCCCAATTGGTCAGAACTCAAAGTCCAGTCAACAAAGACTGGGAAGTTCATGACATGATTGTCAAAAGATTTTATGGTGAGTACCAGTCTCTAACGTAATGTACTGTACATTGCCTTTTAAAATTATCTTTTTGTGACTACCCTTTTTTTAAATTTTAGATACTTGGGCGCATGCAAGGGCATCCCTGCCCAAAATTACTGAAGATTCTAATTATGAGACAGAGAAAGAACAGGACTTGGGACGAGGAAAAAGGAGGAAAAGGGTTAGGCAATTGGATTCGGATTCGGATGACTGTACCTATACATCAAAATCCAAAACGGCAAATATTCCTCCTCCTCCCAAAGTGACAGTTAATTCCCGTACCAGAGTGGTCAACAGAAATGCAGTTAAGAAGGCTCAGAACAGAGCAGCTCTTATGCAGGAGTTAAGTGAAGCGAGGAAGAAGACAGCTGAGAAAACTAAAAATTCATCCTGTTCTGTGAATTGGCCGGCCCCTAGGCTCACTGAGAAAACCTCACCATGGAGAGTGTCGAAGCTTCGTGACTTGCCTACAACGCCAAATGCGAAGGAAAGTCCACAACAGCCTTGTTATAGTGAGTACTTTGAGCTTAAGTGCAATTACATTTTTTGTTTCAACCTTTCATATATTAATCTTTTCCAGGTAAGGAGGCTTTAGATACCGTCAGGTTTCTGTTCTCAGGACGCAGAGAAGCTGATATAGCCTCTCCCCCATTACAGAGTCTAGGTCATGTCAGCCGTAACCTCTTCGAAGACAATGATGGAGCATCTGATGAATTTTGTAAGTAATATATCAAGTTCCCCATGCTAAGTAATCATTTGATCTAATATTAACTGAATTTATGCTTCTGGTCCTTTGCAGTAAGTGATGTCCCTGAGGGTTTTACTGAAGCTACTGAAGAAAACTTGCGCTATGAAAACCAGACTGACACTGTCATTGATTCTCAGCAGAATACTTCTATTTCTCCTCTTGTCCCCAGAAGTCCTGTTAGTAAGTAAACTCTGCTCTCCTTCATTTGAGCTTACATAAAATATTTTTCTGCACCTTCTCAAAGAGTTTTGGTTGTGGCTTTTCTGTGAACATAAGATTTATTTTCATTCCCTGATATTTATTTCAGATGTTCTTGCAAAGGAATCTATACTGGAGAAAACCCCTGAAAAAAATGGAAACAATGGACAATCTAAGTCCCCTTGCAATGAATTGTCAAACTGGTATTGTGTTTCTTCTGGCAGAAATCCTGGTCAGTTCCTTCTCAGTATTATTTAAGTCCTTAAGACTTAGTTTTCTACATACAGTATTTTATCTGAAACGCATTTTCTTTTTTTTTCCTTTCATGAAAACCAGTAGAGCACAGAGGCAAGTCAAGTGGTGGAGCACTGCAGTCCCTTCATCGCTCAAATTCAAAGCATGCTTCCTCTGTTCTTGATTTTGGTATAGGAACTTAAAACTATCTGCAGCATTATTCCATGTTAATGTCATACTAACTCTGATTTTATATTTCAGAGGATAGAATTTCTGCTCTCGAAAAACTAGCCAAAGACACAAATGTAAAAGTCTTATCTCTGTCATCAAAGTGTGACATGATTTTAATGAACACAGGAAGATTACTTAGATCCGTTCTACCGCATGAGAAACGAATTCAAGCTCCTCCAGATATGCCAGGTTTGCCACTACAATCCAAACAAGACTTGCTTCTTTATGAAGAGTTTCTCCAAAAAGCTTCCATCAATATGTCTGCGGTTGTGAGTATTTTTTCTTTTACCATTAGACTTCTGAATAATCACATTTTCCCAATAATGTTACTTGTATTTTTACTCTATAGGTTGACTACATGAGCATTTATGTGAAAAGTAATGTACCTGACCCGGAAAAGAAAAGCCTTCACAGTGTCCTCTCCGAACTCTTTACTGATGAGCTTGCTCAAAATTTCAACCTTGATGGAAAAAATCACAAAATTCCACTGAGAAAGCTGTCAGTTTTCAAAGTTATCAAAGGTAAGTTCTTTTTAAAGTATAACACACGATACTAGACCTTTTTCAGAAATGGCTTTAAAAAAAAAAATTATTTGTTTCTGTTTTGCAGCAACTTTATCATCTGCATTCCAATCAAGTGATTTATCAGACCTGGACTCAAACGCTGCTAAATGGTGTGCGGATGCCAAGTGGCGTTTGTCAAGGCGCCAAGAGAAGTCTCTATGTATTTCCAAGAAAAAGTGATATTTTTTTAGTGATATAACTTACTTCTTTATGTATTCACAAGGTGCTCTTAGTTGCAGTTTCATTGTATTTTTATGTACCTCATTTGATATAACTTTCCTTCTTTATGTATTCACAAGGTGCTCTTAGTTGCAGTTTCATTGTATTTTTATGTACCTCATTTGATATAACTTTCCTTCTTTATGTATTCACAAGGTGCTCTTAGTTGCAGTTTCATTGTATTTTTATGTACCTCATTTGATATAACTTTACTTCTTTATCTATTCACAAGGTGCTCCTAGTTGCAGTTTCACTTTATTTTTATGTACCTCACTTGACAAGGGACTGACAATTTTAGCTTGCAGTTCTATTTCATTACTACCTTATTACTACCTGATTATTTTAGCTTGTCCCGCTTATGTTTGATTTCTAAGCACTTTCAAGTGTTGTATCTCTAGTGTAATTTTCTTTCTATTGCAATACTAAATCCAGTAGTACTATTTTATTTTTGTTTCATACTTCCTGATTGAAGAGACTGATATACTTCATGTACTTTCTAGTTTTATTTACCATTGCTTAATGGATCTTCAACTTGTGGACCAACCTGTCTATGTGATATTATATATTTTAGTTCTAATACCAAGGTAGTGAGCGTTCAATTTCAGAAGTTTACTTAAACTTAATTTACTTACGGGGCTGTGTTCTGACTTGTCATATTAAGTATCTTACAATGTTCGGGGCTGTTTACTGGTTTATGTTTGAATATATTTTATGCACTCTTAAATGTGCAATTTTCACTGCATTCAGTCTCATGAAAAAAAAAAAAATGTTTCAAGCCCCCGTTCAATTAGGTGCTCTGGCTGTATGAGGAGGCAGCCTATTTCTATTGCCATACTAAATCCAGTAGTACTATTTTATTTTTGTTTCATACTCCCTGACTGAAGAGACTGATACTTCATGTACCTTCTAGTTCTATTTACCTGTATTTAGTGAGTCTTTAATTTGTGTGATGTTATATATTTTAGTTCAATTACCAAGGTAGTAAGTGTTCAATTCTACAAGTTTACTTTTACTTAATTTACTTTCTGGGCTGTGTTCTGACTAGTCATGTTAAGTTATCTTACAATATACCTCTTTATTTAGTTCAGTATTTTTCTTAGTTCTGTCTTGTTTTGTGCAAGTTGATTGTTGCATTGTATTTGAAATTTAAATACAGTACAAACTTTATTTTTCTTAGTATGAAATTCCTGAATACCTATGGTACTCATGTTCTGAACGTACTAAACACACGCGGTCGCATTTCCTTCCGCATACCGCTGCTCATCATCGATTTCATTTACAAATCGACAGAAAATCGACTTCGATTTTTCAGAAAAATCGACTTCGATTTTGGGGAAAAATCGACTTCGATTTTCGGGCCATATCGCTGTCGATTCGACAGTGAAAATCGACATTAAAAATCGATTTCGAATCGACATCGAATCGACAATTTATTCCTGACTGGGATGTAAGCTTTGTTAAAATGCCGAAAGACAGTGAAATTAATTTTTAATTATTTTTTATTTATTTACAGTATCACTGCATTTGGAAAGTGGTCTTGGAAAATCCTGGCTGTTTTCATACGTGGGTCTCCACGGTACTTTGCTCAAACCTTTAATTCTGCTGATAGTGAAGGTCATTACGACTTCAAGGAGGTCCTGCATTTTTGTTGGCTAAACGGTAACAATGCAACACCAACTTGGTGGTTGATTTGTGGTTCACATCGCAAAGAAATGAATATATTTGCTGTGGAACGTCACTGGTATGTTGATAAAGCGGTACAAGTTCTTTGCATTGAAGGGATTTTAGAGTAGAGTGCTGCAGCTAGTGTGTAGGATTGACTTCAGGTTAATAACAATTTTAGTTTCAAACACAATCAGAGATGTGTCTGTTATGGGTTATGTTTGATAGCTGGTTATTGTCGGATATAAGTCAACTTATGTTCAAAAGGTATGGCTGGTTATTGTCGGATTTAAGTCAACTTATGTTCAAAGGGTCGAACATTACTCAAGAACAGCTGAGTTGAAGCTATTTTTGTAGTTGCTTTTAAATAGCTTTTTAAATCCCTCTCTGCATTTTATGGGCTTGAGACCATCATGGTTTTTTAAAAACCAAGGCTGCATTAAGATTTTTTGTCCTGAAATAGAAAGTGGTGTTAGTGTGTGACTTATTGATATTTATTAGTGTTTTTGTGTAATGTGTTATTGTTTTTTAAAATTTGTAGTATTAAAGGAAAAAAAAGATAGGTTTGTGATCACTTATTGGAGACTCATACAAGTATGCTTTAGTATCATGTTGGTCTGTGTAAAATAAATCTATGAGAGTAAAATAGTCTGTTGAGAAATCACCGCTTAATTTATAAGTTAGGTTGTGATCAGACATGAATGAATTTATTTTTTCAGGACACATATTAAAATCTCCAAGTAAAAATATTTTCATGCTGCGACTAAAAGATTGAAGCAAGTCAGATAGTTTTTGGTGAAATTTAGTGATTGGATAGTTAGGAGATTTGTGAAGGAAGGTGATGTAACTATCTTTGTATTGTAGAACAGTCACATCCAAAAATGATTGTAAGGAATTGCCTTTCATTATATTGTCAGCATGTGAAAAGTATATTGTGACTAATTTTTCTATTTCTTTTTTGACATAGACTGCGGTGCCATATGGATGTCGTTTGGAGTGAAAGCAGTCATTTCTGTGAATGCAAACATGGCTAGGAATGTCATGAGTTTCATTTTTTTTGAATCGGGTTTCAACAAACATTAAGATGTCTCCGCTTGTATACATCTGATGGGATTTAATGTAAGGTAAGTACATGTTTAAAGATCTAGTGTTGTGGAACACAGCATATGGTTTTTGGAATTCTTGAGGAAATTTCAATTGAAATAATAAGCGGTGTTCTTTCCTCATTTTTTCCATTACAGGTATTGACATGTCAAACTTTGTGGGCGGAGTTGGTTTTTTATATTTTCCACGGATCATAAGTCCTTCTAGGTTTTCAGCTCTACTATAAGTGGTGTAAGCATGCCTTCTGTTCATGCCTTCTGGAAAGACCAAAATCTTTTTATATGTTGAACTTTGAGATTTGTACGAAGTGATGGCTTGTGCAGGTACTAAAGGAAATTGTTTTCGTGAAATAGTTTTAGTTGAACCTCGACTAATTGCCATGGTTTTAATTACTCTTTCCAGTAAAGTCCATGATGTGTCAGCACCATCTTTTAGAAATGTATTGTAATTTTCTTTCCTATTGTTGATTCCAATGTTTTTATGGGAAAAATGAAGATATAATCTAAGTGGAAGTATATCATTTTTGGTTGTTTTCCCCATGACAATTTTTTTGAGAATGCCACAAGCTCCATTTGTAAGGCCATCAGAAACGTCTATGTTGCAGGTAACCATGTATGTTGCTCCTATTTTAGCCAAAAATTTAAATGGAAGTCCTTGTGTTTTTTGATAAGTTTTGGTCTGAAAATATTTTATTTCTTTTTGTGTTACAGGTTTATTGAATGAAGTTGAAACCATGTCTATAGCTGGTGAATCACATCCTTCACTAAAGTCTTTTGAAAGGCATGTTGCATTATAATTGTCGACTGTTATGTTTTTGAGAGCAATAGCTGTGGCATCTGGAATTGTGATGTCTTCAGGTATATTTAAGATGGATAATTGACGACTTTCAAACATGGCATCATCTTCGTCTGTTGTATTTCCATTAGCAAATCGTAGTAGAGCTTCTGCAAATTTTAAGTCATTCTTTTGTCTCATAAATTGTGTTAGTTCATAGAGTTCAAATAGACTCCAAAGTTTTGACATGTAAAATGTTTCATTTGAACCATGTTCAGAATGAATTACAGTGATTTCATTACTAACATTGGATAAAATTGACATGGTGTCTTTTGATGGCTGATATACTGGTGTGGAGTAGATCGGAGGAAGTTGGTTAAAGTCTCCTAAGCAAATAAGAGAAACAGAACCAAATGGTAAATGGTTTTCAAATATTTGTTGCAATCTTAAATTAATAACTTCCATCATATCATAGGAAACCATAGAGATTTCATCTATGACAAGTATCTTAAGTTTTCTTAATTTGTACATCAGAGTGTTTCTTTTATTGGCTGACATTTTAGTCTTCAGTTCTTTTTTTAAATCGAAGTCTAGTCCAAAGATACTGTGAATTGTTTGTCCCTGAATATTAAATGCAGCCTTGCCAGTAGGTGCACTTAAAATAATGTGAACATCTGCTGGGTCATTCCCAATTTGATGTGACCAGAATCTAGTTGCTGTGTGTGTTATAGCATTCAATAGTGTACTTTTTCCAACACCTCCTGGTCCAGAAATGAAATGAAAAAATTGTTCTTTGGTGTTTGATTTTATTAGATGTAGAAAATTGTCATGATATTTAGTTTGTTTTTCATTCAAAGATGATAAGAGATCAATGTATTCCTGATTAGAAATAGCTTTTGGTACAGTGAAGGTTCCAAATTTTGGGGTATCATCGTCTGTTTTCATTGTTGGTATTTCTAGTGCTATATCTGAATCTACTGTGCCCAACTCAAATATTTTAAAGTCATCTGACAAACAAATGTCTTGAGCTTCATCATCAGAGCTACAGTCTTCAATATGTGTATTTATTTCTTTCATTGTTTTATCCAAATCAATAGACATGTTAAAGTTGTACTTTTCTCTGTTTATGTTAATTGTAGTCACATATTTTTCATAAATATCTTTAGCATTGTCAATTATGTTTTGTTCATTGTGCCAAGGGTGATATAACATAACTTGTTCTCTGAAATAGTTGTATTCATCGTCTAATAGATTGTAGTTTCTGAATCTTATGGTCTTAGGTTTGGACCTTAATTTAATGTAACCTGCTTCGTTTTTCAAAGGGATCCAATTGGAATTGTTTTGGCAAGGTTCATCATCTTCATCATGAGAAAGACAATTGTCTATATCTTGTCCACTTTGAATGCATTGTTGAGAATTTTTTTTTTTGTATTGATAACATGCTGTAAAATCAGCCAAACAGGTTGATTTCATTTTTTCTGGTCTATCAATGTAATGTTCTATAAGGCCATCATACATAATATTATTACTGTCTCCGCTGAGTTCTTCAAGTTCTTTTTTTGACTTGAGCATTTTTGTTCTTTCATTAGGTGGTGCTGTATTAATATATTGTACAACTTCAGATTTTCGAGATAAAGGAATACTTAGGAGATGACATGCAGCTTCTTGAGCTGAAATTTCTGATTTATTTGTAAATGTATTAACATATTTTCTGAGCTTTTGTTTTAAAGGAATATTTTCCTTCTTGAGATTTTCTGCTAGCTCTCTGAGAAGTTTTGATATTCCTTTTTGACTTTTGTTGATGTAATTCAGAATGTATTTTACTGTTGCATACGGATCGAGAATGAATTGAATGTCCATGTTTGCTTGCCAAAGAACAAGGATAGTTTTATTGTAGCTATTAATTTTGCGTTCATTCAAGTTTCTTTTGAGAAATACAGTAGGTCTATTCAGACCGGATCGAACAGCTAGAATATATGTTTCTTCATCCAATTGAAGAAAAGTTAGAAATTCATCAAAAGTACAGTCTTCGTTGTTTTTAGCAATTTTTTCCATGTCTATTTTTATCCCATTTAGTATGTCTTTGAAATGTTTTCTCTCATAAGTATCTAATTCATCTAGAGGGAAAAGAATTCTGGTATGTCTCATTGGTGGAATAGGGTAATTAAAGCGACATTTTTGTTTGCCTCGTTTTGCATGTGAATGAATGTTTATGGTATTGCCTTTTTATTAAGTCTTTAAGGCTGTTGTCTCGCTCACATGTGATAAATTCATCTATAAATGTCTCACATGTCTTGATACTTTCTTCATCATCAGGGTTGAAAGTTGGGCAACCTTGTAACCAAAACATGGCATGTGCGTGTAGACTACCTCTTTTTTGAGCCTCATAACGAGTTACAAAATGACAAACTCTAAAATTTTTGAATGGGCCTAGAGGAGTATTTTGGATCACTTTCATAAGAGACTGGAATTTGTGATGGAAATACCAAGCGCAGGTAACTGGGTCTTGTTTAATTAAATCAATTTTCTCAAGTTTTGGCAATAGTTTTACTTCTTCTTCAGTTAGTTCTTGTTCATTATTAATTTTTATCAAAATTGTTATGAGTTCATGCCAGTAAACTTCAGCTGCTGTTAAAGTAGCAAATATATGTGCTGGACCGTATTGACGTATCATAGCCATAGCTTCTTTTGTTTTTTGACACCAGTAAGCGGGGCTTGATCGATCTTCATCTAAAATTTTATACCCTTCATCCTCTTGAATGAGTTGATCTAGTCCATTAGGTTGTAATATTTGTGCAGCTGTCAAGCTTTTTCCATTCTTTTTCTTTCTCATAGCTATGCTTATTCGATTCACAAACCTACGCAACCGTGATTTGCAAAAACTCATAAATAATTTAGGAATATGCTTTGCAGCTCTGCGATCAGAACTTTTAATTTCAAATTTTCTTAACTGTGAATCTGTTAGCTTTTGTTGAAATTGTCTTGCCTTACCGCAATAGATAGAAGGATATGTTAAAATATCTACGTCTTCATCTTGAAGTAATGAAATGGGAACTTTTCCTTCACCAGGAGCTATTTTCAACCCTATATCATTAGTTATATGGTCTGGCAAGATATCAGGTATCACCATAGTTTCATGGTTTCCTGTTTCTGTTTCTGAATCTGATGATTCACTACATGAAGATGATGCATTTGAATCAGTATCAAAAAAGATGTCTTGAAATTTGTTTTGTTTTGGTTTTTGAAGTGATTTCATGTGGGATAAGTTTTGGTCTAAGTTTGGTGTTTGAAAATTTTCATTTATGCCATGATTGAGATTATTTTCTGTACTGTTACTGTTAGAGGTTAAATTATTTTCATTGTCAACTGTTATAACTTCAACTGGTGTTTGAACATTATGTAACCAATTTGTGTCCAGTGTAATATTATGTTTTTTATAAATTTCTGATTGAACGAGGAATTCTGCTGCTTTATACACTCGTTCAGGTCGAATAAGATCATAGCTGTATGGTACTTTATCCTCCATTCTCCTTTGAAGTTTGATAAGAATGGTTTCGGATTCTGTTAAATTACGTGGTAGTATACTAACTGTAGAGTTCAAATCAGTTGGTACATTAACACAACTACCTTTCAGTCCATACTGTGGACCTGCATATTTTGAAAGTTCTATAATTTTCATAAATGGCTGTCGAACAGCTAGCAGTCTTTCTTCTAACTGTGTCAAGCCTTGTAAAACTTTTGGTACAGGTGGAAATGAAAGTCCGTTTACTACAGCATTATTTGGTATAATTTGTGAAAGAAGATATCTTTTACATGTATGACAAACAGTATATTTACCATCTGTTTGCAAATTAGCAGTGCAAACAGATTTAAGTTGAAAAATGGAATCTTTAGGAAAATCACTGAGTTCTGAAATTGATTTCTTGAAATTTAGATGACCACAACAAGAGCAAATCCAAGTTGGCCCTTCTTTGATTTCTGCAATGTATTGATCAATTAGTTTTTGCCTGCTATTTTCAATTGAATCATTTTCTTTATTTTCTCTATGCTTTTTGTTGTTATCAAGTTTTTTATTGTACTTTTCTTGATTGCATTTTAAATTTTCCATGTGATATTTTTTTTTGGCTAAAGAACTTGTTTTTTGGTAGTTTATATCCACTTGAAGTCTGATTTTGACATTTTCAAGATTTCTTAATCTATAAGCATCATCATTTTCAAGTCTAGTCTTAACATTTTCAAGATTTTTTATTCTGTAATCTTTGTCATTTGCAAGTTTTGATTTCACTTTGTTTAAGTTATTTTTTTTAAACTCTTGATCATTTTTCAATTTTTCAGCGTAATAATTTTTGTTAGATTCTTGTTTCTTACTTAATGACTGCAGTTCTGAGCTTTCTTTTGATATTTGTACTGTTTTGTTTGCAGCACTCTTGTCTGTAGTAAGTTTTGTTCGCTTTGCTTTTTCTATTCGAGATTTTTCTAACTTGTTCTGCAACTTCCTCTTTTTGTTCATAACTTGCGAAATTTGTATGGTTCTTAAGTCTGTTGTTTTTTTAGGCTCTGTATTATAATTTATTAATTCTGCCTTAGATTTTGGTTTGTTTTGTTCAGATTTCTTGGTTTTGCATGGTAAAGTTTTATTTTGGGTAAAATTTGTTACGTGATGTGTGAGATGGTGTGGTTCAGTATTAGGAAATGTAACTTGACAAAATTGTATTTCTTGACCAGGTTGATCCTGAGAAGAATCACCTATTGGACAAGTTAAGAAAATAGGTAGATTCATAATTGAATCTGTTCCATAATCTGTTCCAGGATGATTCTGAGAAGAATCGCCTAATGGACAGGTAAGTAAATGAGGTTGATTCTTTAAAGAATCTTTCTCAACATCTGAGCCAGGTTGGTTCTGGGAAGAACCGCCTAGTGGCCAGGTAAAACCAGGTTGATTCTGAAAAGAATCGCCTATGTGGTTTGAAACAGGTAAACCAGGTTGATTCTGGAAAGAATCGCCTATGTGGTTTGAAACAGATAAACCAGGTTGATTCTGAAAAGAATCGCCTTTGTGGTTTGAAACAGGTAAACCAGGTTGATTCTGAAAAGAATCGCCTATGTGGTTTGAAACAGGTAAACCAGGTTGATTCTGAAAAGAATCGCCTATGTGGTTTAAAACAGGAATTAACATTTCAAATTTTATTTCTGTAATGCTGTAAGTTGAAAGATTATTAAAATTTTGTTGTAAATACAGGACCAATTCATTGATACAACTAAAGCTTATAAGCACAGCAAAACCTTCATTACTACATCTTCCGTTGACATCTTTTGCATGAGAGTCAAAAATCCAAAATTTACTGTCAGCAAACATCATGGCAAATGAATACTCATTACAAGTCAATATGCCACATCTGGAAGTTTGAAAGTGCGTTGTTAGGGCTGACACAATATCATCACCAAAACCTTCAATGTTGTGAATAGGTCCAATATACTTAGCTTGCTCAGCTGCTTGCAAAAACACTTCTACATTATTGGGTAATGTAATGGTTTTAATAATTTCGTGAGGAAATAAAAACCCTTTGTAATTTGGTTGACAAGACTTAGCATGAACATTGGTTCCAACCTGAAAACAAATATTCAATTGAAAAATCATATGCGATGGTAGTAAACCAAATGAAAATATCTTTCAAGGTAAAACTTACATGTACACAAGCATCATTATCTTTTGCTGTCCATAAACTAGGGTCATGAAATAATCCATATGCACATGCCACAATACTCGCCGAACAACATTGTACTCCATAATAAACAGGAAATACTAAGTTATTTCCCTGGTGTATAGTACCTTGTAATACTTTCATGTTTGTATTTTTAAGGCACTAAATAAAACAGTTCTTAATCACCACTATAATAAATGCAAAAGCAAATATTGATGGAGATCTGGAACGCTTGAACAAACAGACTAGGCTGTTGTTTGGGTATGCCTTGTTGTCCATTTTAGCCAACTCAAAACAAAACAATTTATTTTCTTAAAGTTAGATAAAAGTAGTAAAACTAATAGCAGACTGTGTAACGAGTAGCCATCAAAACTTTTAGGCTATGCAACATAAGACATTTTACAGTAATATTGCAGTTTTCACTCATAACATGTTTCTATGAATAATTGTGAGGATGGCAACACTTTTGGAAGGCAGAACCACAGTCCTAGCCAGGAGTTGACGACTGCAGCGAGAAGCTACTGGTCGTGTTCGAAATCAATTTCGTGGTGCATCATTTTACACGGCGCTACATAACCTCGATTCTAACGTGACCACTCTGTGTTTCAAAACTTTTGGGCATCGAGGTACAAAGCAACAGGCGATCCTTTTCATTGGTCAGAGCCGACTCGGCTCCCCTCTTCACGCCGTTTTCCCGTGACAAGTCGAGTATTACCATAGAAACAGAGATTTTAGATTGAAATTTCTCAAAATTGGCCACCAACTTTGGGCTGACATTTCAGCAGTGAACTAAGGAGATTGAGTTCTACCTCTCTGCCAAGTCTTATCAAAATCCTATAGAAAAATCAGGATTTAGGTAAGGGGCCGTGCTAATAAAAAAAATCGGATCCTGAGACAAAACCATAAGGCTACTTCGTGCCTAAAAAAATCCTCCGTTCGAGTCTGTGCTCTCTCTTTCTCTCTCCCTCCAAGGCCGAGGGCCGAGGCCGGCGCGTCTGCGGTTAAACTGCGTGAAATCCAGTTTGTTGTTTCTTACAAACCCTCGCAATGTTTATTTTCATCGCTGCATAATGATTCTAAAATCACAAGCAACGACGAATTGAGCGAAACTCAACAACTCACCTTGAAGTTCTCTGATTCCCACTGAAACCCATAGAAATCAATATGATGATTTGTTTTATGAGTTAGGACAGTAAATAGAGACGGTTATTGACTATAACAGCTGATATAACAACAAAAGGTACAGGACAGGAACTCCCCCCTGCCTTGGGCAAAGAGGAGACTCCAACGGAGCAATTTATTTTCTCATACGCACTGAGATCAATAGAACGTTCTCGCCCCAAAACCAGTCAATAGTCGGCTCCGCCTAACGGACGGATTATCGCTGTAGCGCTTGTGACCCGTAGCGCTAGCGAGCCGTAGCGCTAGCGAGCTGTAGCGCTTGTGAGCTGTAGCGCTTGTGACCCGTAGCGCTAGCGAGCTGTAGCGCTTGTGATCTGTAGCGCTTGTGATCTGTAGCGCTTGTGAGCCGTAGCGCTAGCGAGCTGTAGCGCTTATGACCCGTAGCGCTTGTGATCTGTAGCGCTTGCGAGCCACTCCCATTCATATCTGTACCAGATATCTGTTACTCCAAAGTGTGGTTTGAAACAATGATCAATGAAAAATTTTGATCCGAGGTAAAAATATGAGTCAGCTATAAGTGGATTTGAAGCTATGAGATCAGCTCTTTCACTCATTTATAATTTGTTTACATCTTTACCTAAAGGACGAAATAAGTTAGGCCAATAATAATCTGCTGCACTGAGTGTAAAAAATACAGTAGGGTCTCCAATCTGTTGAACCATATCTAATAGTTCTCCGCACCTTGAATTCCAATAAGACTTGGTTGTTCGTAATCTAGATCCATTAGGCCTGTGCGATTATTAAAAATTCATCGGAATCGACGATCATAAAAATAATCGACAATCGAGTCGATTGCGATTATCGGTAATCGACAATCGATAGCCCGGTCGATTAATTGGTCAAATCGATTAATTGGTTTAATTGATTAATCGAAAGCAGCCAATTAGTTGACGTGGCCAATTAATTGATAAATTTCGATTTATCGACATTTGCCTACTAATTAATCAAATATTCATCAAAAATTATATAAGAAGTGTTTCACATTTTAAATCAATTGGTTTACAAAAGGGCAACAAGAGGAGGTTAAAACTAAAAAATGTCTTGTTTTGTTTAATGTTGAAGCACAAATTAGATACATATATGTATACATATTTATATAATATAAATACAGAAAAGGCCAGCAAAGCAGCTGAGAAAATCTAAGTTACATTTTGGGAAACCTATTCGAGAGCAAAAAAAAATAGTTGGCTAGAATGGATATCACTCAAGCACGACCTACTTGGGGTGACCACATTACCGCCGTCTGAAAAGAGTGTCTCTGAAGGTGTTCTGCTGGCCATAACTGCCAAGTAGCGCAGTGAGGAAGGAACTTGATTTAAAAAAAAATAATCAGTTACCAATTAAGAATTGGTTAATAATTGACAATCGATCGACAATCGGTATCTTCGGTCGATTATCGATTATTTCGATTACAATCGGGTCCTGAACAATCGACATCGATTATTAAAAGAATAATCGAATCGACTCGATTACTCGATTAATCGCACAGGCCTAAGATCCATAGTACATAATGTGTTTGACCATCCCTTTGTTGTTAAGTATTCTCTTAATTGACTTATTGTCATTTTAGAGAAGAAATCATTTTTTTAAACATATAGATTTCCAAGGTTTAGAGCATTCCATCTCATTTCACTGTTCATCATGAAGTATCGAAAGCGCTTATCTTTTGAAAACCTATTATCTTTGTAGAGCATTAAATGTTGTACATAAGCAGGGAGTGGAACTTTATATTTTCTAGGCATTGTACAATCAGCTTCTGCGTATGGAAATAGATGAGGAAAACACAGTGTTAAGTACCCAGGTGTCCCAAATTCATTGATAGGTATTCCTCCAATATGAGGCCATAACAATGTATTATTTAAAGTGTTATTGAGAGAAGGATCTTTTAGTTCTGGTACACCTGAACTTGTGATGTTTTCATATTGCTCTTCGGATTCGATTTGGTTAGTTTCATTATGATTTGATAAGTTAGTGTCAGTAATTTTCTTTAACTCATTGAGAACGTTTCCATTGTCAGGCAATGTAGATAGCTTATGTTCATCAATATGGATATCCTGATACAATGGGTTATTTTGTTTCAGCCATAGTAATGCATTTAACACTTTATCTTTTCTTACATAGAAGTCACTTAAATTGATATCATTATCTAATTTGACTACTACAAGGTTGTTTAGGTCGGCGACTAAATGTGGTAAAGTGTCTGCTACATTTTGAACTTGTTGAGGAAAGTTTATGACTTGACCTTTATATTTGTATTGCCCTCTTTGAACTTTATATAAAGAAAACACAGAGTGGACTCGACATATTAATTGCTTTTCAATGTAAGAAAGACCAACTAATTCTTGTGGAACTGGTAATGGATCCATACTGTTTTCTTTCGAAAACAAGTGACACTGACCTTTGCAGGTGATTCTACTGTGGTTTGATAGCATGAGTTTTTTTTATGGCAGTTTGTACATTCATGCCATTGTTAACTTTTTTCATAGCACATGAAATTATGTTGTAAAATGTCTATTGTTGATGTTTCCTCAAAATCGCATCCACATTTTTTTAGGTCTCTTAAAATTTTTTTCCTTTCAGAACTAAATTTTTTGTTTTCCTTTTTATCTGCTTGCCTCCTACCTTTCCTTAGATTTTGCATTCTTATCCTTGCCTTTTTCCTTTCTTCCGTTTTCTTCGAGAGAGACTCTGTTTTCCTTTTCTTCTCTTGCCTTTTCTGAGCCAATTCTTTCTGGTGTGATTTTTTCTTTTCCTGAGATAAATATAAACTTTGAATCAGTCTTAACTCAAAAGAAGAATATGACAATTTGCTTTCTTTTATTCAGATTAACTTCCCTGCCCAAGTGGTGATTGTTAGTTCAAATGTGATCCAAAGTTACCCCAGCTTTAACATTTTTGAGCAATTGTTTCCCAACCCCCAAGGAAATGTGTATTTCCTGATGTTTTCACTTTGCCTTTAAAAGTTGCCTTAAGTGTAAAGGAAGTGTGGTGGAGTCATAAAATTTCTATGGATCAAACTCCCTCAGAAGAGCGCAACCCAAACTCTAGTTGTTTTCAGTCAGAATTACTGCTGTTGAGGAGGATCGGTGAGTCCACATTCAACCTTCAAAGATGTTCGCCTTCATTTGCCAAATAAAAAAGTACATCACTCTAGGTCATTTTATATACTCTTAGAGGATTTAAAAAAAAAGTCTGAAAATTGTCTCATGGTCACAAGGCATTAGTTATGAAAAGTCAACAACAGAGAAGATAATTAAAGAAGTAAGCATTGTATAAAAATATGTTTCAGTGTAATTTTAGTAAAGCAAATTCTTCATGCAATGCTCTTTGGATGACTGAGTGTTTGTTCTCCTAGACTAATGTATTTTTTCAGTTGGCAAATGAAAGCGGGCATCTAAAAAGGTTGAATATGGCCCACTAATGGTGCTCCCATAACGTTGCCTCTATTTCATTTGACTCACATTTGCTAGTGTGATATCCGCTAAACTTAAAAGAGTAGGGGCATAAGTAAGGTTGTTTCAAGTCACTTTAACATTTTAATCTTAGTCTGTGAATAGTTTCTGAGGTTGTTACCCCGTCCCAGTCATTTCAAAACTTTTGTATAAATTTGTACAAATTGACTTCTAAAGTAGGATTACATAATATGTATTGATACTATAACAAAACCTCATTGTGGTCGGCATACCTTTCACTTTCATGCTCATAATGAGCATAAATAAAGTCTAATACCATTGTCCACTCTAATGCCTCACAACCTTGTCCCAACAGTTTAAAGGCATTGGTTGTGGGAGCATTAATTGGGCATTAATATCAAGTGAAATCAAATAGTTTTTGGGAGGCGCTTCCCTGAAGGAGGTTGATCTGTAAAATGTTTATGACGCCTCCTCATTACCTTCAGAATTTGGCAACCTTTATGGGGAAAACTTATGATCACTTTCTTATGCATTTTCAGGAAAACTTTGTATTGCAGAGCTATGTTAAAAATTGCCCAGATGGATTTTTGTAGGCATTTCCACAACTTAGCAAAGTCACTTGACATTATCTCATCTCTCATGGTTGGGGGATGAAAGTTTTTACGAGAGTCACATGAATTTTCAGAAGAATCAGTGACATCAAGGTATTGGCTCTGGTTCGGCTAGGAAATCTTTGCTGTTTTGTTCTTTTATTTATGTGAAGTCCCTGGTCAGAGAGTCAGAAGGCTGATTTCAGAATCACATGAATGATGTCGCTAGTTTTAGTGAAATAAGTATTGTGACTTTGATATCAGTAACTGATATCGTTAAGGGGCTTTGATATCAGAAAGCTGACATATATTACTGACCTTTGTCAGTCTCCTGATATTAATATCAGTTACTGACATTATTTAGCAGCACTGATATCTTAAGGCTAGCATAGAATACTGGCATTTGTCAGTCTTCTGATCAACAAAATGATACTGCTCATATCATGATCAGAAGACCATTACACAAAGTCATACATCTGACATCGTAGTCACCAGAACTGATGTAACCAGATGTGATATCAGTCTACGTACCAGTCGAATTCAGCATGCTGTAAAATCTATAGTTATTAGAATATTGAGCTGAAATTTGGTTTCTAGCACCTTTACTCAATTTTAGTAGGGCCATTTTAATTTCATCGAATTTGGAGAAATTTTTTGTGCTATCTCGTAAACGGCTGGAGCTAGGTGGAAACGGATATCAAATTCGGCTCCGCCTGGGTCCGAACACCGGGAAAACATGTTCCACCTCATTGTTTGATGTTTCAAACGATAGAAAACACAACTTTTCTGTAAACTGGTTTTCGTATTTTCTATATGATAGATGTCAGATTATTGATATCACAAAGTGTACATCTGGTTTCTGACATCAGAGTTTTGTTACTGATATCATCCTTCGGATAAGTGGCCAATTGTCACTAGCGTGACATCACCTTTCTGACATCAACCTACCGACTCTCCGACCAGGGTAACCATGGAGTGTTAATCCGGGTTGTTCACTGTATCAGTTACTGTCTACAGTTAACACAAAATGAAATTCAATTGCAGTCTGTTTATTAGATTATTCTGACTTTGATTTGTCAGTGTGGGGTGCACTGTTAAAAATTTATTGTGATTTCCCAGCACTGCCTCGATACGGAACGATTGTGAAATCCCAACACTTCTCCGTCATCAGAAAATGACTCTTTTGCTGCCTTAAAGTGAAATATTTTGTGGGCAAGTCGATCATATTTTTGAAGCCAGTCTACTTTAAATACAGAGGTCAGTTGGAATTTTCTGAAAAGTTGTGATTAAAATACAGAGGCCAGTTGTAATTTCCCGCAGAGTTCAGATTAAAATACAGAGGACAGTTGTAATTTCCCGAAGAGTTTTGTTTTAGATACAGAGGACTGTTGTATTTTAACGAAGAGTTCTGGCAACTTTTTTCACAACAAAGGTGCTGTGAATTTTCAAAATTTTTTTTTACAGTGTGGGTAAGCCAGGATTTTCACTGTATCATTTACTGTTTTACATTTAACAGTGAACACACACTGAGTAGAACATCAATTCATACTACAGTCATAAATATATGTGTAATTAGCAAATTCTATCTGAGTAACACACTTTTCTTGCTTTGAGATGTTAGAAACTAATGAGGTAAACTTATTTAATTTTGGTTTTCTGATTGACTGCGATACTTGAGTTTGATTTGTTTTTGGTGCATGATAAGCCAGGATCTTGACAGAAAAAATCAATCATTTCTAATAGTTTTGTAACACCTCAAAGTCTTAGTTAAAATATTTCAGGGCAAATCATTGCTTATTTGTGAATAATTCTATTTTTAGGCAACGAAGTTGCCTTTTAAAATCAGTCGAAACGTTAGTCAGTTGTTTTACATTACCCCTATGGGACAAAAGAATCTGGCCCAAGGGATTTTGATAAAATTTACAGCAGTTATAGAATTGTATATTCTAAATGCAATTTCGAAGTTTTATCAAAATCGCTCTTACAGAAATTTTGGAAATTTGATTTGAAGTTCTGGTTGCTCGACTCGTCAGCGGAGCGAAAGAGAAACCTCCAAAGTCTGCGTTCAAACAAAGCTCTGCTTCAGTTAACTGCGCCAGAAAGAGATGACACCACTGAAATTCGCACGTGACCACCGTACCGCCCTTTCGAAACCTACTTCATTTTTACCGAAAAAATAACAGATCGCCAACCTCAGAGTCAGTCCTCAATTCATGTTTTCAGTCACAGATAAAAATTAGTCTGCCTCTGTGTTTCCTGTCAATGCGTAGAGGCTCCCATAATTGTTTGGTAAAGGCCTGCAACATCATTTTACGTCGTTAATAAATATAAAACTAGCAAAATATATTTTGGGTTGGTTTGAGTGGACACCAAGGCGGCATTGTTTATAGCTGGCCCGCTCGGCGCCATGTTTGTGTCTTAAATGTGAGGCGGATAAAATTCACGATTTGGGCTCTCACAGAGAGTTTTGACCTAATATTTTTAATTTCTATTTCATTTAATGGTAAGTGTGTGGCAAATGTGAAACTAGAACCCTTTAATTCTTGGCTGGTGGTTCGATTCAGTGGTTGTCAAGGCGCGTTGTTGACAGCTGGCCCGCTGGGCGACATTATGTGCGCCCGATGTCTGGCGAATAAAATTCATGATTTGGCTATCACCAATAGTTCTGGCTTTATATTATTAAATTCTTTTTGACTTTGAGGTAAGTGTTCAAACCAAGGGGGACGTTTGTCGCGTTAGCGTTAGAATTTTATATTTTTATTTCTTGACGATGGCCCGCTCCTGGCCGCAGCCGATCTTGCCCAAGCGATAAACGTTTACAAGGCGAATTGAATGCGTTAATAGTTGTTGTATACCTGCAGATAACGTTTTGGTAAGTTTGACTTCAATCTGGTGAGCAGAATTCTTGAAATGGTTTACATTTACGAGTATCTTTTGCGTAAATAACTTTTGTTCCTTCGTATTGAACCTCCGTCCTCCGTGAAACTTAACAAAACAATTTCTGCAGGTCTACAACTGCTATTTTCTCATTCATTTCGGCTGTGTAACATTTCATTCAGCGAAACTGAATAGTTAAATTCGCTTGGTGCGTTAAGGGCGCCTTGACGCGAGTTAAGTCTCGAGGTGGACGCGTGAGCCGCAGATCCATCGGCCTTGTTTTGTTCAGTGCAGGTCCCAGCCAGCCTAGAACCACGACAGGGATAGGACTGGGCACTCCCACCTCAAACGCGCTCCGTTTTGTCGAAGGGGGCGGCGCCTCTCCCTCAGCCTTCTTCTGTTAAGTGGAAATCCCAGCCTAGAACCATAGAAGGGAGGACTGCGCACTCCCACCTCGAACGCGCTCGGTTCTGTTTATAAGGCGGCGGCGCCTCCTCCAGCTGACTGCGAATAGTGCCAGTTCCGAAGGCGAGCCAAGCCGAATCGGCATTGTCGCAGGTACTCGCCCGCTCGGCCCCTCGCTGCCCCTCTGCGCGGCGCGCAGGGGAGGAGGACCGGAGGACTGTGACTGGGGAAGGGGGGGTGGGGGTGGGGGCTGTTGATTCAACTCATGTACAGTAGTTCTAAAATATCTTTTGGAAGAACAAACAAAAATGTGAAAGCAGTGTTCTAATATTCGTTGCACTACGCGCCCTTACTTCAAAAATCAAGCTGATCGGACAATTTTTACTGAGAGACTAACTTCTAAATCGTTTGAGCTAGAGAGCTCAACTTTTGCATTTGATCCGCTATACTAGTGACGCTGATCAAACCGTGAGATAAAATAAATTCAATAATATAATCCAAATGGCTGGAAATTTTGAAGTCAATGCTTCCACGCATAAACCATTCGCCTAAGTATTTTATGAAACTAAAACATTAACGTACTTCGTGCCTATTAGGATTTCGTAAAATCGTATTTTTTTTTTTTTATTTTTTTTTGTTTGAAGCTCTTTGATTTCCAATACTTAGGTTATCATTTTTTCTATGTTGTTGTGTAAACAAGATTCAATTATCTTTTATTTTTGTTAGGATTGCGGCTGAATCTTACATGGAATGCCAATCCTTTCATTCCTCTATATTGAAAATATAATCCTTTTTCTGATTGAATTTTTGTTATGAGAGCATCATAAAGAGCAAATAATTCTGGTAATAAGTTTTTGGGCATGTGAACATAACAAAAGTGGTCGTCTTTAACTGAGTCATCTTCTAATTTTAAGCGAATTGATTTGCCCTGACTTGTGTTAGCTACAACACAATCTAAGATTTTATAGTTCTTAAATTTTGTGAGATTTTTGATGCTTAAGTATGTTGGTATTCGACGAGCTGCTTTATTGATCCTATTGATTTCCTCGTCACTTGAGTCATGGTCCTGAAAAAAATTTCTATATGACCTTGACAGAAAATTTTGACAATTTAATTTCTACAAATTATAATGCTGTACCAATAATGTTTTTGGCTCATCTCATCTAAGTAATTTTGAGAGGTGCGTATTGACATGAGATAATATGACGTGCTAAGTTCTGTGAAAATTTTAATAGCATTTGAAGTGAATGTGAAGTTTTGTTAATAGCTGTTAATCCCTATTTGACACTTTTATTAATAATCTTAGGAAGTTTAGTGTAAGTTTAATTTAGTGTGTTTTCTTACATACCTCTTCCTCAGGAGTTGGATTTTCCTTTGGTTTTGTTTTCCGCTGCTTTTTTCGCCTGCCTTTCTCATTGCTTTCAGAGTCCGAACCAGATTTTTCCTGGAATTAGATATTCAATGCAGGTCAATTCAAAGAATTCTGAATAATTTTGTGTCTGTTCTGACTAATACTTACTGAATCTTTTTTCCGTTTTTGTTTTTCCTTCTCTTTATCATGTTTGGTGTTGTCAGTCTTTGAGTCTTCTGAATTGCCTTCAGTATTTTTGGGTTTGTCTGGCTTTTTCTGGTTTCCTTGAGTGTCTTCATCTGATGATGTGTCAACTTCCATCTAGATCAGATACAAATTCTTATTTAATGTTTGTATAGATAAATTTTGCTTATTGATTATATGTTTACCTTTCCCTTCTCGTCTTCATCACATTTTGCTATCAACTCATTTATGTCGGAGTTGCTTAAGCAAATAACAGTATCTTCTGATAAATTTATGTGATAAATCTGATGAGAAGTGGATGCAACATCACTTTCACAAAAGATACCTTTCTGGAAATTAAACTTGAAAATATTTAGAAGAATGACAGCTTAGATTTTTTCACAGTATGTCTTAGTTGAAAAAAAAATATATTATCACAATTTCATGCATACCTCAAGCAGTTCTTGCACCTATTTTTTGATATTAATTATGTTTTCTCGAGTTGTCTTAAAACAAACTCCTGAAGATAATTCAATTGTTTTCTGAAAATTCATACAATAATTGGTCAGAGTAATCTGTATCCAAGCTAGTAATGTCATAATGAAATTTTAAAGTACTAACTTTATTGGAAAGTTCTTCACTTGGTGTCGTGTCTTCGATACACATCAAGTCAATTGAAAAGTCTACTAATCCCTGGAACATAAAAACAAATTTTGGCATGCTGAGAGTGTTGAATTTAAGTACTGACCTCACGGAGGTGACCTCATGGTGACCTCACCGAGGCGACCTTTTCCAGGCGACCGCCCCGAGGTGACCTCACCGAGATGATCTCACGAATGCGACCTCACGGAGGCGTCCTCACCGTGTCGCCCTCGCCGAGGCGATCTCACTGAGGTGTCCTCACGGAGGCGAACTTACCGAGGTGTCCTCGCCGAGGAGATCTCACCGAAGTGATCTCACTGTGGCGTCCTCACCGAGTCGACCTCTCCCAGGTATCCTCAACGAGGGGACCTCGGCAAGGTGACCTCGCCGATGCGTTCTCACTGAGGATTCAACCGGGGTGTCCTCACCGAGGCAACGTCACCGAGGCGTCCTCACCGAGGCGACCTCACTGAGTGCACTTCCCCGAGCGCCCCTCACCGAGTGTTCCTCACCGAGGCAACCTTCCGAGGCATCCTCACTGAGGTGTCCTCACCAAGGCGACCTCAACGAGACTACCTCACAGAGGCATCCTCATCGTGGCGTCCTAATCAAGGCGTCCTCACCGAGGCGACTTTACTAAGATGTCCTCACCGAGGCTTCCCCTCTGTGGTGAACTCACCGATGCGTCCTTACCGAGGCAACCTCATTGAGGCGACTCAACCGAGGTGACCCCACTGAGTGAACCTACCCAGGTGACACGGCGATATCCGGCGATGATGACTCGCCTGGTATTCGGTGCCGCGATAGTTTGGCGATAAAATTCAAGCCCTGTCGACGTATGAATAGTGAGGCGATTTCTTTCTGATTTTTACTCAAGTTCAAATTTTGGTGGATAACTATCCGAAATTGTGTAGACACCCTGTTCACGATGTCGCTTGGCTGTCGTTTCGGTTCAACGCCGCGATAGTTCTACAGGGTTTTCGCCCTGCCGAGAAGCACGATCTATCTTACCTACATGAGGGAATGCGACGAATTCACTTATCGCTTTTACACTATCGCTGAGATGTACGTACTGTGATGTCGCTGGCGCGAAACCTCTCCGCCAACTACTCAATATCTTCAGATATCTAACCGTAACTTGGTGATTGGACATTTCACATCGATATCGGTAGAAATATGTAGCCCAATCGATGTAAAGTGGATATCGCCCGTTTATGTTGAAATGGTTATCGAACAATTACAGGGTGCAAGTCTGTGACCCAAAAAGTAAACTACGGAGTGATGACCACCAGCTGACGTGGCACCATCCACACCTCAACAACACAAAACGGTGAGGCTACCGATATCGCTGCTTTGTAGGCGAGGCGATAATTGTCCACTGATTGTATTTTCGGTAATAGTATAAAGAATCATCTCGCTCGGAAAAATTGGCGATGGCATATAGGAGATGATTCATCAGTATAAGCCGATATTTTCTCCGCACTTGGACAGAGACGACAGATAAACAAGAAATTAAAGCCACGATGAAATGGCGACATAATCAAGGCCCTATCTCAGGACGCATGGCCGGGCGACATCATCGCAACGCCAATTGGTTTTCATGTATTTCTGGATAACTGTCCGGGATTATATGGAAATCCTGCTCCCGACGTCGCCAGTCTGTCGGTTCAGCTCAACGCCGCGAAAGTCTTGCAGGGTTCCCGCCCCGACGAGAGGCACGAATCATCTTCCGGACGTGAGGAAATCGATGAATTCACTTGTCCTCCTAAAAACATCGCTGAGATGTGTGTCATGTGACGTCGCTAGGATGCCACAACCTCGATGACAAGGCGCTGTAAATTCCTTGATAAATAATAGTCAAGCCTGCCCGCCCCGCAACCCGCCCACACGTTCTGGAGGCCGGTACACTATTTGTATGTTGAAAATTTTCTCCAATGTTATAGTAAATTTAGGATTTATAAGTACACATATTACAAACTACAGTTACATGGTGTACAAGTGACTTCCAGAAGCTATTTCCCGCGGCTTCATGCCCTGAGGGTTTTCAATGCGGGTATTAAATGTTTTGATAAAAAGTAAATTAAAGGAAGGGCTAGAACGGAAATAAATAAAAAACCAAAATGAGAACATCGGAAATCCCTTAGATAGTAGCACGCCGTAACCGGCTACCCTCCCTGCCCGCTGCCCCTCTGGGAATGTCCCAGCGGCGGGCGGCGTGGCGAGGGCGCGCGGCTGTGGGATGACCCGAGGACTCTGAGGCTAGTCACATATCACGTCCCGACGGTCCAGCGTGATGGGATTCCAACCAACAAGTCCAAGGTTCAACTCTTCATCCGGTAAGGTATTTCATAGCTACTTATTTCAGTGCTAACATATTAATGAAGTTCTTGCCTCGGCGACAATCCGTCCTGGAGGGAACAGCGTTAAGCAGGGGATATCGGGGGGACCACCAACGCAACCGCGTTCGAGTTGGAAGTCGCCAGCTTAGAATAAAAATATCATCTGAACGATACCGTGGTGACCTCACCGAGGTCACCTCACGGATGGGACTTCACCGAGGTGACCTCACCGAGGTAACATTACCGAGGCGACCTCACAGAGGTGACCTCACAGAGGTGACCTCACCGAGGCGACCTCACCGAGGCGACCTCACCGAGGGGACCTCACCGAGGCGACCTCACCGAGGGGACCTCACCGAGGGGACCTCACCGAGGCGACCTCACCGAGGCGACCTCACCGAGGCGACCTCACCGAGGCGACCTCACCGAGGCGACCTCACCGAGGCGACCTCACCGAGGCGACCTCACCGAGGCGACCTCACCGAGGCGACCTCACCGAGGCGACCTCACCGAGGCGACCTCACCGAGGCGACCTCACCGAGGCGACCTCACCGAGGCGACCTCACCGAGGCGACCTCACCGAGGCGACCTCACCGAGGCGACCTCGACGAGGCGACCTCGACGAGGCGACCTCGACGAGGCGACCTCGACGAGGCGACCTCACCGAGGCGACCTCACCGAGGCGACCCCACCGAGGCGACGTTACCGAGGCAACCTCAACAAGGCATCTTCACCAAGGCGTCCTCACTGAGGTGATCTTACCAAGGCGACCTCACCGAGGGGACCTCACCGAGGCGCTCTCACCAAAGCAACCTCACCGAGGCGAGACTGGCGAAAGAGGGTCTACTTTTATACTTACCATGTCGTCATCGCTGGTGTCTGTGTCCTCCATGTTGTTTGATGCTGGTTATGATATTGGAAACTAGAAAAATGTCTTGATCACTGAAATTTAAAAATTTTCGAAAGTTTGGCAGCTATCCGGCACTTCTTGGTGCGGTATATCTAGGGTGCTGAATTATCAAAGACACTTGTTCGGTTATTAAAGATGTTGGTGGTGGGGGGGGGGGGGCGGTGGAGGGGGGGGGGTTACAATGTCCGTAGACGGAGTAGTATCTGACGGAGGTCAACTCACTGACTGCATGTCTTCGATGCTATCTTACTACTAGGTCACTGACGTGTCGCTGACGTGTCCCTGACGTGTCCCTGACGTGTCCCTGACGTGTCCCTGACGTGTCCCTGACGTGTCCCTGACGTGTCCCTGACGTGTCCCTGACGTGTCCCTGACGTGTCCCTGACGTGTCCCTGACGTGTCCCTGACGTGTCACTGACGTGTCACTGACGTGTCACTGACGTGTCCCTGACGTGTCACTGACGTGTCACTGACGTGTCACTGACGTGTCACTGACGTGTCACTGACGTGTCACTGACGTGTCCCTGACGTGTCCCTGACGTGTCCCTGACGTGTCCCTGACGTGTCACTGACGTGTCACTGACGTGTCCCTGACGTGTCCCTGACGTATCCCTGACGTGTCCCTGACGTGTCCCTGACGTGTCCCTGACGTGTCCCTGACGTGTCACTGACGTGTCACTGACGTGTCACTGACGTGTCACTGACGTGTCACTGACGTGTCACTGACGTGTCCCTGACGTGTCCCTGACGTGTCCCTGACGTGTCCCTGACGTGTCCCTGACGTGTCCCTGACGTGTCCCTGACGTGTCCCTGACGTGTCCCTGACGTGTCCCTGACGTGTCCCTGACGTGTCCCTGACGTGTCCCTGACGTGTCCCTGACGTGTCCCTGACGTGTCCCTGACGTGTCCCTGACGTGTCCCTGACGTGTCCCTGACGTGTCACTGACGTGTCACTGACGTGTCACTGACGTGTCCCTGACGTGTCACTGACGTGTCCCTGACGTGTCACTGACGTGTCCCTGACGTGTCACTGACGTGTCACTGACGTGTCACTGACGTGTCACTGACGTGTCACTGACGTGTCACTGACGTGTCACTGACGTGTCACTGACGTGTCACTGACGTGTCACTGACGTGTCACTGACGTGTCACTGACGTGTCACTGACGTGTCACTGACGTGTCACTGACGTGTCACTGACGTGTCACTGACGTGTCACTGACATGTCACTGACTTGAAAATGACATGTCATTGCCGTGTCTGTGATGTGTTACTGACGTGTTATTTACGTGCCACCTCAGCGAACGCCCGTAACCGAGGCAACCTCACCGAGGGCACCTCACCGAGGGCACCTCACCGAGGGCACCTCACCGAGGGCACCTCACCGAGCGCACTTCACCGAGGGCACTTCACCGAGGGCAGCTCTCCGAGCCCACCCCACCGATCGTACCTCACCGAGCGGACCACACCGAGGGCACCTCACCGAGGGCACCTCACCGAGGGCACCTCACCGAGGGCACTTCACCGAGGGCACCTCACCGAGGGCACCTCACCGAGCGCACTTCACCGAGGGCACTTCACCGAGGGCAGCTCTCCGAGCCCACCCCACCGATCGTACCTCACCGAGCGGACCACACCGAGGGCACTTCACCGAGCGCACCCCACCGAGCGCACCTCATCGAGGGCATCTCACCGAGCGCACCTCACCGAGGGCACCTCACCGAGCGCACCTCACCGAGCGCACCTTACCGAGGGCACCTCACCGAGCGTACCTCACCGAGCGTACCTCACCGAGCGCACCTTACCGAGGGCACCTCACCGAGCGCACCTCACCGAGCGCACCTGACCGAGCCCACCTCACCGAGGGCACCTCACCGAGCGCACCTCACCGAGGGCACCTTACCGAGGGCACCTCACCGAGCGCACCTCACTGAGGGCACCTCACCGAGGGCACCTCACCGAGGGCACCTCACCGAGGGCACCTCGCCGAGCGCACCTCACCGAGCGCACCTCACCGAGGGCACCTTACCGAGCCACCTCACCGAGGGCACGTCACCGAGGGCATCTCACCGAGCGCACCTAACTGCTCTTTACCGAGCGTATTTCACCCTCTCAATGAATGACGAACAGAGCGTGACGAACAGACATTTTGGTTTTGAGTGACTGATTGTCGCTACGCATGGGCACGGACAGCGACCTCCCCGCGGGAGCGTTGATGGTGGAGGTCCTTCTTCGGGGTCCCGTCGATCTTCGTCCGGAATGTCGCTCGAATGTTTTGAGGGACTGCTGCAAGGTTCGAGGTGCCGCTGGCTCCCTCTCTCCTGCTGCTGGGGGTGGAGCGCCTGCTGCCTCCTCCCCCCTCTTCTTTTGAGGATGGTCCCTGTTCAACGTTGAGCGATCCTGGGCGCTAGCCTCGTCGAGCGTGGTCACCGAGTAAGGGTTCAGCCTCAGGACGTTATTCGCTGTTAGGCGGCACACGCCGGTTACTGCTGACCCGTTCCCTTTCCGTGACCACCCCGAGCGCCGTAGCCCACCATGCCCAGGGGACGGGGTAGAACCTCCCTCCGGCTGTCCGTCCATTCCGCTCCTAGTATGGTGTGTGTCTGTAGTGTGTAGTGTAGTGTGTTGGAGCATTTCCAGACCGTTTTCAAATGTTCTTACTCACAAACGGTCTTAGAATGGTTACGAATGCTCTGAGAACGGACTAAACGGTCTGAAATGCTTTCGAAACGGCTTCAAACGGTCAACTGCCGATCGCAGGAACACCAGGGAAACAAAGAAACAACCTGTAGAACACACCAACGTACCTTGATGCATCTTATTGGCCTCGGCCTTACCCACCGTAACGGTGAAAAACGTCCCGTGGACGTTAAAAGTTTCCTCTTCGGTTTCCTCCATCTCTCAAACGGAACTTTACTTGGGTTCAGATTGATGAATAATTATAAATATTTATTAGAATATGCCACTCGCCACTGCTCGCCACTCGACAAAAGCGCGGTAAACGGCTCTACGGTGCTTCGAAGCTAGACGTTGTTTTGTTTCTTCACCAGCGCCCTCTACACCGCCGGAGCGAAAGCGGCACAGCAGACCAACTGAACAGCCGTCCGCAGAGTTAAAATTTCGAAAACTTTTCTAGAGAAATAATGGTCTCTGAACCATTCTCTTTCTAAAAATTTACAGGTTGGCATACGTCGAAGCGTATAGCCCTATTTCGGGAGGTATATCGGTATCCCCCCCCCCCCCCTCTCACGCCGCGCGCCCACGCGTACGCCCGCCCGCCCGCCCGCCGCACGCTAGCGTGGAAGCGTAGCCTTAAGTGGATAGCCCCCTAGCTTTGCCTTGTCCAGCCTTGTCAATGAATGGCGGTAATGTCTCGATTCTACCTAGTATCCTGTCGTCTTGTGTGTAGCGCGTAGCTCTCAACGTCGTAGCTCTCAACTTCGACAAAGCCACGATCGTGACGCTGGGCGTGTGGCGCGCAGGTTCAAACACACGCATTTCATTTCAACTTCTCTTCGGGAACGCCCACATCCTCTTTTGACCCTTCAAAAGTTTGACACTCACTTGATTTTTGCCAGCTCTTGCCTTCTAATTCAGAAATCTAGCCTTATTTCAGATCAAATTAATCTACTTTGGTTTAAGAAGTTGACTTCACGGCTTCTAGACCTCAGCCGCTCCTGTGTTGAGGGAGGGGGAGGGGGTGGAAAGAAGCGCTATCTGGTGATAAACTTGACAACATTGTATTGTGTTGACGTCCGTTGCGTGAGTGCGTGAGATGGTCGTTGGTCTGTTGCTTTGTGATTGCGCCAATTTTTTACTAGCGTGTTCCGCACCTCGGATTAGCCATGGCCATGACGACTGGCAATAGAGTCCTTAAGGACATTAAACTGCTCTTGAAGGTAATGAAGTATCCTTCCAATTCTTTCTCTGTCTTTTTGGTGTACATCGTGCCATCAAAGTGGTGTGTCCGGTCTTGCTGGATTAGGATTGTCTGATCGAAACGATTATTCGAATTTCGAATGTCGAATCGTGAGTGATAGCTTATGAGGACATTGCCCTGATTGGCGGAGCTTTAAAGCAGAAAGGGCTTTCTAAACAATTCACATTTCGGTCGTAAAACGTTACTTAAAATGATCCGAATGTATGTGCAGCCCTAAGAGACACAATTTCTTTCATTCGAACTTGCTAGAATTGAATCGAAACCTAGTTTAAACAAGTTAACTCGGCCAATCGGGGCGCTTATTTTGAGAAGCGTGGAAAAGTTTAAAACGTTGCCCAAACACAAGGTTCAAGGATTAGAGAGAGGAACTTTATGCTTGGAGCATTGGAGCATAATATTTCAAAACTATCCGAAAGTGATAATTTTCATCTGTTTTGACTTCACGACCACTGAAATGCCCTTTTGTTAAAAGCATAATGGAGCATAATTTTCCTTTGAAGCAGCATAACGATCTTGTTCGAGAATTGGAGCATAATTGCTCAGAAAAGCTATTGGCGAACCTCCACCCCCGCACCGCTTCGAGGACAACACCTTTGGGTTAACCGTGATTTTTCCCTGTGGAGACCGCGACATGCCAAGCCCCAGCTCTGCGCAGCGCAGGCAGCACCGAAGGCACGCTAATGCAATAGGTTGCCTACCCCGCCAGGGGCTTAACAGCAGCTCTGCATACGCGGCTAGCTCCTGCAGCACCAACCCCGCCCGTGCCTTCCCCGGCGTGGATAAGAAAGTCACCAGGAATTTGTGGGCGGAGCGTAACGTGGCGTGGTGAGGCTTAGCGACACACACCCATCCCCCCACTCCCCTATCCCAGCCCCGCCCCACCACAACCCTTGGGTGGCGCTTGGGGGGCGCTGAGTCCCCGTTATACGCGCCGCGCCGGCGTAATTGATACTTTGAATGGTCAGTTCAGTTTAAGCTGACTCTAGACGCCACTATCTACAACTGCACTGTCAGAAAAAAAAACACGGTTTTTGGTACGGTAAAGTCTGGCGGTTGGTGACATGGTGGGAGCGAATTCAGATGACGTAGTTTTTTACTAGTGGCAAAAAATGTAAAGTACAACTTGGACGTTGCAGCTTTAAATTTATTGTCCTATATTACTGAGATTTTTCCGGATTTTTCAGTGTGTTAACTCTGGTTGAGTGATCAATCGACCCAATTTTCACCGCGATGGCTATTAAAATGGTCCCCGTGAAAAAGGGTAGAAAGCTACGTTAGAGGGCGGGAAGGGGGGGGGGGGGGGTCAGACCCGATAGAGACACATCGGTGACATCGAGGGGGGAGTGGGAGGAGGTAAATGGCAAAGAACCCTTTACGTAATATATGCAGAGCTCTAAACAGGGACGTGCGTTACGGCCGCCGCACAGCAGAACCCAGTCCCAAAAAACCATAGAGGATCCCATGGTGCATGGAACATCATGGCACTCCATGGGAATTGATTTCCCATGGTGTTCATTTCCCTCCGATTTTTGGCCCATTTTTTTTCATGGTGAAAATATTCCCATGGTAACTGTGCATGGAATGCCCCATAGTGGAATCGAGCCCATGGAGAAAGCAAACCATGCGGAAGACCATGGTAAATCTTACGGACAAAAGACAGTGAGCAAGTCCAAAATTAACTTTATGGAACAGAACGAAACATGATTCTAGGGTGTCGAAAGCGAGGCAGAGCCGAATCCGTGGTCCATTTTTACCTAGGCCAAGCCGTTTTCAAGTTACCAGAAAAATATACTCAGATGTCAATGAAATTAAAATGGCACTACTAAAATTCGCTAAATATGCTACATACCAAATTTCAGGTCGATATTTGAATAGATACCGATTTTACAGCGTTTTGAATCCTCATGGGAAATTCAAGCCTCCATGGGATAATTTTAACACCATGGGAGAAGACACACCATGACAGTATTGTCCATGGTGTTTTGTGGCTCCATGGTGTTGCAAACCCCGGGCCATGGTGTTACAAATCCCATGCCATAGTGTTGTGAGACCCATGGTGTTCTAGTAACTCTCCGTGGTTAAAATCATTTTTACATGGAAAGTCATCCATGGGATCCCATGGAGCCCATGGTTTTTTAGGACTGGGAAGCGCGATTGTAAAACAGTTCGATATCATATGGCTTTCTTCTCAAGAAAATGAACTTCAGGCCGACATGTCCTTGAATAAAACTAATCATTGTTCTTTACCTTCACTAACTTTACACGCCTCAGCCACCACACAGGGGCACTATCCACACACCGCATGGTGGGTTGACTACCGTCCAGGCGCACACAGCCACAACTATCCGCGTTTGACAGAGAACCTGCCCCATGTACACAAAGAAGAACAAGAACTGCGGAAGTACCCTTATATTTTCGACAAAAGGGACATGTTTCTTTCCACGGTTAGTGGTTTTTTGGTGCATTAGTAAGGAATATAGACAGAAATCACAAGTTTGTCCGAAAATTTGCCGTAGGTTTAAGCAAAGATTCTAAAGCCAATTCCGGAGTCTTGATCTTCTAGCTTGTACGCGACAGCCACATAGGGGTGGGCAACTCGCGAGGTGGTGAGTGGATAGTACGTGTGATAGTACGCACGCTCGCGCGCGCGCGCGCGCGTGTGTGTGTGTGTGTGTGTGTGTGTGTGTGTGTGTGACGCAGACATCGCCTCAGGGCCTCAGGGCCTCATGATAGGCGAGCGCGCGCCGCCGCCACCCTGGTGGAAGGATCTTCAGTTTCAACTGCATCAGATATGTTCCTTTTATTTATACTACATGTTGCAGTCTAACAATTAAAATTGTACAGTGTTTCTGACAATTACTTGTACTCTGCACTACACTTAAACTATGAAATTCTGAAGTTTAAGTATAGTTCGACGTGTGCGTGCAACAAGCTCCTATCATTTTCGGCTGCTCCCAACAACATCCTATCATTTTCGCCTGCTCCCAACAACATCCTATCATTTTCGCCTGCTCCCAACAACATCCTATTTGTTTTGGTGCCCTCCTAAACTATCCTAAGCAGCATTTTCGGGTATTTTCCGTTTAAAACGGTATCTTATAGTACTCGTCGAGACGCTTCTCTTTTGTTTAAATCATTTCTGCGTTAAAAATCGCGAAATTGGCGTAATTTGACAAATAGTAAGTATCCTATGTGCAAAGAGGCCTGGTGTGAGCCGTGCAACTTGAACCTATCTGGAAGTGCGATCGTGCCGAGTCCTGCAACAACAGCCTATGTGCATCTTGCCTCTCCCCGCGCATGCGCGTTGAGCACAACCACTCGAGCTGCAGCGCGCAGCGCAGCCTGCGGCGTGTTGATGAGGCAGAAAGGAAAGCAAGTCCTGTAAGGTCGAGAGCTAATAAATGTTGATCTCCAAAGTATTACGAAATGTCTTCCAGTAGATCTGCCCGACTGGTGGCCCTCGCCCAGTCGAAAGCCAAAGGGGAGTAATTTTAATGGATACAAAGTATTTTAACTTATGTTTTGAGTGTGGTAGAAACATGCCTCAGACTAGCGTTTATTTCGTTCTGTTTGGGATCTCTTTCTCATTTCCACGTGGCTTTTGCAGTTTTCTCAAAAAACGCTTATTTGACGATTTTTTATCGATTTCTGGTGAAAAAGCGCGATTTTCGAGCAAATATTTTTTTTACGTTTGCGAAGTGCGCGGGAGGGCAAGCGGACAGGCAGACGGACGCGCGCAAAGGCGAAAATGCCATCACCGCGCGACATTCTGCGAAATTTCGTGTTCCCAACTGTTTCCACGTGACCCGGCCCCTAACTCCCCCCTGTGGCCGGGCGTGGCTTTTCTCGCCCCCCCCCCGAACGGCCACGTGGTTTGTGCACAGCCCCTAATGCGTCACTTTACCTTTTGAGGCAGCAGAATTGCAGAATAGACGCGCCGAACTCCATCTCATTTAATGTACATCGAACGAGGCCACGCATCACCACAAACTTTACACTCAGAGGTTCATCAATGTGTGGGCAATATTATGCGACACTTGTCCGACTTATAAGTAATCACTGCGAATTGTCATTTAGATTCAAACATTCAAATTCGAATATCTCAGAACTTGCTAAAAGCTAGATAGGATGTTGTTGGGAGCAGGCGAAAACGATAGGATGTTGTTGGGAGCAGCCGAAAATGATAGGATGTTGTTGGGAGCAGGCGAAAATGATAGGACGTTGTTGGGAGCAGCCGAAAAAGATAGGAGCTTGTTGCACGCACACGTCGAGTTTACAATTCTATCACTTTAGTTTAAACTGTAGTAAAACTACCAGTTAATTGAGACAACTGTAGTTTTCTGGCAGTTTTTTTTCCCATTTTTAAGGGCACTCTGTTTCAGTTTATGTCCACTTTATTTATAGTGTAACTTCAGTGTCATTGCAATTTTGTTTACAGTTTAACAAAACTTCCCTTCCAGACCCAAAACGTACATCACCGGATTTTTTTTTTTAAATCGATTTTCTTCTTTCACCCTTGCCCCCTTTCCTCTTACTTCTTCTTACTCCTTGAACTCCCTCTTACTCGTCTCGTACCTTATGTTAATTTCGATTACCTTTTTCTGCGACTGCTGGGAGTTGAACCTCGGACCTTTGGACTCGGAGATGAGTACGTTACCTCTGAGCCACCGCGCCCCGATAGAGATCGAAGGGCCAGGACCCCATCATATCCCACTACCCAGCTAGCCGACTGTGTGACGTACACAGTACAGTTAAACTGTAGTTTTTTTTATCGAAATAACTACTGTGACATTTGACCTTTACAGTTGTTCTCCTGGCGAGGGATCATCATTACGCCAGATATCTTCTAATCTCTAAGCCTTTAACCTAAGTACAATTGAAGCCTGCGAATGTTCGAACAAACATTAACGTTTGAAGGTTTAAATGCCTGACCGACAAACTTGACAAACGTGACTTGTGGTGTGTTGTCACCCTTGCAAAGTGATAAAAATCGTTGAAGGCACAACCGTTTTGCCGTGTCGCGTAATTGCACGACAGTGAATATTGCGGAATGCTAACTGGTTTGTTGAACACTTTTACCTACTCAACTTGACCGTCCAGCAGCAGCAGCTCAACGTCGGAGTTAAACGCTTCAAGGTGCTTGCTAGTCATTTTCGGTGCGCTATATAATGCACTTTACTATTATACTAGTAAAGAAACTATATATTACGATTGCTGTTTAAAGGACAACATTTTATGCTCTTTGGAATGAACTACCCATACATAGAAACTATAAAATGAGCATAGCTTAACACTTTTTTCCACATTATAGTGCAAGAGTGTAATATTAAGTAACAAAAAACTTATGAACTGCACTGCTCTTCCAAACTGCTTAAAATAACTGTAGAAAAACTGCATGATGAGTGTTCTGCAAACTACAAGTGAAATCAGTACATCAAAACTGAAGTTAAATCTGACTTCCATAAAAAGTTATAATACAGTTTGGCAACTACAGTTTAACCACTGCACTTAAAACTGTAGTTTCATTGTAGATCCTTCCACCCGGGCATGTAAGCAGCTGGCCGGACTGCAGCTGCAGGTGTGCTTGTGCTTGCATCGCGCGCCCCACAACGCCTGCAGCTGCAGCAGCCTTGATATGATGAAGCCCGCCCAACCCCTTCTCACTCTTCTCCTACGGCCCTCTGCCCAGCAGGCTGATTCCGAAGATCGCTCTCGCGTTTTCGTCCTTGTCGCACCTATGGCGGTGCCCTATGTCGGGGGTGTCAGGACCCCATGAGTGCGACAAGGATGGAGGCGCAAGCACGATCTTCGGAATCAGCCTGCAGGGCCTTACGGTAGGCGGCCTGTAGCTGACAGGTGAGCCGGCACCGCGCGCCCCGACACGTATCGCTCTGCACTGTCCCCGCCACGATAGGTCCTGCAGTCTTCACAGCTACAACCCCACGCACGGCCCACCCCACCCTGCCCTGAGGTGACATGTAGGAATATGGAAGCGCGAAGGATCCAGCTCCACCTCTTTGATTCTACCTTTCTCCGTATCATATTACCCCGACATGCCTTGCCCCGCTATACGCCCAACTTGAATGCGCCTGCAAAGTAGACAACCAATGAAGTTGTGTGTGGATAATGCCCCTATGTGTCAAAAACATTACTCAAGTGTGTGGCTGGCTCGGGGATTGAAACTGGTTCATTTTATGCGAATAGTGGGTTTCGATTGGAAAAGAGCAAAGAATAGCGCATAGAACAAAAGCGTGCTCATTGGCTGAGCGTTCTAGTGGTGGTGGAGGTGGTAGTGGGGGGGGGTGTGTGTGTGTGTGGGGGGGGGGCCCTCAGCCAATGAGGACGCTTTTTGTTCCATCCGCTATTCTTCTCCCTTTTCTAAGCGAAACACACTATAAGTATCGCATTTAGCCGGTTTAGAATAAGCTGTCTGTGGCTTCGCCGGTTGTGACCACACACTGGGACGTATCATCCGAGGGTGTTTTCACTTGAGTAATACTGTGTACAAGGTGTCCCGTTATACCGTTGTAATACACGTAATACACGTTATGCACGTAATGCAGCTTCAAACCACGCCAAAAACACACAAAAAAAAAAAAATCAAAAAGAATTAAATAATATAAAGCCAGAACTATTGGTGAGAGCCAAATCATGAATTTTATTCGCCAGACCTCTGGCACACATAATGTCGCCCAGCGGGCCAGCTGTCAACAACGCACCTTGACAACCACTAAATCGAACCACCAGCCAAGAAATAAAGAGTTCTAGTTTCACATTTGGACCGCACTTACCAGAAAATGAAATAGAAATTAAAAATACTAGGTCAGAACTCACTGAGAGAACCCAAATCGTGAATTTTATCCGCCTCACATTTCTAACTCAAACATGGCGCCGAGCGGGCCAGCCGTAAACAACGCCGCTTTGGTGTCCACTCAAACCAACTCAAAATATATTTTGCTAGTTTTAGATTTAGTAACGACGTAAAATGATGTTGCAGGCCTTAAGCAAACAACTGTCGAATCCTCCACTCACGAACACGGTACACAAGGGTAGACTTATTTGTATCTTTTACTGAAAACATGAGCTGAGGAATCACTCTGAGGTTGGCGGTATTGTCACAAGCCCCGCCCACGGCGAAATTACAGTCCCAGCCAACAATCAGGAGCCGCTGCGGCCAGCTAGTGGTCACGTTTGAAAGTCTCCTGGTGGTGAACCCTTTTACATGGCGTGAATCTGCAACGATTCTGACGTGACCACTCCTTGCGTTGACACTTTTGGATATTGAGGTACAAAGCAACAGGCGGACGTTTTTATTGGCTGGATTTTCGCGCGAAATATTTCTATTGGGCAGAACCTTTTGGAGGGTGTCAATTTTGGCTCGGCACAGGGTGCTCGGCTCGCAATTACCATAGAAACTGATGATGCAAATTCATTTTATGCAAAAACGTACAGACAGCTTGGCATCAGACCTATCTCAAAAATTTTCTAATTTTTCGTAGTATTTTTCATTGTAATTTTGTACGAATCGGCTCGTCACGATTGGCCGCGGCCATAAGGGGCCATCGTCAAGAATAAAAATAAATAAAAAACTCACGGGCGTGAGCAATAGGCACCCCTAACGGGGGCCTAAAAAACTGTTCCGAAAGTACCCCGACTGTACTCTGAAATCAGCAGCTAGTTGCAGCCGTACATCAACGCCGAGTCGTCCACGTTCACCCCACAGAAGGTGTTGGGCAGGCTGGGCAGGCAGGGGCCCCGTGCCCGCAACCAGCAGAGGAGGGAGCGCCACCGAACCCCACCGCTTCCCGCGACATGTCTAGCAGATGAGGCTGGGGTGCCCCGCCGCTGCTCCTATAGCATGGCGTCCACCTGGCGGAGCTCCAGTCCGGAGCTGATGTTGGCCGTTGCGGAGGTGGTGGAGTTAGAGGCAGGCGAACTGCGGCGGCAAGGTGTGGAGGCCGAGGCTGGCCCACCTCCGCCCTGCCCGGCGCCCGGCGTGCTCCTGAACGTGTTGCAGCTCGTGACCCTCGCGACGGTGGAGTCGTGATAGTCTGCGCACGTCGTCGACGGCAAGTTGCGGAGGCCGAGGCTGACCCGACTCCGCCCGCCGCCCTGCCCGGCATGGCCCGCATCTGGAGGTGGTGATAGGTGCTGCGGAGCGCTGCGCAGTAGGTGGACAAGCTTGTTGTCGGTGAGCTGCTGCAGCTCGGCGGTAAAGAGCAGTGCCTATACTCTCCCGGTCTGGTGGTGACCCGGGCCACTGTTAGTCCAGGAAAGATAGCCGAAAAACGGCCTAAACCTAGACATAAGTGCGGGCAGCAATGTTTTATATGCGTTCGATTCGTCTCGGCGAGTAGTATAAGTGGCTAATTTTCCCCATTCGTACATGTTGAGCGTTCCGTTCAAATCGTGTTCAAAGTTCAAAATGTTGAACATTTTTCGGTTTGCTGGGGATTTTTTCCAAATTGACCTACAGTGTTGCGGCCAAGATCATTTTGTGCGGAAAGACGAGACCTTTCGATTGGTGTATAGGACTTTACAATTCGAACTCAATTTGTGGCCAAAATTGAACAAAAACTAAAAAAAAGTCGTGAAAAAAGTTGAACACTTTTTTGTTTTTGCTGTTTTCTCGAAAACGCGTGAGGGGATTTTGAAATGACCTTTTACAAACGTTGTAGAGCGTTTCGTCAGCTTTCCAGCGATATAAGGGTTTGCATACCTGTGATGACGGTGAGCGGCGTTAGGCGCCCCGGCGCACCACCGCGCGCGCCGTCCAGGCCGCCCCGCGCGCCCCGCCGCGGTGCCTGATGTGGTGCAAGAGGTTCACTGACAATATCGTAAAAACCTTGCAAATTGTGATAAAAGCATGAAATTTGGAACAGAGCTTCTTACGACTTCTCAGAAACTTTTGGCCCGAATCCCATTCCGAGGACTTCATTTGGGGGCTAGATATTGAACAGCTTTTGAACGCATTGAACGGAATCCGTATTGGCGGCAGTTTTAATTAAAATGGGCCACGAAATAGTTCTCTAGCTCAGAAGTCGCACCACACGGACGCGTGTGGAGTCCAACCAAGGTCAGCAAACACGGTAAAAGACCCCCTGCCCCACAAAGGTTCAATATTTGAACACTTTTTGAACACTTTGTACAAGTTGTGCCGGAATGGCGTATAGGGTGTCGTTTCCGACTACCTTGACCTCGCTGATGCTGATTCCATCGTCAGATGTCGGTACTTTGGCCTCGGTGACCCTCCAGAAGGGTAGCAACGGAAATGCCACCGCGGGTTGCCTACCTACCAGGCGCGTTAATCTGGAAAATGTTGTGTTTTGGAGGTAAAATCCAGGGAAAAAAATTATATTACATATCGAAATCTACTCTAAGACGGACACTGCTGCCTGACAATCCGGCCCATATCTGGCGCTCTTTATTTTATTTTATTACATATAGTTATATTCATTATATTTACCTGGTGTTTATTCCCTTGCCCCTGCAAACTTTGCATTCAGCGCAGCATGGCAAATTCGCTTCTCTGCTGCTGCAGGTATGGATCTCGCATCCCTTTTTTGCAAACAGCCACACATGACTTTCAGTTCTCTGCACTTAGCCCACAGACCGGGGATGGCGATCCAGAAAGGTACCTCCTTCTTATTTCCACCCAAACTTTGTTAGAATTGGAGGCGCTTGCTCTGATAATGAAAGAGTGTACAATGTACACTGATTAATCAATCCAGTCCATACACTGATTAATCAGTGTACATGCACGTCATCAGTGTACATGGATGCTTGCCGATTAATCAGTGTACATTGGAATGCTTGCTGATTAATCAGTGTACATTAATGCTTGCTGATTCCATTGTACACTGATTAATCACCAAGCATTCCAATGTACTCTGAATACACAGGAAAAACAAAGGTTGGACCTAATGCCTTTCTACGGGTGTGAAAATTTAATGCCTTTGCAAAGGCACGAAATAGTCCAAAGGCATTAAAATTTAACACCTCTGCGCAGTTTCAATGCCTTTGCAGGGGTGCTAATTTCTAATGCCTTAGAAAAGGCATTAAAACCCTTCTTGTCCTACCTTTGTTTTTCCAGTGTAATCAGCAATCATCCATGTACACTGATTAATCAGTGAACAGACACTCTTTCATTACCAGAGTGAGGTCCAATGCCTTATGTGGCATGCCTAGTACAAGGCTCGAAGACCGTCTTGCAGAAAACTACCCCATTTGGGAGAAAAGGAGAATACCGAGCGGTTAAGTGAGAAAACCAAGTCCTTACTTGCTGCATGAACCATTTTTAAACAGTGTCCATTATAGAGTAGATTTCGATATGTAAAAAAATTTTGTCCCTGGATTTTACCTCCAAAACGCAACATTTTCCACTTGAAAGCGCCTGGAAAAACAAAGGTAGGACTTAATGCCTTTCTAGGGGTGTGATATTTTAATACCTTTGCAAAGTCACGAAATTGTCCAAAGGCATTAAATTTAACACCTTTGGGCAGTTTTAACGCCTTTGCAGGGGTGCTAATTTTTAATGCCTTGGTAAAGGCATCAAAACCCTTCTCGTCCTACCTTTGTTTTTCCAGTGCTTGATTAAAGTAGAAGTCAAATACAGTCGAGAACATCTACTTGAAATGAGCGTATGGAACTTGAACCAAGTATATTATATACTTGGTTCAAGTTCCACACGCTCATTTCAAGTAGATGTTCTCGACTGTATTTGACTTCTACTCTAATCAAGAACGCCGTTTTCTGGGTGTGGTAAGTAAGCAACCCGCGGTGGCATTTCCGTTGCTACCCTTCTGGAGGGTCACCGAGGCCAAAGTACCGACATCTGACGATGGAGGTCATCAGCGAGGTCAAGGTAGTCGGAAACGACACCCTATACGCCATTCCGGCACAACTTGTACAAAGTGTTCAAAAAGTGTTCAAATATTGAACCTTTGTGGGACAGGGGGTCTTCTACCGTGTTTGCTGACCTTGGTTGGACTCCACACGCGTCCGTGTGGTGCGACTTCTGAGCTAGAGAACTATTTCGTGGCCCATTTTAATTAAAACTGCCGCCAATACGGATTCCGTTCAATGCGTTCAAAAGCTGTTCAATATCTAGCCCCCAAATGAAGTCCTCGGAATGGGATTCGGGCCAAAAGTTTCTGAGAAGTCGTAAGAAGCTCTGTTCCAAATTTCATGCTTTTATCACAATTTGCAAGGTTTTTACGATATTGTCAGTGAACCTCTTGCACCACATCAGGCACCGCGGCGGGGCGCGCGGGGCGGCCTGGACGGCGCGCGCGGTGGTGCGCCGGGGCGCCTAACGCCGCTCACCGTCATCACAGGTATGCAAACCCTTATATCGCTGGAAAGCTGACGAAACGCTCTACAACGTTTGTAAAAGGTCATTTTAAAATCCCCTCACGCGTTTTCGAGAAAACAGCAAAAACAAAAAAGTGTTCAACTTTTTTCACGACTTTTTTTTAAGTTTTTGTTCAATTTTGGCCACAAATTGAGTTCGAATTGTAAAGTCCTATACACCAATCGAAAGGTCTCGTCTTTCCGCACAAAATGATCTTGGCCGCAACACTGTAGGTCAATTTGGAAAAAATCCCCAGCAAACCGAAAAATGTTCAACATTTTGAACTTTGAACACGATTTGAACGGAACGCTCAACATGTACGAATAGGGAAAATTAGCCACTTATACTACTCGCCGAGACGAATCGAACGCATATAAAACATTGCTGCTCGCACTTATGTCTAGGTTAAATACTATCTTTCCTGGACTATGTCTAGAGTCCCCTCCTCTTGGGTCAACTGAAGGCTGGCAAGGCCGCGAGACACCTGCGCACGATGGGTTGCGTACTTCACAGGTGTTTGTAACTTTTATACCACCGTAATATTCCGTAATACCACCGTAATACCTCAAAATACCAACGTAAAACGCGTAATACCAACGTAAAACGCGTAATACCAACGTAATAAGCGTAATACCACCGTAAGAGCGACGTAATACCCGTAATACGCGTAATACTGAATTTTGAAATACTGTGTACACGAAAATCTCGAGTGAAAGCACCCTAGATATCCTCTACTACTTTTCTTGGCGGCTGCGGCTCGGCACAGCGCGGCATTGCCGGGCAAGACATCGGCTGCCCGAGGCCCGCCTGCTACCCGGGTTGGGCAGGGTCGGTTTTAGGGGGGTTGGGGGGGGGGCAGTGGGGGCATTTGCCCTCTCGTCAGCTCTCCGCTCGGCTTGGCTCGGCCGCGGTGCGCGGACTCGCTCCGCGCGGCCCTTTCTGCCCTCCGCCGCGGCGTGGACCTTGTTACTGCCCGTCTCCGCGCTGACGGGGCCCTGCTGTCCGCTGCCAAGTCGCAGTACACAGTGTTTTACCGACGGCGCGGCTTTTCCCCCCCTCCCAACCTCTCGGTGGACTTTAGTGATATGCCCTATGCAGCCAAGATCCGCTACCTGGGACTTTTCCTCACGCCGACCTGGGCCTGGCAACACAATCTCGCCGAAATGCAGCGCGAGGTCGCTAAGCGCACGGGTACCCTCCGCTCTCTCGCAGGGGTGCGCTGGGGTTGCCACCCTGCACTTCTGCTCAAGCTTTACCGTTCTACCATCCGGCCGCTGCTTGAGTACGGCGCCGGGATCGTCAACTTTCACCGGCCGCAGCGGGTGCGTCATACGGCGCAAGTCCTCTGCTCCACGGCCCTCCGATCGGCCCAGGGCCTGATGTCCTCCTCGACGGTCAACCCCACCCTCATTTAGGTCGCCGAGTGGCCCCTGTGTCAGCGCCTGGACTACCTCACGGACCGGCTCCTTATCCGGTGGCATAGCCGTCCTGGGCATCCAGCCCTGGCTCTCCTGCAGGACCCCTGGGATTGTGTGGGCTTTTCACGGCCGTGGCATCTGCGCCCTCCTCTCCTTCTCGAGCGCTGGGCCGCTCTCCCGCCAGCCCCCCCGGGTGCCCTGCAGCCTGCAGGCGGGTCCTCACATCTGGCCCTGTTACACCCTGCCGCACCAGTCCTGGACGGAGCCGCTGGACCTGCTTGATTTCTTTCCGCCTGCGCCTATCACCGGCCTCACCAACCCCCCGGACCGCTCTACGGTGCCGCATCATAGCCCGGAATTGCTGCTACAAAGAATGTGTATTACCTGGACACCATCGTTTGCAAACTATATCCGTACTCTTAATACGGACTGTTCGCTTGTGCATCTCCTCTTATAAGAGAGGTTGCGCAAGAGTACTAAGTGTGGTTCTTTACATGTAAAAAGTAAACTATTCGTTACAAAAAAGGAACAGAAGACAGAATCATCTTAGTATCTCGTTATCTATCTAAAGTACTGTGCAAGGTACTTAGAGCTCCTTGCTTCTGCCCATCTGCCTAGCGTGACTTAGCTTCGATGCGTTACACAGACTGGGCCTTACAAGGAAGTGAGTTTGTCTCGAGGGCTTCTACTAAGGAATGTGCAATGTAGTGGAGCACACAAGGAAGTGCAATTCTTACTAAAGTAGCAACCCTTCGTGCCGACCGGTCCCGGTGTGTAACTGTATTGAGTGTGAAACAGAACACATAACTGTCAATTGGGTGGCCTATGCACTGACTGCAGGCGCTGTAGAGTGCGTTGGTGGGAGCAAGCCGCCGCCGCGCCGCCGCGCCGCCGCCAGCCCGTTGGAGTCTCTGGTGGGGTGAGTATTGTCAGGGCAATCCTCAATCCTTCGCAATGGTAGCCGTTCACTGCAGCCTACACGGCCACACGATGAAGATGGGAGGGAGTGGGAATTTCCGCGATGGCGTATGGGTGAACAAACGCTGAATTAGGTGTGCAGGCTTTGTGAATTAAAATTGAATTGGCGTGAATTGGATTCGAATTTGCTGAAATAGCGTGAATCAGTTGCCAATCAGATCTAAACTTGGTTGTATATATTGGATTCAATTTTGTTGAATTAAAATTATCCCCGAGACGAGGTAGTTTATAGCCAATAAACAGGGAAAATGGAAGGGCATCATCAATCTTGCCTTCATAATACTAAGAGTACGTGCGGCAGGCACGAAGTTGGTGAGCGAAGCGACATAGAGCTTAAATGAACATTGATGAAATTATTTTGTAGGCAACCGAAAACCGCAGGAAGTCTCATTTTGTAGAGGGTAGGGCACTTCGGTCTCCTTCAAGGAGGCCAGGACGCGTGCGCGCACAGCGCCCATGAACGTGCATGGTGCTCTCACAATCCTATTCCTATTGTGCAGAATCTACTGACTGCCCTACGGAAGCTATACAATATCTCTTGGGCGTCTTTTGTAGATGATTTGTCACTTGTAGGTTTTGAGAAGGATGAAGGGATCAGATTTTGGTGTACCTTATCCTGGTCGATGAGGCAATCCTAGAGAACCCGTCATAGACCTCAAAACGTTTTCATCAGAAGCTGCAAATTTTGAAGAAACCAGGGCCTAACGCTCTTTTACCACCACCACCACCACACATAGGTCAACATAGGTCCATCAGTAATTTACATCTAAAATGTCATGATTCTGAATATTGTTCATGGAAGCTTAGGAATGTCAACTTGTTAAAAATATTTTTAAATGTGATACTGTTTTGAAGTAAATGTTGGCAGAGTGACAGATACATTAATCAAATTGTGGAACGCACCTGTCATTTCAATGATCATATGATTAAAATTAAAATTAGATTTCAGGATGAAGTATTGCAAAAATTCCCATTTCCCTTTACAAATAATATTTCTTGTCAAAATCCCATGAACAGTGATCTCAAAATATGATAAATTTCAAACATGACTTTTGTTTACCATATTCATAGAGGACACTTCATTTCACGTAAAATCTAGTCCAAAACGGCTCAAAAGAAAGTTTTGTGTAACATATAGGACAGCTCAAAATAAAATCATACCACTGAGAAACAAGAACGGTGTTGAGAAGCAATTACAATGCATTTGTCTTATGTTACTCCAACTTTCTTTTGCATTTCGGATCTAAGGGTTAGAATATTTGGTAATAGTATAGAACAGTGACTCAGAGCCGATGAGTCACTCAAGTATACCGTTGGAAAGGGCTTTTTCAGTACAATCAGGAACGCTATTAACTTATTGGCGCTCGAATTTGGCTTGCTGGTAAATTAAATAAATATGCGTCGCCCATAACCCTCACATGCACTTTCAACACGACACAATAACTGACGTTTACGGCCACTCCTCGCATCGATCGCGCCGGCTGGGGTGTTTCAAATATTGTTCCTGCTCTGCAAATCTAAGTGTGATACTACATGTCAGTTTAAACTGCGAAACTTTAGTTTCGCAGTTACAACTGCAAAACTCCCGAGTTCGTCAGTTTAAACTGCAGAACTCCCGAGTTCGTCAGTTTAAACTGCAAAACTCCCGAGTTCGTCAGTTTAAACCGTGAAACTGTTCTGCAGTTTAAACTGACGAACTCGGGAGTTTTGCAGTTTAAACTGACGAACTCGGGAGTTCTGCAGTTTAAACTGACGAACTCATGAGTTTTGCAGTTGTAACTGCGAAACTAAAGTTTCGCAGTTTAAACTGACATGTAGTATCACACTTAGATTTGCAGAGTGCATTAAAGACCACGACCGACTCTAAACATCAGCCTTTTTCCCTCTGTCGTTGCTTAAATTAAAGTTTTCACACTTCTTTCTAAATGCCTTCTGCTTGCCGTCGTCCGACCCATAAACGTGCCAGAGTGCCGTTGAAAGTCTATGGTCATTCGTGTCAACGTGCGAGTTGTCTTGAGGCTGGTGCGAGGCTATCACGCTACCAGTCCATGAGGCACACGGGAGGCCGGGTCCGGGTCATTTGTTTTTGTAACCTCACGATTCTACTGCTGCCCGGCCGGGTCCGGGTCATTTGTTTTTGTAACCTCACGATTCTACTGCTGCCCGTTTTCGAATTCTTGTCCCTTCTATTTCCCTGTCGGTAATGAATCTCAACATTTTACTGTTGCCTGTCTTCGAATTATTTGCCCTGCTACCTGTTCAGGCCAACGCTTGTCTTACAATGAATCTCTTCAAGTCGTTCGTCTTCAATTTGGTTTACCTTAGTGGGTAAGTGTTCTTTCATTATTGTAAATGTTGTTCGTCTTCGAATTTGGTTTCTATTTAACTGAAGATATAGATTTCACATCACGAATGATTTTCCCTTCTATTTAGCTTAAGATACTGATTTCACACTATGAATGATTTTCTTTTCTATTCAAGTTGTTTGTCTTCAATTTGGTTTACCTTAGTGGGTAAGTGTTCTTTCATTATTGTAAATGTTGTGCGTCTTCGAATTTGGTTTCTATTTAACTGAAGATATAGATTTCACATCACGAATGATTTTCCCTTCTATTTAACTTACGAGACGGGAGGCCGGGTCATTTGTTTTTGTAACCTAACCATTGTACTGCTGCCCGTTTTTGAATTATTGTCTCTCATGAAATCTGGTTTCTATTTACTGATTTCACACCATGAATGATTTTCCCTTCTATTTAGCTTCAGATACTGATTTCACACCATGAATGATTTTCCCTTCTATTTAACTTAAGATACTGATTTCACACCATGAATGATTTTCCCTTCTATTTAGCTTCAGATACTGATATCACACTATGAATGATTTTCCCTTCTATTTAACTTATGATACTGATTTCACACCACGAATGATTTTCCCTTCTATTTAGCTTAAGATACTGATTTCACACTATGAATGATTTTCTTTTCTATTCAACTTATGATACTGATATCACACCACGAATGACTTTTCCTTCTATTTAACCCTTCTTTTTAGCTTAAGATACTGATTTCACACCATGAACGATTTTCCCTTCTATTTAACTTAAGACAATGATTTCACTCTTATAGCTGGGAATGTCTTGTATATGCATAACACTGGAAGGGGTTAGGTTTCACATTGGTTAAAAATACATTTATTTATTTTTATAAAAAGGTTTTAGTTCATTTTTTCTAATGTCTTGTATATGCATAACAGTGGAAGGGGTTAGGTTTCACATCGGTAAAAAATACATTTATTTATTTTTAAAAAAAGGGTGAAGTTCATTTTTTCTATCATGAATGATTTTCCCTTCTATTCAACTTAATATACTGATTTCACACCATGAATGATTTTCCCTTCTATTTAGCTTAAGATACTGATTTCACACCATGAATGATTTTCCCTTCTATTTAACTTATGGTATTGATATCACACCACGAATTTCAGGTATGATTTTTCATTATTTTTATTTCTTTGCAGGGAGGACCAATAGGTGACTACTGTCAGCACGTATTATAGTCCGAAAAGTCTGTCGTGTTGCTCTTCAGGCACATGTCTTGGTAATTCAGTTCAGTGACCCCTTACTCTAATGGAAGGTCTTCCTAGCAGACGAAAGAGACATAGTTGGACCCTTTGCCCTCTTAGGTGGGGCAGGGGTCTGGTGTGTGAATAACTGCATTCCCAGGTAGATAATTTATTACTTATTTGTTGTAATGTGTTTGGTGACGTCATGTATTTCATCAAAGTTTTTTTCATTATTTTAATTTCTTTGCAGGGAGGACCAAAGAACTTCCAAGGAGATAAAACAGACATATTGGAATGTGGTTGTAGGGAATTATGCAAAGCAGATGCAACATCAGGTGTTATTGATTGTTCCTATGTCTCCATCTCTACCTGACCTGAAAATAACGACAGTGACACCTGGCTCCTCACTGCAATGGACAAGATGTTTCCACGAAGTTGCCAGTGAGCATGACTTGTAAGTGTTTAAATGAGTACTCTCTTTTAGTGTTGTCTCGGCTCTTGCTAATTAATCTTGTTTTATGTATTTGTAATAAAAGAAGTGTGGCCCACAGGGACTCAGTCTGGGGAGGGAGCACATGTATGTAATGTTTTTTATATGAATTTATGGTCTTTTGTTCATTTGCAGAAGATGTTTTGGAGCCTTCTCAGTCACATCATTTGTCCTGCAACTGACTGGATGGGCACACACATCTTCCACAGAAGGTGGATTAAAAATTACATTACCTATTCCTTTTTCAAAATTGCTCAGAAGTTGGAGAAGCTGCGTACAAACTTATTCATGCAAAATGCTGCCATTTAGCATTTATTTGCCCACGCGTTTGACAAAATTGGGTTCTGTTTAGGAAGGAAAGTTGTATTTGGTGTGATGTTAGTATCTTAAAAGACAAGTTGTGTAAGGCATCATTAAAAGTGTACAATAGCAAGCATAACCCATGCCATAGAAAAGGTTTCTCATTTTAGTCTTCAGTTCTTTTTTCAATTTAAAGTATACAGCAAAAGTACTGTGAATTCTTTGTCCCTGAATATTAAATGCAGCCTTGCGAGTACGTGCACTTAAGTTAATGTGAACATCTGCAGGGGCATTTCCAATTTGATGTGACCAGAATCTACTTGCTGTGTGTTATAGCATTCAATAGTGTACTTTATCGACACCACCTGGTCCAGAAAGGAAAATGAAAATTTGTTATTTCAAGATCTATTTTATTAGATGTAGAAAATTGTCATTTTATGTATTTAGTTTGTTTTTCATTCAAAGATAATAAGAGAACAATGTATTCCTGATGAGCTTTAGGTACAGTGAAGGTTTCAAGGTTTGGTATATCATTGTCTGATTTCATTGCTGGTATTTCCAGTGCTGTATCTGTAAGTACTGTGCCCAACACAAATATTTCAAAGTCATGTGACTAACGTATATCTTGTGCTTCATCATCAGAGCTATTTTCTTCATTATGTGTATTCATTTCTTCCAATGTTTTATCCAAATTAATAGACATGTTAATGTGGTATATTTCTTTATGTTAATGGTAGTCACATTTTTGTCATAAATATCTTTAGCATCGTCAATTATGTTTTGTTCACTGTGCCAAGGATGGATGTAACATAACTTGTTCTCTGAAATAGTTGTATTTGTTGTCTATTTGGTTGTAGTTTCTGGATCTTATGGGTTTGGTCTGGACCTCAATTTAATGTAACCTGCTTCGCTTTTCTAAGGGATTCAATTGGAATTGTTTTAGTAAGGTTCATTATCTTCATCATGAGAGAGACTCTCTATATCTTGTTCACCTTGAATGCACTGTTGCGAATTTTTTTTTTCTCTTTTATATTGATAACAGCTGTAAAATCAGCCAAACAGGTTGATTTTATTTTTTCTGGTCCATCAATGAAATATTCAAGGCCATCATACATAATATTTGTAGAATCATAAAAATTCAATAAACATTCATTGAAAATTATTTAATTTGTATTCAGAGTTGTTTTCCCCTTGCTCTGGTTGTACTCTTGTTGCTACTCCTCGCAGGATGCAATACATCAAGAATTAAGATCATCCTATTTAATTTAGTAATTAAGGACTAAGGACTGTATTTTGAGCTAATTTCAGAAATTCATGGAAGTTTTCTATTTTGGCTTTAAATGTCTCTTAGGTGTCTGAAACACCACCCCCGTCGCCCCCGGGCTCAATTCGAATTTTCCCGCCCGAGAGGGGCTGCGCGCGCAGCGCTGCATGCCGTCTGCTAGCGCTGCTAGCGCCGGCCGAGCGCGTTCCCACCTTTCCCACCAGTTCCCACGGTTCTCACGGTCCCTGCAGGTTCCTACTGCCCGGACCCAAACGGTGCAAACGTTCAGCTGAGGCCATTGGCAGCTGGTCGTGTGAGTATGTCTAACTCCTTGAGTGTACATAACTTTTAGCATACCCCTACTTTAAACGCGTTTTTCTGGAAACGCCATTCTTCCTACTGAGCGTCAAAAACTCCAGAACTTTTCTCTCACCCTACTGAGCGTGAGTGTACAGCCCAGCCAGACGGTGCATTTTACGCCCTTAGTTTTGGAGCCACTACACTAGGGTCCCCTCTAAAAATTTGATGGACTAAAGCAACATGGATAAACAAAATAAAAAAAAGTTTATATGACAGCGGTAGTTCATCATCAAAGAGTTAAAGGAAATTTCAAGTCTTCCACTGTCACTTTCTTCTTTCAGCAGGACAGGCTAGTCTGGGGCTAAACTCCTTTAGGTCTTGTAGCCAAAAATCGCAGGGCTGTTTCATTACAGCTTATAATTTTCACTGATTTTTTATTTTGAATGGTGGGGAATATGGTAATAGAATAGCAAAGTGAAGTACCATAAAAATTTGTCTGGTTTTCAAAACCACACATAGATTGTAATTGAATCATTATGTTACTGATTAACATAGACTGCAATCGATTCTTAATAATACTGGTTGAAATTAGGGTTAGATTTTACAATATTGGTCATAGTTATGATAGTTTGAATGATTGTAAATAGGTCCTTAATAACTTGCCTCTTTTCAGGTCAATTGGTGTCATGTGTCTTTTGATAATTCTTTGATGACATGATTAGTTCGAAAAGATTCCATGGTAAGTTAAAAGTATCAAAACAAAACAGAACAGCATGCAATTCCTTAACTTATTGCCATTATGATTGACGTACAATAATTTTTTTTTTTCACTTTTCAGTTCCACCATCTTGTCACCTTGATGAAGTTAACTACCTCAGTTCACGCTGAACTGCCATCTCCCTAGTGATCTGTGTCATCTTCACTGCCATCGTCGCTGTCGTCATCTATGAGGTCAGCATCTCCTTCATATGGACACAACGAAGTCTCTTCAAGTTCATCTTGATTTGATGCAGGTGGATTGTATTCATATCTTCGTAGAGTTTCAACTGAGCAGTATTTCAAGAATTCATGTAACCGTTTTGGACTTTCAGTTATCCTCTTCTTGAATTGAAACTCGGCAATGTATCCAGGGAAATTTTTTGCTCTTCTTCCGTATCGTGGTATAATACCTCTCACATCCCTCCACTGTCGTTCACATTTTTGTGTGTTGGCACCAGTTTCAGGATCAACAAAGTTTTTGGAGTGATTCACAACTTGGTGTTCAAAACCTTCTTTTGATAAGTTGTTGTAAGCCTTCCAACCGTCTGTTATTACAGTTGTACCTGGCAGTACCCATTGTTTCAATGTAGGAATGAGAGTCTCTGCATTGCGTTTCGGAACTGCGACCAAGAAGGATCTGCCAGTGTTTCTCTCAATTCCACCAAAGACCCATTGTCCTTCGATGTAACGTCCAACATTAAATTTCCTCTTTCCAAACTTGGCTTCATCAACTTCTACAATCACTCCTGGACCACCAAGTTTCTGACAATTTTCATAACTCCATAGTATGCATATATCAGCGCAGAAGTTTGACCAATTAACAATAGTCATTTTAGTCCAGCCAATTTGATCCATGAGCATTTGATGCTTTGGTGGTGGGAATGTTAGCCAGAAATTGATGAATGAAAGCACTTCAGAAACTGGTTTTTTGACTTCTTGAAGGAAGCTGTACTTGAAGCAAGTCCACTTAACATTGCATCTTGTCACTCTTTTTTTGTTCTTATTGAATGATTTTTGGCAACGCCAAAAATTCCCATCAGTTGATAATTGGCACAGCTCACCGCATGTTTCACATAGTGGTGCCTATGTAGAGGGAGAAACAATATTTGTTAGTTTAATTTTCTGTTTTAAATATTGATGAATTCAAACGCTTTTTGTGTAGAGGCTTACCTGCACAGTTTGATGCTCGAACAAAAACTTTTTCACATTTTGTTCATTCTGAAGGAGTAGCGTCAATGTTATCACTGTATTTGTACATCCAGTACATCCTGGCAATGAGTCCATAACTGTAAAGAGCATAAAAAACAATGTAAGCACATAATCTGTGAGTACCCATTTTATCTTATTTTTAATTTTTTTAAAATAAAGATCAATTTGGTATTTGGAATGGCCTTAGAAAACATTATTTTTAAGAAACCCTTTTAAGATTCATTTGATATTGTACTTGAGGTTGATTAATTCAAATACGTTGCCTAATAGAGGTTTCTAGAACAAATTTACAAAAATGATTTCAGATGTTGCTTATACATTGCAAATTTGTTTGTGGGGTTTGTGAAGTTTGGTTTAAAATTAAAACAAATATCAAACATTGTGAAGTATATTTTTGGATTGTTGTATTACCATTCAAAAACATTATACTAAAATAGGTAACATCTTCCAAAATCCATCTCATAATAATTTCGATCTTTCTTTACTTCCCCTTACCGTCAACTATACTTAGAAGGAAATGTATTTAAGAGCAGAAACGGTTTACATGAGCACCCTACGAGTTCTCCCAAAATGTTAACTCTTGTTAAATAATCCTTTTTATTGCAATAGACCCTTACGCCTTTCTCCACTCAAGTGTCTCACAACTTGTACTAATGGTCACAAGGCATTAGTTATGAGAAGTCATCAACAGACAACAGAAATAAAGAAGTAAAGATAGTATAAAAATATATTACAGTGTATTTTGAGTAAAACAAATACTTCATGCATTTGCCTTTGGATGACAGAGTGCTTGTTCTGTTAGAGTGATGTAATTTTTTAGTTGGGAAATGAAGGTGGACATCTGAAAAGGTTGAATATGGACTCACTGAACAGTGTTGTCCTGAGCAGCGGTAATTTTGAGTGAAAACAAATAGTTTTTGGGCTGCGCTGCTCTGGTGGAGGTTGATCCATAAAAATGTTATGACTCCACATCATTAGCTTTACTATTAGGCAACTCTTAAGGGCAGAGTGAAGAAATTCAGGGAATACGTATTTGCTTTTTTTTCAGTTTTTAATGTTTCTAAAGTTTGTAAAATTAGTAATAATTCAAGGGAAGGGTCTAAAACTTGTGGGAAAGGAAATCTTTTGATCACTTTTTGATGGACTTTCTGGAAAACTTTGTATCGCAGAGCTGTGATAAAAATCGCCCAAGATAGGTATTTGCACCAAATTCAACAACTTACTAAAAGTCACTTGACATTAACTCAGCTCCCATAGTAGGTAGGGGCATGAATTTTTTTTTGAGAGTCACTTCTAGTAGACAATCAAAACAAGTGATTTTTAGACAGATCAGTGCCATCAAGGTTTTGGCCTTGGTTAGTTTGGAAATAATTGCTCAATTACCGAACAATCCGGTTAGCTGGATAGGGGAAATGTGAGACTGATGGAGGGAAGGAGTGCTGGGGCAAAGTGGGGAAAATTTTGGGATGTTGGCCTTATAAACATGTATCTTTGAGCAAAGTTTCATCAAAACCGTCGGTCCACCTAAAAAAGTTAAAAATTAAAAACTGAAATTTTCATGTTTTTTCTTAAGTTTTTGACCCTAGGCGAGCCCCTGCCGGACGGTGGCTAGGCCACCCGTCTAGCCGTCGGTGCGAGGCGGGCGTGCCTACCCGGCAGCGAGAGCCATGGCGCATCGCCCCACTGGCGACCGCCGTGCTCAACCTCACTAGTAACCAACTCTAACACAAAGGCCTTCACAACTGAACAGCAAACACGCCTTTACTTGCTAGCGAGAAGGTTGTGGTGAGGGAGCGCAAGGGACAGGTTGCTCTACAGAAAGATCCACGGCCGGAATAGCATGCTAGGGACGGAGTCGGCCGGGCTGCGCGTAGAGCGACGGGTTCGGTGTTCTTGGGTCTGTAGGTAGAATGTCGGAAAGCGGTGGTTCAAGTCATACACATAAGGGGTTTATTGGGGACACGTATATACACATAAATACACTGGGCAAAGCAGAGCACACATACCAACAAGGAACACACTCAGAGAAGGCGCAAGGGGGCGGACATACAAAGGGTGGCCGATGGGCTCAACAGAGCGGTATCATACCTTCAGGGCAAGAGCCGCGCAGGGCTCGCAGGTCGGGAGTGTGGTCCTAGGGGTGCTCGGGCCGGCGGGCGTGGAGTCAGTCGGAGGGCACACACAGGTCCTGCCTCTATAAGTCCGCAGGGAGGACTGACTGACTAAACTGGGGATGCGACCCTTTTTATGTGTTGGACGCCCTATGAGAATGATCGTGGTGGGGGAAGTCTAGACGTGCACGTGTGCAGGGCCAGGACACCCAGGTGTCTGGCGACAAGTTTGGACACGTCTGTTCCCACGCCAAGATGCACCCTCATTCCACCCACATTCCTTGCGTCGGGCAGGTGACGGGGAAGGGCGTCCTCGCCCTTTTGCCGGTGGGGTAACTAATAGGGCCTTAAAACTAATTACAAACATATAAGAAAATAAGAGATCACTCGAATAGAAAATATAAACATATAAAGATGTAAAATCTATTTTTGTACACACACAACGATCACAGCTGTATCTGAGCGAGTTTGTTTTGCTTGCTTGCACTAAGCAGCAACAGAATTTCCTAGAATAAACGCTAAGAAAATAAGAGTTCACACAAATGAAGATATAGAGATGTAAAATCTATTTTTGTTTGTACACACACAACGATCACAGCTGTATCTGAGCGAGTTTGTTTTGCTTGCTTGCACTAAGCAGCAACAGAATATCCTAAAATAAACGCTAAGCAAATAAGAGATCACACAAGTGAAAAAAATATGAAAATATAAAGATGTAAAATCTAGTTTTGTACACACACAACGATCACAGCTGTGGCTGCGCGCGTTTATTTTGCTTGCTTGCACTAAGCAGCAACAGAATTTCCTAAAACGAACGCTAAGAAAATGAGAGTTTATACAAGTAGAAAATATAAAAATGTAAAGCTGTAAAATCTAGTTTTTTTCCCACACCACGATTACAGCTATAGCTGCGCGAGTTTATTTTGCTTGCTTGCACTAAGCAGCAACAGAATTTCCTAAAATAAACGCTAGAACAAAAATTTTTCTAAAACTAAGTGAAAAAAACAGGGGGGGGGGGGGTAGACTTTGTACAAGAACAAGTGGTTTCTCTCTTTTTTTTTAAACTGAGCACGGCGAGAGAAAAATTTTTTTTTTGAGACAGGAAGAAATTTGAGAGGGCGAGTATTTTTATTTGAACGTAGCACAATTTAGAGTAGATTTTAAGACAAGAGAGAAACAGAAAAACCAACACGGGACAGAACGGGACGGAAGAGGGCAACGCGACGAGACTTTCTCGGTCACACGCACCTGATATACACAGCACTTTCGGTTTTGTTGATGTCACAGCACTTTCGATTGTCTGGCTTTCACTGGATTCACAGACAGTTCATTGGGCCGCCGGCCGTTGGCCTTTGGGCAGTGTCGTCCCGGGGGACACGCTGCAGGTAGCGGTGGCTGGGCCGGCGGTGTCGGGCCTCTATTGAGAGGAGGCGGGGCCCGCGGGGGGGCGGACACCCGCTGAATGTGGTCGGGCAGGTGACGGGTTTTTGGAGCGCAGGGTGCACTCACCCTGCCGTCTGGTGGATGTCTGGCGGAGGCTGGCAGACAGGACGGCGCCGCTTGTATGGTTCGGGCGGACGCCGCTAGGAGGCGCTGAGGTGGCGCTGGTGGTTGCTAGCGCTGTGGTAGCGCTGTGCTGGAGCTGTGCTAGAGCTGTGCTGGCGTGGTGCTGGCGCTCGGCTGCGATGGTTGGCAGCCGGCCGCGGTGCGTGTCTCTTCTGCTCGATCGGGCCTTGGGTCGCCGAACTGATCCCGTGCGTGGCGAGAAGGCGAGACTGGAGAGAGAGAAGAAGAGAACGTGCGCGTGCGTCAGTTTACCATAAAATGTACAAGATTATTTTTTTTTGGGGCATAACCTATAAATAAACCTAAAGGAAAAAAATTAATTGGTGCTGATATAAACCAAACTTAAGAAATAAAAAAATAATGATTGGGACTTAAAACTAAAAAGTTGAAAACTTATAAACTAGAAAAATTTACAGGTTGAGTGAAGGTTCTAATATATTACAAAACTTAACTTTCGATCTCGTTCGCTGGGCCGCCGGTGGGCTGTAGGAGGTCGATGTCAAATGATGACGGCGTCCACGGGCTGTCCAGCACTAAGGGGTAGGCTGTCCAGTCGAAGTTGTGCAACGCGTCGGCGGCGGTGAGCGGTGAGTCGGGCTGGTCGGACGCGCCGTTCCAAGGTGAAGACGGCGGCATCCTGGGGAGCTCGGGCGCCGGCGGCGTGCTGGGGCGCGCGCCGAGGGCTGAGGTGGACGATGTGATAGGGGTGACGCAGGCGGCGGCGTCACAGGTGGCACAGCTGGCCGCGGTGCAGGTGGCGAGGCTGGCGGCGCTGCGCGCGGCGCTGGAGGGGGCGAAGCCAGGTGGAGGGGCGATGTGGCGGGCGCCGGCGGCGCCTGTGAGGTTAGCGCTGCAGCACGTGGTTGCTGCAGTCACCACACGCGAACTCCGTAAAGCCGGAGTACTTCTCAAACGCGATATAGTTTGCGAAATAGCACGCCATCGTTGAACTGGGGAGAGTGGAGTGGCGCGGCGGTACGAGAGGCACGGTGATAGGGATGAAAATGCCCGGAAAGTTTCCGGAAAAATTGGAAAAAAACACTGTTTTTTTCGGGTTTTTTCTCTAGCCTCGGAAAAATTGGAAAGATTCATCCTGCAAAATAGGCAAAAAGCACGACTTTTCGCCTGGAAATAGGCAAAAAGCATATCTTCATCACTATGTGAAGACGCTTCTCAGTGCACTCATCCTATTTATATCCTTTTACATTTCCTTCTCGTGCGTTTTTTGTGATTCCTGTTGGTCATCTAGAGCTGCCAGTGGAATTAAAGACCTAATGAAATACGAAAGTAGTCGGTTTTATGTCCATATCCTACTACAGGACTTAAAAACCAATTTTTCCAATTTTTCCGGTATTTTTCCGTTTTTTTCCTATTTTTCCGGGTTTTTTCGGACACTTTGAAAGTTTCCGGAAAATTTCCATCTCTACACGGTGAACACAACACGGCGAGGTGCAGGACACTGGTGCCGGGTGGTGATTTTGGGTGCCTTTTATGCACTCGGTCGGGGGGGCGAGGGGGGGGGGTGGGGGGCAGGCGGGGGCTGCGGGGGCGGCGGGATGGCGACGGCGCTGGGGATGACCAGTGGGAGGGGAGGGGGTCGCCGGGGTAAGGGAGGCTGAGGGGAAGGCTGGTCTAGCAGCACCAGCGGAGCCTGGAAGACGATTCCGTCCTGCACTGGTCGAACGGCTCAAAATACACTGGGACCACGGCGTCGAGCTCGGCCTGAGGTACCACGTCGGGGAGGACACTCTGCCGAACCGGCAGGGTGCGGGCCGGGCGCGGCGCGGCGAGGCGGGGCGGTAGGGGAGGAAAAACGGCGGCGCACCGCGGCGCCGGGAATCGCGGCTGAGTCGGAGCCCACGGGGCGCGAGCCGGCTCAGCCGGGCAGGGGCGGGGCGCGACCGGCGCTGCCGGCCTGGTTAGCGCTCGCGGTGTGTAGCTCGTGCGGAGCGGAACGGCGGGGGGCGGACGGAACGAGTTCACGTCCGCAAGCGTGAGGGAGCGGAAGGAAGGGTTGGCGGGCGGCGGGTGGATCAAGGTGGGGATGGCTGGGTGAAAGTCACAGCGCGGGCAAGCAATGTACATTTCGTCCCACTTGATGGGGTAGCGGGAGGGGGGGAGACGCGAACTCTGCGGTATGAGCAGAAAAGTTTTGTCGGGGGTCAGATGGCAGTGGGGGCAGCGGGATGTCAGGTGGATGTGCACCGACTCGGCGTTCGGAAAAAGCGTTTGCTCGAGGTCCACGCAGGCGTAGCGCAGCGCGCTGACGATTCTCTTGATGTTCTCCTTGTCGGCCGGGGTCACCCTGGAGATAAGTCGGGCCGCTTGGCGCACTAAACGGGCCTGCTGGAGAACTGCAGTGATGACTTGGCGACACGCCTCTTGGGTTTCGGACATCTAGGAGAGACGGGAGGGGAGAGAGAGCTAATGAGAGAAAAGGAGAGGCGGGTGAATATCGAAAATGAAAAGGAAAGACGGCTCTGCCGTGGCCGGGCGGGGCCGGGCGGGGACAAAAGCGCGCGACTTCAAGCGGGCCTGGCCGGGTTCGGACCGAGGCGGCGCTGAGAAGGTGTGCCGAGCGCACACGAGAAAGAGGGGAAAAAAAAGGAGGGGTGGAGGGTGGGGCGGGGCGGGGCGGGGCCGGCGGGCAGGGGGGCCTGCAGTACTTACAATGACCAAAGCGAAGGCTTTGCGAGGAGCAGAGCGGGCTAGCCTAGGTTCGCGGAGGAGTGCCGGGCTGCGCTGGCGAGGCGGGGCGGCCGAGCAGGGGCGCTACGGCGAGGTGGCGTGGGGCTGAGGGCGGCTGCTACGCAGGTGTCACACAAGCTAGGCTTGAGGAGCGACTGATGATCGGACCTAGCAGGGATCGCGTTATATGCGAAAAGTGAAGAAGTTGGGAAGAAGAAAATGCAGACTAGGGGCTGGGGCTGGGGGATGCACCTGAGGGGGTCCAGCCGGGGGGGGGGGGGATTGAATGCAGAGATAAAATTTAGGGGTTGGGGCGGGGCAGTATCGGCCTGTTGCCGTCCGTAGGGGGTGGGGGCGGAGGGACGGATGGGCGCACTGGTGTGGGGGCAGAGGGGCGAACGACAGAATATTCAACGTCGTTTGATTCCAATCGTGGGTAGCGGGGCGGGGCGTCTGGGCTATTGTTGGAAGGATTTTGTGAGTGGTCAAAGTTAAATTGGAGGTTGGCCATGGGAAGGAGGGGGGCGGAGGATTCTGAATTTGTGGGAGGAGTGTCCTTTTTGTTACGTTGTGCGTTGAAGCTTTTGTCAAGGTGGCGATGCAAGAAAATGTTAGCTAATGAACTGTAAAACGCGCTCAGCACTATTACTGAGCACCCAAACGCGCCATACAGGTGGAGAGCGCGCAAAATTGTGTTGATCGCGTATTTGAAGGTTTGTATTATAAAAATGACGCCCACGATTGTGGAGGCAAACTGACCAAAAGCACTTACGTACCAGAAAATTTCTGCAGCCGTGGACTGGGCTAACTGTTTCATTTCTGCGGCGTTAAATATAGAAAGGGGTGAAAATTCGCCTGAAGTGGCGGGAACTTGCTGTAGGAGTCGTTTTGCGAGTGTGTTTGTGATGGCGTCTCGCCTTTCCGGGAAAATAAGATTTTCGGTGAATTTGTGTAAATCTTCACGGCTGTACATTCCGGCGGCGCTTACATGGCGGAGAGTGTCGAAATCTAAGTGCGCTTCTGGAGCGGGTTGCAGCAGAGCTGGGGGCTGGACTACTGGTGTGGGGTGTGGTGACAGAGTGAACCAGTTTCCGCCGAATAGTTGGTAGGCGTGAGCCGCCATGCGGTCACAGGGCACTTCCTTAGCAAATGGGATAATTGTGCGGGAGACAGGCGAGAGAAATTTGGGCTGGCCTTCATGCCAAACCGGAACTGCTTCGGTGCATGTATTTGAATGTCGGAATTGTGTGAATGTAGCTGGGCAAGATAAAATGAGTGCTGCTTCACCTATTATCTTGGCATGGACGCCCTGCCGCGGCGGGTCGAAGAGGATGCGACCCGCGGCGGCCGGGAAGGAACGCAGAAGTGATAATTTGTTTTGTAAGAAAGTTTTCTGGTCCGAGCATCTCCGTTCTACGTTGGAGAGAAAGAGTTGTTTTGCGTCTTGGCGTGAAGTAAATTGCAGGAACAACAGTTTTGAGCCGATGTGAGCGGGGAGGTCGACTGTCAAAGGGTTGTGGGCGTTTTTGTAGATAAAATTTGCTTGTGATTTGGCCACGTACACGAAGATGGATTGGTGTTCTGTTTGGAAAAAGTCTCTGCCGCACCTGCGGTCGTTTTCTACGAGTCGCAGAGCAAAATTTTGGGCTTTGAGATCCACTATGAGAAATTTGTCTTGTACTTTTGAGGTGGGGTGCGTGGTGGTGAGTTGTTTCGCTGGTCCTTCGTACAAAACGTGGTAAATTGCGGTATCGCAATCTCGGGGTGTTTCCGTCGCTCTCCAGAAGCATTGGCCTACGAAATAGTCGTTCACTTGTTCATTGGTGACGGGCACAGATAACCCCGTTCGCAGGACAATGGTGTTTGTTGCCGTGTCAACTCGTGCTTTGTATTTGTCTGTAATTATTTTTAAATTAATATCGACTGTTGATGGGCCCCAGTTCCCATCCGCGTCATTATAGGGAGAGGCTGAACATTCCCCAGTGTTGGTATTGCGAGACCCTGCCGCCATGAATTTGAAATTTGTGACTCCTGGGACCCTTATGTTGTTGAAGGTTTGTGAGTACATGCTGTAAGTTCTGTCTTTGTGAATGCGTTCACATTGCTCGCGGGTTATCTCCACTACATACTGGGATAAATCTTTGAGAGATTCGTGGCTGTGCATCCCGCAATGGGAAATTCGTCTAGTAACCATTACCCAGCAGTTAATCACTTCTACCTCCTGGAAGGTAGGCATCATTAATACCTGTACTGCCGGGAGTTCTACCACGCCTCCATGCACCTGTGGGGCGAGGCATGGGCCTATTTCCGTTAGGGAGATCATGGATATGTTGATGTTCCGATTTTCACAGTCGAAACCAATCAATGGGAGCTGTATTTCGGCGTCATCCTGTTTGGGTGACGGGGGCGGAGCCACCGGGTTGGCCGCGGCCCACAGCAGGTGTAGGCCGACCAACAGAACCAGGGTGGATTGCATCTGAAATGGATCAAAATACACTGAATTAATCATGCTTAGGAGAATATAAAACCTTTAAGGGGGAGGGGGGGGGGCAGAGGACTGCTTGGGGACGGCCGGGGGCCAGGCTGAGGCGGCTGCTGTTCTCACGTAGCTGAAAACGGTGAGGCACGGTGTGAGCGTCCTGTACACACACAAAGAGATAAGTGGGTTTCGGGAGTCAAAGTCGCCGCGGCGAGCGTAGGCGGGGGAGGGCCGGGCCGAGCGCGGCGCGGGGGGCTGGGCGGGGCCGGGCGGGGCGGGGCGCGGCGACTGCTGTCGTCGGCTCGCGGAGGATGGACACACGGGTATGGGACGCAGTGCACAAAAAAAAAGGAAACGTAGAGGGTCCAGGAGTTCATGGGAAATCGTCGGGTCGCCGAAGGACAACGAGCAGCAAAAAAAAAAGGGGCCGGGGCTATGGGCGAGAAAGCGCTAGCTAGGGAGTCGCGTTAACGGCCGGGGCCGGGTGTGGGTCGGCCTCTGTGAGACCAAGTTGCTGCAAAGGACCGACCGCGCCGTGGGGGTCGAGTAGGGCAGGACGCGCAGGGCGTTTGATGTACCTCTTCTTGGGAACACGTGCAAGGAGCAGAGGAGCCAGGCTCTGTCCTTGGCGGAACAGCAGGTGTGAGGCTGAAAGTGACTTGTCGCGTTTGGGCTGGGCGAGGCGGCTCGGTGGTGGAGCCGGCGGGGTGGGGCGGGGCGGGGTGCCCTGGTCGAGGCGCGACGTGGCGCAGCCGAGCGTCGAGCGCTCTGGCAGCGGCGCGAGGGGGTGGGGGCGCGCGGCTGTGGTGCGCGGCCTGCGCGGCGCTGGCTGCCCGCGGCGAAGGACGCGGCACCGGGTGCCGATAGCCTGGCCGGTAGTGGGGCCGTGGTGGGGGCGCGGCTGAGCGCGGCGGCACCGCGGCAGCGCTGGCGGAGCTCCGCGGAGCTGCGAGCGGCTGGCTGTGTCGCGGTGGGGGTATTGGGGCTCGCTGCGGCGTCGCGGCGCGGGGCCGGGGGAGAGGGAAAGTCCCTTCTCCTGCGCGCGCCAGGCGCTGGTGTAACCCGTTCTGGGGAGGGGCTTGCCAGCGCGGGCGTGGCGCAAAGTCTCTAGGTGGCCGCTGCTGACGGGGCCAGTGGGGGTTTCCCGGTGTAGTGCCCCAGGCGGCATGGTGGGCCGCCCGGGCGATCGCAAAGAAGCTGCGATGGAAATAAAACGCTATGCTTTGAAGTTCGCGTTGCACTGAGGGATTGCTGCACTCTGCGGCGCAGACTAGCAGTTGGTTGACTTGAAACTGCCAGTAATCTTCCAAATCCAAAAGGAGGTCGTTGACAGTGGGTGAATCCATCTTTCTGAAACAAATGCAAAAAAAGAAAATGGCAACCGAGCGGGTGCGAGCTGAGAGGCTGAGGGGCGGCGGCTTAGCTCCTCCGGGCCAGGTCCGCGTGCAGCCCGTCACACAAAAGGGGGCCCTCCTCTTGTGGACAGGCGGGCGAGATGGAGGGGGGCGGGCCGGGGGCGGGGAGGGGCGGGGCGGGGCCACTCCTAGCTTACAGCGGGAAAGCCAGTTGGCGAGCCGAGGGCGGGGCTCGTAAGTACCTTGGGCGTTTAATATAAGGTTTTAAATGTTGAACGTGGTATTTACGCTTTTTCAAGGTACCGTCGTGCCGGATCCGTACCAAGTACGAACTGGCTGAGAGTTGGCGTATGACACGGCCTGCGTGCCATTTGAACAGAAATTTTTTGTTGGGCTTTTTACTCGCTCGGAAGGCGAGCACTCTCTCACCCTGTGCAAAGGTTAGGTTTCTTCTTTTCTTGTCGAAGTATTTTTTCTGATATTCTTGAAATTTCTTCAACCTTTCATGTGCTGAGGTGCGTACGGCAAAGTGCCGCTGAAGCTTCCTTGCTCTGGGCAAGGCTTGCTCCGGTGCACACAGGAGGACTTGTTGAGGGGTTTTGGGTTCAAACCCGAACATCATGAACGCTGCGCTGCAGTCCAGTTCAAGTCGGCGCGTCGTGTTTATGGCAAAAGTTACAAGTGGTAACAGAGACGGCCAGTGGGTGAGGCTGTCACGGCAGAGCAGAGCAATTTTGTTTCCAATACTGGAAATTGTCTGTTCGCACAACCCAGTGGGGTTATGTTGCATCAGAGGGGAGTAGCGGATTCTTACTCCAAGAGTTGCCATAAATGTGCGGAATTCAGCTGCGATAAAGCAGCTGCCCTGATCAACAAGGAGGCAATCCATCGTCCCAAATGTGGTGACGAACTCTCGCATTACGCGTATCGACTCGCTTACCGTTACACTTTTGACCGGGCGGGCAAACGTGTAACGTGTATACACTTCAACTAAAACGAGAGCGTAAGCAAAACCATTGGCTGATTTAGGTAAATTCTTGTAATCAGCTTGCACAAATTGCATGGGATATTTGGGCCTCAAAGGTGACATCACACCAAATTTTGCATTTCGGTGTTTATACATTTGGCACCTTTTGCATGATTGCACGTATAATTTGCAATCTCTAGACATTCGAGGCCAGTGATAAGGGGCGAGACGGGCGAGGGTGCGCCGAAACGCTAAATGTCCATTTAGTGGGCTGTCATGTGCTGCGTACAGTAGTGTACTGCGCAACACCAGGGGAATAAAGGGCTTTGCTCCGATCCTGGTGACAATGGCATCACGGACCAGCTTGTATTTTTTCTTCAGCTTGTGTGCCGCCGGGTCCCGGAGGGCGCGGCGGATCTGGAAGCATTGAGGGTCTCGTGCTTGCGAGTGCAGAAGGAAAGGCAGGCCAGGTGGGTCAGAGTCAGGTAGCGGCGACTCGTAGAATTCCGCTAATAAGGCCTCGTTGTTGATGAGTGGAGGCCAAAAGGAGTCTGTCAGGGGCGGCGGCGGGCCTGGCTGGGGTCCCTCGTTGTCCTGCTGTGAGGGGCCGGGCTGGGCAGAGGCGGACCGGCGAGTGCTGGTGACTTCTGTCGGTCGCTGCTGGCCTGCGCCGCGCGGGGTCTTGGAGAAATCTTGAGGTTCTTCATTGTCGTCGTGAGGGTCAGTTCGGGCTGCAGGTGCCTGTGAGGCGAGCTGTGGAGTCCTTTCTGATGCAGATGAGCTCCGAGGGGAGCGGCGAGGAGGGGCGGGGCCGGGCGGCGAGACCACTGGAGCCGAGCTGGAGCGGAGCGGTCCAGCGGCGTGGCGCGGCGTAGCGGCAGGGCCGGGCGGGGCCGGCGGGGCCGGCGGGGCCGGCGGGGCCGGCGGGGCCGGCGGGGCTGCGGGGCGGCGGGGCCGGCGGGGCCGGGCCTGAGCGGGGAGCTCCGGTGGCGTGGCGCGGCGTGGCGGCGGGGCCGGGCGGGGCTGGCGGGGCTCGGCTTGCCGGCGTGTCCTGCTGGCGCGCTGCAAGCCTCGCGCTGCGACGCTGGGTGCCCGCCGCGGGGGCGGGGGGAGGGGGTGGCTGCAAGGTGGCCAAAAATCCGTCATCCGGGAGGGCGGGGGCGTCGAATGGCGAACTCGGCGTAATAAGCGGGTCGGGCATACGGCTGATGGCGTCCACACGATTTTCCGCTCCGGGGCGATAAATAATATCTTCTAGTGGAAATTGGGTGATGACGCCAATCAGGCGACTGATGCGTGGATGCCGAACCTTCGTGCGCAAGAGCGCTGCTAAGCCCATGGCATCCGTGTACAACGTAAAGTTGGTGGCAATCAGTTCTGGCCGGAAGTATATCATGGCTTCCGCAGCGGCTAGAATTTCTAGATGCAAGGGAGGCATTTTCTGTTCTGTTTTTGTACACAGTCTGCTGTAGTAGGCATAAGGTCGCCAGATGTTTTGCGAATCTCGTTGTTCAAGACTTCCCGCCAAACCAGTAACGGAGGCGTCCGTGTACAGTCTGGTCGGGCGGTCGGGGGAAAAGTGAGGGAAAGATGCAGCCTGGAGGTCTCTGTACACGTCCCGTACTGCTTGGGCGTGCACCTCCGTCCATTCAAAGGGGAGGTTGGGATTTCCTGCTTCAGAGACTGGCTTCATTCGGCGTGCAAAATTCTTGATCAGTCGACGATGGTAGCTGAAAAAGCCAAAGCAACGTCGTGCTGTCGTCTTGTTAGTCACTTTGAGGAGTTGTTCTAGCGGGCGGAAGCGGGCTGGGTCAGGCTTCGTTCCGAATTCGGACACTAGAGTGCCGAGAACGGAGATTTCTTCGTAAAACCAGTGAGATTTTCGCTGGATTTATATACAAACCGCATTCTCTTGTCCGCTGTAGAATTCTTTTCACTTTTTCATAGAGGAGGTCAAATGTCATGTCGGCCATGTAGGCATCATCAATGTAAGAAAATAAATCTCGGAAGATAAGTCCCTCGTAGCATCTGTAAACCACGCTGGTGAACAGCGGGACACTGCAGCTCGCTCCCATGGGAATGCGGGTCATTGTATAGGACACTGAGTTCAATAAAAAACAGGTATATTGACGGGATTCTTCCGTTAGACTACACTGGAAATAACCAGCTCTCAAGTCAAAAGCACAGAACAATTTGTTGCCGGTAAGATGTTGGATAATGTCTTGAGTTTTCGGTAAAACAAAATTGATTCTTTGCAGAACTTCCTTATTTACACGTTGCATGCTGACCAGAAAACGATATTCAACCGGGTCCGTGGGTTTTTCTCGTCGTTTCTGGATCAGAAAACATGGATTGCAATACGGGCTTTGCTCTTTGATTACTATTCCCGCATCCAATAGTTCTTTCACATATTTTTCGGCGTGTTTCAGTTCTTCTTTGTTCATACGGAAGGGGGGCGTAAATACTACGTTGTCGTTGCGGACTGGCAAACTGACTTTGTAGATACATTCCCTCTTCATGTGACTGTATTTTGTTGCGAATACATCGTTGTACGAGCGGAGCAAGGTTTCTGCTCTTTGTCGTTCCTCAGGGGAGAGAGAGGGGGAGATGTCGAACTCATGAAGAGGGACTTCTCCGTCGTCCTTGGGAGGAACTGTAAGCTCAACACATTCGCGATAATTCTTCGCTGCACGCTTCTCGTCATATGTGACGTGCGGAGCGCGCTGCCAGGCCTCTTCGTCGTCCAGGTCGGGATGCTCCGGGACCACGGCTGGCTTGCGTGGCGGGGCGGGGCCGGGCCCGGTGCGAGCGGGGCTCCGCGGGGCTGCTGCAGGCTGCAGGGCAGGGCCGGGCGGGGCCGCGCTGGGCGGGGCTGCGGCGGGCGGGGCTGCAGGCTGCAGGGCAGGGCCGGGCGGGGCCGCGCTGGGCCGAGACCGGGCCGGGGAGGCTGCCCGAGATGCAGGCCGCTGGGCTAGGCTGGGCCGTGCCGCGGCGTGGCGGGGCGTGGCGGAGGACCTGCCGAGCACCGAGACGCTAGGCTGCGCGGCGGGGCGGGGCGGGGCCGCGCAGGGCAGCAGTGCGTCTGGGTCCTGGGAGAGCTGGGCCGAGGCCTTGGCCGTGGCGAGGGCCACCACGTGCAGCACGTCGTCCGAATCTTGTTTGATCAGGCCGAGGCTGTCGTTGGTGTTGATGGTGACATCCGTGTCGGATGAGTTGAAGAGCGTGACTTCCGTGTCCTCTTCCGTAAGGAGAAAATCGACGAACGATGCTCCTAGGGCGTCGGCGAGGCGGGGAGACAGAGTCAGGACTCCTTTTGATTGTAAGGGGTGGGGTGACACTGTGAAGGGGACAGACACGATCCCGCGGGGAGGCAGGTGAAGAGAGCGGGCCGCCTTCACACGGCGGTGCCCCGAGTATATGTCCTCAGCGGTAAGGTTGGTGAACGGCAGGGGCCGAGCACGGCTTTCTAACACTGGGCACGGGGCAACGGTGGCCGTTGTGTCACCTTCTCGGAGCACATAAGCGTCTTTTCCGAAATCAATGACAGATTGAGTATCATATAACCAATTTAAACCTAAAATTAAGTTTTGTGAGAGATTATCACACAAATAGAATGTATATGTCTTATTTACAGAACCACACTGCACTGTGGTTGTGGCTGTACCAACGGTGCGCACTTGCTGGTCAGCTGCAGTCTGTAGCACCAGAGGCGTAGCCAAAAAGTCAATGTCGTCCTGGGGGACTATTCTAGTGCTGGCTAGGGAGTATGTGGCTCCACTATCCAGGAGAGCTAAAATTTCTTTGCCAAAAGCAAGGACCGGAATGTGCATTAATAAGCGCATTGGAGCGCTAACCGGCAGAGCATTCAGTATGGAAGCATCAGACGGGGCCAGGGCGGCGGGGCCCGGAGGGGGGAGGGGGAGTGGGGCCGCCGTCCGTCAGGGGGCGGGGGCTCTGTGCTGGAGACAGAGCGGGAGGGGCGGGGGCGGGCGGGGACAGTTGGCCATCGCATCCGACGGGAGCGTGAGAATGGTGGCCAGGGAGGCGGGGCTGGGCCGGACCAGGCCGGGGAGGGACCGGGTCGGGCCGGGGCGGGGCCGGGCGGGGCGGGGCTCTGCAGGTGTCCAGCGTGGGGGAGGAGGCTGGCGGAGCAGATAAGGATCTGTCGACCGATGGTGGCTGGGAAGCGAAGGACACTTGCTTACGCGGGAGGCGGGCGGGGCGGGGAGGCGGGGGGTAGGGGGCTGGGGCGGGCAGGCCGGCAAAGCGACGGCGTGCTAACTCCTCGTAAAAAGGCTGCTGGAGGGGGTGAAAACCAATATGATAAAGCTTATTATCCTGTCGCACCTGTTTCAAGTAAATCACAGTTCTAGGAGACCTCACTTTGTAGTACAGTATACCGAGGGGAGTGTGCACTGTGATATTAAAATTATAACAGTGACTGAGAGCCTTGATTTCCCTGGAAGTAGGGGCTGAAGATTCCCGTAACATGTACCGCCTGTATCTGTCCCGCGCCACGTGGGAGCGGAACTCCTGCTTGCAAACATGCTGTACAACAAAATATCGAATAGCTCTAGCGTAGGAAGCGTTAGCAAAGTGGGCACGAGCTACTGAGATAAAAAGAGAATTATTAGTGACAGGTACATCCAAAGTGATTATAGACTCATAAAGTAGGTGCTCGCTGGGGAGAAATTTTACTTCAGCAGGGGAGACTGTGCAGACGGAAGGAGTTCGGCGCGGCTGCACAGTGTACCTTAGTTTTTTATATGGGGACGAACATTGCAAGTGTCAGTTGGGTGATCACTGCCGCACGCCTCACAGAGCGGCGCGCGGCCAGGTGACTCAGAGCGTTGGATCTGAGGCACGCCAAAGTCGTCACGGCGACCGGGGGACCTGTAGGAATAATTAGTGCGGCGGAATCCCTGGGGACTCCTGGCAGGGCTGTTGTTACGCTGATAGCTGTTTTGCGGGCGGAAATCGCGGCGCTGTGGAGAACGGAAGTTCTCCTGGCGACCTCGGGATGGGGCCGGCCGTACGGAGACCTTCCTCTGAAATGGTTCCGGCGCGGGCCGGAAGAGGGACGGCGGTCCGCGAACGGGCCGCGCTGAGAATTTGAATTGTAGTTGGAATTTTGAAAAACACGCTGGGGGCGGCGGCCGGAGGACGGGCCGGGCTGAGCGGCAGGTTGCATAGCAGAGACACTGGGCTTGGGGTGAGAAAATAGCGGAACGCATCTCATTAATAGCGTCCCATAGAGGCCCGATGGAGGAGTTGTCGGCAATGCCGACTGGCGCGCCGGGCGCGGGGGCAGGGGCGGGGGCGGGGGCGGGGGCGGGGCTCTGTGCGGCCAGGAGCCGGGCCAAGGGCTCGGCAGGCGGGCTTGCCGCCGGGAGGGAGGAGGCGGCGGCCATATTGCTGGCCGGGGCCTGCAGGGCGAGCTGGGCAAACTGCTGCTGGACGCTGTCCGTTTGTTTTTGCAGTGCAGCCGACGCGTGGGCGCGAACGGCTGCTGTGTGGCTCGCGGCAGTATCTTGCACTGCCTTGAGAAGGGTGGTAACGTCAGAATAATCAGAGGGGCGCAAAGCAATGCAAATCTGAAGGGGGAGACCTTTCACCAAATTTTGAATAATATCATTTTGAGATTTCACCTTAGCGCGGCGACAAAGCTCCAATACGTCCTGAAAATACATAGAATAAGACTCTCTCTCCTGTTTGATACGACTGGAAAGGATGTCTTTAAAAACTTGGGTATCATGAGGGCTGTTGAAAGAATCCTCTAATTTTTGTACAAGATGGCTGTACAGAGCGGCCTGAGTGCGCTCTTTTGGTTCTGCAGTGGGATTGTCTGCAAGGAATTGCAGTTCCCTGTGGATGAGGCTGAGGGCTGGAGGCTGACACTGAGCCTCCAGATAAAACAAGCGCTGGGCATCTGAAAGGTTAGGAATGGCCGCTAAGGCGCGTTCCAAACGAGACACAAACAATGACACATCTTCGCCATCTTTTCCTGAAAATGTTGGCAAGGGAGGGGGGAGGTGAAGAAGTTGGGCCGCGGGTGGCGGCGGTGGTGGTGGGTCTGACATTCTGAAAGGGGGCACAAACGGTGGAGAGCGGGACTGATAATTTACGCTACAGGAAGGGACTGTCGCTAAAAGCTGAGAAAACGCGAAATTGATTTGTTTATTTGTAAATCGGTTTTCGCGGAGCGCGCAGAGAAAAGCGTATAAGTGCTTAACGTAAAGCCGAAGAATGGAGTGGGAGGGGTGGGGGGGGTGTTTAGCACAAGGAGTAGGGAGCGTCCCTTGCTCTCTGAAGATGGCGTCGACTCTGCAAAATTTTTAGCACAACGGGCGAGCCGGTCGGGGCGGGGGCGGAGACAAGCTAGTTTATATACTGTGCCGGTAAAGGAAAACAAGTGGGCGGCGAGAGCGCGCGCGGAGGCTGGACACAATTTTCCTAAGGAATCGAGCACAAAATACGGAAACTGATTTTCCGAATAATCGGCGCAGACCTGTAAGGTTTCAAAAACTAAACGAGAGAGGATGGCGCGACGGTCCGCAGACAATGAGTCGGGCATGACATGGCGCGGCGGGGTGGGGGCTACTGGGCGGGGAGGGGGGGGGGCGGCTGAGAGAGAGAGAGAGAGAGAGACGGAGAGAGTCGTAAAGTTAGGAATGCAGGCGAGCAGAGAGGAGCGCAGGTGAGAAAAGAAAAGAAGCTGAGATGCTGCAAGGCAAAATATAAAAATTAGTGTCTTAACTTAGCATGCACAGGCGCATCTGTGTGCGGACACTTTGCCATTGCTTAATCCGTGCTGCCGTACCGTGCCGAAGCAACTCGGGTCAACGCGTTTCTAGGGTCATGCCTTATACACTAGGTGCCGGTTCAACGCTGAGCGGTCCCAGGCCTTAATTAACATGCACAGGCGCATCAATGTGCGGAACACTTTGCCATTGCTTAATCCGGGCTGCCTTATCGTGCCGAAGCAGTTCAGGTCAACGCGTTTCTAGGGCCTTAATTAACATGCACAGGCGCATCTATGTGCGGAACACTTTGCCATTGCTTAATCCGGGCTGCCTTACCGTGCCGAAGCAACTCAGGTCAACGCGTTTCTAGGGCCTTAAGTAACATGCACAGGCGCATCTATGTGCGGAACACTTTGCCATTGCTTAATCCGGGCTGCCTTACCGTGCCGAAGCAACTCAGGTCAACGCGTTTCTAGGGCCTTAAGTAACATGCACAGGCGCATCTATGTGCGGAACACTTTGCCATTGCTTAATCCGGGCTGCCTTACCGTGCCGTAGCAACTCAGGTCAACGCGTTTCTAAGTTCATGCCTTATATACTAGGTGCCGGTTCAACGCTAATCGGTCCCAGGCAAAAGATAACTACAAGTGTGTGAGCACACCTGATTGCAAAAATAAAATAAAAATAAAGAGATGCGTTGGGTCGACGAGCGACACAGAGGAGAAAGACGGTAGAGAAGTCGTAGATTAGAAAGACATGTGGAGAGGAGAAAAAGAGGCTGGGGGCTGCGGGGGGCGGTCCATTATCGGGAGCAAGCGGGGCGGGGCGGGGCGTGGCGGCGAAGCGAATTGGGCGGGGCGCACGGGGCGGGGCAGACGGGGCGGGGCGCGGACAATGCACGGCGGGGTGCTACAGAGAGTGAAAACTCATCGATGCTGTAAGGAAAAAGGACAAACACCTAACAGGGCCAAGAAATCGGCCGATGCACCACGCAAGGGACAGGTTGCTCTACAGAAAGATCCACGGCCGGAATAGCATGCTAGGGACGGAGTCGGCCGGGCTGCGCGTAGAGCGACGGGTTCGGTGTTCTTGGGTCTGTAGGTAGAATGTCGGAAAGCGGTGGTTCAAGTCATACACATAAGGGGTTTATTGGGGACACATATATACACATAAATACACTGGGCAAAGCAGAGCACACATACCAACAAGGAACACACTCAGAGAAGGCGCAAGGGGGCGGACATACAAAGGGTGGTCGATGGGCTCAACAGAGCGGTATCATACCTTCAGGGCAAGAGCCGCGCAGGGCTCGCAGGTCGGGAGTGTGGTCCTAGGGGTGCTCGGGCCGGCGGGCGTGGAGTCAGTCGGAGGGCACACACAGGTCCTGCCTCTATAAGTCCGCAGGGAGGACTGACTGACTAAACTGGGGATGCGACCCTTTTTATGTGTTGGACGCCCTATGAGAATGATCGTGGTGGGGGAAGTCTAGACGTGCACGTGTGCAGGGCCAGGACACCCAGGTGTCTGGCGACAAGTTTGGACACGTCTGTTCCCACGCCAAGATGCACCCTCATTCCACCCACATTCCTTGCGGGAGGTCAGGACACTGAGGGCGGCTCCGTAGCGGGTTGTGCACGGGGAGCGCCGGGAACACCTTCCCGACAAGGAGTAGGCTCTGTTGTTGTTGGTTCGGCGCCCGGCGCTGCGCTGGGCAGCTGAAGGAGGTCGGAAGGGGGACCGCTAGCTCTGTCGTCCGGTAGATAGCCTCCTGAAGAGTAGGCAAAATGCGCGACAAAACCCATGTATGTGACAGCCTGAAGTGCGCCGCCTCCCCATCCAGTCGACCCTTAAACTGCACTTGTAGAGGTGGCTTCCAGCCGCTTCCAGCACCTGAGCTGGAGCAGGTCCTGTAGGTCTACAGGAACAAGCGATTGGCACATGAACGTGTACTCCCCCCAACCCTCCCTGCCCACCCAGCGGGCCAAGGCCAAGGCCGATTGCCCCCCTCCCCCCCCCTGTTCCCCCCCCCCCCCCCCGCTGTGGTCGTCTAGATAGTCGCCCGAAAGTGGGCATATACGTTATTACCCGCTTCGGAAAGTGGAGTGGGTCGGGGTAGGTAGATCATCTCCCACTCGCTACAGCCTCAACCTAAAGGCAGCTGAACGCGAGCTGAGCGTGGGAGTAGCGGCGTACCAATGGAGACAGCCATTGCGTCCACCTCTCTCGGAATTGCTCTTAAATAACGTACGATAAGAATGTATTCAAACTGTCATAACATTTCGCATACGCGAAAAGCCTACGGTTTCGGAGTACGTCTCATCCATATTTGCGGTCCAGTTACAACCTGCTGCGTTGGATTTTGACTGAATGCAGATCAGATACTGATAATAAACACCTGACAGCTTCGTAATGTGCATATTTCGTCAACGGTACCCTAAGCAAACCCACCTAATCGACGACGAACAGAGCTTCACAGCTGACGAGCTAACCCCTGGCCTAAGCTCGATTGCAGTCCAATTGCAGCCAAATGACTTGAATGTCGCTTCGAAACGGGTCTGATAAAGTAATGTAACACATCAGAGTTTTGTTTTGAGTATATTACTTGAACGCAAACCTTACCGAAACCCTTTAAACTAGCTCCTGCCGGCGCAGCAACATGGAATCTTCGTGGACGGGGCGCGATCAAGCTGGCAGTACAAGGACCGGTATGTGCGTCCAGCGTGCGGACGAGCGATTGACGGGGTTTTCTGATGTTCTGAAGCAAAAACATTCTAATGATAATTAAACTGACAGGAAAATCAGCATTTAATCAGAAAATGACTGGAAATTTTTGGTGAAGTGTCTAGACGTGGGAGGCAATCAGGGCAAATTTATAGTTCCAAAATTCCCGGGAATTTTCTGTCGGGGAATATTCCCGGGAATTTACAGTGGAAGATTGGGAAAATATGGGAAAATACGGGAAAATATGGGAAAATAAGAAAAAGCAGGGAAAATAAGCCTGAGTAAACAAAAACTTATAAAATCCTACCTTCACCTTCAGGTTGTACAGGAGATTCCCCTGCCGAAACTTACAGTTATTACGGTAACTACCAACGAGCAGCTGCAGCCGCGCCACGGGCCCTGGGCCTGGGGGCAGCGAGCAGCTGCCGCGGGAAATCCATTCCAAGGCGTGGGGCCATCATCCTCGCGCACTCTCAGCACATTTATCAGTTCAAATTTTGTGGCTTTATAGTCGAAAGTGGCCCCCAAACGGTTAAAGGGTGATTATAAAAAAACCGTGCAGTTTCGTTCCTAATCATCTCATGTCCGTCTCCATTGTGCTGGAGCCACCTATTAGGTGTTGTATGACGTCTCTTTTGGAGATCTACAAGGCCCAACCAAGAATGTAGAACAATTTTATCACTGGTAGGAGCACGATCGATCCAAAGGGGTCGAAACTAAACTCCGATGCTTTCCAAACTCCCCTATTGGTGGAAAAACCCGCCTTTTTCTGGAGTATAGCAACACTGCAGACTCAATTGTCCCGCCTAGTTCTTACGTCCATAATCAAAGGTACTTTAACCCTGAGTATCGTTTTTTCAGCTGCTACTCACACAGAGCTACAGGGTACAGGGGCTCAAAGTCGTTCCACGGGTTTTGAGGCGCGGGCTTCGGAGTTTATCAGCCACCACTCCACAGCCAAGACGGGTTCAGTGAAAGGGTTGGTAGCACTACATCACGAAAGTGTGACAAGAACCCAACTTTTTCCGATCGAAAAGTCGGTGCGAAACTCGATCAGCTGGTGGTGAGACGGGGAGAAACTTCTTTTTCTGTTGCGTATATTTTTGCGAATAAACTCCGTTCCTGCCCTAGTTTCCATTCTGTAATGTAGAATCGAAAACCCTCAGAAAGATCTTTTGATAATAGTGCACCATTTAAGTCCTATACAGACCTATTATGTTTGGGGTGACCTGTTCGGGCAGAAGGGCCGGTTTTGGATTTCCTCAGAACTAAACTCCGATGCCATTATCTGTAATAATTCTGGGCGAGCCGATTTCGGCCTTTTCAGTGATCCGCAGCCGCACACGCCACATGCGCACCTCGGCCGTGACTCGCTCCCGGCGTCTCGGAGTCGTGGTATTGCCAGTGATAGAGGGGGCCGAACGCCCGAAACGTAGACAACACGTCAAACAGCCTCACGGGTTGCCTAACCGCGGCTACGGACCAGCTCCGCAAGATGCATTCCAGTATTGCTGGAAGAGCGGTGTATAGAATTACTATCAATAGAGTCTAGATCGAGCCATGGAGCTGTATTTCGCACGTGTAGGGGAGAACTGTGGAATTTCAGTAAAGTCCGATGTCTCGTTTTTTGCATGAATCGCTCTTAAACCTCTGAACGTGGTCAGACTGTGGGACAACTCTAGGAATGTAATTTTTGGGTACTAAGAGACAACATCCAACCCGAAAAACCTGGCAAAAATAAATAAATTAATAAAACATTTTTTTGAAACGAAACTGCACGTTTTTTTTTATAATCACCCTAAAATGCCATTTGAAATGCTTATTAAGGACCTTTCCTTCATAGGGGAATATTCCCCGGGGGTCATGGAATATTCCCTGGAATATTCCAAAATTCCGGGAATATTCCAGGGAATATTCCGGGCCTTCGGAACTATAGGCAAATTCAGTCTAGAACGCATGTAACTTTGTTTTTGGGAGTTTTCACTACGTTGCCATACTGTATCAAAGCGACGCGACGCTCTGCAAAGAGCCAATCCATGCTCGGTCAAGCTGCAGCGGCTGCAGCGGCTGCAGCGGCTGCAGCGGCCCGCGGCGCCGCATGCCCTTGGACGAGTAGGAATCTCGGGGGAACCTAACCCGCGCCCTCACAACTACACGCCACGGCCGGTGCCCCCTCCTGCCCCGCGCCTCACCCCTCCTAGCCCAGCGCGACAGCACTCTACTTCCCTACGGACGGCGACGTGTAGGGATGTCTACCATTCATATCATCTACTCTCAAGTACCGGCCCTCCGGGACTTGTCGTCACGGTCGACTGCTCTGTTTTTGTGTATTCTGTTCGCTTGCTGCACAATGCGATACCTAGCTGCGAGTGGACGAGTAACCCGAAGCGGAGCACGCCCCAGAATAAGCAATTACTCAATACTACATTGTCTACATGACCTGCTGCCACCCCTGGTATGCAAAATGCGGAGCGAGACGAGTGAACCAGTTAATCTGCTCAGAAGTTTTAATAGGGTACTCCGCTGGAGCGCTCAGCGGAAGTGCGAAGAACAAAAACGGATACAGAGAGCGGTGGTGGGGGCGGGCGGGCGAGCGGAGGAGCGGCGGGTGGTGGGGGAGCTTCCCCGCCTCTTCACCGCTCCTCCGCTCTCCCGCCCCCACCACCGCTCTTTGTATCCGTTTTTGTTCTTCGCACTTCCGCTGAGCGCTCCAGCGGAGTACCCTATTACAGCACAAATGTCTAACAAATCACGTCAGATAAACTCATATAAGTGAAAAAGTTCCATGCCTATCTTCTCAAACAAATGACAATTCAACACATTTTGGTAAAATACACTAAACCTCAATTACTCAAACATTCTGACCTCAGCCGGGCGGCCCGGAGCGGGGAGGAGGGGGGAGGGGGGAGGGGGGCGATCTCACCGGACCACTAGCGCTAAGTAGTGAGCTGCAGCCGAAATGACAGTTGCCGCAGAGATCGGATATGGACGGGGTATTGCTACCAAAAAGGGGGGAATTCCATAGGGCAGAAGAAAATGTTTCATCACCCATTCATTTACATTATGAAACTTGGTTAGAAAAAAGCACAAAGTACGGGAAACTACAAATATACCTTACACATCTAAAAGTCGCAGTGGTCCACCCCAAGAAACTGAGTGAGCGTCCTCTACACGTCGCTCCCCTCACGTCCCACGCGTCGATGGGTAGCCCAGCGCCCACGCGCCGCGCCACGGCCAGGACTGCTCTCAGGCTCTGCCGCCCCGCTAGCTCCACTGTGACCGCCAGTGACCGCGGCCCTCGCGGCGATTGACCCTTCCGAGTGCCGGGCCGGGTCGGGCCCAAGCCGGCTGATTTAGTAGATCGCTCACGCGCCTCCCGCCTTGTAGCACTTATGGGGCCCTGCTATTCCCATCATGGGACACCACCATAGGTGCGACAAGAACAGTGGTACGGAAGCGATCTTCGTAATCAGACGGCAGCACGATGACGAACTCGCAGTGGTACTTCCCTGCAACGCCGCGTAGCCCAACCTGCTTCTCACACTTCATACACACACAGGACACAGGGGACTTGGGCTTGAATGGCACCGGTGGCACCCAGCAACTGCAGCAACTCAACCATCAGGGCCTTTCGCAGCACTCCTCTCCTCCCGCTCCGCCGGGGTACGTACTTCCATCTCCCACTTCCAGTCGCGGTCGAGCACTTAACCTTCGCACCGCTCTTCGAGACGCGCGTGGCTGGCAGGGAGGAGGAGGAGTGACTAGTGATGCGCCTCCGCGAGACAACGGCGCGGTGCTTCCCTCCGCGAGGTCGTGATACCGCAAGGGAAAGGTGACATCACAAACCAACACGCACCAACAACCCAAGACCGTGCGATTCGCGCAGTTAAGTTACCAACAAATTAACGGTACATTTTTTTTTCCTTGGGTGCTCCTGCCATAGATTGATAGCTCGTCTTTGAAGAACAGTTTCCGATTTCGGTAATCGCGGCGTCATTTTTTAGCTTTGGTGAATTTTTTTTCTGTAAATTGTCGAAATGTTTTCGATTTTTTACAGGCATACGAGATGGCAAAAAAAAAAATCGAACTTGGGGTGGAGTGCGACAAGGTCCCCGCCTCGCCACCCTTCCGGCCTCGCCTCGCCTCGGTCACAACACCGCGAGGGAGTTTGTCGATCCTTACGGGTGGCGCGGCGGCGGGCATCGACCCCCGCCCCCCGCGGTCTTCCTCAATTCGAATAAGAAGACGCGCGGTAGGGGCAGGACAGGCGCCAACAGGCGGTTTCAGGGTATCGTTCAGTAGTGTCTTCTCTCTCACCCCTTATAGGCCAGCCCTGTGAGTTGAGTGCAACAAGGATAGAGACGAAGTCCGCGCGCGGAATCGCCCTGCAGGCCGGCCCAGCGGCCACCCCACCCCGCACCAAGATCAGAACGAACATCGGCATCCCTTTACTGCCGGCACGCTCCGCCAGGCCGCGGGGGCCAGGGGGGTGGCCGCGGGGGGGGATCTGCAATGGGCCGCCTGGCGACGCTGTGCGAGAGAGACAGAGAGGGACGTGCCACGGCCGGTAGTGCCAACCTCAGCGCATCAAAACACAGCGCCGTCACTCAGTACCCTAGCCACCGACAAGAGGTCGCCGGGCCCGCCTCCCTCTCCTGCGCTCAGATAGCGCAGTGGACATGGGCGTGGCTTCTGGTGCAGATGGCCAAGGTTCGATATCAGCCGGGAACAATTTTAAGTCTATCTTTGCCTTGTTTCCGGATGGCAATGTTGGCAGTACTGGAATTGGCATGTCCTACTTCTAAAAGTAGGCAACCAAGCAGCACTCTCAGCTCGTCAGACTATAGCATTGTGTTCCCCCCCGCGGGGGTGGCTGAAGGGTCCTTCACTCAAAACAAAATTCTGTGTGTGTACACCCTCAAACAAAATTAGTAAGAAATCTTTTCAAAAAGACAGAAAAATTTAGAAAAAAAATCAGAAATCATCAAGAAAAGGTGGGGACAAAACCAGCAAAAAAATGAAAAATCAGAAGATTTTTATAGATTTATAAAGATTTATAAAGATAATGTCAGGAAACAAACAATCAGATGCATCTGGTAAGTATGTTAACATTACAAGTGACCTTTGCACTGTTTAGTAACTACTGAATGTGATATGTCTTTCACTGTTGCCCTGCTAATATATCTGCCCTTAATCTTACAACAATTAATTATGAAGACTTTTCTGTTTCAGGTTGTCATGCAATTGTTACGTCTAGAAAAACCATTGAGAGTAATTACAAATATCTTTAACGTTCTTACAATATTACAATATTAATGAAGATTAACAGGCATCTTTTCAATAACAAAAATTTGAATTTCAACTTATGTATACTAAGAATTAGGTAAGTAAAAAAGGTAAAAGTAAAACAAACTAACTTGCAAACATTTAAAGTCACTACCCTCAAGCAGAACAAGGTTAAGTCCAATTATAACCATGACCATTTAAGCGTCTGTTATTGCGGTTTGATTTATGAAAAGTACCCAAAACAACATTCGGATGTTAGTTTTCAATACAGGTTAACTTTTTTGGATGACTTCAGGAACTTCCTATACATTAAACAGCAGTGACAGACATTTTAAAGGTCATGGTGCTAAATAGACTTACCCCACTTCTGCTTCACAGTAATGATGACATGAGGGGTTTCTAAGTGATAAAATGAGTGGAATGTGGGTAAATTGTTGTAAATCAAGTTATGTCAAAAAGTCAATTTTCAATTGATTCATGCTCAGTTTGACCTGTTGAATATTACTTAATTCAAAATAGATTTTATACTTACAACAGATTACCAAAATGCCACATAAATCTGGCTGCTATTACTACTGAGAAGTGCTGAGAGTACATGAAGAGGTGCTTGCTGCAATCCCTGGATACATAGAGCTCACTTCTTTTAAGAAAAAATGTAACCGCTGTGTAGCCTCAGGATGGCCCCGCATAAATAGGTATGTCGCCAAGTACCCTGGGAAGAATTCTTTGCGACGTCCAAACTTTGGCAGGGCACCTTTCACATCTCTCCAGCATCGCTCAATGGTTTGGGTGTTTGCGCCTGTTTCATCATCATAGAAACCTTTCTTGTGATTGACTGTTAAATGTTTAAACCCATAATGTTTCAGATTCCTGTAAGCTCTCCACTTATCTGTCATGATGAGAGTGCCAGGACGAATCCACTCAATGCATAGAGGAATCAAGGTTTCAGCATCTCTCTTTTCTACTGGCACTAGGATGCATTTTGTTGAATGTTTTTCCACCGCTCCCCAAACCCACTGTTGAAAGGTTGGTGGTCGTCCTATATTAGATTTTATCTTCCCAAAATATGTTTCATCAGCCTGTGTGAAACAGAATTGTTTTTATCCAATGTAAAATGTAATATTGTTGATGTGTGTACAACATTGATCAAACTTACCTCAACCACCTTGCCAGGTCCACCAAGTCTATTCTCTGCTCTCTTGGTCCAGTTAATACAGACCGATCTGCAGACACTGTGAAAAATACTCGTAAGGGTTACGGGAAAATTTTCCATGATAAAAGTCGTAAAATTACCATTTGAAATTGTAAATTTACAAGCACACCCTATTGACTTGGAATTGACCGACGAGCAAAAATGGGCTGTCGTAAATTTACGACATTTTTTTGTAATTTTGATTTACAAAATATGTCGTAAATTTACGAGGATATTTTTCACAGTGGAATGAAACCCAGTGAGCTAAGGTGACCTTGGTGATTTTCAATTCCGTTTGAAGAATGGCCTGTTTAGGGAATGGGAGCAAGAGCCACATTGTCAACAAGTTCAGTAGGTGGCCAATATCCAAATGAGAATTCTCAAACGGGGTTCCTTTTTTCACACTTTCCCTGAAGTTGCATCTGTTACCATCTATATGAAATGAAGGCATGTAGGAATTAATCACAAGTAAAATTATTCCATGAACCGTAATAGTGAGTAAATGTAAAGATGCTGGACACATACTCGTAGTCTTTTGGCATCGCCAGTATTTTCTGTCTCTTGACAGCAGGCTTTCTGAATTGCACGTTGGGCATTGTCTAGATCTCTACATGACACAAAAGTATAGTTATTACAATGTTGATCAAATTGAACAAATCATTTTTTAAGAGCTTGATCAGAGTAACAGGTAATGGGGTGATAGATATGAAATTTAGCACAGAAGCGTTTTACTGTTATGTGTCTACTTGACCTTCCAATACCATCAAGTAGATTCATTAGAGTGTCTCTGTGATAGTTTCATATTTATCGATCAATTACCAGTTATAGCTCAAAAAAATAATTTGTTTACTTTTAGCACAAGTGTATTGCAAGTTATTAATAGCTACAATTATGATTTATAGATAATGAAGTTTTTTGCTTTCAATGAAGCTGGTATGTTTTAATGAACTGAAATGTGGACTAACTTTGAAAATTCCGTGCGATGCCAGGAGTTCATGAACAGCTACAGGGTCTTGGGAAAGCTGTGCCATGCTTTGCATTGTGTGGAAGCAGCCATTGCAGGTCATCGTGTCTGGAATTTTTCAAGAAATTGAATAAGTTTTTTTCAGCTGTTATTGGTGAGTTCGGATGGTCCCTGTTGCCTTTATCTCAGGTACACCCGCCGACAAAAATAGCGGTCGATTTTGTTGTTGATGAGATTAACATTACTTAGAAAGCAAATAAAAACATAAAATTCCACTCCGTGCATGGCGCTGATTTAAAATCCTTGCATCATTTTCTTCAAGAATCAACTGTGACCTGTTTTTCAGAGGCCTGCGGTGCAAAAAAAAAGGGATTTTTCAAAATAACTTACATTTTGGTTGGAAAATGACCCAAAATCATAACTCCTTCAATAAATTTTTTTGGATGCTGGTTCCAGATGGTCTCAGATAGTGGAATAGAAAATGTGATTTAATTTTTTGGAATACTCTAAGGGTGGTGATGTAAAAATTCTTGTTCTTAAATACGGTTTCACAAGGAGAATGGTCAGAACACAAACTACCAGACTGAGGAAATGATTTATATTTTTTGTAAAAGAATAAGCACGTTGACTGTTGAATTTTTAAAATTATAATGTTTCCAAGAAAATGACTACCTCCTGGGCGTCCCTGTCAGTGCACTCGTTGGCGCTCTGCTCACAGAATCAACTGTTAAAGAGTCCACTTACACTTGACAGCTAATGCCTCTGCGTATGCAACAAGTTCGCACACGCGCTATCGGCTGGTGTCGGTGCACCATGGAGCTGTAAGCGCCTCCATGTTCCACTCTCCTTCCGCTCTCCCGCCCTTGACCACCCAGCTGTTCCCCCTCCCCCTCTCCCCCGTCCCTTTACAACCCCGAGCACGCTCACGACGTGGCATGTCGTTGACGTCTCCAACCCCACCCCCCACCCCGTTCCATTTCAACCTCGAGCAAATTCACGACGTGGCGTGTCGTTGACGTGTCCATCTCGAAGAATTGCCCAACCTGCAAGTGCGCCACGTCGCCTGCGCTGCCCCCAAACGCGCGCATGGGGTGGGACTATGACATGAAAGCAGCAACACGACGGTCATCACAATGAGGAGGCCTTTACACGCAACAAGGCATAGGGCGCGGCGTGACGGTGTTCAACTGCTACACGCAAAATAGCACTACAAATACGTCATACAGTAGAGTGACTAACGGGAAAGCTGGAAGGGTCAAAGGTCAAAGGTCACGACCCTAATTTCAAGGCCGTGGAGGTCAAATGTCAAGGTCAAATATCAGAGTTCATGGCCCCCATGCAACCCCCATATGTCAAGGTTTTCATCCCCTAAAAAAGTAAAGGTTTTTCCCCCCTCCCCCGCCCGGGTCATGACCGGTCAAAGCCATTGACCTCCCCCCTCCCCCCCTCCCTCCAAAGCTCGGTCATTGCCCCTCAAGGGCATCGTGTGTAATGTATTGCATAAAAAAAAAAATTCATTGAGCTGGTCAGGTCAGCATGCAAAGCCGGTTCCCCCCACCTCCTCCTCGCTTTTGAGCTTCTCTCCCCCTCCTCGCTGGTGAGAGGGAATGACCAAATTGTGTGTGTGTGTGTGTGTGTGTGTGTGTGCTTGAAATAATGAGGAATTATGAACTCAAAAACAATTTAAATTTTTAACAGATATATATTTACATATTTTTACATGCTAGCAATTATATAAACATATTTTTAACATAATTTATTATATATACATATTTACATCCCGAGCCTCACATTATGCATTTATATACAAGCCTTCTGTGAGGCTCGGGATAGCTAATCCACGACTTGTCCGGCAAGAAATCCGTAAACCCTACGAGCTTATAATTTGGGAGATCAAAAACAATGTCCGTATTTTCTATGTTGAGATATACATACGGTATTCTAAGATCCTGCTCGCTAAAATATTTAAATAAATGTTTCTCAGCACGCTGGATCTCATCATACCATACGTATATCTCAAGACATTGTGGCTTCAATGGCCGGAAACTTCCCACCAGCCACGCCCACCACACAGACAGCTTTTGGCTCTCCTGATCATAGCCCGTAATCGTGAAATATGTGTGGGGGCCGTACCATGGGAGGTAGGTACAGCGGATGAGTTCAGCAAGTCCAGGGCAGCACGAGTAAAACGATATCGCCAGGGCCCAAGGGACAAGCAGCGCCGATTCGTAGTAGTCTTGTCCCACCGGCTTCAGGAGGCTTTCCGCCTCCGTGATGTCGTCATATACGGCCCGCGCCGCCACCCTCATCAAGCTTTTGCACTCATCTGTAACAGATAATCAAAATGCATTACGCGCGGTCCCTATTTCGCCCTGCCCCCCTGCTAGCGCGCCGTCTCTCTCTCTCTCTCTCTCGACAGCGCGAGCGCGCGATCTCTATCTCTCTCTCTCTCACTCGCCAACGCACGCGGCCCGCACGGTCCGGCCAGCGCCACTCCCTGCATTGTGCTGCGCTCTGGCGGGCCAGCGGTCCAGCCGTATCCAGCTCTCTCTCCCGCTCCTTCTCTCTCACTCTCCAGCGCAGGCTCAGCCGCCGTGCGCTCGCCGCCTCCCCCTCCCGCCCCGCCTCACCCGGTTTTTCCAAATTCCTGAGCTCCGGCGGCCGTGCGGACGAACAGCTCCCCCCCTCCCTATAACACCGCTGCCTCTCTCGCTCTCTCTCTCTCTCTCTCTCTCACTCGCCAACGCACGCGGCCCGCACGCTCCGGCCAGCGCCACTCCCTGCATTGTGCTGCGCTCTGGCGGGCCAGCGCTCCAGGCGCATCCAGCTCTCTCTCTCCCGCTCCCTCTCTCTCACTCGCCAGCGCAGAGCCGCCCGCCGTGGCCTCGCCGCCTCCCCCTCCCGCCCCGCCTCCCCCCCGGTTTTTCCAAATTCCTGAGCTCCGGCGGGCCCGAGCGGGCGCCTCGCCTCACCTCACCTGCCGAATGTTCGAGAAACTACGGGGGCCCGCCAGTATAAGCCAGGCTGTCTAAAGTTGAGCGTCGCGCGTGTTGCTGTGCTCGTGTGCGCGCGTGTGTAAGTGTGTGTGTGTGTGTGTATACGATGTCTCGGAGCACAAGTGAGGATAAAGCAAAAAAGGTATGTTAAATACACAAATTATTTATTTTTTGCATTAAATGCGTCTGATAAGCTGAAAGAAAAGAATTCCTCTTCAGCGCTATGACCAGCCCCCACCTTGGATTGTAGCGGGCCCCGCTGCTGCTGCTCCCGCTGCTGCTGCCGCTGCTGTTTTAGTCGCGGAGCTTTCAGCTGCTGTTAACGAAAAGAAAAAAATGGAAATTTTAAAAAAGCGAGTATTTGTGGGGGCCCTCCCAGCGTACACGCGGCTATGTGCGAGCTATACGTACGTCATCCTCGCTGTCCGATGATATGATTATGACCTCTAATTCGCATTTTTGTTTTTTTGCTGACGGAGCAGCTCCTGTATCAGCCTCGTCGGACCCGCCAGGCGAAGAACAAGAAGCCTGCAACAAACAATTAGTGAGTATTTGTGTCTACATTTTTATGAGTGTGCTTTGACAAACATGGCGCGCCTCGTCAGCCGCCACGTCACCTCGATACGCAAAGTATGAGAATATCGGCGCTACTCTTTTCACGGCCTTGTATGAAAAATTCGGCTCGCCAGCCACGACGTCATCTCGATACAAAGTATGAGAATATCGGCGCTACTCTTTTCACGGCCTTGTATGAAAAATTCTGCACAACATTGCACAGACTTGAGAATTACGTACCAGTTCTTCCTCGTCCGATGACGAAGCCAGAATTATGAATTCAATCTAAAAGAAAAAAATAAGACATGAGATAGAAAAAATATTTAGCTGATTATGTGCTAGCATGTAATTACTTACATCCTTGTGTAGTTTTTTTTCCTCCTTCTTCTTCTTCTTCTGCCCTTCCAGGCTAGCTTTCTTCTTTAAAAAAATAACAAATAAATCAGATAAAAGAAAATTTTGCAAATAAAAAAATTAAAATTAAAAAAGACAATTCTTACTTACTCGGGCCTTTTCTAACAATTCGGCTCGTCGTTTACGTCTCTCTCTCTTCAATTGAATTCGTAATAACATTCTTCTCACTTTCCGCTGAAGATTTAAATTTCCCGGATTTTTTTCGGCCGCGAGTATCAATTCCATTTTTCTTTTAATTTTGTCGCTTGTTTCTGCACAAAACAATATTTTTTTTGCTCTCTCACGAAACCCTTTGCCAACATTTGCGCGTATGCAGCTTGTCTCAGTTCTGAATCCAGTGTGCTTCCCTACTAACTTACCTCGCGTCACAATTTCAGCAGCTTCACTCCAAGGGTCCTCCTGGCTGGAGCTGCTAGGCGACGAGGACGACGACAAAGAGACCTTCTCGTCCAGGAGGGGCTGCTGCTCCTGCTGCTGCTGCTCGACGCTCGTCTTGGCGGCCATCTCTCCTGCTGCTGCTACTGGTGCGGGTGCGAACGCCGGTGTATGAAACAGGTGGGTCCCAGATGCAACTGGTACTGATCAGAGGGCTGGTGCGCGTTATATATCCCGAAAATGCATGACGCGGAGGAGGGGGGAGGGCTCGTGTAACGGGAATGGGGACCCAGGAGCAGCTGCTGCTGGCCCGGGAGCCGAAAGGGATCAGGCGGGCGGGGAAAAGGGGGTTATTGAAGAATAACAACGACAAGAAATTTTTGGTGTAATTTTTTTATTGAAATAAGCCAAGTACAATATAACATGGTTTTTTTTCAAAATCTAAGCTTAACGATTCTTGCCAAATTGCCTTTGGAGCAGGAGCACGCATCTTTCTGATAGCTGGTTTCCGAACAGGAGGCTCGGTTTTTTTTTCCTCCCTCGCTTAGCTGGAGGATTTTCGATCTTGACAGGTGCGACGCGCTTTCTTCTCCCGCGGGAAGCTGGGGCAGAAGGGACGGTGGCGGCGTCCTCCCGATGTCCAGCCTGTCGCGGCTCGCTCGAATCGGTGACGTCACTGGTGCTGGCTGCTGACGGCTGACTCGGAGAAGAACAAGCAGTGGCAGTAGTTGCACTCGTCCCTGGCTGCGTCTCGCTGGTCCATTGGCTTAAAAGTTGCCCGATATCAAAATCATGAGGCACGGTGAATGTAGTGCCGTCCATGAGATCGGAAAACATGTTGGTGCTTGTGCTGGGAAAAACTTTTAGACACTGACCAAGCAGACTATCCACTATGCAATTTATAGCAATCCTTAACATCTCCCGGGGACCAAACCGGTTTGATCCGCCCCGGGCCCGCCACCGGCGCCGATGCTTCCTAGGCTTTCTGAAGCTGTCAGAACACATTTTTCTTCAATAAGAGAGTCAGGGGGGCACAAATTTGCAAACTGCAGTTTAGCATCGAGATATAACAGATACGAAGCAAAATTGCAAACGGATTTTAGGGCACAATGCATTCCCTCAATAGAGTGACAAGGTTGAAGGCAGGATGCCAGCGTGCGGAGAGCGTGTCTGGCTGGGGCACCTAATTCTTGTAAAACCAAAAAATTTCGACCAGTAAGCTGTTTTAAATAATTTGCTTTGAATTCCGTCGCTGCAAAGAGCACAGTGCTTCTCGAAAGCGCGGTTACGAGAGTCCGACCGAGATCAGAGTAATTTAAAAAACCCTGATTCCAACGCAACCCGTTTTGTGTCAAAGTAATATCACGATTTCTTCGTTGTGTTTCAGCTGAAAGGGTGCTCCATTCGAATGGCTGCTTAACCAGGAAATGGCCTATGTTAAATGGACGCGTGACGGTGGCAATCGCTATTTCCTTAACAATTGGATTTCCATTGTTGTCCCAGAAATGCTCAAAATCCACCACGGCTTTCATCCTGAAAGGGGTAAGTTCGTCGCTTTACGGCGGTCTGCGCAATACTGAAGAGAGAGGTGGTGCTTGTCCATATTTATACCATTCGACAAAAAGCCTGTGTCTGTTTTGAAGGCTCTGTGTATAGTTTGAATATTTTATGAAAATCTCGAATCGCTTTGCAATCATTTATGTAGCTATCCCGCGCATCGTAACGCCTGATAAACTTTGCCATGCTGAAACCTTTTGATTTAAAGTAGCAGAACAATGCCGCGTAAAATCCGCAGACATTGCTGGAAATTGACTGAATTACTTTTTTATTCCAGAAATAGCTCGTGCCTTTTAGTTTTGTCAAAAATCCCTCAATGAACTTATTTGGGGGTAGCCCATAGGAATCGAAAAATTCAATTCTTCTTCTTTTTGCAGAACAATATAATGCTACCCAATGCTGTCCAGGAAAATAAGATGTGTCCGTGTTAAATATGATCAGAAATCCACGGCGGCGGTGGCGCGGAAGCTGTGGGTGCTTGTCTGCGGGGAACACGCCGAGAAAATACTTCGAGGTGCGAGAATGTTTTGAGAGTACGTATATTAGCTGCTGAGTGTCCATAATTACTTATTTTAAAACGACGTACTAACTTTTCTATCGCGGTCTATTGAAATTGTCGAATCAAAAATTCCCAGAACAAAAACGCTTATACTGTGAGGGAGCGGCGTGTCGAAGTGAGCACTTATTTCCAGCGATCCGCTAGGAACCAAGCTCGGTGAATGGTCGAGTCCTGTCAGGTCTGAAGAAAGATCACAAGCGAGAATAAATTTCCCGAGTTGAAATTCCAAAAAGCTTAAAGTTGACTGAGGTGTTCTGTGGAGGTTAAGGGCAGAATAGAGCTGGCAGAAAGCTTTAGAGTAAGTTTGTTGGTTAGCAGAAAATTTCATGCCGTCCAAAACTTGTTTTTTGCCGGCATAGTGAAACGTCGCGCTAGTAATCCCATAATGTTTAAAAATTAAGGGATCCTTTTTAAAATCTCCGCTCGCAGCGTCTTGATCACACATGGCAAAGAGTACTAGGCGAGGCAGTTTACCTACCCAGATATTATTCAAGGTGAATTGAGAAGAATTTCCACTTACAATAAAAGCCTTTGTCTGTGTTCGTTTAAAATTCGCAATCATTGCACCCCTGGTTTGAAACGCTCGCTCGTGAGCCAATATAAGCGAGGGATTCACGGTACACACTTTGGTATACAGTGTTGCTGTTTCAAATATAGCACGCGCAGAACTTCCGATATTCGTGTGGAGATAGAAAGTCGGCTCCTGCAGAGTTACCCGGAGACGTAGATCAATACCGTTTGGAAGAAGCATATTAAGCGTACTAATGTCCAGAAAAAGTCGGGTGAACAATTCTGCCGTCTCGCCATTTTTAGTCATGTACCAGCGCAAAGCTAAGCCCTCGTCATTAATGTCTTTGCTAGGCCAATCTGTCGAAACTATTTTTTTTCGAATGACCGCGTCGCTATATGTTGGCGTGTAGCCCTCGGGCAGTAATCTCTCCACAGCACTGTGCTCGCTAAATCCTAGAATCGTTTGCATATAGGCAGAAAACGCATAGAAATCCGATGTGCTGGCCACATCGTGACCGTTCAAATATAAATTAATAGAGCTTATCATTGAATGAGACAAATTGTTAACGCCAGCCCAAAGTTCCACAGCTTCAGAAGACCCTTCCGCCGGCCCTGGAAGTTTTGAAAAGTCTTCCCCGACCGGGGCCGTAGGAAGCGCCGATCCATCTGGCTTGGTCAGTCGGAAACGCGTCTGCAGATAAACCTGTCTCAGATCTCGATATGTGCCCACACTTCCGCTCGAAATAAAATCAAAATGAGTCACGCTTGGAGTACCGAGCGACCCGATGCACTGAAGCTCTTCGTACTCTGACGAGAGAATGAAATCCGGAGTAGCCTCTTGAATAGCGAAAAAATCCAGTTCCGATGGTATGAATTTAACCATTTGTCCAGAAGAGCTTACTTCTGCACCCGAGCCACTTCTTGCGCGTTTCGGGGGCATTTTTTCAGCCAAAAATATCAGGCGCGAAATTTAATTTCTTCTTCCTCTTGTTTCTCGCGACCTTACCCCTTCCACCCTTGCCAGGAGACTGCGATGGTCTGGAGGCCTTCCCCCTCTTTATATTTTTTTTTCTTTGTTTTTGCCCGGAACCCTGCATTTGCTTATTTTTTGGTTTATTTTTCCTTACTGTTTTTTTCTTCTTTTTTGATTTCTTCCGTCCGGCTCCGCTCATCGCACCCCGCACTGCGCTTTTCAAAATATGAGCTCCGCTCTTTTTAAAATGGCGTTTCACAATGTCTTTGTGATCTTTCTGCTCCGCATTCGACAGATCAGTTAGTAAATTAGCTCCGCTTCTGAAACTCTCCTTGGCCGCTACTTTCAGACCACGCACTAAATACGGCCGGACATATGATAAAACGTTTTTAAAAAAACCCTGCCCTCTCTGCCGCTGGATAACACCGCTTCGCAAACTAGGGCCAAAAACGTCTTCGAATTTAACTGGAGCCGCCATTGTTACTATGACCTGCCCCGCTCCTCGTTCCGTAAGAGACTAAACTGCTAAGCGCCTAGCGGGCCTCTCTTATATGCAAAACTACATATGTCGTTAATTCTTGCCCCCGGAAAAGTTTTTCCCATTCAGCCGAGTTTTGAGAGAAATAAACGCAAATGTAACTCAAATCACTGGATATAATCTCATGATATTCGACTTTATTGTTGCAGGAAAAATAACAGCTGGAATCGATCGTCTGCCATTCGGATTTGAGGATATATCTGATGACTCGCTCGCCGCCAGTATCCCACGGCCAAATTTGTGAGACGGGCGCCCAATTTATGCAAAGCGGGAGCACAGAGGGTAAAGAGGTTTGTATCCTTCCCGAAACAACTGGGGATGGTGCCCTACGCTTTCTGGTCTTGGCCCGGGGCGAATCGAGTAATAACCTATACGAATTTTTTCCAAAATCCTGATCAATTATTTTTTGCAAGTCTGCAAGAGCGTGAAAGCCTGCTTCTGGGCTCGGAGATGCAAGCCTGACAGTTTTAAAAAGATCTGTTATTGATGTATACAGACGTACTGGAAAATAAAGTACGTCCCCTTGGCTCGTCTTCACGCTATTTCTAGGATGGGGTACTTCAATCACGTTGAATTTAGCTTTCCTAGGATTGTTTTTAATAGCGCGCTGGTCTTTTAACGTGCTTTCTGAAAATTGCTTTAGGGCGTTTTCAAACTGTGTTCGGTTGGTTATATTAAATTTTAAGACCCGATATAAATCTGAGATGGATTCGTAATCCCCTGCGCGAAAGTCGATCGGTCTGGCTAGTGTTGAGAGAAGGAGAGAATTATTTAGGTCGCTTTGCAACATTGTTGCAGGATAATTACGGGGCCCAGGTGCATCGATATCGGCGCTACCAGCCGACCTCGCCCTCTCCGCATTAATCGCACGCATGTCCTGCTCCCTGATTGCACCGTCGAGAGGTGGCCCTGCAGGTGCAGCAGGCCCTGCAGCCGTTTTCATACCGGTTTGCAACATTGTCGTGCCTTGATTCTGATCGGGATTAGGTACGCCCGCCTTCGTTGTCATATTAATTACATGCATGCCCTCCTCGGAAACCTGGTTGGGCTGGTTGGTTCTTGCACTCTCATTAATCTCATCCTTCGCTCCTGCCGTAAACACAGGTGTTGCAGAGCGGGGCGTTGGCTGAATGCTGGCGGCTGACGACGATAAGACCATGTTTAAAAGGCCCACTTCCAGACGGGATTTGCCGCGAGCGCCAATTACGCGTGTCCACAGCGAAGGATCGATTCGCACGTAAAAATGGGAGTAAGTATTTTGTGGAAAGTAAGATATTGAAGTTTTAGAAGAAAGCCCTAGATAGGTATTCATTGTGGAAAGTACTTAAAAATCAAAACTATTATCGTATTAATGTGGCTTGCTTCAAAGGGATAACGATTAGAAAATTTATCTCTGAGAGAAACTGAAATTTCACGGATTTCTTGCGTGCATAGAGGCACGAAGGTTATCGTTTCAAATTGATGGTAGCTGCGTATATAAGCGGGGGGTAAGGTTAGTATGACTTTCGCGCTAGAACTGCCTACTAATTGTCCTTCAATTATATTTAAATAGACAAATATATTTGATTCCCTCTCGCCGCTCGTAGAGTTTGCTTGAGATGAGGACGAATTTGGAGCAGCAACTGGAGGAAAATACAGAGATTTCACTCCCACGGTCCAACGCCCCTTAGATGTTCTCAAGTTGAGAGGTTCTGATAGATAATTCGTAAACTCGCTCAGAACATTATTTTCATATCTATCCAGGGATGAATCACTCGTTAACGTAACTTGGAACTCGTCAGACATTGTATGCTTCTAAATTTGAGAGCGGTTCGTAAGTAGCAGCCTTCCTCGGAAACCCTTCCCACCACACTAAAGCGTGCTTCACCCCTCCAATGCTTTTATACCCTAAAATAGAGCGAATTTTGTAGCGCGTTTCTTTGTCTACTAAAGCTTTTGTGAGCTCATATTCGTAAAATCCACCTTCAATTATTTCTCCAGTGGAATCTTTCAAAGTATAAAGATAGATATTTTTGGGTCGTTTTAAAACAATATCAACAACTGTAAAATTCTCTTCAGAGAAATTTCTTTCTGTTCTCTTGGCAAATACGCTGGAACGAATTACTGAGACTTTAACGGTATCACCGATACGAAATTTTGGAGGTCTTTCCTTAATTCTATTGCGATAAGACGCAAGCATCCGTTTGGACCAGATTTGGTAAAAATTCTTTTTTTTCACTGATTCTGGGGCGAAGCCCGTGCTGCGGTGTGTGCTGGAATTGTAGCTTTTTACAAGATCACCTAGAGCGTCTATATATCTCTGGTTCTGTCTGTGATATATGTATTTATTTATTAAACTGCGTAAAGTTCGGTTCACTCTCTCTGAAAATACAGCCTTGTGTAAACTAGTCACAGAAAGTTTCCATGGAATTTTCTCTTTTTCCAATAATTTTCTAAAATCTTTTTTAAATTCACCACCGTCATCAAACGAAAGTTTTTCCGGGCGCAGAGGGGGACATTTCTCTTAATATATCCTGCATTGCAAGAGCCACAGTTTTTGAATACTTATTTTTTAATGCTCTAACATACAATTTTTTGCTGAAAGCGTCAATAACTACAAGGAGATACCTCACACCATCATTTTCACTGGAAAACTTGCTGAGGTCTAACAGGTCCAGCTGCATTAGCTGGCCACTTTTAGAAAGAGTATCATACCCGTGCGTTGGAAAACGTCTCCTGGCACTTCGGAAAGTTGTATACACGGGCTGTTTTAAGAGAAAATTTTCCAGGACACTATCTTTTAAATTTGTATTTTTCCGCAGTGTCTCTTTCGAACGGAACAGCGATTTCGATGGCGGCTTTGTGTAAAGCTTCCATAGCAGCTCGTTGAGATTTTCGGCCATATTAAACGTGTGTAGCAGGGCTGGAAGTCAGGAGTTGGAATGAAAAGAAAATGTACTCGCACCGAGTATTTATAGTTTTTTATTGAAGATTCCATATGCCTTTACAAGAAAAATATTTATTTTTTTTACCCTTCCCGGTCTGTTGCCTTCTCACTTTTGGTGGCGTCTGCCCCTCTAAAAGTGCAATTTTCTCATCCAAAAATGATTCGGGATCAGAATCACCGTTTTCAGAGAATTTCAGTATTTTATTGGGAACAGTGCTAGAGCGCGCAGTTAGTTTACGCTTCAAAATTTTTCTTTCTTTCGGAGGAGATGTCTGAATAGCCATATTGCGTCCTCGCAGTTTAATAGGAGATCTCTTAGTTTCCGCTTTGTTTGCTTTTGGTTTGTTAATTTTCTGTTGTTTCTTTTTTCCAGGAACAAATTCATTCGGATGCTGAAAAATGAGACTTTTCCTCCGAGGCGGGCCGGTAGAATCCGGGATCGCAGGTGGAAGAGCTGCAGGCTCTTGTTCTTCTATGCTGGCATCATCATCATCGGGTTTTTTTTTACCGTGACATAAGATTCGGGCTTGGTGTTCTCCCCATCATGTACAAACGAAAGGTATTTTTCTAACATAGATCTATAAATTCCCCACTTCTCAGAGTCAGTTAAATCTTTTCTGTGAAGCGTGCTTATCATATCTTTATACAAATTGTTAAATTTAACTTCTTCCGGAGTTAGATGAGTCTGACGCAAGCGTCTATATTGGCTTTCGTTAAACAAATACAGTTTTTCCATGACTTTATTCCTTCTTGGCTGTAAACTTTTCTATGATGCTGGGCAAAACGCTTGATATGAGTGTAGATATTATGGGGATCAGCCAGCCCCCAGTCTGTTTCTTTCTCAATATTGCTTTTTTGGCTTTAAAACTCGTTTTTGCACATGCAAATTTCCGTATCGTATTTTTGAAGGGCTTTATCTTTTTAACACAGCTAGGAGGCAATTTTATTGCGGGATTTCTTATGGCGTTTAAAGTACAGGATGACAGAACGTTAACAAGTGAATTGTCGGGATTATGAAGTATAGCACGTCTAACCTTGTTACAAGAGTTTTTAAGAACCAAAAGATGTGGTAATTTCTGGCGCAAATCTTTGCTCATTATAGTATTTCTTGGGGCAGTAGACGATTGAACACTCTTCTTTGTCAAATATTTGCGTGCGGTATCGACACCAATTTTCAGTCAGAGGATGAAGGTCTAGCAGAAATGGGCTCCTGGGATTTGTAGCCAAATGTTGTCTAAATGCTTCAACTAGATTTTTTCGCTGCCCGGGCTCTGCAATTTGCGAAGCCAATACTCCGAACTGACTATTTGTTCTAGGCGAGTTACAGAAAACTATATATTGAGAATTTAAAGCTAGAACTCTTGCATTTTTTTCCCTTGGAAACAAAACTTGTGTTGTAACCAATACGCTGATATCACTATGGTGCACACTATTACAAAATATATTTACAAGTTCGGCATTGTTAAACACCGATTGATATAGATCGTCAAAAATTAAAATTGCTGGTGTGTTCTTGACAAAGGAGAGAATGTCTGGAGGTATTCCAGCGATAAAAGTTATTTTGTCTCTGATTTTACCTTTTATATTCTTAATAGCATTTATTTCGCCATAAAAATACAAAATTTCCTTAAATTTAACAGAGGGCGGGTACAATGATTCAAGGTTTTCTAAATAAGAGTTAATCCAACACGATTTTCCCGATTGACTCTGACCTGTGGTTAAACATCATATATATACATATTACTTACAAAGTTATAGGTTAGGTTTCTTATCATCTAAGAGAGCACATTTTTTCTTGTTTACCTGCTATAAAGAAGGCGGCTGGATGTTTCAGTCTCAGACACATACTGACTACAGACTGCTTATGCCGGCCCTATTTATACGTTTATGTCCGAAAGCAAGGCTTTTGTATTTCTCATCCAGCCAATATCGTTTGCTGTCAAATGAACTTAACCCTATTTTAGAACATGACATAGTATACAATCTTTGCCGCTTCCGTCCAATCATTTTAAAATTGACAACAAGTGGTTCTATAGTAGTCAGACATTTTTTATAATCATCAAATGTAAAGCGTTGTTGTACAGATTTTGGAACACCTTTGGAACGAACTAATAGTTTTGTCTGTTTGACTTTACAGGAATATGACTTGGGCTTCAGAGCAACCACTTCTTCAAGAATTTTTCCACCCATCTCGTCACAGAAACCACCCAACTTTTTCTTCCTCTCAAGAGAGAAAAATGGACTTGAAGGATCAAAGTTTGATGTATCTAACAAGTGCCCAAATTTAGGTATTAAATCTGTTTCATAAATATTATGACTTTCTTTTTCTAGAAGAAAGACGACACTGTCTGTATCGCTGAGGCAGAGAGTTGCCTTTTCACCAAATTCTTTTTTAATCTGGTTGTACCAAAAATCAACCATGGTATTTTTTGAAAAAGCTAAGATTTGAATTCCTATAAAAATAGGTGAGGTTAAGTTTACTACTGGCCTTCTCATTTCTACAATAGCACTGCTTTCTCCAAAAGTTGTGGCGCGCTCAAACAATGTAGAACCGACAAGCCTGCTTAATTGCTTCTTATTGTAAACAAGTCTAATGTCACGCTCTTTTAATTGATTTTTTAAAGTAAATCCAAATGTGCTATTAATTATTTTCTTTGCCACATCCGATTCAAGCTTTGATTTTGCCTCCTTTCTCATCTTAGTACACAATTCTACAAAAGGTGCCAAAATTCGAGCCTGTTTAAAGGTGAGAATCCTCGTAATTTTGTCAATGCGCACGCCTAGCTTCGAAATTGTCTGTAAATTTTTGAGCGGCAGAACGTAATTAACATGAGGATGTAGCGTGGCCACAAGCTTTTTTACTTTTGTGTTCAAATTAACGTCCAGTAGAGTAGCAATCAGTTTTGATCTGTCGCTAAGCTCTTCACAGTCAATTAATAATTTTTCGGGACAGGGTGGATAACAATTTAGGTAGTCGTGTATTTCTGGGGGGAAGCTGAAAGTTGCCTCGATCAGAAAGCCCCATTCTTCTTCACAATCCACATTTTCAAAGTCAAAATTTTGAACTTCTTGTTCACTTAAAAACTTGAAAGAACCAGTGGGAAATTTTTCAAAATACATTCGCGAGCCATACAGGCTTGTCGCGTCCCAGTAAAGTAGCCAACTTGTCGGCTTGCTTGGATCATAAGAGGAGCACAATTTGTTGTTTGCACGTGCGTGCTGATTTGCGACTGTCACAAATCCACCAAAGCTCGCACGTTCAAAAAAACGATACATCTCTCCATCAGTCAAAAGCTCTACTTCAAGAGCTGTGGTTTTTAAGCATGCTGTCCAAGAGTAACTTGGTAGACTAATAAAATGGGCTAAATCCATTCCGAATTTTTCAAATAGCTTGAAACGGAAAGATTGGACACAGTCGCTTAAAAGACATACATCTGTCCGAATGTAGAGGGAAACGAGTTCTCTCAGATTTTTTAAGCCAAACGTCTGCCAAATTTTTTTAGCCTTTTCATATTTTTCTGAAGAGCATGGTGTCTGGGACAAGTCGTCGTCGTAAGCATCTTGTGGGGGAAGAGATGTCTCAGCTAAAACATCCATTCCCGTAAAATACTTATAAGGAAAAGGCATTTTTGCTGTTACCAGACTGAATTTTTCTGACTCGGGGAAAAACGTTTTAGTTATTCTGAAATCCTCATTCTCTAGGATGGAAGCAAAATTTGCAAGCGACTCACCCAACAAGTTAAACGAATCAATGAATTTAAGCCGCCCCCATTGAATGCAAGTGAATCTTTCTGAACTCTTAGCTATTATTTTAATATCATCCTTTTTTTCAACAACTTTTTCTAAAGCTCTAGTAATTAACAGGAAGTCATAGTTACCTCCTCCGTGAAACAAGATCGGCATGTCCCGAACAAGCTGGAGTCGCAGATTGCAGCTTCTGCACATTAATCCTAGAAATTCGCCCGTAACGTGACTGTGATGAGCACACCGCAATTGTTTAGGTACGCTTTCCTTGCATAAACCACATAGTGTGTTTGGATTCTGCATCAATTCCGTTTGCTCACTAGTCAAAGGTTTAATTTTGGCATGAGTACTTTTCTCCAAAGCCTCGTGATATTCTTTTATTTCAGTCAGAAATTTTGAAGCACAGTCCTCTCCGAACAGGACTCGGAGAGAGCTGAGAGGTGACCCATCCTCTCCTAAAATTATGTAAGCAACACAGAAAGGGATATGTTGGCTGTCATTTGGTCTAATGAAACATTCAAAATCTGCAATGCATAAATACGGCCTCATTAGAAGGGCCTTATGATTTTTAAAAGCTAGCAAGTTTTTGCCTTCCTTTGGAAATTCAATTCTCTGACAAGCCATTGTTAAGCAGTGTTGCTCGTGTTCCCTTAATAAATCTGCAAATCCAGTCTGGTACCAGCAGTTTCTACAAATAAATTTTGAACCATGTTTTTTTGATTTACATTGAGAGAGCAGTTTATCCAAATTTTTAATAAGAACAAAGTGTCCCGGACTAGTCTCCTCCCTCAAGCCTGTTTCGGGATCTAAAATTTCCAGGTCTGAATCTGCTTCGCTTTCAGCTTCGTCCCCGACGCAAGAGCGTTTTATGTACAAGAGATCAATTCTTTTTCTATCGCGCTCTAAAAGAGCTTTACTTGTTCTCAAAGGGAAAAAACCAAGAGAGGGCCGGTAACCAATTACTGTTATTGCAATTTTATTCATATTTTCAACCTTAGTAATTTGATTCAAAGTTACAGGATATTTTACACCGTTCATTCTTAGCTGATCCGAAAATTGAAGTAAAATTGAAGGATTCACACAGGCTCTTCTTACATTTACATTTTCCAGATTTAATGATAATAGTAAACAATACAGAAAACAACGATCATCAAATGATTTTATGTTAAGACAGCACTTTTTTGCTTGAATTTCTGGAGGGAGCGGAAAGTATGAAGCGCCAGCATGACGCAAAGGATTATAACCAACGCTATGAATTTGGAATGAAATAACTCTTTCAACAGTGAAATTTGAACCATTTTGATTAAAATTAGCAATGTTATCATTAATTTTTAATACGCAATTTTCAAATAGGTTTTCAATTTCCATGGCTCTCAAAACAGTTTGTGTCCTACTTTGAAAATAAGACGTTGTGCTCGTACGCTGACCGGAAGACAAATCTATTTTAGACATTTCAACGCTCAGAACAATGCTAAATTTTAGCCCCAGTTGAGCAAGAAAATCTTGATGAAGTATAGCACAGGCTCTCTGTTTTTCCCAAATTAAAAAAATTGCAGGATCGATTTTCCTACTTACATGAAGAATATGCGTTTTTAACAGACCCATGAAGGTAGACGAAGTCTCGTATTGAAGATCGCCAAGCTGTAGCTGATCGAACTCCTCCTCCTCCTGCTCTTCATCATCCTCTTCCTCCTCCTCCTCCTCTTCCTCCTCTTTCTTGACGGCAGGTGGGGGTGTGTCCACGCCAGCAGCAGCAGCGGCGGCGGTGGTAGCAGAAGGCTCCATGGTGTTGAGCGCTGGGGTTATGGGACCCCCCCTCCGGCGCCGTCCCGATGCAGCTGTTGGGGAGGTAGAGGAGGTGGATTTTCAGTTTTTCCCTCGTCAGATGTCCTTGGCGGCGGCGGCATCAAATTCTTCACCATGCTGCTTCATTTCCCATCTGAAACCCTCGCCACAGCGAGCGACAGCCTTTATTTTTGGAGGACAGTTTCTCTCAATTTCGCGATTAAGCATCAAAACATTGCCTTCCGGGAAATCCGAGTAGCGTTTTGGAAGAACCAGGCGTTTTTTTACTTCTTCTATGTTAACGTCAGCGTAAAGACGCTCTCCGAATTTAGTCATGCATTTGCCGATTACAATCGGCACGAACACATCACCGACGGAGATTTCCTTCGCTTTAATATACGGAATAATTTCCCCCTTCTTATTGAATTCTTCAAAAACGGCCATCTGCGTAAAAACAGGATACGCTATGTTTAAGCAAAACTATCCTCCTCCTCCTAGTGATCAGAGCAGCAGTATAACGACACTACATACCTTATCACAACACTATTCGGAGCGAAGACGGTGCAAGTAGATAGCAGCAATGCTGATCGGAGGATTGCCTAGGTGAGCTCCTGCCTCAACTGCTTGTAGAGCGACGAGTAAGTGTGTGTGCTTTCCCGTGCTGCGAGACAGCATTTTATATGCGCGCGCGCCACTCGTTTTCGCCGAGCGGCGGCGAGCTGGGAGGGGGGCATGCATGCACTGCGCTGCATAGCGCGGGGGGAGAGATGAGGAGAAGGGAGCATGGAGGTTATGCAAGGATTCGTGTATATAAGACGCGCGCTGGGGAGCCCCCCGCTGTTGTGGCAGGTCAGGAATACGAGAGCCAGCCTGCACCCAGCCCGTCGACAGCGCTCTTGCTGCTGAACCATCTCGCTACAGCTCATTGTAAGTTATAATACTGCGCGCCATTTTGTGCGTTACTTGTCGCTCCAGGTTTTAACGCTTGGCTCCCATCCCTTTTTTCTTATCAGAGCCATGCCGCGTCCGATCCATCAAGTTTACAACAACTGGAGCCGAGGCGTGTATGCTACCGAATATCCCCTGAAGGATTCGCTGCATTTGGAGTTGGGGCTGCGAGCTCAAAGGGTCAAATATCATACATATGTCCATCTTTACAACGATTGGAGCATATTGCATTTCAACAAGGAAAATGCTTTGATATTTTTTGATACTTTGGAATGGATGTTTGATGCTTTAGAAAGGTTAGAAAAGGGGAAGGAGTATCGTGCTTCTAAAGAACTAACTGACAGCATTGCGATCGAGGGACGAATGAGGCTTGACAGCGATGAATGGAAATTGTATGTGGTTGATTATGTACACGGGGGCAGTTGCATTGAATTTAATAAGAGACAAGTTCAGGAGCTTGCAAGGTTGAAAGCTCTTTTACAAGCAAGACTGGACTTTCTAGAGGAAGTTAGTTATAAAATCGTGGCTGAGGAAAGGCGATTTGTTAACACAATGGCGTTAATGGTGGAGGTAAATGTTGAAGAATATTATAATAACATTAAGAGTTTAAGTCATCATTCGAGGGAGCTGTACATGAAAGAAGTAGAGAAGTTGAGTGAGGGTGAGAAGATTCTCCCACTAGAGCTACTTGCTTATCAAGAGTCCCACATCAGTCAACAAATTATGCTGGAGGCACAATTTTTGGAGAGAGAGAAAATAGAGGCTGTAAGAATGATGCAAAATTTGTAATTTGGCAAATAAAAAATATGACACCGATTCAATTGTTTTGAAGCTATAATTCACCCTGATAATTCCTTATTATTTCAAACGCATGCACACACACACACACACACACATTTTGGTCATTCCCTCTCACCAGCGAGGAGGGGGAGAGAAGCTCGCCAGCGAGGAGGAGGTGGGGGGAACCGGCTTTGCATGCTGACCTGACCAGCTCAATGAATTTTTTTTTATGCAATACATTACACACGATGCCCTTGAGGGGCAATGACCGAGCTTTGGAGGGAGGGGGGGGGAGGGGGGAGGTCAATGGCTTTGACCGGTCATGACCCGGGCGGGGGAGGGGGGAAAAACCTTGACTTTTTTAGGGGATGAAAACCTTGACATATGGGGGTTGCATGGGGGCCATGAACTCTGATATTTGACCTTGACATTTGACCTCCACGGCCTTGAAATTAGGGTCGTGACCTTTGACCTTTGACCCTTCCAGCTTTCCCGTTAGTCACTCTACTCATACAACTTACCTGTGCAAGTGGAACAGTAAGGTCAAAGGGTGTGAATGCAGAAGGAAATCGGACGTGTTTAGGCACAGCGAAGCGATCACCACGATGTCTTAAGCACGAGTGAGAAGCGCGTCCGTCGTCAACAATGCTTACAGGACTTCCCTTCCCGGCATGCCCGGCCGCCCCCGGGCCTGGCGCCCGATCGCCCCTCTCCACTACCCCTCCTAACCCCCTCCCCTCCCCCCCGCTCTCTACACCAACAAAGGCTGTTCGCGTGCATGTGTGAGAGCGTGCGCGCGCGCAGCACCGACACCCGAACGCCCCCTTCCCCGCCCCTAAAACCCTTGAACCGCACCTGTTGAAATGGATTCCGGCACCTGAGCTGGAGCAGGTCCTGCAGGGCGTCCGGGTGGCGGCCCGCGGGCACAGTGTCCTGAAGGTGGCCTTCAAGCTTTCTGTCAACTTTAATACACATGCACAGGCAACCCAACGTAGTGGCATGTGTTACTGAACTTTAGCACTTTGAGGCTGGTTCCAGATGGTTCCAGATGGTTCCGGATGGTCTCAGATAGTGGTAAAATTTTTGGAATACTCGTGGGGTGGTGATGTAAAAATTCCTGGTCTTAAATAGAATTCCTCAAGGAGAATCATTAGAACGCAAACTTCCAGACTGAGGAAATGATTTATATTTTTTGTAAAACAATAAAAAGCACATTAAATGTTGAATTTTCAAAATTATAATGTTCCCAGGAACATGAAATTTTTGTTGAAGTGTCTAGACGTGGGAGGCAATCAGGGCAAATTCAGTCTAGAACGCATGTAACTTTGTTTTTGGGAGTTTTCACTACGTTGCCATACTGTATCAAAGCGACGCGACGCTCTGCAAAGAGCCAATCCATGCTCGGTCAAGCTACAGCGGCTGCAGCGGCCCGCGGCGGCGCATGCCCTTCGGACGAGTAGGAATCTCAGGGGAATCTCGCGTACCGCGGATCCTCCGCAGGTCTTCGCGGACTGCGTGCTACCCACGAGAAGGATCCGCGGACCGCGACCTTCCCTCGCGAAGGATTCGCGACGCGAACCGCGAGCTTTCCCCGCGAACTCACTGTTTACCACTGCGAACCTACCCCTGTAACGCCCCGCCGTGGATCGCGCGAACCGCGAGAGCGGCCTTACGGGACGCTGGCTGCAACAACAGTGGCGGAGCGAAACGCCCGCGCTTGACCAACACACTGGAGAAACAAGGGAGTGCACTTAACACGTTTATAAGGTTTTGAAGTTTAATGCCTTTGCATGTGCATTAATACCATACATTACTTTTATAATAGCCTTACGACATTTTAATGCCTTTGCAAAGGCAATGTAAATGCATTAAACCTTTAACGCCCCAACACTTCTGTAAAGGTGTTAATGCACACCTTTGTTGTTCCAGTGCACTGGAGCCACTTACATTTGTTCAGAGAAGTCATTAAGTCTGTCGTTACCTAGACGGTACGTGCGTCCGGTACTTGCATCCAACTTCGCAGATGTTTTAGGAGCGGGAGAGGCGTGCCCAGACCGCGGAATTTCAAGTAACCTAGTATACCCCAACCCCCAACTCCCAACCCTCGTGAGGAGGCGTCCTCGCTGGGGCAGGGCGTGGCGGGCCGGGTCGGGCGCTGTGGTCCTGCTCCAGCCCAAGGAAATTGAGTATTTAACCTTGGGGGCGGCGTCCATGCCGGGGCGGCACAGGGCCGGGGGGGAGCGCGGGGGGTCATATGGGTGACTGTTAAGCACGGCAGCCACAGTGGGGCACCGCGCCATGGCCCTCGCTGCGGGGTAGGCACTCCCGCCACGCTCCGACGCTAGGTGGGTGGCCTACCCACCGGCGGCAGGGGCTCGCCGCCTGCGGGTCCACCCCACACCCGGGCCGCCCTGGCGCCCTCCGCACCAGCACCTTGCACACCGGGGGGCCCCCCGTCCACCACTCGCTCACCCGCCCGCTGGACGCACGTACCGGTCGCTGGTACCGCCAGCATCTCCTAGTCCTGGTCTCATGGATTTATTTACCGATAAGGTAACACCTGTGCGACATCTCGGCTAGCACATGTATTATCTATGGACCAGCAACGGCTGCGCTGGTCTGAGGGTGGGTGAGTGAGACACGGGCCCAGTATCCAGTCGCTCTGTAGCATTTGACTACGGGGCTGGCCGAGAGATGGGCTCGGGCCGAGCTCGGGCCTCATCTAGCCAAGATGGGCTGAGGGAATAGGGAAGGTGTATAGTTCTAAAAAGAACTGTTTTTAATTTGTCTTTGTTGTAAGGAAATCCCGGTGCAGTTCATTTGACCTACCCAAAAGTTGACCTTCCTCAATATTTTAACTAAAATATGAATATTTTTAAATGATCTAAAAAACTCAAAATATGTTCCCTTTTTTTGACCTACCCAAAAGTTGACCTACCCATTAAAATATCGAAAATATTAATATTTTTTTAAAAAATATACGGGTAGGTCAACTTTTAGGTAGGTACACGATTTTCATGAAAAATACCTCTAAAAAAAATATTAATATTTTGGGGTCTATTTCATTTGACCTACCCAAAAGTTGACCTACCTCAATATTTTAACTAAAATATGAATATTTTTAAATGATTCAAAAAACTCAAAATATGTTCCCATTTTTTGACCTACCCAAAAGTTGACCGACCCATTAAAATATCGAAAATATTAATATTTTTTTTAAAAAATATATGGGTAGGTACACGATTTTCATAAAAAAATACCTCTGAAAAAAAATATTAATATTTTGGAGAAAATATTAAAATATCAATATTTTGGAGAAAATATTAATATTTTGGAAAAAATATCAAAATATCAATATTTTGGAAAAAATATTAAAATATCAATATTTTGGAGAAAATATCGAAATATCAATATTTTCTCCAAAATATTAATATTTTGGAGAAAATATCAAAATATCAATATTTTCTCCAAAATATTAATATTTTGGAGAAAATATCAAAATATCAATATTTTGGAGAAAATATCAAAATATCAATATTTTGGAGAAAATATTAATATTTTGGAGAAAATATTCTCGGGTGACGGAGATGACCGCTTCTAGAAGGCCAGCACTGACCTCAAGACAACGTACGTGGCACGAAGGTCGAAGTGTCAATCTGCAAGGCACCAAGGTGCAGTGTAATGACTGAGGTGTGTATACGCACTCTAGTTGTCTTAGGGGCCGTGCATAAATAACGTCACGCGTTTTTGGCCATTTTTGACCCCTAGTCACTTCTCGTCACATCCGGCTGACTTTGTGACTTTTTTTTTGGGGGGGGGGAGGGAAATTGAAGAAAGTTAATGCTTAGTGTTCAAAACCGATATTTGTTTCAGTATTCAGTCTTACAGTAAAAATACATCTTCTACATGTCTTCTGTCCACGGGGACTGGACTGGAGATATGTTGCCATATTATGCGGCGAGCGCGCAGTGCTGCACTGCGAAGCCCCGCCGTTTATTCAGCGGATCAGGGCGATTTTTCGGGTAACTTAGGAAATTACGTCACAAGAGGTCACTCCCCCCCCGCCCCCCACGTCACATCTCGTCACGTTCGGGCGACCCCTCTCCCATAAAAAAAACGCGTGACGTTATTTGTGCTCGGCCCCTTATGGCCTGGGCGATTTTAAGTCAGCGTCACTTACGCCCCAGGATCATGTGAAGTTTAGTACGCGTGATCGTTCATGTGAGGTGAGCGCTCACGTGAGAAATGTGCGGCGCCCAATACAAAGCGAAATTGCCAATATTTTTGAAGAATTGCAATCTCCGTAAGTAGTAATATAGACGCGTGGTCGCTGTATACCTGGTCGCTCTTCTGTGAGGAAGGCAAGCCGTCATCCGTGTATGCCTGGTCGCTACTCCGGGCGTGTACACGTGGTCGCTCCTGAGGCAGGGTGGGGGGGCATCATAACAAAAAGTGCCGTCACCGAGAACCGAACCCCGGCCCAGAGGATTACTAGCGCAGCGCGCTATCCCCCAGACCACCGGCCTGTTCGTTGGTGGGGGAGCTATGTAGTGCGTAGTGATGCAGCCGATCGCCTCGTCGCGCAGCGCGCTGGCGGGAGGGCTCGGTGTGCGCATGTGCAATGGCGGCTGGAGGGGGCGGGCGCGAGTTTTTAAACATGCGGCGGGAGGAGCCGTGCACGCCACGTGGTGATGTAGGCCAGGCGCGGCAGCGGCTGGGCTCGTCACGGAGCGGTCTGCCGGTTCCGAGCGCGCTGGAAGGTGTGATTCGTATTGGTGCAGTCGGAGGGGATGGCTGGGCTCGACACGGGGAGGTTACGTTGGAGGTGGCTCTTGCCGTGGCCTTCGCATTGGCCTTCGCGAGGTTTACCTCGCCCGTTTCATTCGTTCGCGATGACTGACGAGGTCGGCGTGACTGGACTGGTGCTCCCGATGCCCGAGTACGCGACGCTTGGTTCGACGACCATCCTGTACCGTATGGGAGAAGGCGAAAAATATGAATGTGGTCTTTACAAGGATGGTTACAATCCTTTGCGTACAAACGAGCATATGTATAAACTGGGTGTGACTGAGAGATACGGAAAGTGTTACCCCCAGTATAAAATGAAGGCTACTCGACTGCGATCATTTGAAGGTTGGCCAAACGAGCAAGTGATAAGTGCAGAGACATTGGCTGATTGCGGATTTTTCTGGTCGCAAGCAGAGGACAAAGTGATATGTTTTTGGTGTGGTGGCGGCCTAAAAGACTGGGACGCTGGTGACGATCCCTGGGTGGACCATGCAAAGTGGTTCGGCCGTTGCAGTTATGTGCTGGAAAGGAAGGGGATCGACTTTGTGCAGAGCGTTCATGATCAGGTATGTGTTGTTGTTTGTGTTTTAAAAATACTGAGTGAATCAGCACTGTTGTTTTTTAATACGTGCTGTTTTCTTTTAGCTGTTTACGGGAGATGTTGTCATTCATTCGACGAGCAAGACAGAAGAGACGAACATGAATACGTCGTGTAAAATATGTCTGGAGGAAACTGTCAACACTTTGTTTTTGCCTTGTAGACATCTTGCATCTTGTGATGTGTGTGCGTCTTCAGTGATACAGTGTGTGATATGTAGGAAATCGATTGAGGCGACTGTGAGAGTGTATATTGCATAAAGGTTTTAATAAAAAAACAAAAACAACAGAAGTGGATGATATCGTTGTGTTATTTTATTTCTTACACCTTTTACTACATGATTGAGAGTGTTTCATTTGTACATCGTCACATAGTTTAACATTTCGAGAGTATCGTTGAAACATTTTTTCCACAAGAATATCATTTTTTTCACAATTTTTTGAAAAGCAATTTACAAAATCTTGAAGAGAGAGTCCATGCGATTTAAACAGGATATACATGACGCAGTAGTGTCCGCACACGGACGAATTCAGAGCTTGCAAGTCAATATGATTATATGTCCAGGTTTTACAGATACGGGTGAGGAATCGCCTGTGTGAAGCAACAAAAGGTTTGACGCCGTAACTGTCAAAGTATTCGCCGTGTCCGCATGCATCTACGGAAATGGCGAGCCAGTGGGTTCCAGGTTTCGATATGGGATCAGAGTTCACGATGAAAAACGCAGGCCTGGAAGCGATGGCGTTAGGAAGAGTGTCAGCGGCAAACACGCCGCAAAAATATCGCGACGCGTGCGCGTCTTGACGCAGAAAGTTTTCGAGTTGATCGCCGTCCATGTTGTTCACACGTTGTAATCCACGACGACGTGTCGATCCTTGGAGATTTCGACGAGATTGTCAAATTCTGAATAGACGACACAGTTCACTGCGATAGGCAGTTCAGCACGAAATCGCACATCGAGTCTGACGACGCCTTGTTTTTGCAGGTTCCAGTGGGCTTCGTGCGAGCTCAGGTCGGGCGTGAGGTCAAAGGCGTACAAGGTGTACCCGTTTCCGTATTCGTCGTAGCTTATATTGTTTCCTTCGTCCTTCCAGTGAATTCCTGTACCACAGAACAGCGTGTTGTACGCTTGCATGTATGTCCCCTTGGAGAAATCGGGAGTGAGAGGCACAGCAGGAATTTGTTCCGTGTCCACGTAAAGCACCATATAGTTCAGATCAAAGTTTTGGTAATTAAAAGGGTTATGGTGATAGGATCCGTTGAATGCAATGTTCGACACAAATCCGACGACAATGCGTTTGGGGATTTGTCCGATATGCAGATTAGCGATGGTTTTATCACGCAGTCCCGCGGGGATGGTGATGGTTTTGACGTTGGTCCTGGTGAGCGGGTATCTTGCGGGTGCGTGCTCAAGTGCTTGAGCGTGGGCCAGGTTGAGGCTGGGTGACAATTCAACTTTCCGGAAGAAAAGCGTAGCGTCGTGAATGATGATTTTCTCGTTTTTATTCGTTGACATGAGAGCGAGGGGGAAACAACTCTGAATTTTAGTGTACAAGGATGGTGAATTTTTGTGAATTTTTGTGAATTTTTTTGAATTTTTGTGAATTTTTTTGAATTTTTTTGAATTTTTTTGAATTTTTTTGAATTTTTTTGAATTTTTGTGAATTTTTGTGAATTTTTGTGAATTTTTGTGAATTTTTTTGAATTTTCGTGAATTTTCGTGAATTTTCGTGAATTTTTTTGAATTTTCTTGAATTTTCGTGAATTTTCGTGAATTTTTCTGAATTTTTCTGAATTTTTCTGAATTTTTCTGAATTTTTCTGAATTTTTCTGAATTTTTCTGAATTTTTCTGAATTTTTTCAGGATTTTCCATTTCTGTTGTTTTAAAGTTTTCTGAATGTTTGGATCTTTTGTGAATGTTGGTTTGTGGTATCGAGTACGGTGCAATTGCAGTGCAACATGAAACGACCAGTAGATAACCGCGTCTGCGGCACGTTCATGAGGCCCCCCAGACGTCTGCTCTGCTCTAGCCTCCTCCAGCCCTGTCCACTTGACTACGACTTTCAGAGTCAAGTCTGTCAAGACATGTATCTCTCTTCTCTAATTCAACGATCATTGAAGCGAGAGGGACGGAAAGAGAGGCCCTAGCATGAGAAGTACTTGCATGAAGGGCGTGTGCACCTGGTGGTCCAGGTTTAGTACTGGCGCTATCTGTGGGCCGCTATTTGGACTCCCTCGCTGCCCCTGGGGGCGCCTCGGCTCGTGTGGTAACTGGTAAGGCGGGCGAGCGAGTTACAGCTTTGGTTTTGCGATACGACCAATACAACCCGAATGGCAGTCAGCGAAATAAGGCCAAGGATTGTCGAGCGGTGCAGGTGACTCGCTTTCGGGTACTGTGTTGTGCGTTTCTTTGAGTTTGTTTGATACATCGCGTTTCTTCAAACAGTTCCCGTGCGTAGCTGTTTAATTTTTTCGGCAGCAGCCGACGCCGACCCGACAACCGATTCCCGAACCGACCCGTGTGTTTGGAGAGGTTATTGTTTTCGGTATGCATTTGCTTTATTACGCAATTTGGTGTAACAAGTAAATCTGAACTATGCATTTTTTTTTTTTAAAAAAAAATAGAACTGTTTAGATTCTTCAACCCTAACCTCTAATCTCACCTGTTCTTCAATAGAATTTTCATTTCAAACATCACCACCATCTTTCACCTGCTTCGCATTAGCAGCTGGCCTCCGGCCTTGCTTCTTTTTCGTGTTGCGACGACTTCTCGACTTTTAAGGCATAGTTCAAATGTACTTATTACACCAAATTGCGTAATAAAGCAAATGCATACCGAAAACAATAACCTCTCCAAACACACGGGTCGGCGTCGGCTGCTGCCGCTCGGGCTCGGGAGCTGGAGCTGCAGAGAGGGGGGCGGGCCGAGGCGAACTGCGCTTGAGCGCAGCGCTGCGGCCAGCCGGCAGGCAGCCGCCCGGCCGCTGCCGCCCAGACGCGCTGGCAGCCAGGCGCGCCGCGAGTTCCTTGCGGGCTCTACGGCGCGGTTTGAGAGACTCGCGCTACCTTATTTTTCAACGCAAAGAGTCGGGAAAAATGTCTTTCTTTAGAAAATTTTGCGAGGAATCCGAAAATCGCAACGCCAACCTCGAAAAATAAAAAGTGTCCACTCCTACTGGTTTCCCAGTTGCAAAAGCGTGACCTAGGGGCTCTAAAGCTTCTTCTCCAGGGCGCCCTTCTCTCATGGGGGCAGCGAGGGAGTCCAAATAGCGGCCCACAGATAGCGCCAGTACTAAACCTGGACCACCAGGTGCACACGCCCTTCATGCAAGTACTTCTCATGCTAGGGCCTCTCTTTCCGTCCCTCTCGCTTCAATGATCGTTGAATTAGAGAAGAGAGATACATGTCATGACAGACTTGACTCTGAAAGTCAAGTGGACAGAGTTGGAGGGGGCTGGAACAGGCGTCTCGTTCGTTGTTCCGGGTGGGGTCTCACGTACGTACCGCAGACGCGGACGGCATTCCCTGGTCATTTACTGGCCTTTCGAGAAGTAAATTCAGTGTTGATTCCTTTCTGACATGCCCCCTTCGCGCTATGTAAGTTTTATGGACTGAATTATTGTTATTTTGAGACCGTAACCGTTCAATAAAAAATTAAATTTTTTGTAAATTTTTGTGAATTTTCGTGAATTTTCGTGAATTTTCGTGAATTTTTGTGAATTTTCGTGAATTTTTCTGAATTTTTCTGAATTTTTTTGAATTTATCTGAATTTTTCTGAATTTTTCTGATTTTTTTTGAATTTATCTGAATTTTTCTGAATTTTTTGAATTTTTCTGAATTTTTCTGAATTTTTCTGAATTTTTCTGAATTTTTCTGAATTTTTCTGAATTTTTTGAATTTTGAATTACTAGGTGTACAAAATTTTCCGAGTTGTTTCCCCCTCGCATGAGAGCAAAGGCGTCTGCGCTGCGCGTGAGCTTGATGGTTAAGTCCGTGTTGGGCAGGAGGAATTTTGCTTGATTCGTGAGGAAATCACAGTGCAGTGGTCCCATCAGTTCGAACATACGACTGTTTTTCACTAGTTTTCGCCTGGCTGCGAGTCCTTCGTTTTTGTCACCAGCAAAATCGTCCATGTGTCCTGCAGTGTCCTTGAACCATCCTCTCATGGTCATGTGAGATTCCTTGGCGCTTCTGTCATATCCGAGGAGGGCTTCGATGTGTGCCCGGTACGGATAAGTGAGAGATGATTGACTGACGACGGTGTTTCCGATCGTGACATCCACTTGAGAGAAGATGGAATGCAGCCCGTAGTTTACGAGTGACACATCGCTTTCTTTGTCCTTAAGTTTCGAACCGTCGGCTTTGACAACTTCTGCCACGATGTGCAGCATGTTGTGCGCGGCATCAATGAGCGCGTTTGTACCAGGAACGTGAAATGTCATAGTGTTGGACTGGGTGTATCCGGCAGTGGGTTTACATGCCTGCTGCCTGGTGCGTTCGATATTTCCGACGGTAGAGGGCAGAGTCCACAGGTCCACTTCGCTCCTCATGGCTTCGGTTGAGGATGGGTGAAGTAACGCCATTTTTTTTTAGCGGCTAAAGATGTCGTGGATGAATCGTTGCGCAGTCGCTCGTGACTTGATGGCGTTATTAGAGCTTCTGGTGTTGGCCCGGCGAGTGACACGGCCCGACTGTGTCGCCCTTCTTTTCGAGGCTCGTTTTATACCATTTCCAGACATATTGCCATTATTCATCATTCTGTCGATGAGATGGTGTCCTGCTGTGGCGGCGTGGCGCTTCACACTTTCCACGGGGTCGTTTCCTTGTCCGATGTCCGAAAAAATACCGGGTACAGCTTTGAGGGCTTCTCTCCCTACTGTTTTGATGACAGAGCCGACGGGGCCGCCAAGGAAAGGTAGCACCGTTCTGAATAGACCGCCTAGAAATTGTCCGACACCGTGTCCGCGCTGGTTAGGTATGCCGCTGAAATATCCCATGCCTTGCCCCGTCTGGGCTTGACGTATAAAATATTCACTGTAGTGAGACATCTTTAGATCTTGCGTTTGAAATGACACACCAGGGTCAACGTTCCTGAATGGAATGGTGTCAGTTCTCCAGTGTCCGATCTTATATGGACTTCCAGTTCGTCAAACGACTTGGTGGCGAGATCGTGATAAATAGGATGTTCACAGAGGTGAGAAGTCATGGAACCAAATCGGGCTTCCGAGTTCATGGGGATTGTGCGCAGTAGCGGTGCTCTTGTGTCTCCGACAATCTGGTCCTTGAGAATATTCATGTAGATAAACATTTGCTCTGGTTTTCCGAGGGTCAAGTCGACGGGGCGTATGCCCTCAATGACGTCACTCGTCGAGAACGGTCCTGGGAAAGGCAGGCCGAGTTGTGCGGCGAGACGCGGTGCAAAGTATACGACAGAGCTGCGGAGTCCTTTGAGAGCTGCGATGTGGAAACATTTTTCTTTGGTCAGTCCCACAAGGAAGTTGATGCACACCGTGGTATTGTTATCGCCAATTTTTCCGCAGCTTTGAGATGGTGTATTGCCGTCCAGGGTATAGTAGGTATTCAATGGCTTGAGCACGTCGGCGATGTGTTCGGTGAGTGACTGGGCCGTCGTGTAGAGTCCCGGACGCAGAGAGAATTTGAATTTCAAAGAGGAAGTCGTTGAATTTCTGTAGTCGTAAGGTTGTGCGTCAACGACAAATCCTGGTCCTTCTTCACGTTTTGGCGGTTTGGGGATATACGTTCCCTCTGGTACTTCATAGATTTCAATCCAATTTTCACGCTTCTGCACATTGATGAGCGTGTTGGGGTAATGCGCTTCGAGTAGTGCGACTTGCCATTCCCCATGCAGTTCGCATCGTTGAGGTAGATGCACTTTAAACTTGGATGTTTTGTTTTCAGGATAAAGTACTCCCGACGCGTTGGAGGGTAACACCATGTGAAAACTGTTCTCGGCCATGTTGCTCGTTCGCGTGTCGCGCACAGACTGGTGGCTCGAGTAGATGGACGGTGCGTATTATAGGATATCCTTTTCAAAAATCCAGGAGCGAGAGGAGACAGGGTAGCCTTGCCAATGCACGAGTAGTTGTTTTTTCGGGCCCTTTCCTTTGGTGTCTACGACGTGATCAATTTGAAAGGCTGTGGGTTTCTTTACTTTGTTGAGTTCCCAGGAATAAAAATGTCCTTCTATTTCCTCGTTATGATCGATGTCGGCGATCTTGTACACAGGCTGTTGATGTGGAATGATTTTCACAATCTTGAAAATTTCTTCAGTCCAATTAAAATGTGTTCCTTTTTCAAACATTTGTTTTTCTCTTGAAATTCTGACGTGATCTCCGACTTTGAGTCTAGGCTTGACGGGTTCGCGTCGCAGATCCCCGTAGAGTGTGTTGTACACTTGCATGATGTTATTTTCATCACTCGCTTCGGCAGGCGTCATTTTAATGCTTCTGTGTGTTTTATGGTTGTAAGCATGGGTGATGTCGGCAAGGACCCCGTCAGTATAATTATACTGTCCTGTGCGCGTGAAATATCTTTGCATCCACATTCTCAGCGTGCGAATAAATCTCTCTGCTACAGAGCACTTCGTTTGGGGGTTTTGGGTGTGAAAATATTCAATGCCATGTTCTTTTAAGAATTTTTTGACAGTCGTATTGTTTATTTCGCGTCCTTTGTCTGAGAGGAGTACAGCACATCTCCGAGTTGTCATATCAAACAGGGTTTGTAAAGCGTAAACGATCGTAGCTGCTTTCTTGTCTGGTATGGGTACCGTCCACGCGTATTTGCTAAAGACGTCGATCACAACAAAGATGAATCGTTGGGATTGATTGTGGTCGGCAATGGAAGAACAGTCCATTAAATCACATTGCCAGCATGCGTCGATGGTGTCTGCATACGTTTTATTGCGAGGAAAATTTTTCCTCACATTTTTGTGCAGAGTATAAGCCCTCTGATCATCGAGGTAGTCATTCACGGTGTCTTGAGACAGATTGGAGGCTTTCTTCAACCTGGCTGGTGTGCTGAATCCTGCTGGATGTCGGGTGTCGTAATAGATCCGATCAAGGTTTCCATTTTGCCCATCCTCTTGAGAGAGACGTCTTCTGACAGGCGGATGTGAAGTCGTCTGGGCGGGCGGGCGTGCGTGCGGGCGGGCGGGCGTGCGTGCGTGCGGGCGGGCGGGCGTACGGTCCGGGCGGGCGTGCGTGCGTGCGGGCGGGCGGGCGGGCGGGCGTGCGTGTCCCGGCGCGTCCCCGGCGTCTCCCCGGCGCGTGTCCCGGCGCGTGTCCCGGCGCGTGTCCCGGCGCGTCCCCGGTGCGTCCCCGGTGCGTCTCGGCGGCGCGGTACGGCGCGATGAGCGGCGTAACATCCCGGAATGGAATACCGGAACCGCTTTGTTCTTGCATGAATTCGCGATATTGTGCGTTCTGAACGAGTTCTCGTGAGCAATGGAGAGATTTTAGCGTTTTGACGAATGGCATCCAGCCCACGGCCTGTGCTTTTTTACGTGCTCGCACGGCGTCGGAAATCAAATCCACAATGTTGGCTTGAGGAATGATTGTTCCAGAGATGCTGACTTGACCGCGGGTGTCCCACGAAAGCAGAGGACGGACCCGTGGTGTCGCCAAGAAGTCCACGAGTGCACTGGCTAGTCTTTGAGCTTTAGCGGGGACAATACTGTTGATCTGTGATCGCAACGCTGTCGTGTCGATTTCTGAAACATCTTCTGTTTTCTGTTGGTCACTAGGCACGTGCAATTCGAGAGGTTTCTGATTTTCTCTTACGAAATGCAAGTAACGTTGTAAGGCTTGGTTGTACATTTTCCATTTCGAGTCGTCTCCTTCATTTTTCATCGCCAAAATGTCTGCGATGCTCGTGTCTAGCTCAGATGCGACGGCCCCTGGCGTGCGACCTGTCTGCGCGCCTTGCAGCCGCGAGACGGTCTCGTGAGGCACGAGCACCAATTTCTTACAGTGTTCCATCTGCATATTACGACTTGCTGAACAGCAGGTTTCCAATAGCTGGACCGAGCACACTCAAAAGGAGCGGTATGAAAAAACCACCTCCTCGTTGCACTATTCTCTTTTTTTCCTTCCACGACTCTCCTTTACGAGCGAGTTGACGCAACTGACCCTTGTATTTTTCGAGCTTCCTTTTATTTGCAGGCGAGACGGGGATACGCCCCGACAGAAAATTCAAGGCGATTTCACAGAGTGCATAAATGAGATCCTTGTCTGCAGATTGAAGCAGGGCTTTGCGAGTTTTCGTGTCGACGACAGCCAGAGCACGTAGTACTGCGTGATGTGATTTTTTCTTCTGCGTCGCCGGCGGCATGATGCACTTCCAGCCGAGTCAGAGCTCGGCGCACTTCTGATTAGGAACGATGAACAAGTTCACTTTTATACTTGTTTTTCGGGATATAAACAACGGTGTTTTCATCGGGGAAAATGTTTGTCCTGAGCCTCAGGTGTTCTTGTTGGCGAACGTGAAAATCAAACAGGAGATACGAGTGACCATCACGCGTAGCGTCTGTGTAAGCTTCCATCAGAGCTTTAAAATTGGGGGGATCGATTTGAAGTACAAAAGACCGTACTTGTGCCAAATCACGGGCAGTTTTCATTAAAATGCAATAGTGTGCTTGAAGACTGATTTCTCGCATATTTTTGGGGAAGATGCATTGTGAAAGAAGCCAGAAGCTTAAATTTCGGTGATGGGAACCCTTTATAGCAAATTTTAAAAATTCAGGATTTTTCAATTCAGACATGAAATCGTCACAAATAAGTAGTTTAGGCCCTGCGTTAGGCGGGAACTGATCCATCGTGGGGATGCCTTCAACAAATCGAACTTGGGGGTCGCTATGTGACAACTCCTCATAACATTTTTGCCACTCTGCATAATGCCATACTACTTCCACAAAATCGGTGTCAAACATGAGGGCCCTATTTTTAACAAGCTTGATCATTAAAGTTGTTTTCCCCGCGCCAGAACCGCCCACAAGCAAAGCATTGGAAGGGTGAGCGAAACGTATATCCATCGTGTTCGATTGTCTGCACGACACTGTGTTCTTCAAGATGAGGGTTAATCTTTTTATGCTTTTCGCAATTCTTTTTTTCATGTGTGTTCTGCAGAGTTCGCCTACAGAGTGCAGCACCTCACGGGGGTCGTGTATGAAGAGAGAAACAAGCTAGTTTTTTTATTTCTTTTATTTACATTCAGGAGACCGTGAGCACTGCCCCACAGATCACACGCGGGGTCGAGTATGACAAACAAGAAAACAAGGTATGACAATTTCTCATAGTTTTGTTGACGTTACAGAGAGCCGCCCGGGTTGCCTATTCGTCTTGTAATGTCTCTAAGAAATCCATAAGTTCGTAATCGATATCGTCCAACAATTCCGCTGTGAAACCGTAAGGGACAGTTTTATTTTGCACACGGCGTCTTTTGTTGAGACATGTCCGCCACACTTTCTGTGACGGTTTGGTAATAATTTTCCACTTTAACCTAGTAATCTGTTTTGGAATGCTGACGATCGTGCGCTCGTGATGGCCTTTGACCATGGAACATAACCTATCAAATGTCACCAAATTCGAACACGAGCCGTCAATAGTAATTCCACGAACTTTGATGCAAGTTTTTAATTTACTCATGTCTGAGTTCACAGCCACTTTAAAAGCATAATTCTTACAACCTCCGGAGACAAAACTGACAATCATAGACCTCTCTCCAAATCGTTCGGTAATTTCATCCGAAAGAGATCCTAAACTCTGGCCAACAACGGGTTCTGGGTAGCCTGGCTTGGAAATGAAGCAGATGGAATCTGAAGTACAACACAACAAGGTTAGTTTTCCTTTCATAATAATAATAATAAAAATAAATCATGAAATGTCCATCAGTGATTTGAATTCTTTTTTTAATAGGACTCACCAGTATCATGATACAGTGCTCGTTCATCAACGATGGATAAATATTCATAAAGCATGAGTCGTCCATGACATGTAGTGAATGCAGCATGAACTAATGAAGTTGTCCTCAAGCTGTCTTCCATATCTGCATGTGGTGTATACACTACTTGAATGAGATCATCATCCAGAGGCATAAGAGAAGAAATTTCGATGGTCGAATCTTCTGTGAGTCTTGTCAGTTCTGCATAATTTCTCACAAACTCCGTCTTACTTCTCAATGTTTTTTCTCCCAGTTTACCCCCTGAAAAAAGAAAACAAACAGTGTAAATTCATTCCAATTTCATAATAATAATAATAAAAATATGATTCATAACTCAAAGTAATTATACTTACAAAAAGAATTCAGGATCAGTTTGGCAAGAAATCTTTTGCCTGGATTCCTCTCAAACTTGTCTTTGTTGAGTCTGATTCCATCTTTTTCCAAATGGTATCGAATGTATTCGTCTTTGTCGTTTTCTGTCACAACATGACTTGGCCAACCACTTGCCTCTATTTTCATGGCCATATTTTCTCTCACATAAGAAGTAAACATTCCATCTTTTCCTGTGACAGGATCATACTGATTCCCTGAATCATATTGATAAACTTCATGAATTTTTCTAACTGTATATTTCTTTTCGATTGCTAGATGAAACTCTGGTGCACACCAAGTCCCCAGAAGTTCTCTCTCATGGTCTGCATGGTGGCAATCACTCTGATTCATGGTTTCTGCACAAGTTCTACAGAGTGGAAACATCAGTTTGTTGCAACATCTATAAGGCAGAACGGGAAGGAAGAGATCTTGTGGTGGCAAGACCGTGGCTAAAATAACACCATTCAAGTTTTCAACAGCAGGCATATCTCTATCTCCATCAAGATAAATTTTCGGATGGCCTTCAGGATACCATTTGTGATATTGTACAGAGGGGTATTCACTTATCACATCATAGAGTTTGATTGATTCTCCTTTGCTCAAATCCGCTTCATATGCACTGTAAAGGGCACTAGTTCTACCACCATAAATAGCATCACGAAGCTTCAAAGGTTCAATTCTTTTAAAAGCGTGATTTTTAAAAAACTGAATGACTTGTTCTTTATTTTTCAAGTCATGCTGAAATTCACAACCCCATTTTTCAATCACAACATAACCATGATCTCTCAACTTTTTTGTAATGAACCTTGTTTTTTCATAAGGATCTTCTTGCGACCTCCCCCTGATTTTACTTCTGGATGTTTCATCGGGGATACAACGTTTGCAGAGATGGAAATAACAGCCGTGATACTGATACACTCTCTTCTCAACACTGCCATCAGGTAAATCTAGTTCAATATACCCGTCTACTTTATATTTGAGCACAATTTGTTCACGACCATTTTCAGCTGTCAATATTTTTTTCCCAATCAGATGGGATTCATAATCTAACCATTTTAATGCTTCAAAACTTGCTTTATCTCTGCCCCTATAGCCTCCTCGAGGGACAATGCCAATACGGCTGTTACCCAAGTGATTTTTTCTGAAGTTACACATGCAAGCAGAGGAAAGAGTCAGACATTCTCTCAAAGGATCAAACTGTGCAGTTTCCATAAATAATCTTCTGAAATTTTCCATGGCTTCACGGAGTATTTGCACATCTGATATACAGTAAGATATAATTTCCTCTTTAAACTTAAAGACAAAATTGTTGTTGACATGTTCATCATACCATGAATTAAATTCACTCAGCTCTTTCTCACAAAAATTGTTTGTACAATACAATTCCTTATCTAAAATTTTACCTTCATAGTTATAAAACTCTTTTCTATTGGCTAAATGAGGGAAATAACCTTTCTTCAGTTCAGTAAGGCCAAATGCCTTTGGAAGAGAACTCAGTCTTTGAGGTAGAAACATAATGGAATCTTTAAAATGGAGTCCTTCAGTCTTTAGACTTAACACTTTTGCACCATTCAGAACAACAGTAGGAGGTATCTGACGCCTCTTTAATTCTTGAAACACAAAAAAATTATCAAAATTTTTGGCGTTATGAGCGAAAATTGTCACCTCTGTTTTTTGTTCGCTGCACAACGCCTGAAGAAAATCGAGAAAATCAGAGACAACGTTGGCGTTGTCTTCAAAACCTTCAAACACATGTTGTCTTACTCCACAAGAGTGACAATTATTTTTGATGTTTGCATCATGTTCACAATCTTGACACACATGTTGACAAATCAACAGATTTGGTTTGTGTTCAAACCACTCTGCTTTACATTCATACTGCTGACTTTGATCAGTTTCAATGTCAAAATATAATCTAATCATACGAGTGTTCTTAGGGAGTGGTTTAGGTTCCCACGGCATCATGTAACATTTGTGATTCGCTGGAACATATTCTGTACAGTATTTACAAATTTTAAAACCACATCTATGCTGTTTCACTTTTCTATTTAATACATAGGCTTGCTCACAGATACCCACAAAACTTTTTGATTTGACAGACACTCTTGTTTTGACCATTGACTGTCTTGTGATTTTCCAAACAGACTGGCCCCGCAAACCATCGACCGCAGTCAAAACATTTTATGAGAGGATTGTCTCTCTTTTCATGATATTCATCACCCTCACAACGATCACAAGTCAAAAGGCATTTGTGAATCTTATCAGTACCATAAGATTTCAGACAGTTGTCACAAAAAGTATTAAAACCTGTGGCTGCGGTGATGGAAGTCACTGCATAGTAATGATCATTATGCAAAAAGATGTACATTGTTTTTTCCTTTTTCTTATTGTTAGCATCTCTTTTATCTCCATTGAAATAGATTTCTTTACATTTTTTGTCTAAGAATACGACTATTCTATGATTGGGTCGGACAGCAGCAAATTTACAAATTTCATCATATCCACATTTGTCTGTGGGGGAAACTCCTGCTATTTCACACAAACTTAAGGATGCCTTTCGAAGCTGTTTATTCTGAGGTCGCCTTAATCTACTAGCTAAATGTTTATTTGCATTTTGAAAAAGATCCAAGTAAGCTATACATCTCGCAAGACACATATTGTCATTTTCATTTTGCGGATCAAATAGAGTTTTAGTCTGACAATGTCTCTCAATCCAGCGATCGAGACTTTCAAAAGGTAATCTCAATCGGGCACCACCTTCATTTTTTGGTACATGAATAAAAGTGAGCTGAAATGTATCTAGTACAAAATTTTCATTAGAGTTGAGAGTATTTACAAGTTTGTCCACAATAACGTTTCCAGAAAGTTGATGAACAGGACGGAGATTAAACCATAAGGGTCTATTTTCATCTGAACCTCTTAATTCTAAACAGCATTTGTCGTCTGGGTCGGCGTTTACAATTTCAACTTGACGCTGCAGCAAATCGTCAAAGAGAGATTCCAAACCCAATTGATTTTTCAGGAGCTTGTCTTGCAAATTGCTCACTTTGAAAGTCTCAGCTCGAAATGTTGTCTTGAAGCGCTGCAAGTAACGGTCCACAGAAAGTAAAAGTTCCACGGCTGGCCCGGCTGGCCCGGGCCCGGCTGGCCCGTCACTTTCTACTGCCTCTTCCTCGTGATCGTCTCCCTCCTGCTCACGCTCGCGTTTTTGCCGCGGCTGTTTCCGCGGTCTCGGGGGAGCGCTTGGTGGCGGTCCCGTGCGGGGCGGTGTACACGGGGATCCCGGCGGCGGCGACCCCTCGCGGGGCCGGGGCGGCGGGGGCGGCGGCGACCCCTCGCGGGGGCGGGGCGGCGGGGGCGGCGGGGGCGGCGGGGGCGGCGGCGGCGGGGGCGGCGGCGGCGGCGGCGGCGGCGGCGAGGGAACCGGTACCCTTCCTCCCCCCACCTGCGCGGCCGCGGGCCGCGGCGGGCGGCCCCCCACGGACCTTTCACCACCACCCGCGACCGGACAGCCGCTCTCCTGCGACACCGGTCGAGACGCTGCCAGGGGCTCCAGCCCCAGGGACACTCTCACTCTATTTCGAACGAGCGCGTACAAAAGATGCACTGAGCTGTCTGATTTTTGATGATAGATCAACTGGTTCAAATAAGCACGATACCCAGACTCTAACACGTCCAATAGGTACAGATCTTGAGGTACCTCTCCCCACTCACAAAGAATGTTCATTAATCTTTGAAACACTTCCGCCTTGAGCTGTTCCGGTTCATACATGTGATGGCGCCAGTTGTCTAAAATCTCACTTACATTTTCCATGTTGACGCGTTAAACTCTTTCGCCACACTGCCCCCCTGGGCCCACACTCAGCCTGCGCATAGGGCAAAGGGTGTGGGTGTAGGGGGGAGGACATCCAATCAAAATTCGACTCATGCAGGGTGGGGGGACCCTTACGCCAATCCCGATGGATTGCTGCTAGACCAAGGGTTTAAGGGCCCCCCAGCGGCTACAGGTGGGAGAGGGGATTCACCAATCACCGGGGGCGAGGGGGCACGGGGGCGGTGGGGGCGTCGGTCGCGCCAAGCGAGCGCCCGGCCGAAAGGCTTCATGTATGGGTGAGGGGGGAAAAGGGGGCGGTGGGGGCGCGGGTCGCGACAAGCGAGGGCCCGGTCAATGGGGTGGGGGGAGTAAAGGATTCATCTGGACCACACTCCAGTAGATCCCAGCAGACACAAAAATCACTCGTAATCGCGACTTTGCCAGACACACTCGTGCCTTGCTCCGCTGCCCTGCTCGCGCTCGCGCTTCTCCGCCCCCGTGCCACTATGTCTGGACAGTCACCGAAGAGATTCAAGAAGGCCGCCGCGCGCCGTCGCCTGCAAACTGGCGGGCGTAAAGCCGCTCCGGAGCCCTACCTTCAACACCGTGAGGGTGTTCAGACCCTCTCCCAGGAGCTGGGGGTGAGGACCCTGGACGAGATGCCCGCCGTGCCGTCCCCCGCGCCCTCCTTCCATCACCCTGAGGATGTTGAGAGCATTCTACGGGATTTGGGCGTGGGCCAGGACCCCGCCGAGCTGCCGGTGCTGCAGGCCTCGCAGCTCAGTGACCTGCTGGACATGGCCTCGGCACCAGAGCCGGAGGTCATCACCATACCGGACACGCCGCCGTCCACCAGCTCCTCAGGGGTCTCCACGATGGTGGGGTCCAGGACCCCGCCCCCACCTCAGCCCGCGCCCCCCGTCGTCACCCTGGATGATGATGATGACGAATTCTTGGCGCAAGTATTAGACCCGCCCCAGGACGACTTCGAGGCGCCGGTCATGACAGTGGCCATGGAGCAGATTGAGCTGAACTCGACAAAGTGTGTGCAGTTTAGTATAGACCTGTTGACCGGCCTCGTGGTGATTTTGATAAAGGGTTTGACGAGCTACGGCAGTGTGACATCTCTGAGACTTTCACCTGACGAACTGACACTACTCATCACGGACAATTATCGACAGGCAGTGGAAACATATGTGAGGAGGCGACAAATTTTTAAGCGTATCCATGTCGGGGGTATTCTAATCACAATTTTAAAAGGACTAGGCGGATCGGAACCCAACATACAATTGAAGAGGGGGGCGAAGTCAAACGTCGTCATGTCCTTCGCGACATGGCGAAAATTTTGTGATTTTGGCTTCGCCATGAATCACCTAGTTCAGAAAAAGCGGGATGCTGCAAACTTTGTCATGAAATACCTGGACACGACTGTACAGCACGCTGCGACAATGTTGTTAGATGATAATCTTACTTTAGATTTCTTTAAGAAAGCGCCTGATTCACTGTTTGTGGACGCTTTGCTAAAGGCACCCGAGGAAATTGTAGAGTTTTGTAGTCAGTTGGACTATTACCTGTCAAAAACAATGGTAGACTTTACAGCTGTAAAGAATAGCTTCATCATGTATCACACATCATTCTTAAAAATAAAAATTATTGAAGAGTTGCAGAAAATGAAGGCGGAGAAGTGAATCGCTGTTTTTGTATATATGACTTCGTAATAATATGTTCAGTTATATTATTTTGATTTTGCTCTTTTTTGAATAAACATAACATTGTAAGTTAACCCCGTTTTTTGTCGTCATTTATCCTTTGATGACTTCCCTTGAAAAAAGAAGTATTGATTGATCTGAACATATCTGATAAAAGATGGATATTGATTTACCAAAAAAAAATGAAAACATAACCAAGCTTTTTAAAAATGCTGATAAGATTCAATTTATTTAAAGAAGAAAAAAAACGAATTAAAAAAAAATATTTACACTTGCAATTTCAAAAAAAATAATAACAAAATTAAACAAAGCTTGATACAATATTTACAACTTGATATAAAATATTTACACATGAAATTAAAATAAGTCTAGCCCCATATGAAATATTATACACACGCACTCACTCACTCACTCACTCACTCACTCACTCACACACTCACTCATACTCTCTCGGGGGAAAAATCAGTCACGTTGGAATCTGGAATCAAAGAAAAAACACAGATCGATAAAATTTTGTCTTTATCAAAGTAAAAGAAACCGAATCACGAAAAAGATATTTACATCGAGCAAGATTTCTGACACGGTCTATTCACGCCTTAGCTAGTGTCGTCGCGTCGTCGTCTGCTGCTCTGCTCCCTCCAGCACCATCCTGCACACAGACAGCATTATTATCAGACATCAAAATGGCCGACATCACTATATACACGCCAAACAGTCCTGACTGCGCATATCATACCTTGACGTGACGCCGCTGTGTCACACGACAAGAACCCCTTCTGTGCGGCGTGACCTCTCCCCCGAGAGCCCTGCACAAGCACAAAATATTTTACAAACATACGGACATTTTAAAAATTATCGTCAACACACTTACGTTTTTACGGTTGGCATCATCATCATGGCGGCACCACGGGCTGCGGGGGATTCTGGGCTGGCGGCCCCACCCCACCCCCGCTTACCCACACCCACCCTCCCCCTCCTATTTCATCCCCCGCCCTCCCCCTCCCGCCCTCCCCCCCCCCGCCCTCCCCTCCTCACCTAGGGGGGCCGCCCGAAATAAAGTTAATCAACGGTTTTAATTCATCCAGAGCCAATAAATCATGTATTAGGGCCGTCTGAAGAACGTGGGGTTCCAGCCCCCCACTTTCCTCAAGCTCTTCTGCTAAATCAGAAGGTATGACGACCCTAAGACACGCGTCAAGGAGTCGGCACGGCGTCCAGGACGTTTTCCTCAGTGAAATCTCGCTGAATCCGTCGCTGGATGACAAATCCAGGGAAACGTACCCGTAAACAGGCCTGAACCCCTTGACGTCCACGGGCACTTCTGAATTAAAGCCGTTGTGAACTTTAATACAGGATATGTCAGGCCAGGAAACTACGAGAGCATTCAAGATGCTCTCCAGTTCCTGGCCACACACATCCTTGCTCGTCATGATGCGCAGCTCACGGACAGGCACCGTGAACCAGCGACACCATGCGTGCAACCCTTTCAGGCAACCCTCCCACACCGTCAATACCCCGTCCTCATACGTGACGGACCGCCACATCAACTCCTCCCTCACGTATGAGGACACGCCGCCCAGCCCTATGTCCCCTAACAGCATGTACAGCACTAGCAGCACCGTGGTGCTCGCTGCCTCCAACAACGGCATGACAATCTGCCTTGTTCCGATCATGATCTGTTCACACAAAAAAACAATCAACACAAACCACTAATAAGACACCTGTAGTCACACGACACTTTTTGCACTGAATTTTTCCACTCACTAGCGTAGTGTTGTCGAACCGAAGCGATTCAGGCGGGAGACAAGCACAGACTGGCTTCGGATTTCTCTGCAAGGGCCCCGCCGAGTTTTACATACACCCTCCCTCCTCTTCACCCCCTCCCCCATCCCCTCCCTTTTTTTGCTAGGTAGCCCCGCCGAAACTCACTAATACCTTCCCCTAACACCTCTCCCCTCCTACGCTGGTCATTCTCTCCGGTGGGCTGCCAGCGCTGGCTCCGAAGATACACGTCGCAAAATAGGAGGTGGACTTGCTTTCGAATAAATGATTTCGAAACATATAGCAAAAATATACAGGCACATAAAAATTGAAGCAAATGTTATCTCTCCAACACTCCACGATATTTCTACATTATTATCATTATTTTCTTCAGCTGGCACAGCGGTACTGTTTAATTCCGCCGGGAAGGCATTTGTGAAATGACACCATGTCATGATGCAAACGCACGTGACAAACATCTTGATGCCACGAATGCCAAAGAGCTACTGATCAAATTTTACTTATGTGCGCACTTTTAAAATATTTTTCCGAATTACGGAAAAGATGGTCACCTGTTTTTCTCCGACATTTCAGCGAGTCTCACATCCACACACATACACACATACACTCACGACGAAAGCCAAGCTATTCTTAATTTTTTTCGTCCAAACCCTCGTCTGCCAGATGCTTCCAGCTCGATAATTATATTGTATTCTTTCCTCCGGCCCATACCCACATAAGCTTTCTGCCATTGTAGGGCGCGGGGCAGGATTAAATATTTCCGAGGACACAATGCTTCACTAACTATCTACCTGCGTTATCTGAAAAGGGACGCATCTTGCTCGGACTGCAGGTGCAGACGCACGGTGACGGGGGGGTGAGGGGGCGGGGGGGGCAAATCCCTGACCTATTGTCTGTCACGACTCACATGCCCCGCCAACAGCAGGTGCAGACGCTCGGTGACGGGGGTGAGGGGGCGGGGGGGCAAATCCCTGAGCTATTGTATGTCACGACTCACACGCCCAGCCAACGCTGACCGATACATGATGCAGCAGCCGCCGGGCTGCTGCGAGAGCGCGCTCGGAACCGGCAGACCGCTCCGTGACGAGCCCAGCCGCTGCCGCGCCTGGCCTACATCACCACGTGGCGTGCACGGCTCCTCCCGACGCATGTTTAAAAACTCGCGCCCGCCCCCTCCAGCCGCCATTGCACATGCGCACACCGAGCCCTCCCGCCAGCGCGCTGCGCGACGAGGCGATCGGCTGCATCACTACGCACTACATAGCTCCCCCACCAACGAACAGGCCGGTGGTCTGGGGGATAGCGCGCTGCGCTAGTAATCCTCTGGGCCGGGGTTCGGTTCTCGGTGACGGCACTTTTTGTTATGATGCCCCCCCACCCTGCCTCAGGAGCGACCACGTGTACACGCCCGGAGTAGCGACCAGGCATACACGGATGACGGCTTGCCTTCCTCACAGAAGAGCGACCAGGTATACAGCGACCACGCGTCTATATTACTACTTCCGTATTCTCCCCTCTCCAAAAATGTATGGTTTTCTCAATTTTCCGCGCAATTTTCAGGTCATTCCACTTAGCATAAGTTGCGCACGCGTGACAGCCAATGTGAGATGTGCGTGGGGGTACAAAGAGAACACTGGTAAAACAAATGTTTAGTTTCTAAACATCATGGTGTTTAGTTGGCAATTCTATACATAACATGATGTTTAGCAGGAACTTAACATGACGAGATGTTTAACAACTAAACACTTCGTAAATGTTTAGAGGTTCAACATTTTGTGATGCATAGAAGTAAACACTAGGGCGGGGCTTCACATGGAGAAGCATATGGATCCGCGCTGCGCCAAGTGTTTAGCCAACTGCACACTTTCAAAGTGTTTAAAATTAAACATCTGCTGGTGTATAGTTTGAACTAAACATGATAAAGTGTTGAAGTATTAAACATTAGCAGTTAAACATTATTTGATGTTTAGAACTAAACATTTGTTTTACCAGTGAAAGGACCTGAAAATCGACAAGCCCTCACATTTTGGGGAGGGGGAGAGTACGGAGATTGTAATTCTTCAAAAATATTGGCAATTTCGCTTTGTACTGGGCGCCGCACATTTCTCACGTGAGCGCTCACCTCACATGAACGATCACGCGTACTAAACTTCACATGATCCTGGGGCGTAAGCGGCGTAAGTGACGCTGACTTAAAATCACCCCACTGGTAAAACAAGTGTTTATAGTTTCTAAACATCATGGTGTTTAGTTGGCAATTCTATACATGACATGATGTTTAGCTGGAACTAAACATGACAATATGTTTAACAGCTAAACACTTCGTAAATGTTTAGAGGTTAAACATTTTGTGATGCATAGAAGCAAGAGAGTAGTGTAGATGGAGATGAAGCTCCGGCTGCCTCTATAGCCTACCTGTGACACGTTGTGACACCTAGCGTCGCCAATTTTCGAGGTGATGGCCCAAAATTTTTATCACTTACTCGGGAAGGTGTACTCTACACAAACGTGTCCCCACTTTTCCTCTCAGTTCGGCCTTGGGACCTACCGGCTAAGAAACAACAGGATACAATCGCTGAGGACACCCGACGCATAGAATCCAGTGCCTACCTACAGGGGCACGACGATGAAATGGCACCTTACGAAGAAACTATTGCAGCTATTCTATCGAACTGTCTGGCATTCGGGTGTTTTTTATGCATAATAAAATTCTAAAGTGTAGTAGGGTGTGCAAAAGCTGTTTTTGAACTAACTGCCCCTGTAGGTAGGCACTGGATTCCATGCGTCGGATGTCCTCAGCGATTGTATCCTGTTGTTAATTAATTAGCCGGTAGGTCCCAAAGATCGAACTGAGAGGAAAAGTGGGGACACGATTGTGTTGAGTACACCTTCCCGTGTAAGTGATAAAAATTTTAGGCCATCACATCGAAAATTGGCGACGCTAGGTGTCACAACGTGTCACAGGTAGGCTGAAGAGGCAGCCGGAGCTTCATCTCCATCCACACTACTCTCTTGATAGAAGTAAACACTTGGGCGAGGCTTCACATGGAGAAGCATAGGGATACTACCCTGCTCCAAGTGTTAAGCCAACTGCACACTTGCAAAGTGTTTAAAAATTAAACATCTGCTGGTGTATAGTTTGAACTAAACATGATAAAGTGTTTAAATATTAAACATTAGCAGCTGAACATCATTTGGTGTTTAGAACTAAATATTTGTTTGACCAGTGCCAGGCCATAAGGGGGCGAGCACAAATAACGTCACGCGTTTTTTATGGGAGAGGGGGGGGGGGAGGGTCACCCGGACGTGACGAGATGTGACGTGGGGGGGGGGGGGTAGGGGGGGCGGAAGTGACCTCTTGTGACGTAATTTTTTAAGTTACCCGAAAAATCGCCCTTATCCGCTGAATAAACGGCGGGGCTTCGCAGTGCAGCACTGCGCGCTCGCCGCATAATATGGCAACATAGCTCCAGTCCAGTCCCCGTGGATACAAGACATATAGAATATGTACAGTCAAATGCCCTAATTTCGGACTTGTGCCCTAATTTCGGACAGTTTGCAGAGAAGTGCTTATTTCAACTTATCTCGGTCACCTTTTGAGATATTTGAAATCAGAAGACGGCATCGTACAGTTTGCAGTATAGAGTACCATATTTCGTCAAGTCGGTTGAAGTACCTTTAAAATTTTACAGCACACAGGAATTTAAAGTTAAAAAAAGCATATAGAACAAAATTGCTGGTTTGAAATAAGCTCCCCCAAAAACCGGGGCTCATGTAGGTGTGAGCTGCCCTGTGGGTGGTTCTTTCTTGATTGAATGTTTAGTATTTTGGCTACAGAACTACGTAAATTATTATTTTTTAAGTCAAACCGTTTTTTAGCCCGCCCTTCTGCTTTGAAAAAGCTTTAGAGCGGGCTTATGCAATCGATGCGGTGTCTGTCTGTCTGTCTGTCTGTTTGTCTGTCTGTTCCACTCGAAGGAGTTGAGCTAGAGAGTTGAAATTTTTAGGGTATCTTAAGGGTCACTCCTGGACACCGAAACGCCTGGTGCAAATCCTGGCAACCCTCATTAAGGCACTGAAAAAAATTATTAAAGTTTTCACGGAATAAATAAATAAATAAATAAATAATCAACTTTTTCCAACCCCGTCGACCCGTACCTCTCCGAAAGCGTCTTTTCGCGTCCAGTTCAATGGTGCACACCGTTTTACAAAAAAATGGACCCAACACGCGACTACACTGTAAAAAGCACCCGAAATTGGTCCAGTTTTCAACTTTTCTCAACCCCATCGACCTGCACCTCTATGGAAGCGTCTTTTCGCGTCCAGTTCAACGGCGCCCACCGTTTTTCATGAAAACGGCCCCAACTCGCGACTACACTGTAAAAAGCACCCGAAATTGGTCCAGTTTTCAACTTTTCTCAACCCCATCGACCTGCACCTCTCTGGAAGCGTCTTTTAGCGTCCAGCTCAATGGCGCCCACCGTTTTTCATGAAAACGGACCCAACTTGCGACTACACTGTAAAAAACACCCGAAATTGGACTAGATTTCAACTTTTCTCAACCCCATCGACCCGCACATGTCTGGAAGCGTCTTTTCACGTCCAGTTCAATGGCGCACACCGTTGTTCACGAAAACGGACCCAACTCGCGACTACACTGTAAAAAACACCCGAAATTAGTCCAGTTTTCAACTTTTCTCAACCCCATCGACCTGCACCTCTCTGGAACCGTCTTTTCGCGTCCAGTTCAATGGCGCCCACCGTTTTTCATGAAAACGGACCCAACTTGCGACTACACTGTAAAAAAACACCCGAAATTGGTCCAGATTTCAACTTTTCTCCACCCCATCGACCAGCACCTCTCTGGAAGCGTCTTTTCGAGCGCAATTCAGTGGTGCCAACCGTTTTTCAATTTCCAGTGTTGCCAATCGTCAAAACTCAAACATTTCGATTTTTTTCGACATTTCTCGATATTTTCCTGTATTTTCGACATTTTTCGTTGTTTTTCGATATTTTTTGATATTATTCGACATTTGCGGTATTTTTCGACATTTTTCGACATTTTCGATAATTTTTGATATTTTTCGATAATTTTCGATAATTTTCGATAATTTTCGATAATTTTTGACATTTTTGATAATTTTCGATGTTTTTTGATATGCTTCGACATTTTTGACATATTCCGACATATTTCGACATTCGTAAACATTTTTTACAATTTTCGATATTCTTCGACATTTTTCGACATTATCCCTCATTTTTCGATGTTTTTCGACGATTTTCGACATTATCCATATTTTTCGATGTATCTCAACATTTTTGAGATATTTCGAGACATTTCGACATTTTTTTACGAATTTCTACATATTTCGACAATTTTTGAAATTTTCGACACCCCTCGACGCCTATACCATTAAAATTGGTTCGACGAGCGTAATTCAGTGTTGCCATCTGCTGCCAAATTAAATCCGAGTTCAACCGTTCCACCTGAGGCCGAACTTACGTATTTCGTCATTTTTCGAGATTTCCGACTCCCCTTTTTTGTCGAATAACTGACCGTTTAGTCACTATCGGCACGTTTTCAAAGCAGAAGGGAGGGCTGTAGTTTCGGTGGTTCACCGTTACAAACTGCCTCTCTCCGAAGAGAATGCCTTTACGGGCCGCAGGCCCGATCATTTACAAGCTAAGAGGACGTTCTGTGTGACTTAGGGGTCGGGCCGAAGGCCCGACCGAACGCCGCCGGCAGGCCAAGCAGGCACGACCCCTGCCGAACGGAGTTGCCAGCGTAGCAAAGCGGAGCTGGCAACGACGTTTGGCGGAAGGGCGGGCCTGCTTGTTTTTTTTTTGGTACGGAACGATTTTCGAAAGTGCTACAATTTCGGACAGTCCAATTCAGTGGCATAGAATTACATTTGTTTCCATGTTTGTGCCAAAAGACTTATGTTTTCGCCACCAGGAAGAAGCGAAATTGTACTTTTGACTATCACCTTTACAACGCCGTTTCCGGATTTGAGATACCTCAAAAAACGGCTAAGATAGGAAGAATTTAGCACTCCTTTGAATTTTGTCCGAAGTTACAGCACAATTGTCCAGAGTTAAAGGCGTTCACAAACCATCCCATTTTTCTGTCCAGTTTTCATCTCTCAGGGTTGAGTCAAAAAATCGGTTTGGATGTTATTCAACGAATTGTGACCTAGTCTATCCTAAGTAAAAAGTAAACCTTGTTCGGTTAGGCCAAAATGCATGCTTGTGTCCGAAATTAGAGCACTTTCGTTCCTAATTTCGGACACTCTTCCGATGATTGCTGTAGCTTCCCATCTGATGATAGAAATTCGACATGGGTATCATCCGACGTGTCTCGACCCACAGTATTTCCAATCGCAACAGATTTTTCATATTTTATCATGCCTACACGTAAAAAAGGAAAAACAGCTCAATTCGTCCGAAATTAGGGCACTTGACTGTATTTTTACTGTAAGACTGAATACTGAAACAAATATCGGTTTTGAACACTAAGCATTAACTTTCTTCAATTTCCCTCCCCCCCCCAAAAAAAAAGTCACAAGTAGCCGGATGTGACGAGAAGTGACTAGGGGGGGGGGGTCAAAAATGGCCAAAAACGCGTGACGTTATTTATGCACGGCCCCTAAGACAACTAGAGTGCGTATACACACCTCAGTCATTACACTGCACCTTGGTGCCTTGCAGATTGACACTTCGACCTTCGTGCCACGTACGTTGTCTTGAGGTCAGTGCTGGCCTTCTAGAAGCGGTCACCTCCGTCACCCGAGAATATTTTCTCCAAAATATTAATATTTTCTCCAAAATATTAATATTTTCTCCAAAATATTGATATTTTGATATTTTCTCCAAAATATTAATATTTTCTCCAAAATATTAATATTTTCTCCAAAATATTGATATTTCAATATTTTCTCTAAAATATTAATATTTTCTCCAAAATATTGATATTTTAATATTTTTTCTAAAATATTAATGTTTTTTCGAAAATATTGATATTTTGATATTTTTTCCAAAATATTAATATTTTCTCCAAAATATTGATATTTTAATATTTTCTCCAAAATATTAATATTTTTTTTTAGAGGTATTTTTTATGAAAATCGTGTACCTACCTAAAAGTTGACCTACCCGTACATTTTTTAAAAAATATTAATATTTTCGATATTTTAATGGGTAGGTCAACTTTTGGGTAGGTCAAAAAAAGGGAACATATTTTGAGTTTTTTAGATCATTTAAAAATATTCATATTTTAGTTAAAATATTGAGGTAGGTCAACTTTTGGGTAGATCAAATGAACTGCACCGTGTATACCTGTGCACTAACCATACTTTTGTCGTCCTTTTTTTTGTTGCAGTTACTGTGGCTGTGCTGTTGTACATTGGCTGATTTTTCACTATGCTTATTCGCATTGGCTGCAGCTTTGAGCATGGTATGTTGGGCGCAGCAGTGAGTGCTGGTTCTGATAAGAATGTACTTGTGGCAGTTGGGTTTAAGTCGTACATTGGATGGATTCAGGATCTCTTGCAGCCAGGAAACTTAGTGGGTGAGTAGGTGTATCTCGAATACTGTTTTTTCTACATCTTTTACTTCATCATTGGACACTGTTACTCATTGTTATTTATTTAAGTGTTACTTTATCTAGGTTATTTTAATTGTCAGGTGAACAGAGCATCACAGCTGCAAGCCAATTCCTGACCTACGTTTTGTTGCGGTTTAATTACAGCGAGATGACTTAAATATTGCTTCCAAACGTGTCTGATTGAGTTTTGTACTGACCATATTTCATACTCTTGTTGTTTGTACATGTTTAGTAATTGTGCACTAACCATACTTTTGTCTTTCCTTTTTTGTGGCAGTTGCTGTTCCTTGCTGTTATAATTTGCCTGATCTTTTGAATGCTTATCGCATTGGCATGTTGGGCGCAGCAGTGAGTGCTGATCCTGTCAAGAAAGTACTCGTGGCAGTTGGGTCCAAGAAGTGCTTTGAATTGGTTCAGGAGCTATTGCAGCCAGGGGAGTTAGTGAATGAGATGGTGTATTTGAAACACAGTTTTTTTTTAAATCTTATACTTCAGTGTCAAACTTGAAATCTTAATTTTAAGTTTTTCTTTTTTGTGGGTTATACTTTTCTATCTATATATATATGGAGCAGTTTGTTGTTGGTTCTAACGAGTAATTGAACAGGTGTAATACCATTTTCAGCAAAGGAAGGTACCAAGTGTACTTGTCTATGTCAAACTTTGTTTTGCCCTTTTTGATAATTCTGATTTACCATAGTTATTTTAAGAGAATCTAGATTATGTTCGAGACATCAACAATTTTATTGTTCGACAGGTATTTTTTATTTAATGTTAACAAATATCTTGTTGTATCATTTATTTGACATGGTAGTATCGTAATGTTACTAGTATGACTTATTGTATAACTTTGTGCTCTGTGTATGTCAATAATGTCACTAAGTTTATGGTCTATTAGTTTGTTCTGGCCCTTAAAAAATTACATCTCAAAGCTCTATTTATTCTGCTTAAGTTTTCATCATTTGTTAAAAAATGTTTTATTATTTTAAGGAATTTTTCAGTCTATTGACATTTTCATTGCCTGATGGTAGTTTTATTGTCTCTGTATTTGTGGTTATGAAACTGTTATCAACTTAAAGTCCTTGCCCATTGGATGCGTCATTGTTCAAAATACAACTTTGTATTAGAGTGCTGTTGGTTTCGCTTGTTTAGCGCTTTGTAATTATTATTTGTTGTGATTTTACTATTGGAGTAGCAGTTTGAGTAGTTGTATGTACGCAGATTTCATTTTCTAAACTTTTTATCATCGTAACATTATTGTCCATCACGCGCTTGTGTGCAGACTGCACCTTTTCTTGTCAGTGCCCAGCATGGTATGCAGTGAGTGCTGATCTTGTCAAGGGAGCACTTGTTGCAGATTCTTTGGGATACATGTGGAACAGTGTTGAATGAATAAGCGGCATATTCATGTGGTTGAATTGATTGGTAAGAAGAATTAATGTTCTACTCTTGCTGTTTGTACATGATTAATAACTGTGCACTAACCATACTTTTGTCTTCCTTTCTTTGTTGCAGTTACTGTGGCTTTGGTGTTGTACATGGGCTGATCTCTTCACAATCCTTATCGCATTGGCTGCAGCCTGAGCATGGTATGTTGGGCGCAGCAGTGAGTGTTGGTTCTGGTAAGAATGGACTCGTGGCAGTTGGGTGTAAGTCGTACACCTCTTGCAGCCAGGGAACTTAGTTTATCAACCATAGTTATCTGTTTATCCTTTTGTTGCAGTGTGCTGATCTTAACATAGTAGCAAGCGTTCCACTTTGGGTTTATGGAGCATTTTGGATGGTCTTGTTTATGGTTTTGTGTTAATTGGCATCAATGACTTTTATGCTTTGGCATTGATTGATAGTGGACAGGTAATATAATCAATCAAAATTAAAAACCTGCTTCAAAATTAACATTTTTATCTAAATTTTTATTTTTTTCTTTGTTTGTTTTAGTGAGCAGTTTTAAGGGATAACTGAAAGCCTGTATCTACTTTCAGTTTCGTTTTGTTACAGCAGTGGCAGTCATATGCTTGGGCAGTTATCACATTTCTCTCAACCTTTAAAGTTGCTTTTATGTGTGAAAGTAATGTTTGCTTTTAACATTATTTGTTGACGCTGGGTTGAACTGTCATTTGTGGAACATCATATTTATGTTGATCTGTTTAGCGGTAAGCATTTATGTCTTGATTTCATAGTTTTCACATATTTTATTTTTATTAACCTTCCACTAACCATGTTTTTTTGTTTTTTTTCTTTTGTTGCAGTCATTGTGGCTACTGTTGTTGTATACCTGGTTGTTATCTTCTTAATTCTTATTGCATGGGGGGTAGCAGTGTGTGCTGATGTCTTTATGGGATTATGCGTTGCTCTTCTTTTTATATTGTTTTTTGGAAGGGTTGAGGATATGTTCGAGGTAGGGAAGATAGCAATAAGGGGGCATTTTTTAAACATTGTTATGCATTCTTTGTTATTTTGCTTTTCAATAGCTCTGTTAAAGTAACTTATTTCATGTGTGAGACATAAATTTTTAAAGGAATACTTGATTGTTGGCGCGGTACTTTTTTGTTTGTTGGCAGTGAATATGTTTTAAGGAAATAATTCAGCTGTATCAAACTTATTCTACCCTTGGTTATTGCAAAAGTGTAAAACGTGTAATCTTAATTTGGACTTTTCCTAATTGAGGTTTAATAAATTCATCTTGATGTCACGTGGGGTAAAAAGTAATGCTTTATGTTGCACTTTGCAATTCATAATATTTTTTATCTTTTTTATATTCAGTTATGGCAATGAATATGTTTTTAAGGACATAAAACAGCTGTGTTAAAGTTATTCCACTTGTGCTAATTGCCATAGTGTAAAACATGTAATCTTCATTTGGAGTTATTCCTTTCGAGGTTTTACCAATTCTTTCGATTTCATGTGGGGTAAGAAGAAATGATTTTTGGAATTTATTTTTTATTTTTATTTTTTTTTCTCTTTTTTCGGTGTTGTTATGATTCAATTATGGAGGATTATGCTGTTGTAATCTGGGGTGTTCTTTTCCCAAAGCCTATTGCATTGGCTATAGAACTGCTTTCTTTCCTTTTTGGTTCATATGGAGCAGTTTGCTGTTGCTTACAATGAGTACTTTGGACAGCTGTATTACCTCTCTCATCAAGTGTAGGTAGCGGGTGTGGTTTGCTATGTGAAACACTGTTTTTGCCTAATTGTGCATTGTGATTTACAATAGTTCTGTTAAAAGTATCCACAATATGTCTGAGACTTTGTGTTTTTTAAAGGAACAATCTTATTGTTGGAGAGGTCCTTTTTGTTTAATGTTCAAAAATGTGTTATTTGGGAAATACTGCAGCCAATCAAAACAACTTATGTATCCTGATAGTTCCGGGGGGGACCGTTATCATGGGAGTTCCCCCTAATTACGCGCCTGCAGCAGCAAACCTTCTCCTTGTCTGGAAAGTGTTCATGGAGTTGTTCTGCACAACCCGCGATGGTGTTGCGTACAGTGTCGCGCCCCTCTCTCCCTCAAAGACAACTCTCTCGCAAGCAAGTAATTGCGTGTTCGCTGTTTAGTTGTGGGGTTAAGCATGGCAGCCGCCGAGGGCGTCGCGCCATGGCAACAGTCGGATCGCTCGATCCGAGAGTGAGTGAGAGAGCGCGACATTAGGTTCGTCTGTTTGCCCTCTCCGGCTCGTCGGGTCACTCTCGGACTCTCGGACCGGCACGGAAGCTAGCTCCCCACCTACTCCGGGTGAGTAATATCCATCCGAATGTTTTCACTTCAGAGAACATCAGAGAACCCCGTCACTCGCTCACCCGCCCGCTGGACGCAAGTACCGGTTGCTTTTACCGCCGGCATCTCTTAATCACCGATAAGGTAACACCACTGGTCATCTCGGCTGGCACATGTTTTATCTATGGTCATCTATGGACCAGCACCGGCTGCGCTGGTCTGCAAGGCGATTCCGAACACCGTTTGGTAGTTCCTTCTCTCTTGCTCCTTATGGTCGTGCCCAATGGGTGCAACAAGGAAGGAGCGACAAAATTGTGCGGAACCACCGTACTGGGGTGGGTGAGTGAGGCGCAGGCCCAGTATCCAGTCGCTCTGTAGCATTTGACTACGGGGCTGGCCGGGTGATGGTGATGGGCTCGGGCCTTATGTAGCTAAGGTTGGCTGAGGGAAAAGGGTAGGTTTATAGTTCTAAAAAGAACTGTTTTTAATTTGTCTTTGTTGGAAGGTAGTCAAATCGGAATTTTTTTAGCTCTGAAAAGGGCTGATGTTTTTTGAGATCGTGCTCAATGTTTAGGAAATTCAGGTCCTGCGTGGTGCGACGTTTTCCTTATCACGTGAAAAATCAACCTCCCAGATTGGTTCCTTGTTTAAATTCGTGCGGTAGCCTCTTGTCACATGATATGAAATTATAATGTTTCTAATGAAATCGCCTTTCATTCATCACCTCAGGCTCCTTTCAGCGGAAAGTACTCCAATTGTAACGTGTACGATCAAGACTCCAAGACAATCAAGACACCATTTTACAGTTGTATCTTGTGAACAGTGCTGAAGTTACGTGCTGGAAGTTAGCCTGCCCAAAATAGCCTGCCCGCAAAACATGTCACCAATCGTTTGTTATTCGTTTGTTATCGTTTGTTAGCACAATGGTTTTGTTTGTTAGCGCTTAGTTCTCCGAAAAACTGACATGGCCATGGGCAGGCTAACTTCCACATGACCGAAATGCAGCCTGCCCGCATATTATGTCACCAATCGTTTGATATTCGTTTGTTATCGTTTGTTAGCGCAATAGTTTCGTTTGTTAGCGCCTCAGTATACCCGTTTTTTAAAAAATGACGTGGGCAGGCTAACTTCCACATGACCGAAATGCAGCCTGCCCTCATATTATGTCACCAATCGTTTGTTATTCGTTTGTTATCGTTTGTTAGCGCAAAATTTTCGTTTGTTAGCACCTCCGTGTACCCGTTTTTTAAAAAAAAAGGTGGGCAGGCTAACTTCCACATGACCAAAATGCAGCCTGCCGGCATTTTTTGTCACCAATCGTTTGTTATTCGTTTGTTATCGTTTGTTAGCGCAAAATTTTTGTTTGTTAGCGCTTTCGTGTACCCGTTTTATAAAAAATACAGTGGGCAGGCTAACTTCCACTTGACCGAAATGCAGCCTGCCCGCATTTTATGTCACCAATCGTTTGTTATTCGTTTGTTATCGTTTGGTAACGCAATAGTTTCGTTTGTTAGCGCATCAGTATACCCGTTTTTTAAAAAATGACGTGGGCAGGCTAACTTCCACATGACCGAAATGCAGCCTGCCCGAATATTATGTCACCAATCGTTTGTTATTCGTTTGTTATCGTTTGTTAGACCAATAGTTTCGTTTGTTAGCGCCTCAGTACACCCGTTTTTTAAAAAATGACGTGGGCGGGCTAACTTCCACATGACCGAAATGCAGCCTGCCCGCATTTTTGTCACCAATCGTTTCTTATTCGTTTGTTATCGTTTGTTAGCGCAAAATTTTCGTTTGTTAGCAACTCCGTGTACCCGTTTTTTAAAAAATACAGTGGGCAGGCTAACTTCCACATGACCAAAATGCAGCCTGCCCGCAATTTATGTCACCAATCGTTTGTTATTCGTTTGTTATCGTTTGTTAGCGCAAAATTTTCGTTTGTTAGCACCTCCGTGTACCCGTTTTTATAAAAAATACAGTGGGCAGGCTAACTTCCACGTGACCAAAATGCAGCCTGCCGGCATTTTATGTCACCAATCGTTTGTTATTCGTTTGTTATCGTTTGTTAGCACAATGGTTTTGTTTGTTAGCGCTTAGTTCTCCGAAAAACAGACATGGCTATGGGCAGGCTAACCTCCACATGACCAAAATGCAGCCTGCCCGTATTTTATGTCACCAACCGTTTGTTATTCGTTTGTTATCGTTTGTTAGCGCAAAATTTTCGTTTGTTAGCACCTCCGTGTACCCGTTTTTTTAAAAAATAAGGTGGGCAGGCTAACTTCCACATGACCAAAATGCAGCCTGCCGGCATTTTATGTCACCAATCGTTTGTTATTCGTTTGTTATCGTTTGTTAGCGCAAAATTTTTGTTTGTTAGCGCTTTCGTGTACCCGTTTTATAAAAAATACAGTGGGCAGGCTAACTTCCACTTGACCGAAATGCAGCCTGCCCGCATTTTATGTCACCAATCGTTTGTTATTCGTTTGTTATCGTTTGGTAACGCAATAGTTTCGTTTGTTAGCGCATCAGTATACCCGTTTTTTAAAAAATGACGTGGGCAGGCTAACTTCCACATGACCGAAATGCAGCCTGCCCGAATATTATGTCACCAATCGTTTGTTATTCGTTTGTTATCGTTTGTTAGACCAATAGTTTCGTTTGTTAGCGCCTCAGTACACCCGTTTTTTAAAAAAATGACGTGGGCGGGCTAACTTCCACATGACCGAAATGCAGCCTGCCCGCATTTTTGTCACCAATCGTTTCTTATTCGTTTGTTATCGTTTGTTAGCGCAAAATTTTCGTTTGTTAGCGCCTCAGTATACCCGTTTTTTAAAAAATGACGTGGGCGGGCTAACTTCCACATGACCGAAATGCAGCCTGCCCGCATTTTATGTCACCAATCGTTTCTTATTCGTTTGTTATAGTTTGTTAGCGCAAAATTTTCGTTTGTTAGCAACTCCGTGTACCCGTTTTTTAAAAAATACAGTGGGCAGGCTAACTTCCACATGACCGAAATGCAGCCTGCCCGCATATTATGTCACCAATCGTTTGTTATTTGTTTGTTATCGTTTGTTAGCGCAAAATTTTCGTTTGTTAGCAACTCCGTGTACCCGTTTTTATAAAAAATACAGTGGGCAGACTAACTTCCACGTGACCAAAATGCAGCCTGCCGGCATTTTATGTCACCAATCGTTTGTTATTCGTTTGTTATCGTTTGTTAGCACAATGGTTTTGTTTGTTAGCGCTTAGTTCTCCGAAAAACTGACATGGCTATGGGCAGGCTAACTTCCACATGACCGAAATGCAGCCTGCCCGCATATTATGTCACCAATCGTTTGTTATTCGTTTGTTATCGTTTGTTAGCGCAAAATTTTCGTTTGTTAGCACCTCCGTGTACCCGTTTTTTAAAAAATACAGTGGGCAGGCTAACTTCCACATGACCAAAATGCAGCCTGCCCGCATTTTATGTCACCAATCGTTTGTTATTCGTTTGTAATCGTTTGTTAGCGCAAAATTTTCGTTTGTTAGCACCTCCGTGTACCCGTTTTTTAAAAAATACAGTGGGCAGGCTAACTTCCACTTGACCGAAATGCAGCCTGCCCGCATTTTATGTCACCAATCGTTTGTTATTCGTTTGTTATCGTTTGGTAACGCAAAATTTTCGTTTGTTAGCAACTCCGTGTACCCGTTTTATAAAAAATACAGTGGGCAGGCTAACTTCCACATGACAAAAATGCAGCCTGCCCGCATTTTATGTCACCAATCGTTTGTTATTCGTTTGATATCGTTTGTTAGCGCAAAATTTTCATTTGTTGGCACCTTATTGTACCCGTTTTTTTTTAAAAAATACGGTGGGCTTTTCAGGGGCTTTGCGGGTCAACCCAAGGGGAACCCCTTATAAAACGAAATCATTCCGAAACTCGTCCTGGACTGTTCCAAAAGCAGTCCGATCGTCTCGGACACTTCCAAATATGTTCCAGGACAGTCCGTCAGCAGTCCGAGTCCGATCGCGGACTGCCCGAAAGTAGCCCGCGGCATCCAGGACTGTCCGTAATAAGTCCGATGCTACCGGACAGTCCCTAATAAGTCCGGTAGTCCGGTCCGGACCGTCCGAATACAGTCCGACTATCATCACAGGACAGTCTCGGGTTGTTCAAGCACAAAAGACTTGTACATTTTTTTTTGTGAAAACTTGCAAACTATATCTAAACAATGATTTTAATCACACTGATAAACTAAGTGTTCAACTGCTCAACACTTTTAAGTGTGGAACTGCGAGTTAAATACTTGCAAGTGCACACCTACCGAATTGAACACTTGCAAGTGTAATTACGACTACGGAGTTGCACGCTTGCAAGTATTCAACTTGCAGTTGCACACTTACAAGTGTTGAGCAGTTGAACATTTAGTATATCAGTGCAAATATGAAAATTTGTTTCATCCTCCTATTAAGCATATTCAACTTTCTGCTTAGCACTGAAAGGGCCAGATGAATTATAGGACAAAAGTTTATTTTATTTTGTGCTGGCTGATAAATTTGCCTCTTTTAAATTTATTAAATTAAACAGGCACATTTTATTTTACAAAAGGTCGTCCATCCTGTCCTGTTCATGCGATGCAAAAGCATTTGCCGAAAACCGCATGACGATGCGCCGATTGGTTCGTCGTGTACAGCGCTCGTCTCGGGAGAGATTCTGTGCCTAGCTGAAGAGGCTCTCCTGTGTCTTCTCTTCTCAGCCGTCAGCGTAGCTCAGTTGGTAAGAGCGTCGGTCGAAGGGTCCGATGACTGACAGGTAAGGGAACGAATCCCACACGTCCAGCTTTTTTTTTAAGCCGGTTGGACCATTCGGACTAGTCCGATAGACGTCCAGCCATGGGCAGCGGACAGTCCGATAGACGTCCGGTCGCGGGCTTCGGACAGTCCGAAAACTTGCTGATTTGACACATTTTCGGTAGTATTCTCGGCAAGGTCCGGGATGTCGTGTCGGACTGTCCGAATATCGGACTGATTTCGGTACAGAATATTTTTATAAGGGACTCTCTAAATGAGCAAGGCTGGGCAACTCGGAACAACGACCTCGTTTTCCGCCTGGAGATACGCACGTTGCGCACAGGGCTTTAGTTTTGGGGATCGGACGCAGCTGCCGCAGTGCTTGGGGATTCTTCAAAGAGCATGGCGAGATTTTTTTAAACTTTTTATTCTTATTCCGAACTTATCTAGCGAATCACGCTATACATGAGTTCTGCGACATTCGTGGTAGGCAACCCAGTAATACAAACATGCACTTCAGGCAAAATTCTCCCGACCCATTTGGCGCCCGGAGCTCGTGACGAGCAGGACGACTTCGCAGGAAGTTCTGCTGTGAAGCGAAACAAGGGGATAAGTTGGCATAGCCCCAAAATAAGATTTTTATTTTATGCAATGGTAAAGGATTGGGACTAAAGACCTTGTTCCGCTTCACAGCAGAGTTATTAACTAAGCGTCTTGCGTCAAGCGTTTCGAGCATCGATTTGCCGTAACTCGCAGCATCTGATGCGCTCCCAATTTTTTTCACACTGCTTATCGGGCAGGCTGCATTTCAGTCCCGTGGAAGTTAGCCTGCCCACCGTATTTTTTGAAAAGGGTACACTGAGGTGCTAACAAACGAAAATTTTGCGCTATCAAACGAATATTTTGCGCTATCAAACGAATATTTTGCGCTAACAAACGATAACAAACAAATAACAAACGATTGGTGACATAAAATGCGGGCAGGCTGCATTTTGGTCATGTGGAAGTTAGCCCGCCCACGTCATTTTTTAAAAAACGGGTAAACCGAGGCGCTAACAAACGATAACAAACGAAGAACAAAGGATTGGTGACATAACATGCGGGCAGGCTGCATTTTAGTAATGTGGAAGTTAACCTGGCCACGTTTTTTTTTACAAAACAGGTATACTGAGGCGCAAACAAACGAAACTCTTGCGCTAACAAACGATAAAAGACGAATAACAAACGATTGGTGACATAAAATGCGGACAGGCTGCATTTTGGTCATGTGGAAGATAGCCTGCCCACGTCGTTTTTTTTAAAAAAAAGGGTATACTGAGGCGCTAACAAACGAAACCATTGTCCTAACAAACGATAACAAACGAATAACAAACGATTGGTGACGTAAAATGCGGGCAGGCTGCATTTTAATCATGTGGAAGTTAGCCTGCCAGCGTCATTTTTTAAAAAATGGGTACACTGAGGTGCTAACAAACGAAAATTTTGGGCTAACAAACGATAACAAACGAATAACAAACGATTAGTGACATAATATGCGGGCAGGCTGCATTTCGGTCATGTGGAAGTTAGCCGGCCCACGTCATTTTTTAAAAAACGGGTATACTGAGGCGCTAACAAACGACAATTTTGCGCTAACAAACGATTACAAACGAATAACAAACGATTGGTGACATAAAATGCGGGCAGGCTGCATTTTGGTCATGTGGAAGTCATCCTGCCCACTGTATTTTTTAAAAAAACGGGTACACGGAGGTGCTAACAAACGAAAATTTTGCGCTAACAAACGATAACAAACGAATAACAAACGATTGGTGACATAAAATGCGGGCAGGCTGCATTTTGGTCATGTGGAAGTTAGCCTGCCCACTGTATTTTTTAAAAAACGAGTACACGGAGTTGCTAACAAACGAAAATTTTGAGCTAACAAACAATAACAAACGAATAACAAACGATTGGTGACATAATAATCGGGCAGGCTGCATTTCGGTCATGTGGAAGTTAGCCGGCCCACGTCATTTTTTTAAAAAACGGGTATACTGAGGCACTAACAAACGAAACTATTGCGCTAACAAACGATAACAAACGAATAACAAACGATTGGTGACATAAAATGCGGGCAGGCTGCATTTTGGTCATGTGGAAGTTAGCCTGCCCACTGTATTTTTTCAAAAACGAGTACACGGAGTTGCTAACAAACGAAAATTCTGCGCTTACAAACGATAACAAACGAATAACAAACGATTGGTGACATAATATGCGGGCAGGCTGCATTTTGGTCATGTGGAAGTTAGCCTGCCCACTGTATTTTTTATAAAACGGGTACATGGAGTTGCTAACAAACGAAAATTTTGAGCTAACAAACGATAACAAACGAATAACAAACGATTGGTGACATAATATGCGGGCAGGCTGCATTTCGGTCATGTGGAAGCTAGGCTGCCCACGTCATTTTTTAAAAAACGGGTATACTGAGGCGCTAACAAACGAAACTATTGCGCAAACAAACGATAACAAACGAATAACAAACGATTGGTGACATAAAATGCGGGCAGGCTGCATTTTGGTCATGTGGAAGTTAGCCTGCCCACTGTATTTTTTAAAAAACGAGTACACGGAGTTGCTAACAAACAAAAATTTTGAGCTAACAAACGATAACAAACAAATAACAAACGATTGGTAACATAATATTCGGGCAGGCTGCATTTCGGTCATGTGGAAGTTAGCCTGCCCACGTCATTTTTTAAAAAACGGGTATACTGAGGCGCTAACAAACGAAAATTTTGCGCACACAAACGATAACAAACGAATAACAAACGATTGGTGACATAAAATGCGGGCAGGCTGCATTTTGGTCATGTGGAAGTTAGCCTGCCCACTGTATTTTTTAAAAAACGGGTACACGGAGGTGGTAACAAACGAAAATTTTGCGCTAACAAACGATAACAAACAAATAACAAACGATTGGTGACATAATATGCGGGCAGGCTGCATTTAGGTCATGTGGAAGTTAGCCTGCCCACTGTATTTTTAAAAAAACGGGTATACTGAGGCGCTAACAAACGAAACTATTGCGCTAAAAAACGATAACAAACGAATAACAAACGATTGGTGACATAATATTCGGGCAGGCTGCATGTCTGTCATGTGGAAGTTAGCCTGCCCACGTTATTTTTTAAAAAACGGGTATACTGAGGCGCTAACAAACGAAACTATTGCGCTAACAAACGAAAATTTTGCGCTAACAAACGATAACAAACGAATAACAAACGATTGGTGACATAATATGCGGGCAGGCTGCATTTTGGTCATGTGGAAGTTAGCCTGCCCACTGTATTTTTTATAAAACGGGTACACGGAGTTGCTAACAAACGAAAATTTTGAGCTAACAAACGATAACAAACGAATAACAAACGATTGGTGACATAATATGCGGGCAGGCTGCATTTTGGTCATGTGGAAGTTAGCCTGCCCACTGTATTTTTTAAAAAACGGGTACACGGAGGTGGTAACAAACGAAAATTTTGCGCTAACAAACGATAACAAACAAATAACAAACGATTGGTGACATAATATGCGGGCAGGCTGCATTTAGGTCATGTGGAAGTTAGCCTGCCCACTGTATTTTTAAAAAAACGGGTATACTGAGGCGCTAACAAACGAAACTATTGCGCTAACAAACGATAACAAACGAATAACAAACGATTGGTGACATAATATTCGGGCAGGCTGCATGTCTGTCATGTGGAAGTTAGCCTGCCCACGTCATTTTTTAAAAAACGGGTATACTGAGGCGCTAACAAACGAAACTATTGCGCTAACAAACGAAACTATTGCGCTAACAAACGAAACTATTGCGCTAACAAACGATAACAAACGAATAACAAACGATTGGTGACATAATATGCGGGCAGGCTGCATTTTGGTCATGTGGAAGTTAGCCTGCCCACTGTATTTTTTATAAAACGGGTACACGGAGTTGCTAACAAACGAAAATTTTGAGCTAACAAACGATAACAAACGAATAACAAACGATTGGTGACATAAAATGCGGGCAGGCTGCATTTCGGTCATGTGGACGTTAGCCTGCCCACGTCATTTTTTTCAAAAACGGGTATACTGAGGCGCTAACAAACGAAAATTTTGCGCTAACAAACGATAACAAACGAATAACAAACGATTGGTGACATAAAATGCGGGCAGGCTGCATTTTGGTCATGTGGAAGTTAGCCTGCCCACTGTATTTTTTAAAAAACGGGTACACGGAGGTGGTAACAAACGAAAATTTTGTGCTAACAAACGATAACAAACAAATAACAAACGATTGGTGACATAATATGCGGGCAGGCTGCATTTTGGTCACGTGGAAATTAGCCTGCCCACTGTATTTTTTATAAAACGGGTACACGGAGTTGCTAACAAACGAAAATTTTGCGCTAACAAACGATAAAAAACGAATAACAAACGATTGGTGACATAATATGCGGGCAGGCTGCATTTTGGTTATGTGGAAGTTAGCCTGCCCACTGTATTTTTTATAAAACGGGTACACGGAGTTGCTAACAAACGAAAATTTTGAGCTAACAAACGATAACAAACGAATAACAAACGATTGGTGACATAATATGCGGGCAGGCTGCATTTCGGTCATGTGAAAGTTAGCCTGCCCACGTCATTTTTTAAAAAAACGGGTATACTGAGGCGCTTACAAACGAAACTATTGCGCTAACAAACGATAACAAACGAATAACAAACGATTTGTGACATAATATTCGGGCAGGCTGCATGTCGGTCATGTGGAAGTTAGCCTGCCCACGTCATTTTTTAAAAAAACAGGTATACTGAGGCGCTAACAAACGAAACTATTGCGCTAACAAACGATAACAAACGAATAACAAACGATTGGTGACATAAAATGCGGGCAGGCTGCATTTCGGTCAAGTGGAAGTTAGCCTGCCCACTGTATTTTTTATAAAACGGGTACACGAAAGCGCTAACAAACAAAAATTTTGCGCTAACAAACGATAACAAACGAATAACAAACAATTGGTGACATAATATGCGGGCAGGCTGCATTTTGGTCATGTGGAAGTTAGCCTGCCCACCTTATTTTTTAAAAAACGGGTACACGGAGGTGCTAACAAACGAAAATTTTGCGCTAACAAACGATAACAAACGAATAACAAACGATTGGTGACATAATATGCGGGCAGGCTGCATTTCGGTCATGTGGAAGTTAGCCTGCCCACGTCATTTTTTAAAAAACGGGTATACTGAGGCGCTAACAAACGAAACTATTGCGCTAACAAACGATAACAAACGAATATCAAACGATTGGTGACATAATATGCGGGCAGGCTGCATTTCGGTCAAGTGGAAGTTAGCCTGCCCATGGCCATGTCAGTTTTTCGGAGAACTAAGCGCTAACAAACAAAACCATTGTGCTAACAAACGATAACAAACGAATAACAAACGATTGGTGACATGTTTTGCGGGCAGGCTATTTTGGGCAGGCTAACTTCCAGCAGCTGCTGAAGTTGACGTTGTTGAGGTAGCAGAAAGCTGTGACTTACCGCCTATGCAACTTGTTTCTTTTCGGCTCTTGAAAACCGAACTTGGTAGCTCAGTCACAGCCCACTGTAGGTGACTCGTTGTCTGCAGGTGTTTAGTTATTAAGTGTTATTTATTTAAGAGTTACTTTATCTAGGTCATGATAATATTCATACAAACGTAGCATTGCAGCTGCAAGCCAATCCCGGACCTAAGCTTGGTTGCTGTTCAATTACAGCCAGATGACTTAACTCGATACCTTCAATGAAAATAAACGTAGTTCCCGACCCTCGGGGCAAACAAACGTACTTCTGGGACCCTCGGGGCAGACTAACGTACTTCTGACACCCTTGGGGCAGACTAACGTAGTTCTTGGTTAAAAAGATAGGAACTACGTTAGTCTGCCCCGACGGTCTCAGAAGTACGTTAGTTTGCCCCGAGGGTCTCAGAAGTACGTCAGTCTGCACCAGGGCTCGGGAACTACGTTTGTTTGCATTGTAGGTATCGAACTGTTGCCTCAAAACAGGTCTGATTAAGTAATGTAACATATCAGAGTTTTGTATTGAGCATATTTCATGCATGGTACTTTACCGAAACCCTTGAAATTTATTAGGAAACATATCAGTGCTGCAGGTGCTGCACAGTGGCATATGTGTTTTTGAATTATGTTGCTGAATCTGTTGTTGCTGGGTTGAACCATCATTTGTGTACATTCATTAACAAGGCACAGTTACACCTCAGCACAGCCACATTCACTGTAGCTTATGTGGAGAACTCAACACTTCTTAATTTACTGAGCCTGATGTGGAACAGTACTGAATAAAGAATGGGAATATTCATGTGGTCCAGTACTGAATAAAGAATGGGAATATTCATGTGGTTCTGTTTACGGGTAAGAATTAATGTCTTGGTCTCACAGTTTGTATGTGATTTAAACAGTCCAGTAACCATAGTTATGCCTCTCTTTCTGTTGCAGTGTGTGTTGATCTCATCATGGAAGCAGGCGTTGCGCTTGGGCCTTAAGGAGCATTTTGGTCGGTCTTGTTGATGGTCTTGTGTTTATTGGCACCTATGATTTCTATGCTATGGCATTGATTGATAGTGGCCAGGTAATAAAATTACTAAAAATAAAGAACCTGTTTTAAAATAAACATTCTTAGCTAAATTTTGTTTTTCTCTTTGTTTGTTGAAGTGAGCAGTTTTAAGGGATGATTGTAAGCCCCTATTTATTTTGAGCTTTGTTCTGTCATATGTTTGAGCATTCATCACATCTCTTTTTGTCTTTAAAGCTGCTTTTTTGTGAGAAAGTGATGTTTGCTTCTAACATTATTCGTTGACGTTTAGGGGTAAGTATTAATGTCTGCATCCTAAGTTTTTACAAATTTTTTTACCTTTTACTAACTATGGTTTTTTGTTTTCTTCTGTTGTTGCAGTTATTGTGGCTTGTGCTGTTGTATTACTGGGTGTTCTTTCCTCAATGCCTATTGCATTGGTTGAAGCAAAGTGTGCTGATGTTTTATGTCATTATGCGTTCCTCTTGGTTTTATCCTGATGATTTCATCTCAAAAAATGATTCTGGCATGGTAATTAAGGGCATTAATATTCTTACTTCGGATAACATGAATTGTCTTAATAACCAGGTAAATTATATTTTAAAACTTGCATTTTTTATTTACAAGTATTTTCTTGTGCATAGTTACTGATTTAGACCTTGTATTGCTTTCTAATTTGTAGATAATTAACTTTTATATGAACCTTATTATGAAAAGAGGTGAATCAGCAATGTATTGCAATGCGTTCAATTCAGTCTCCTTCATGAAATTCAACCACTTTGGATGTCCTGTTGTGAAAAAGTGAGCTTTGTGCTGCTGCACCAGTGGAAGTCATATGCTTGGCCAGTCATCACATCTCTCTTTCTGGCTTGGTAATTGAGGGCACAGGTATTCTCACATTGGAAAACATGATTTGTCCTAATAACCAGGTCAATTATTTTAAAACTTGCATTTTTCATTTACAAGTATTTTCTTGTGCATAGTTCTTAATTTTCACCTGTATTGCTTTCTAATTTGTAGATAATAAACTTTTATATGAACCTTAATATGAAAAGAGGTGATTGACAATGTACCCATTTGTTCATGAGTTCAATTCTGTCTTCTTCATGAAATTCAACCTCTTTGGGTATTCTGCTGTGTAAAAAAGGACAGAAAAGGTGTGTTCTAAGGTATTTATAAAATGGCAGATCCTGTTAAACATGATTATGATTTTTATTTTATCTATATCTGTGCTGGTTGACATATTTTTTAACGCGTTCATTCTGATACCAATTCTCTGTGAAAAGCATTGGTCTATGGTAATAATAAACATGAAAAGTAATACTTTTGGATTCTATGACAGTATTAACTATCTATGTGAAGGTCGCACTAATGTGAGTTGCTATTTAGTTGTTTATGATAATATTGAAATAAAATATAAAATTTACTGACACTGCATTTTGTTTTCTCTACAGGAACTTTTAAATTACCTTCATGAAGGATCAAAGGCTTCAAACATAAAATTTCACAGATCTAGTTTGTTACATATACATTTTAGGGTATAAGAAACTGACTAGAAATTAATAGAATACAGAGGTAGTGATTTTTAATTTTTACTTATATAATTTTTTTTTGTTTCTCAGAATATCCCTCAGCAGAGGGAAAACATTTTTAGTGACAGTGGCGTGTTGACTTGCATGTATGCAGAGTATGTGACTAGTTATGCTGTTATGAATTTTATCAGAAGACATGCCTATCTTTCGATGAAAATTACTTTATCAAATCCTAAAACTACAGCTTATCAACTAAGGTAAGTGAAAATCCTTTAAAGCTGACAGAAGACTAAATGTAGGAGAATTCTCACGAGTTGATGACTCTGATTTTCACTTCAACTTATTACAAAATTTCACCGTTTCCTTGTGATGTCAAGGAAAACCTCTCCGTATGCAATGTATTTTTGCAGAGTCATTCCTGGGATCTTGAGCATATCTGACCTATCTTGTGGCAAGACTAAAGCCATGTTTACAAGGATCTGTTAATGGATAAAGAACTATGTATTAATAACTTCTGTGCCTCATGGTTTTGACTTTTAATTTGGATCTCACCTCTTTGTCTATGATGTGGTCAATCTCAATGCCCAATGCATATGAAATTTTATCAACTGAAGCTATCAATAACCTCTTGCAATTCCTGAAACTTGCTTCCTTCTGTTTATCAATGCAAGGTACATTAAACTGAAACATATACCATGAAACAAATGTAAATCAATATGTAATTATTAGATTAGGTAACATGCCCACATTTGCTGAAAAATTAGATTTTTTTGCCACTTACCTCAAAATTGTCAGTGAAGCATGATTGGTTTTTACCAGGTCGGGCATAAAGAGATACACTGTAGGCGTTCTTTTCTGCTTCTAATGTGAAGAAATCATGTGTGTACAAAGAAGCTATGAACTTGTTAATGTCTTCCTTTTTCCATCCTGCCATCATTCCAAAGTGCCTATGATTGTGGAAACCTTTTAAAGAATATGAATGATTACTTTTTTTTTTTTCAAAAAAAAAATTAAAGGAATATCTGCGACAGGAAATTATTTGTAAGTATACCTTTGTCCATCAAAGCCTTTAATTTGCTGCCTTTTAAGACATCTGCTAATTGTTTTACAGTTATCTTCAAATAGTCTGCTGATAACATCATCATTGCAGAACGAACCTCCTTTGCAGCATCTCTAATGATATGCATTTCCTAGAGAGAATCCACAATAAATTGGCTGTACATTTTAAAAGCATTCCGGAACGACAGAAGATTGTTTTTTTTTCTCTCTGTCAATGAATTCAAATAATGAGGATTGTACATAGTATTTACCTTGTCAATATAGTTGCTGCAGCAGGACTGTGAACACAAATGTGCAGAATCTTCCCCAAAATATTTAAGTAATTGCAATCTTCTGCACTCATTTACATTTTCACAATAAGAAATCATGGCTTTGAAATCCTCGGTCTTGAATGGAGTATTGTCAGTGTTCATGTTGTTGCAGGTGGTTCCTGTATAGTTATAAAAACTTGATTACTTTTCGACAAGAACAATCAAGAACTATGACATGTGTAAGAGCTAAAAAATAATTACTGCTCTTACTTCCAATGATGGACAACCAGTTAATGGCATTTTCAAATCTATAGATGAGTATGCACTCAGATGGTTGTCCATCTCGTCCTGCTCGGCCACATTCCTGAAAATACTCCTCCACAGATTTAGGCATTTGCAGATGGAAAACAAAACGCACATCGGGTTTGTCAATCCCCATTCCAAATGCATTTGTTGCAACCATGACCTGTAATGAAGGTAAATAATTTTAGTAAAAGAGGGTATTGTGTATATGAAACACATTTTTCATGTAATAAGTAATTACGTTGACATGCCCCTCCATCCAGAGCCTATGTGCAGAATTCAACGTCTCTTGTGGGATACCAGCATGGTACATTCTGCACGAGATATTTTCTTTGGATAATTTTCTAGAAGTTTCTTCACATTCCTGCCGAGTTCTACAGTAAACAATTCCGCACTTGCCTGGGAATTGCTCTTTAATGTGATCAGCTACATTTATTACTGATACATTATCTTTCAAAACCGTATACTTGATGTTTGCTCGGTTGTTACTGCAAAGAAATCTAGAGAATAAAAACAATGTTTACATCTTGTCACCCTAGCAGTTCTAAATTTTGCTGAATAATTACCTGTATACATCTCGTAGTCCGAGGAGCTGCTCAATTCGTGTTCTCACAGCTGGTGTTGCTGTTGCTGTGAGAGCCATAAATGGTACATTGCAGTATGAATTGTGCAGCCACATCAATTTCCTGTATGCTGGCTTGTTATGGCGAGTAATCAATAATATAATCAAATTGTATTAATTGTTTTAGGAACATTCATAAATGAATTAAAATACCCGAAGTCATGGCCCCAACTGGCAATACAGTGCGCCTCATCAAAAACAAAGCGTGCCAGTTTGTTCCTTAATCTTAGTGATTGCAGAGAGTTCTTGAAAAAATGTTATTAATCAACATCTCTGGCGTTGTATACAGGAGCTTGATCTCTGTAGAACAAAAATTTGGTATTATATATTACCTGTGAATTTACAGTTCAGAAAATAAAATATCAGTCTTACTGGGATTTGCCATGTTCAGATCAGCAAATATCAATCCCTTGTTTTTTTTCTTGTGACAGTACTGCAGCTCGTATCTGGAACGTTAAAAAAAAATTAAGTGTCTCATGAATGGTACAACTGCATCAGAAGTTAATAAACCGGTAAAAAAAATTCTTACACCTATCTTTGTCAGTTTTGTTGCCTGATCATGCATTAATGCCTTAAGTGGAGAAATTACGATAGTGACTCCATCGTTGAGAACTGCAGGAAGTTGGTAGCATAATGACTTCCCCTCTCCAGTTGGCATTACAACTAAACAGTCATGGTTCTGCAGTGCTGTACGGATGATCTCCTCCTGCTGTCCTCGAAATGATGGCAATCTGAATATTTCTGTGAGACATCTCATCACAGTGTCCATACTGTAAGTACCAAAGGCTTTCATAGCTGCAACAAAATATTTTCATTACATAAATAAAATATCATCAGATCAATTATCAAAAATAGTTGCCAAACATAAATTTTTCTCTAACTGCGTAACTATTGCCAAGCGTTTTCAGGTCACCAGTACTACTGAAAACAAAAAGCTGACTCCAAATATGGCCAAAGAGTTTAACTGGATTCTTCACATATTTATAGTTTGCCTTGAAAATTGTAGCCCCCTAGCTGAACCAATGTGGTCGTTTTTTTAAACTACTTACGCAATTTCAATTCTAATCTGCTTTTCTTGTTTGGTTCCTCGTAAGTTGAGCTATTACATGCTTCATCCATTGCACTGAGTAAGTCACAGTCATCTTCTTCAGGAAACATTTCCAAAAAGCTCACCACTCTATTATAAACAATGAAAAATAAATTCTTAATTATATCTTAATTTTCAGTATTGTTTTTATTACAGGATGTACAAAAGAATGTTTACATATTTTATGACAATGCAGAACTGTGTACTGGGTGCCCAGGCTAATTCATGGGAGTACAAAGGATATCCCGAGGGGGAACTATCTCTGATCCAGAGTGTCAATGATTGCACCCATGTGTAAAAATCCACCAAGACCACGGCGGATCTGCTACGTAAGGGGTTGTTTTCGACATATCGGATCCGCTTACGTTTGCAGGATCCGGTTTGTTTAAGGATCTGCTTTACGTAAATCCGGTCTCTTAGAGGATCCTGTGTGAAAGCGGATCCGAGTCCCTATAGCGGGTCCTCTTAGCGGCGGACGATATTCTAAATCTTTAGGAGAACAGCACAGAGCCCGTATTTGGTCATGAAATATCATACCCGGGTAAACTTTGTGCGCCGAACACGATGGCGATGTTTAAGTTGCCGTACTTCAACCCGTTCTCGAGATATTGATCAATAGTCATAGCAAGTTTTTTTTTTTTTTTTTTTTTTTTTTTAATTTCACAAATCCACAAAGCTTTGGTGGCAACGCCTCAAAGTTTTGAAGTTGGTTCCGGTTTCGTGCCAAACCGGATCCGGCAAAGTTTTAACAGATCCAGAAATGCCAAACCGGATCCGACAAGGCCACAGCGGATTCGGAAAGGTAAAACCGGATCCGCCAAGGTTCAAAGAGGATCCGGGAAGGACAAAGATGTTCCTCCAAGACAGAAGCGGGTCCGGCAAGGCAATAGCAGATCCGCCAAGGATAATAGAGGATCCGATAAGGCTAAAGCGGATCCGTTAAGGTCCAAGTGGATCCGGTAAAGCCAAAGCGGATCCTGTATAATATCAGCGGATCCACTAAAATCTTAGTGGATCCACTAAAATCATAGCGGATCCACTAAAATCTTAGTGGATCCGCTATTTTCATGGTGGATTTTTACACATGGGCAAATATAGGAAATAAATTATTTGTGAAAGATTTAAATTTTGCTTTATTTTGATTTGATATTAGACTTGCATTTCTCGATTTTCAATACACAGGTGGTAATGTATTTTAGTTTTGAATCTGCAGTTTGAAATTCTGATTTCAATATGATGTGAAGGTTCATGCTATTTTATAAAACCAGCATAATTTTCTGTTCTCACATTAAATTCTTTGGTAAATTCTTTGAAATAATCTAGACCCAAGTATTTGCCGCCTTCAGTTTTTGATTGCGTGGGGCTTCCCTTTGGGTACCTGCGCCGCAGGTCCTGCGGCTCTGCATATTAAAGTGACTATTGTAAGCGGAAGTCTAAAACCAATTACATTGCTCCTAAAGGGCAAAAGGGCATGATCCGAAGAGGTTGAGGGTAGGGGTCACTTCGAAATATCATTGTACAGCCCCCAAAAAATCAATTCAAAGAATCCAAAAAATTTAAAAAAAAAATCAATAAAATGGGGATACAGAAAAATCCGGCCAATAAATAAAAAATCAATTCAAAGATTTTTTTTTTAAAAAAGAAGGAAAGATCAATAAAAAAAGGATACAGAAAAATCCGGCCACAAATAAACCGAAATGAAGAAGAAAAAATTCAGAAACAGGGGTTGAAGATCAAAATTTTACGGAATAAAGACAAATTTTTTATGAAATATTGACAGAAAAAAAAAGCACAAGTCAAAAAAATCATTGTACACATTTTGTATGAGTGCTTCCCCCCACCCCGGCATGATCACTACAGGACCAGGACATTGTTTGTCACGGGTAGGAGGCGCCCGCCCTACATCTCGCCCTCGTCTTGCCGGACCTTGTGCAAGTGTTGCCCACCTCTGGCTGTCTCGGGCTCACCCTGCTGGCCCTGGTGAAACTGTTTCTGCCCAGCCGCTGTGCCTCTTGCAAATATAGCAACACAGTAATTTTTCCTCCCTATGGTAATATGCCACAGCGGCGGCGCCTGGAGGGGCTCTACGAATGGTCACGATGGTTCACGGTGCCTGTCCGTGAGCTTCGTGTCATGACGTGCAAGGACGTGTCGGGCCAGGAACTGGAGAGCAGCTTGAATGCTCTCGTAGTTTGCTGGCCTGACATGTCCTGCATTAAAGTTCATAATGGCTTTAATTCAGAAGTCCCCGTGTACGTCAAGGGGTTCAGGCCTGTTTGCGGGTACGTTTTCCTGGATTCGTCGTCCAGCGACGGATTCTGCGAGATTATATTGAGGAAAACGTCCTGGACGCCGTGCCGACTCCTTGACGCGTGTCTTAGGGTCGTAATACCATCTGAATTAAAAGAAGAGATTGAGGATAGTGGGGGGCTGGAACCCCACGTCCTTCAGACGGCCCGAATACACGAATTAATCGCGACGAATGAATTACGGCCATTGATCGAGTTTATTTCGGGGGGGCCCCCTAGGTGAGGAGGGGGAGGGCGGGGGGAGGGCGGGAGGGCGGGGGAGGGCGGGGGGGGGAGGGGGGGGCGGGGGAGGGCGGGGGGAGGGCGGGGGGAGGGCGGGGTCAGGGATGGAATAGGAGGGGGAGGGTGGATGTGGGTAAGTGGGGGTGGGGTGGGGGCCGCCAGTCCAGAATCCCCCCGCAGCCCGTGGTGCCGCCATGATGATGCCAACCATAAAAACGTAAGTGTGTTGACGATTATTTTTTTAAAATTTTTAAAAATGTCCGTATGTTTGTAAAATATTTTGTGCTTGTGCAGGGCTCTCGGGGGAGAAGTCACACCGCACAGAATGGGTTCTTGTCGTGTGACACAGCGGCGTCACGTCAAGGTATGATATGCGCAGTCAGGACTGTTTGGCGTGTATATAGTGATGTCGGCCATTTTGATGTCTGATAATAATCCTGTCTGTGTGCAGGATGGTGCTGGATGGAGCAAAGCAGACGACGACACTAGCTAAGGCGCGAATAGACCGTGTCAGAAATCTTGCTCGATGTAAATATCTTTTTCGTGATTCGGTTTCTTTTACTTTGATAAAGACAAAATTGTATCGATCTGTGTTTTTTCTTTGATTCCAGATTCCAACAACGTGATTGATTTTTCCCCCGAGAGAGTATGAGTGAGTGTGTGAGTGAGTGAGTGAGTGAGTGAGTGCGTGTGTCTAATATTTCATATGGGGCTAGGCTTATTTTATATGCATGTGTAAATATTCTATATCAAGTTGTAAATATTGTATCAAGCTTTGTTTCATTTTGATATTTTTTTGAAATTGCAAGTGTAAATATTTAAAAAAGTGATTTTTAAATTCGTGTTTTCTTCTTTAAATAAATTGAATCTTGTCAGCATTTTAAAAAAGCTTGGTTATGTTTTCATTTTTTAGTAAATCAATATCCATCTTTTATAAGATATGTTCAGATCAATCAATACTTCTTTTTTCAAGGGAAGTCATCAAAGGATAAATGACGACAAAAAACGGGGTTAACTTACAATGTTATGTTTATTCAAAAAAGAGCAAAATCAAAATAATAAAACTGAACATATTATTACGAAGTCATATATACAAAAACAGCGATTCACTTCTCCGCCTTCATTTTCTGCAACTCTTCAATAATTTTTATTTTTAAGAATGATGTGTGATACATGATGAAGCTATTCTTTACAGCTGTAAAGTCTACCATTGTTTTTGACAGGTAATAGTCCAACTGACTACAAAACTCTACAATTTCCTCGGGTGCCTTTAGCAAAGCGTCCACAAACAGTGAATCAGGCGCTTTCTTAAAGAAATCTAAAGTAAGTTTATCATCTAACAACATTGTCGCAGCGTGCTGTACAGTCGTGTCCAGGTATTTCATGACAAAGTTTGCAGCATCCCGCTTTTTCTGAACTAGGTGATTCATGGCGAAGCCAAAATCACAAAATTTTCGCCATGTCGCGAAGGACATGACGACGTTTGACTTCGCCCCCCTCTTCAATTGTATGTTGGGTTCCGATCCGCCCAGTCCTTTTAAAATTGTTATTAGAATACCCCCGACATGGATACGCTTAAAAATTTGTCGCCTCCTCACATATGTTTCCACTGCCTGTCGATAATTGTCCGTGATGAGTAGTGTCAGTTCGTCAGGTGAAAGTCTCAGAGATGTCACACTGCCGTAGCTCGTCAAACCCTTTATCAAAATCACCACGAGGCCGGTCAACAGGTCTATACTAAACTGCACACACTTTGTCGAGTTCAGCTCAATCTGCTCCATGGCCACTGTCATGACCGGCGCCTCGAAGTCGTCCTGGGGCGGGTCTAATACTTGCGCCAAGAATTCGTCATCATCATCATCCAGGGTGACGACGGTGGGGCGCGGGCTGAGGTGGGGGCGGGGTCCTGGACCCCACCATCGTGGAGACCACTGAGGAGCTGGTGGACGGCGGCGTGTCCGTTATGGTTATGACCTCCGGCTCTTGTGCCGAGGCCATGTCCAGCAGGTCACTGAGCTGCGAGGCCTGCAGCACCGGCAGCTCGGCGGGGTCCTGGCCCACGCCCAAATCCCGTAGGATGCTCTCAACATCCTCAGGGTGATGGAAGGAGGGCGCGGGGGACGGCACGGCGGGCATCTCGTCCAGGGTCCTCTGTTGGCAAGCCAACAGCGCAGTGTAATTTAAATATCAGTTTCTTGATAAATTCATCCGCGAAGTGTTTAGTGCCGCGCGGCCGTGCCGATACTCCACGCGCGCGTGCATCTCTGGCGTCTCGCGTTCGGCAGCGAGCGATGAAGTGGTAGCACTTCGGGTCACCGGGTCGCCCTCCGGGGCGGCCCGAAGGGACGGCCCTCGCGGTCGCTCGGGCCAGGGCGGCCGAGCGTCCGTGTCCTGACCCGGGCCGGGATCTCCGGCCCACCGCTCGCTCTCACTCGCTGCCTAGAAGTCATAGTACGTACAAGCAAGTTTCGCCATCGCTCAGCTGCCGCCTGGTTCCTCGGCCGAGATTGTGATCTTAAGTAAGTAAGTAATAAATATATATATCCTTATTCCTGTTTTTTGTGTGTTACCAAAAGCAGAAGTACAGCCCTAGTCAGACCTTACATATTTCTCTATTCTATCATCATTTCTAGTCGTAGTGAATTCTCAGCTCTAGTCAGCACTCAGCCACGTGGCAATTCAAGTCTTAGATTTTAAGTATAAAGAGATTCACTACATTTGGCGCAGTCGGTTTCTTTCGTTACCTTCGTTCCTTTAGTAATTTTATTAAATTCATTTTTAGCCCGCCCTTCTGCTTTGAAAAAGCTTTAGAGCGGGCTTATGCAATCGATGCGGTGTCTGTCTGTCTGTCTGTTTGTCTGTCTGTCTGTTCCACTCGAAGGAGTTGAGCTAGAGAGTTGAAATTTTTAGGGTATCTTAAGGGTCACTCATGGACACCGAAACGCCTGGTGCAAATCCTGCCAACCCTTATTAAGGCACTGAAAAAAATTATAAAAGTTTTCACGGAATTTTTTTAAAAAAAAAAATATTCAACTTTTTCCAGCCCCGTCGACCCGTACCTCTCCGGAAGCGTCTTTTCGCGTATAGTTCAATGGTGCACACCGTTTTACGAAAAAAATGGACCCAGCTCGCGACTACACTGTAAAAAGCACCCGTAATTGGTCCAGTTTTCAACTTTTCTCAACCCCATCGAGCGGCACCTCTCCGGAAGCGTCTTTTCGCGTCCAGTTCGATGGCGCCCACCGTTTTTCGATAAAAAGGACCCAACTCGCGACTACACTGTAAAAAGCACCCAAAATTGACCCACTTTTCAACTTTTACGAACCCCATCGACCCGCACCTCTCTAGAACCGTCTTTTCGAGCGCAATTCAGTGGTGCCAACCGTTTTTCAAATTCCAGTGTTGCCAATCGTCAAAACTCAAACATTTCGATCATTTTCGACACTTCTCGATATTTTCCGATATTTTCCGATATTTTCGACATTTTTCGTTGTTTTTCGATATTTTTTGATATTATTCGACATTTGCGATATTTTTCGATATTTTTCGACATTTTCGATATTTTTCGATATTTTTCGATAATTTTCGATAATTTTTGATATTTTTTGACATTTTTGATAATTTTCAATGTTTTTTGATATTTTTCGACATTTTTGACATTTCCGACGTATTTCGATATTTGTAAACATTTTTGACAATTTTTGATATTCTTCGACATTTTTCGACACTATCCCTCATTTTTCGATGTTTTTCGATGTTTTTCGACATTATCCATATTTTTCGATACATCTCAACATTTTTGAGATATTTTGAGATTTTTCGACATTTTTTTACGAATTTCTACATATTTCGACAAATTTCGACATATCTCGACAATTTTTGAAATTTTCGACACCCCTCGACGCCTATACTATTAAAATTGGTTCGACGAGCGTAATTCAGTGTTGCCAACTGCTGCCAAATAAAGTCCGAGTTCGACCGTTCCATCTGAGGCCGAACTCACGTATTTCGACATTTTTCGAGATTTCTGACTCCCCTTTTTTGCCGAATAACTGACCGTTTAGTCACTATCGGCACGTTTTCAAAGCAGAAGGGAGGGCTGTAGTTTCGGTGGTTCACCGTTACAAACTGCCTCTTTCCGAAGAGAATGCCTTTACGGGCCGCAGGCCCGATCATTTACAAGATAACAGGACGTTCTGTGTGACTTAGGGGTCGGGCCGAAGGCCCGACCGAACGCCGCCGGCAGGCCAAGCAGGGACGCCCCCTGTCGAACGGAGTTGCCAGCGTAGCAAAGCGGAGCTGGCAACGACGTTTGGCGGAAGGGCGGGCCTGCTTGTTTTTGTTGTTGTAAATTTTTTCCGGTTTAATTTCTAGTCTATCGTACTGCCACGTGTTCGCGTAGTTCTTTTTTTAGTTCAAAATTTTTTCTTTTTCTTTTTCTGTACTTCTGTTTTTGAGAGACTTTCAAACTGTGGTGGGACGATTTCAATATGAAAAGTTCGTTCTCGGGTACTCAGATGGCGGAGGACCACGTGCTGACACGTGGCTGACAGGATCCGTGCACGGGTGCAACCAAGGTAAGACCGGGAGAGCGTCGCCCATACTGCAGCCTCTGCTTCTGACCACAATCGCGTTAATTGCAGGTCGTAAGGTATGACAGGTTCATGTTAGGCAAGAGATTTGGGGAGTCGTCAATAGCTTTTCTTGACGCCTCACATCGTGAGCGAAAGACACAACTCTGGAGATGCAAGTGTATTTTTTCTCGTAGATTGCATGCGTTATTTCCGGCACATGCACTTGTATAATAAGAGAGAAAGTCTCTCCCTACAACAGACATGGTCGATCGTCAAAGCCAAAGTGTGTTCTGGCGTGGCTATGTACACACCATGTGAAATACATTGATTCAACTTTGAGCAGCCGATGAAACATGCTGTACACAAAATGTAGGATTAGAATAAAGATTTTTTTTTGAGTTCCAAGGCCTTTTTTTTCATGTGTACCTGTTTTCCACTATGTTTTACCACACAACAGTGACGCGTATAAAATGTTTCGCCTAGTTCGTTTACTACACGCCTGAATGCATCACACGGTAAAGACGCTTCCTTGGAGTTCAAGGAAAAAATGCACATTTTCAAGGACCAAAACACAATTTCAAGGACGATCACACAATTTCAAGGACGGGTCCTTGGAAAAATGCAAAAAATGACTGTTTTCAAGGACCGTCCTTGAAAACCGAAACCGGCACACGACGACAGAAGTCGCGTCAAGCCGAGAGGTCCCTCAAGGAGACCTCAGGCCGCGCCAGACGCACACCGACGGCACAGCGAGGACCACGAGGTACCCGATCAGTGAACAAGGTCGCCCAGGGGGGGTACTTAAGGTCCCCGATCAGTAAACAAGGTCCCAGGCGGGTACTTAAGGTCCCCAACGATGCGGACGGGACCACGAGGTCTCTGATCAGTGAACGAGGTCCCCAGCGGGGACTTAAGGTCCCCGACGACGCGGACGGGACCACGAGGTCCCCGGCGGGTACTTAAGGTCCCCGACGACGCGGACGAGACCACGAGGTCCCCTATCAGTAAACAAGGACCCAGGCGGGTACTTAAGGTCTCCGACGACGCGGACGGGACCACGAGGTCCCCGATCAGTGGACAAGGTCCCAGGCGGGTACTTAAGGTCCCCGACGACGAGGACGGGACCACAAGGTCCCCGATCAGTGGACAAAGTCCTAGGCGGGTACTTAAGGTCCCCGATCAGTGAACAAGGTCCCCAGCGGGGACTTAAGGTCCCCGACGACGAGGACGGGACCACAAGGTCCCCGATTAGTGCAAGGTCCCAGGCGGGTACTTATGGTCCCCGACGACGAGGACGGAACCACGAGGTCCCCGATCAGTGAACAAGCTCCCAGGTGGGTACTTAAGGTCCCCGACGATGAGGAGGCGAGCGCGGCTAGGTGGGTCTTTAGATGACCCCATCATCTGACCACGGTTTTCTCGTCTCTTGGACCTAGGGAATTCAGCACCGAAAACCGTTTCCCTCTGTGGCGTCGGGTTCCCGAGATACGAGGACGTACCACGACGGACCGTGAGCTCCGCGCCAAGGATACGTTCACATTTTGGAGGCCAAAGTGACCCTGGCGCCTCTCTCGTTGTGTGTCCGGGACTTCTGACTTCAGAATCGGGTTCCCTGGGTTGTGGCGCTTCCGGAGACACCTCACACACACCTCTGTGTCCAGACATACGGGCTTGACGGCTCGACGGACTCCCGCAGCAGCACAGCACGTGCGAAACCACGCACTCCTTGTCGGAGGCGAGCGTTGCAAGATGGGTACTTAGATGACCCCATCATCTGACCACGGTTTTCTCGTCTCTTGGACCTGGGGAATTCAGCACCGAAAACCGTTTTTCTCTGTGGCGTTGGGTTCCCGAGATACGAGGACGTACCACGACGTACCGTGAGCTCCGCGCCAAGGATACGTTCACATTTTGGAGGCCAAAGTGACCCTGGCGCCTTTCTCGTTGTGTGTCCAGGACTTCTGACTTCGGAATCGGGTTCCCTGGGTTGTGGCGCTTCTGGAGACACCTCACACTTACCTCGGTGACATGACATTCGGGTTTGACGGCATCCTGAACGGTATGGCGGCACGTTCAGGTCACCGTCAAACCCGAATGTCATGTCACCGAGGTAAGTGTGAGGTGTCTCCAGAAGCGCCACAACCCAGGGAACCCGATTCCGAAGTCAGAAGTCCTGGACACACAACGAGAAAGGCGCCAGGGTCACTTTGGCCTCCAAAATGTGAACGTATCCTTGGCGCGGAGCTCACGGTACGTCGTGGTACGTCCTCGTATCTCGGGAACCCGACGCCACAGAGGAAAACGGTTTTTTGGTGCTGAATTCCCCAGGTCCAATGGACGAGAAAACCGTGGTCAGATGATGGGGTCATCTAAGTACCCATCTTGCAACGCTCGCTGCCGACAAGGAGTGCGTGGTTTCGCACGTGCTGTGCTGCTGCGGGAGTCCGTCAAGCCGTCAAGCCCGTATGTCTGGACACAGAGGTGTGTGTGAGGTGTCTCCGGAAGCGCCACAACCCAGGGAACCCGATTCCGAAGTCAGAAGTCCCGGACACACAACGAGAGAGGCGCCAGGGTCACTTTGGCCTCCAAAATGTGAACGTATCCTCCTTGGCGCGGAGCTCACGGTCCGTCGTGGTACGTCCTCGTATCTCGGGAACCCGACGCCACAGAGGAAAACGGTTTTCGGCGCTGAATTCCCTAGGTCCAAGAGACGAGAAAACCGTGGTCAGATGATAGGGTCATCTAAAGACCCACCTAGCCGCGCTCGCCTCCGCATCGTCGGGGACCTTAAGTACCCACCTGGGAGCTTGTTCACTGATCGGGGACCTCGTGGCCCCGTCCTCGTCGTCGGGGACCTTAAGTACCCGCCTGGGACCTTGTTCACTGATCGGGGACCTCGTGGTCCCGTCCTCGTCGTCGGGGACCTTAAGTCCCCGCTGGGGACCTTGTTCACTGATCGGGGACCTTAAGTACCCGCCTAGGACTTTGTCCACTGATCGGGGACCTCGTGGTCCCGTCCTCGTCGTCGGGGACCTTAAGTCCCCGCTGGGGACCTTGTTCACTGATCGGGGACCTTAAGTACCCGCCTAGGACTTTGTCCACTGATCGGGGACCTCGTGGTCCCGTCCTCGTCGTCGGGGACCTTAAGTCCCCGCTGGGGACCTTGTTCACTGATCGGGGACCTTAAGTACCCGCCTGGGACTTTGTCCACTGATCGGGGACCTCGTGGTTCGTCGTCGGGGACCTTAAGTACCCGCCTGGGACTTTGTCCACTGTTTGGGGACCTCGTGGCCCCGTCCTCGTCGTCGGGGACCTTAAGTACCCGCCTGGGACCTTGTTCACTGATCGGGGACCTCGTGGTCCCGTCCTCGTCGTCGGGGACCTTAAGTCCCCGCTGGGGACCTTGTTCACTGATCGGGGACCTTAAGTACCCGCCTAGGACTTTGTCCACTGATCGGGGACCTCGTGGTTCGTCGTCGGGGACCTTAAGTACCCGCCTGGGACTTTGTCCACTGATCGGGGACCTCGTGGTCCCGTCCGCGTCGTCGGAGACCTTAAGTACCCGCCTGGGTCCTTGTTTACTGATAGGGGACCTCGTGGTCTCGTCCGCGTCGTCGGGGACCTTAAGTACCCGCCGGGGACCTCGTTCACTGATCGGGGACCTCGTGGTCCCGTCCGCGTCGTCGGGGACCTTAAGTCCCCGCTGGGGACCTCGTTTACTGATCAGAGACCTCGTGGTCCCGTCCGCATCGTTGGGGACCTTAAGTACCCGCCTGGGACCTTGTTTTCTGATCGGGGACCTTAAGTACCCCCCTGGGACCTTGTTTACTGATCGGGGACCTCGTGGTCCCGTCCTCGTCGTCGGGGACCTTAAGTCCCCGCTGGGGACCTTGTTCACTGATCGGGGACCTTAAGTACCCGCCTAGGACTTTGTCCACTGATCGGGGACCTCGTGGTCCCGTCCTCGTCGTCGGGGACCTTAAGTCCCCGCTGGGGACCTTGTTCACTGATCGGGGACCTTAAGTACCCGCCTAGGACTTTGTCCACTGATCGGGGACCTCGTGGTCCCGTCCTCGTCGTCGGGGACCTTAAGTCCCCGCTGGGGACCTTGTTCACTGATCGGGGACCTTAAGTACCCGCCTGGGACTTTGTCCACTGATCGGGGACCTCGTGGTTCGTCGTCGGGGACCTTAAGTACCCGCCTGGGACTTTGTCCACTGTTTGGGGACCTCGTGGCCCCGTCCTCGTCGTCGGGGACCTTAAGTACCCGCCTGGGACCTTGTTCACTGATCGGGGACCTCGTGGTCCCGTCCTCGTCGTCGGGGACCTTAAGTCCCCGCTGGGGACCTTGTTCACTGATCGGGGACCTTAAGTACCCGCCTAGGACTTTGTCCACTGATCGGGGACCTCGTGGTTCGTCGTCGGGGACCTTAAGTACCCGCTTGGGACTTTGTCCACTGATCGGGGACCTCGTGGTCCCGTCCGCGTCGTCGGAGACCTTAAGTACCCGCCTGGGTCCTTGTTTACTGATAGGGGACCTCGTGGTCTCGTCCGCGTCGTCGGGGACCTTAAGTACCCGCCGGGGACCTCGTTCACTGATCGGGGACCTCGTGGTCCCGTCCGCGTCGTCGGGGACCTTAAGTCCCCGCTGGGGACCTCGTTTACTGATCAGAGACCTCGTGGTCCCGTCCGCATCGTTGGGGACCTTAAGTACCCGCCTGGGACCTTGTTTTCTGATCGGGGACCTTAAGTACCCCCCTGGGACCTTGTTTACTGATCGGGGACCTCGTGGTCCTCCCTGTGCCGTCGGTGTGTGTCTGGTGCGGCCTGAGGTCTCATTGATGGACCTCTCGGCTTGACGGGACTCCTGTCGTCGTGTGGTGGTTTCGGTTTTCAAGGACGGTCCTTGTAAATAGTCATTTTTTGCCTTTTTCCAACGATTTGTCCTTGAAACGGTGTTTTTGTCCTTGAAAATGAAAAACCTCCTTGGACTCCAAGGAAGCGTTTTTACCGTGCAGTTGCGCGGGTCTGCCTAGCCTTTTCGCCGGTGAGGCGCAGACGCCCTGTAGCTGCAGCCGTAGTGAATACGCAATCGCAACGCACTCTAGCGTATTCACTGATGCACGAGATACGAGGAAAGCTAAGCGTTGCCCCCCCCCCATTTTTATCCTTAGGAGTTGACTGGATCCGCCCATGGAAAAAAGTATGTGGTATGATCATAGGCATAAAGTAAAATGTAAAACTGCAATGTAAAACAAGTTCGTATTTATTCATTTCTAGTCAATGAAAACCGGCTGCCAGAATGTGGTCAGCGTTTGTGAGCAAACACGTATCAACCATGGATCAAACTTTTCATGCGCTTTAAAATTCGTACAATCATTTAATGAATTAACAGAATTTGCTGAGAACGTATTAAAGCGCACACGACACAAGATGGGCAGTCTTTGCCAAGGCTGACAACAAATAAATGGTTAAATAAATCTTAGCAGACTGCTTTCCGCGCCCCTCATGAATTGTTGGCTTTCTGACAGCTTACTGAAGAACTTTGAACATAATTTATTACAGAACATAAAATCAACATCGAAACACAAATGTACGGTAAAAAATTAACAGACGATAGAACTGGAAAAATGTAGAAAAGTCAAAGAACGGAAGAAGGGTGGTAGGGTATGATCGGTTGAATTGAAAAGGATGGGGAGGGAGTACAGGATAGTGAAACGAACGACTCCAGCATCAGCCAAGCCAGCCCAGCGGAAAGCTATCACCGTCAACAGCCACGGCCACTTCGCTCACCATTGTAAAATGTTAAGCTTGCAGAAGATGAAAAGGCAAGGGCGGCAGCGCTGCCACCGCCTGACCCCGCGAGTGTCTGCCGATACAGACGTTGCCAGAGACTGAACGTTCTTGGCGTCGCGGGGGCTCGTCGCCCAAGGCGCCGAGTAGGGTCTCTGCCAGAGCGCTCTTGTTGCACCCTGGCCCTGCCCGCCCCCAGCGCCAGGGGGAGGGTCTCTACCAGGGGTGCTTGACGGAGAGGCCACGCATAGCCATATACTTAGAGCACCCCGGCCTGCACCCGACTCGCACGGGCGATCGGCGAGCCAGCCGCGCTAACCCACAATACAAATTTAAGCAAGGAGAAAGGGGCATTAAGGTGAGGGGAGGTGGGTAACTAAACGGGCCAAGAGCCGTTCCTACCTCCCAGAGTCTGGGGGTTGCGGGGGCTCGTCGCCCTAGGTGCCGAATAGGGTCTCTGCCAGAGCGCTCTAACTGGCACCCCCACCCTACTATTATAGCCAGAGACAGCGGGGCCGCCAAATTCAAACTTAGCGCGTCGCGCCTGGGAAGGGATGTGTCAATGTCAGCAGAAAACCCCTCTTCCCCCAGGCGCGGCGCAGGCGGTCCCGCGGCGCATCGGCGGCGAGGGAAGGTCGGCCCCGGCAGTCGCGGAAGAGAGAGGGAACAGAGAGGTAGAGAGTGAACAAATAAATAAACACAGTAAATCCACAATCTAACAAATCAATAACCTAACCCGAAATACCGGACCTAAAACATCTGGTGCATCGGCCGGGCCAAGGTATTGATTTGTCGGTTGTTGGATTTTTTTTCAAAATTGTCTTTTTGGTGTAAACGCGCCGGCACGTGTGTTCGGTTCACGTGCTCCGCTAATAGCGCTCAAAATCTTCCCCGATCGGCGACTCATCGGTGGCAATATAGTGAAAATAGTGAAGTGATTGAACTCCTCTATTAGTGGAAATTGTGAAAAGTGCAAAATTTTTAAGGATTCCTCGAGGAAACTTGGATTAACAACGGTGGACCACGTGCATGATCAGGTAGGCACTACAGCTCCAGTCTCTACTCTGACCTTTCTCCTTTCTTCTAACCAAAATGTATAATGCCCGACGTTGCTCTCAATGCGTTTTTAACCGCTGAAAACGATAAGCCTGCATTTGTGATAGTAAACCCGGAAAATTGGGACGCTAGGGACGCGGCGTGCATTGCAGAACAAGTCACCGAAGAAATCGAGACTTTCCCGCTATCCTTAATTCCAAAAGATTTTGATAGTAGTAAATACCAGGATTTTAATTTTCGAGAATTTGTCTGCTCTACCGAGCTCAAGGCAGACCCGCTACCCGCCGTGCGAGTCCTCGCCACGGAGGAAGAGCTCGCTGCTTATCAGTTCATTAATTGTAAGATTTCAATTGGAAAGTTATTTGGTTGGGTAAACGGCAGCTTTAAGAATTCGGTTTCTAAGAAAAGTGTAACTCAGACGGTTGCCCAAATTTTTTTAAGAGTAGCAGGGCGTATCAGTGAGTGTATTAAAAAAGATAAAGAGGAAAAAAAAGCGAGAGACCGTGTTGCTAGAGAAGAAGAGGTAAGAAAGCTACGCGAGGAACTTGAGCTTGTAAAGGAGAAATTGAGAGTAAAAATGACTTCCCCACCCCCACCCCCACCGGTTGTCCCCTGGACTCTGCAGCCAGGAATCCCTTGTTTTGATGAAAACTCTGTTGCTGAGTGGTTTAGTACGGTTAAAACTACATATGCCGAATACGCAGTGCCCGAGGAGAAACTGCATCTGTACGTCCAAAATGTGTTACCCCCCTATGCTAGGTCAGCACATATGGAACTGAGGGACAAACCATGGAAAGAATATGTAGAGGAAATGGTGAAAAGGTTTCAGCCGGATAATTCAATGGGTGCGGTGCTAGACAACATTTCTAAAATGAAACGTAAAGAAACGGAGTCATACAGGGCTTTTGTAAATCGAGTGTCAGGCGTCGCGAAGAGGTCAGTGCCCCCCCTTCCCGAGAAGGAAATTTGCCGTGCACTGCTGAAGGCGCTCCCAGTGTCTGTTGCTGCGTTAATGATTGGGAGAGGCTACAGTACGGTATCCCAATTTATTGAAATTATGGAAAATATTTTAACAGACATGAACCTACTTGATACTAAGGGAGCCTTAGCCGCCAGCAGTGAGGGCAAAGTTCTGGCTGCATTGGATGCGCCAGCCGACTTGACGGAAAGGATGGAAAACTTAGAAATTAAATTGAAAGCCATGACGTCTCAGAATAGTCCAGAGCAGCCTGCCACACAGCAGGACAGGGTAGAGGAATTGCTGACCATGCTCGTTCAGCAAAACAATTACAGGGGCCGCGGCGGCCAGAGCAGTCGTCGTGGTGGTGGTAATAATTGGCGCGGTAATCGGGGAGGAAGTAACAACGGGAATTACAGGCCACGTAACAACTACAGGGGCTATGAGAACTCTTATTACAGAAATGGTAATAACTATGGCGGTTACCAAAATAATGGTTACCAAAACAGTGGTTACCAAAATAATGGTTACCAAGGTAATGGTTATCAAGGGCAAAGGAATCAGGATGCAGGAAGGGCAGCTCAGGTGCAAAGCTACGGTAATGATTCCAACAGGAGTAATTGGCAGAAAAATGGACCAGGCTCTGATAACAGGAGGGAGATTCGCTGTGCTCTCTGTGGTAGGAATAACCACACCACATTTATGTGCAGGGACCCTAAGCAAAATTTTCGCCAGTAAATCAGAGGATAATAAATCGGATCGCTATGAAATATAACTACTTTAAAGATACGCCGTTAGACAGTAAGAATTATCAATTAATAAAAGTACCAGGGGATGGTAGTTGTTTTTATCATAGTCTGGGTCAAGTAATTTACAATAATATAAAATATAGTATTTTGATTAGGGCGTTAGTGGCTGGATATATAAGAGACAACTGGAATAGGTTTAAGGACTTTTAACCCGGAGCTGATAAGGAAAATTACTACAAGCTCCATAAAGAAACAAGTGAAATGGCGACAGCAGTAGAAGCACAAGCAGCAGCAGAATTCTTTGGTATAGGAATTCGTATTAGGACAGATAGGGGCGAAACCGTTATTCAGTGCACCGGTAAACCAGAAATGTATGTAGCGATGGAGCACGTAGGCTCGTTCGACTCAGGTCATTACAACCCACTCATTCCGCGGGAGATATTTGACGTTCTGTACTCAGGTAGCACTTCGGCGGGAGTAGAAAAATACCACGATGTAAGTAAAAAGGGCTTTAATCCGAGTCCAAATGGTTCTGATGGTCATGTTCGTAATGCGGCGTTGGGAGCTGACGTCACGCCTGCGGTGGCAGCGCGGCGAGTCGTCGGCCCCACGGGCAACGACCGGCCGCGCCAGCCGGCTGGTGCTGGTAACCTGAAACCAGTGACGGTCGGATCTAGGCCTGAAGTGCCGCAGCGTGAGAAGAAAACGTTGCAATTTGGATCATCTAGGAAAGGGATCGAAAACAGCGATGTAAAAGGAAGCGATGGTGTTGCCAAAATGGCGTCCACCATGGTAATGTCCAGTGAAACTCATGATAATCATACCAGGCAGGTGGCGAACGATGGTGTTCGTCGAGAAATGGTTCAAAATAGCCACGCTCTTGCCGGACTCCAGAAAACAGTTGCTTGTACACACGCGAGTGGTTGCAGTGATGTGTTTATTTGCGCCTGTTGTTATGAACCGGCAGATCTAGAAAAAATAACTAATATCAACTGGGATCATCCAATCAAAATTTCAGCACTTGAGTCATGTTTCCCTATGAAAGTCAAAGTTAGTGGGAGAAGTTTAGTGGGTTTAATAGATGAAAATGCTGAATGCTCTGTCATTGCACCGTTACCATGGTTAAAAGATGAACGTGTTCAAATCATGAGGGGAGAAATTAATGTTGAAAATAAAATTGTTTCGGTAGAGGGAATATTTAACCCTTTAATTCAGATTTCTAAGGAGATTAAAACTTCAATTCCAGTCGTAGTTGGGGAGCTTCCAGAAAATATTAGCATTATTTTGGGCAAAAATTTTCTCTGTAAATTCCAGTCCTCATATGCGGCAGGCAGTGACACCTACTCATTTAAGCTTGATGGCTACTTAACTGTTAAAGGTCGAGCCAAGTTGCCAAGTGAGGCAGAGTGGGAAATCTTAAAAGTCTCAGAGGGTAATATTGGAAAACTTTTTAAAATTCATGTTGCGATAGATACTCTTACTCTATCCGCTGTACTAGACTTAGATGCAGTACGGTCGGTGCTCAATACTAAATATTGTACTGACAGAGGTAGCTTACAGCCTGTTAAAATAAAGCTAAGAACAGCTAATGACTCATTTTTACCAGTTGATGGTATATATAACCCAATAATTAAAATTGGTGATGGTAAAGTTCAACATCCGTTAGTTTGTGCAGCACTGCCTCACGACATTCCCTTATTGTTAGGTAATGACTTCTTGCAAAAATACAAAGCGAATATTTCATGGGAAGATGAAAGTATCACCCTTAAAATTGATGGTAAAATTATCAGAGCTGAAAGGATTAAAAGTCCGCATGAAATTAATGAAATAAGTGATTACGGCACTGAAATGGTCAATTGTGTTAATTCTAAGTCCGAAAATGAGCACTATGCTGCTCTAAGGTGCACGAAATCGATTACTATTCAGCCAAATCATTGGGAAATGGTTAAAGGTCAATTTGAAAAATGTGTTTTACCTGCAGTGTTGTCACCATGTGCGGTTGATGGAAATTTGGAGGTTTCAAGTGTAGAGTGTCTATTGTTAGATGACACCACTGTACCCGTGTTCAACTGCAGTGATGAGGCGATTGTTCTGCCACCAGGCGTCATCATTGGACATGTGCGACCTGAAAATCAAAATATAGAACCCTCCAGATTAACAGAAACCAACATGGCTGAATTAAGATATGCTGTTAAGAATAAATTAATTCATTTGGATACTGAGAAAAATATAGAAAGTGAAAATTGTAATGTGGTCAGTGAGGATAAGGTGGAGCCCATTCCATCATTGGACGGGGCAGACTTGTCTGAATTTCAAAAAGAAAGATTGAGAATGCTTTGTAGGAAATTTCCGGAGGTATTCTCGTTGGGAATGAGGGCATGTGCTCCTGTTCCAAATTATGTGGGTCACTTAGAAAGGACTCATCAAGGTACAATTTACCGGAGGCAATGGCCCTTGTCTGCAAGGCAGAAGGTGATAGCAAGAAAGGAAATTGAAAAATTTTTGGAAGTAGGAGTAGTTGAGGACGGGGAGTCTGTCGTTACTTTTCCCTTTTTCATAGTGGAAAAGAGGGGATCAACAGCAGAAAACCCAATTGGGCGTTGTCTATTTGACTGTCGTGCGCTAAACAAAGTTTTAGTTCGACCACAATATAGAAGCTTTACAATTGCAGATATCTTGTCTTATTGTGCCGATAAAACACTGTTGTGCACTTTAGACATAAATCATTATTTTTTTAATATAGCAGTCACTGACGAGAGTAAATTACTTTTAGGCTTTACCTTTGAGGGGCGTTCCCTGAGGTGGACTAGACTGCCACAGGGTTTGGCTGTATCACCTCCAGAAAGCCTCATGGCACTTTCCAAAATTATGAGAGGCTTGGAAATTCGATACTATGTTGATGATTTGATCCTGGGTGCAAAAGATTTCGATTCATTGCTTTCCTTACTTGAAAAATTATTAGAAAGATTAAGAGATTTAAATCTGTGTGTTGACCCTAAGAAAGCAACTCTTTTTCGAAAAGAATTGCCTATAGTTGGTCTTATAGTAAAAGCTGGGGATTATGTCAAACCTAACCCGGAAAGGTTTAAACCTTTATTGGCTTTGAAAAATCCAAAGAACGCCGCCCAACTCAAATCTGTACTTGCATTTTTTTCCTATCATAGGAGATATATACGTAACTTTGCAGTGAATACTCAGAGGTATCAGGACATGTGCAATGAAAAAATTCCCTTCGAATGGACAGCAAAAGACGCAAACCATATTGAGGAAATGTATCAGTACCTTTTGTCGAATGCAACCTTAGCATTGTTCCATGAAGACCTTCCAGCGAAGCTTCATTGTGATGCATCTTCTAAATCCCTTGGCGCAATGGTTTGCCAAAAACATGGTGAACGTTTTAAACCTGTTGCTTATTTTAGTGCTCCAATTAAAGGAACGAAAATTTCCTGGTCTGCTTTTCATAAAGAATGTTTGGCACTTTATGAGTCTGTTAAATATTTTGAAAATGAACTAAGATTATTGAATAAATTTACAGTTGTCAGCGATAGCACAAGTTTGAAATACTTACTTACCATGGAGTCACCTAAAGCTCCGTTTGATAAATTTATTTCCTTTCTCTCTCAATTTTGTTTTGATTTTGAATTTGTAAAAAGTGAGAAAAATAAGGTACCTGATGCACTTAGTAGGTTAGACCCACCAAAGGATTCTGATGGGATGGTTGAAATACCAGACTCATTGATAACAAAACTTAATGATTCACTTGTCTCTTCTGTGACAGAAATGGGCAAAGAGAGGTTAGAACCAGATCACTCGAAAATTAACAAAGCACTTCAAAACGTCGCTTTGTCTTGCTTACCAGAACCTGTGATTAATGTAAATCCGCTTGCTGAGAAAATTGATTTGTCCCCAATAACCTCATTTCGTGGGAAATACTACTTTCTATCCAATTTCTATCCTGTCACGATATTTTATGACAACAGAGATTGGCCTTCCGTTGAGCATGCTTTTCAAGCTGCAAAAACAGAAAACGAGTTTGAAAAGCTGGAAATTAAAAATGCAGATACAGCACTGGAAGCTAAACGGTTAGGTAATCTAGTTTCTCTTCGACGGGATTGAAATAACGTCAGGGTTCGAATAATGATTGATCTTCTTTGCAATAAATTTGTTGACTGCTCAGATGCAGAAAGGAAACTATTAGAAACAGGGGAGCGAAAATTAATTGAGGAAAATTTGTGGCACGATGATTTTTGGGGCGTTTGCGTTTGTTCCAAACATCAAGGCAGGTATGGACGGAACGTCCTGGGACAGTTATTGTGTCTGTTAAGAGACTTCAAAAAGGATTTTGGTCAACTTAATCCAAATGTTGACGATAGAGAAGAAATGGTCCTGGTTGTCACTAGATCAAAAGCCGTTGAACAAGGAATTAAGATAGCTCCAATAAGTGTCCAACAGGCTGCACTCAGAAATATTGATCCAAAGGCTTCAAAACAAACAGAGCCTAATTGTAGCAGAAGTAGTGAGGACGACGGCGTCGCAGACGACCACAGCGGAGGTAACGAGCAGGGCTGTGTGACGTCAGAGGCGATGCAGCAGGGAGACTTAGCTGCTAGTAAGGATGAGAAATCCGACAGTCGGCTCATCGCTGCCGAAGTTAGTAAACAAGCAGAAGCAGAAATGTTAGGCTGGCGAGATGAGGGTTTATTAAATTCGGAAAGAACAATTAAACATTTCAGTGATGATTATTATTTCTTATCGACTTATTCGCCGTCTCCATTCTCAGTGAATGGGAGAAAATATTTGTCAGTCCAAGATGCTTTGGACACTAATGGTTTTCATTTCTCAAAAGGGGAATTAGCCTATGTTTCTAACCAAAAGAATGCTAATTCGACACTAGAGAAAATAAGGGAAAACTTGGAAAAGGCTGCTTTGGGAACAGCAGTGGAGTTCTTAAGTGTGTGTTTAGCTGCTAAATTCAGTGAAAATCCTGAGTTAAAGCAAAAGCTTATTGATACAAAAGGAGCCACATTAGTATACTTAAATAAATGCTGTCAGAATGTTTTGGGTGTTTGTGCTTGTACTTGTTGTGATGAGGATAAAGATATTCAGCCACTTAACGTGTTAGGAGTAGAATTAATGAGTTTAAGATCTAACTTTTGTAGGGAAGTAGAACTATTGAATAAGTCTAATGCGATGGAATATGTACCTGCATTATTGAAATTTATAGAATATCAGAGGAGTGACCCAGATCTTGCTAAGATAATCAATACCTTTGATGCTAATGGCATGCCTACTGCAGCCACTGAAAGGTACAATGGTGTACCAAAATTTAGACTTAAAAATAGATTATTAGTTACAAATACAAAGACCCCGAGGTCGGTATTACCATCCGTGTTGGTTTCAGTGGTACTTAACCAGTTCCACACTATTATAGGCCATTTGGGACAAGACCTTATGTCACTAGCTATTCGTAAGTATTATTACTGCAAAAACTTAAATGAAAAAGTACGTCTGTTTGTGCAATCATGCACCCAATGCAGAGAATTTAAAAATGACAAACAGAAGTTAGGACTTCTTAGGCATAGGATAGCAAAAGATATATTTTATAGCGTGTCCTCTGATTTTTGCCATATTTATGGCAAGGCTTACTACAAATATTGTCTGTTAATTACTGACGATTTTTCGAATCTTACTCATTTATATCCCTGTGTAAAAGCAGATACAAAGGCACTAATTGAGGGTTTGCAAGAATTTTTCAGCCTTCATGGTCAACCACACACAGTGTCGCTGGATGCTGGCCCACAGTCCAAATCCAAGGAATTCCTGGAATATGCCAGGAAAAATGGATTTAGAGTGATTTCAGCCGCATCAAGCGCACATTGGAGTGTAGGTAGGGTTGAATCTCAAGTAAAGCGCTTGGCGAGCACTTTACGATTCTTAGTTGATGGGAAGATGTCTAGATTAAAGAATTGGGAGAAGTATGTAAGGGCAGTTCAATTCCATATGAATAACTCACCTCAAATTTCAACGGGGGGTCTAGCAGCCAATGAAATAATATTTGGTCGAATGTTAGACAACCCTCTCACTGTACGAACCTGCCTCCCACAGCTTACTTCTCTCCACAGACGACTTAAAACTCTGGAAAGAATCAGAGGGGAGGTTTGGCAGGCAAGGGAGAGAGCATTTCAAAATTATTCTAGATACTACAATAAAGGAAGGAAAAATATTAAGTTTAAAGTAGGAGAGAAAGTGTTTGTACGGTTTCCTGCCAAGGCCTCAACCGAATACCCACTAAAATTTCAACGATTATTTCGCCAGGGAATTATTAAGAAACGTGTCTCTAAACTGGTTTACTTAGTAAAACTTAGACACAAGAACGGTGTACAGTGGCAAAGGAAAACACATGTCGCACATATGAAGAAGGCTTATACCAGACCTACTTACCTAGAGGATAAAGGAGAAGTCATCTTAATGCTTTCCAAAACTGGACAGGCAATTCCACCTCTTTAATTACCTAAGATCAAAATTAAAAATAAAAACATAGTGAAAAAAAAGGCAATACTATGAATAAAATAGACAGAATCGAAAATTTTTGCTGTGATTGTTTAATTTCAGGAAGGTACTAGCATGAAAGGAAAAGGGAGAGGTGAATTCATTGATTTGGTTAAACTTTTCAACTGTAGATTAATTTTGAGAAAAAAGACTGATTGCGCAACTAGTTAAGTCTAGAGTATTTATTGGGGAGTTGCAATGTTTAACCAAAATACAGTGGTCTCACCTTCTAGGGGCCCCATACCCAGTCAAGAAGAAAAAAAAATCGAAAGGGAAATATAGCCAAGCTTGGTAAATTTCTGGTATGGTTGAAATATACCTGCCAATGGTCATAGAAATTCCGGTATGGTTTAAAACCTACTGATGAATGTAAATGCTAAATATCAGTCATAGTGTATACTTGTTCACAGCAAAAATATGTATGAAATATGAATGAATGGTCGATTCAAAGAAATCGTCTTACTTAAAGCTGATTCAAGTTCAAAACAGTACTTGCCTTAGGTAATCGGTCGTTGTAACGCGGTAAATTGTTGCCTATTTGGAAAAAAAAAAAAAAGAAAAAGGAATGGGGGCATTCTATGTTTTGGTTGAAGAATAAACAATCTTTTCTTTGTCTCTGTTCTCATTATTCCCTGATCTTCCTTGGAGTTGCAGTGTCAAAACCTGTGTTTGCTGTGTCTCTAACCAGTTATGTTTTCATTCCAGGGGAAATTTTCCCGCCGGGTATCAAGCTTCTGTAAAATGCAGTTAATTCATATTAATGGTGATATTCTGCACTGCCCTCCTTACATGAGCATTGCTCACTGTGTCAGCCTTGATGGCAAGATGGGGGCTGGACTTGCGAGGACCCTGCAAAAAGTATTCAACTTGCGTGGGGAATTCCTTCGTGCTAAAAGGGAAGTTGGAGGCGCAGTGGCGCTTCGCCGTGGGAACAAATTTATTGTAAATCTGATAACTAAAGAGAGATATTTTCACTTGCCTTCGGACGATGATTTTGACCAATCAATTATTAATTTGAGAAAATTTCTAATTTTTAATAATATTAAAGAAATTGCAATCCCGGAACTGGGAGCGGGGCTCGACAAAATGGCTCTATCTAACGTAATTCAAATAATTGAAAGGGTGCTTGAGTTTGACCCGGTCATAGTTTATATGCACCATATTTAAAATTGACCTCTACACTCTTCCACGACTTTATTATTAAAATCTCGGTTTTTTTTACAGGAGATGAGCGAGTACCATTCACGAACCAGTATAATGGAAAACTTTAAGGTGTTGCAGTATGCCGCCTTTATTCTCTTGCTTGCTGCTATTCATACGCAGTGCTACACCCCTGCTCCCCTTGTGGTCGCCGAAACAAAAGGAGTACAGGTGAAGCTGGCGGCTTCAAGGGTGGCGATGGGAACGCTGCAATTGCGGTTTAGAGTCAATTTGCCCTCCATGGAGATTAAATTAAATGTATCAAACTCAAACTGTACTGCTCATCTCTCTGGTACCAGAATAAGGACTTGTAAAACCTTACATAATATAGATATAATGTCAGTAAAAATCCTGAAAGAATTGGAAACCATATTCAAAAAGACCGATGATTTGGATGAACTGAAAACCAGGAGGACGAAGCGCTCGCTTCTCCCCATTGTAGGTGAAGGTTTTGGATGGCTTTTTGGCATGACTACCGATAGGGAACTGAGCAAAACTATTAGTGCTGTCAATGAAATCGGTGAAAATCTTCAGGCATTGTCACGATCTCATCAAACCTTGATCAACGCTTCTCAAACAAATTTTGGAAAACTTCAGGAACACCAACATAATTTGGAAAGTAGTATGAAATATTTCGCGGGAATCTATAACCATTTGGTGTCGAAAGTGAGCGAAGTCGACAATGAGTTCGATATGTGGGCTGCCAAAATGGTGGGCACCACCACTCTACTCACAAAAATTAACGTTCTGCAAACTCACCTTTTGGCCTTACGTTCCATTTATGATAAATGTCAAGCAAATTTGCTACCAAAAATTGTTGTAGATGAAAATAGTCTGCGGGAAGCGTTGAACAACCACCGTAAAACCCTTGATGAGAACGCTCTCAAATTATCCTATGGTACGGAATATTTGTATAAATACTATGAACTGGAAACAGCGAAATGTACCCTAGTTAACAAGCAATCGTTAGAAATAAATGTAGAAGTTCCATTAACAGATGCAAAATCACAGTGGCGCGTCCTGGAAATTCATCCTGTTAAATTTCTGCATGAAGGCAGCACTTGTCAAATTGTCAAATCACCTGTCGAAATTGCATCCAATGGAATTGAAATTCGCGATTTGTCAACCACCACTAAATTTGGAAAATTGGACATTTTTATGTTACCACGCGAGAATTCACAATCTGATCTGTCAACCTGTATTCATAAACTACTTAAGCAAGCTGATGTACGAGAGATCGCCGCAGCGTGTGAGTTAGATTGTGTAATGACCTTCCACTCTACTGTCCAATTGTTCGGTCCAAATAAGTATTCAGTTCTAAACCCGGGTTCAAATATTGCAATTATCTGTGGCAATGTTGTAAAACAAAATGTACCTCAGCTAGAAAACGGTCGAGTAGAAATCATGCTACCTTGTCATTGTACTGTTCAGGAAATGTCGGGACCACAACTTACTCTTATCACTTCGGTGCGAACCTGTAATGAAAATTTAAATAAGAACAACACTCTTACGATAAATATGGATTGGGCATCAGACAATTTTGAACCTTATGAGCTTTTTGTTCCGGCTAGAGACTATGAAAAATTAAAAATAAAAAATGTCAGCTTTACTCCATTAACCTTAGTTAAGTTGGAACCATTTGATGGGTCAGCAATTGCATCATGGAAAGGATTGCCAGTGACCAGCAGCGGATGGGTGGAAATTCTGTTATGGATTCTTTTCTTTTTAATTACTTTCATTGTCTTGTATTGTTACCTTCAAAGCCGATTTCCCTGGTTAAATTTCATGACTTTGTGCCACCGTCCCCGTCTAACCCAAGAAACTGAAGAGAACCCCAACACTCAGGTGGGATCACCTGATTTCGTCGTAGTACGCCGTACCCCACCCACGCCTGACGCAGGAAGACGAGAGGAAAATTCTGAACATTAATTATCTTTTAGTTTAGGGACTAGTCAGGCTGTGCGTTGCCAAGGGACCAAACCTTGCATGGCTCCAACTCTGCTGTTCGTCGCTCCAAGCCAAGATCATCCAGAAGGGCGAGCAAGCTTCATGCCAGGGGGCATTGACCATTTCCGACATCACTGGTGGTCCATGCTAACAGTTAGGCCTAATTTAGACAAAACCAAGAAGAAGAAAAAAACAGTTGAAAATTAAAAGAAGAAAAAGCTAATCAAAAATGAAATCAAAATTTACTTATAATAAATTCAGAAGAAAAGTTGAAACATGAAGAAAATTCAAAGAAGAATGTTTAGCATGGGCTAGAGCAACCTTTTCACCAGAGTTGCTCAGCCAGCCAACGAGGAAGGACCAGCCGACATCAGCTCTAGTCGACTAGCGAGTGAGCTGATGTCAGGTAGCTGCGGTTCGGAAGGCGTGAGGCGCGCCGACCCAGCTATACCACCCTGTTCTGCCTAGCGGACTTGTGTAGGTACTGGCCCATCTCACCATTATCACCCTGGCAAGAAGAGCCTACGCCAGGGGCGGCGGCCGAGCAATGAGCATGCAGGGAAAGGTCTCGGCGACAGCATCAGCCTGACGAGAAGATTAGAATAGGTGTTGTAACTAGGCAGATTTGAAAAATCGGCGGCTGCGCCGCCAGTGATTTTTCTACATAGAGTAGTATTATAATTTTTGGTTTGTTATGAAGGATTACCAGTTAGTTGTGGGGAAAGTTGTATTTGATTGATTCAATTGATTCAAAATGATTTTAAGGAAGATTTGTGTTTCTAAGCAGCTCTTGCTTTTTAGCTGTTGTTGTGGCTCCCCCGGAAGTACACATCAGGGACAGCAACCCAAAATAATGAATCAGAATCAAAAACTGTCATTGGTAGCAACTGTTTTGCAAAATAACTTAACCAGACAATTTTTCTACGTTATTGTTTTTGTTTCTTTGTGTAAATATCAATATTGTATCCGAATGTGTGCCCTCGCATATGTACTCTATTTTATCTTCGAAATAGTGGTCATCCCGGAATTGTCGGGCTTGCTCGCTGGCCAGCTGACACCGAGTTCCTCGGCCGAGCCTAAATAGTTATACTATACAACTAATTGTTAGTCATACTGCGGCTCAGCCAATACTTGTAATAAATTAAATGCGTATAGTCGGGGTCGACTATTGTTCATGCGCTCCGGATGTTATAGCCAGAGACAGCGGGGCCGCCAAATTCAAACTTAGCGCGTCGCGCCTGGGAAGGGATGTGTCAATGTCAGCAGAAAACCCCTCTTCCTCCAGGCGCGGCGCAGGCGGTCCCGCGGCGCATCGGCGGCGAGGGAAGGTCGGCCCCGGCAGTCGCGGAAGAGAGAGGGAACAGAGAGGTAGAGAGTGAACAAATAAATAAACACAGTAAATCCACAATCTAACAAATCAATAACCTAACCCGAAATACCGGACCTAAAACACTACCCGCCCCCAGCGCCAGGGGGTAGGTCTCTGCAGGGGGTGCTTGACGAAGAGGCCACGCATAGCCATACTTAGAGCACCCCGGCCTGCACCCGACTCGCGCGGGCGATCGGCGAGCCAGCTGCGCTAAACATGCGTCATACCAAAGCGGGATCTTAAAAGATCTACTTTAAAAAGTAGGCAGTGCAGTGTGTGCCGGGGGGGCGGGGCAGCCTGAACGCGTCGAGGCCTGAGCATACCACCAAGACGTCCAGCTCCACCAGGGCGGCGGCCGCCGCTGCCAGCAGCAGCCGCACCCCAACACTTCAGCACCGCGTAGGAGCCGCGAGGAGTTGTGCGTCTGCCGATACAGACGCTGCCAGAGACTGAACGTTCTTGGCGTCGCGGGGGCTCGTCGCCCAAGGCGCCGAGTAGGGTCTCTGCCAGAGCGCTTTTGTTTGCACCCTGGCCCTGCCCGCCCCCAGCGCCAGGGGGAGGGTCTCTACCAGGGGTGCTTGACGGAGAGGCCACGCATAGCCATACTTAGAGCACCCACGGCAAAAGTAACCCCTGGGATTCCCAGGAGCTTTTTGGAATTTCCAGGCGCGCCAGTCATTTTCCAGGAGCACCCTGGGTTTCGCATATATTTTTCCCAGGAGCGCCCTGGGTTTGCGGACCCTTTCCCAGGCGCACCCGGGGAATTTTGTGCCGAGAGTCTCTTTTCCTGGCCGCGCCTGGAAAATAATTTCCGTTTCCAGAGTTGTTCCTGGGAAAACGTGCAAAACGGCAAACCCCGAACCTCCGACGGTACTCGACGTCCTTGACGTCATCCAGGGTGGACCTCGATGGGTTCCATCATGACCACCAATCCGGCACGTGTTTTCCGACTGTCGGGGACCTGCTGAGGTCGGCCTCGAAAACCGTTTTGCGCTGCTGCCTTCGGTTCGCGAGATACGAGGACGTACCACGACGTACCGGGAGCTCCGCGCCAAGGATACGTTCACATTTCGGAGGCCAAAGTGACCCTGGCGCCTTTCTCGTTGGGTGTCCGGGACTTCTGACTTCAGAAATAGGTTCCATAGGCCGTGGCGCTTCTGTAGACACCTCTCACACCCTTCTGTCACCTGACATTGGGGTTTGACGGCGTCCTCAAACTGTGCATTCCTGTAAATATGTTGTGTTCAACAGGATCAGACTGTCAAGGACGCCGCCAAACCCAAATGTCAGGTGACAGAAGGGTGTGAGAGGTGTCTACAGAAGCGCCACAGCCTGTGGAACCTATTTCTTAAGTCAGAAGTCCCGGACACCCAACGAGAAAGGCGCCAGGGTCACTTTGGCCTCCGAAATGTGAACGTATCCTTGGCGCGGAGCTCCCGGTACGTCGTGGTACGTCCTCGTATCTCGCGAACCGAAGGCCGCAGCGCAAAACGGTTTTCGAGGCCGACCTCAGCAGGTCCCCGACAGTCGGAAAACACGTGCCGGATTGGTGGTCATGATGGAACCCATCGAGGTCCACCCTGGAGGACGTCGAGGACGTCGAGTACCGTCGGAGGTTCGGGGTTTGCCGTTTTGCACGTTTTCCCAGGAACAACTCTGGAAACGGAAATTATTTTCGAGGCGCAGCCTGGAAAAGAGACTCTCGGCACAAAATTCCCAGGGTGCGCCTGGGAAAGGGTCCGCAAACCCAGGGCGCTCCTGGGAAAAATATATGCGAAACCCAGGGTGCTCCTGGAAAATGACTGGCGCGCCTGGAAATTCCAAAAAGCTCCTGGGAATCCCAGGGGTTACTTTTGCCGTGCCCCGGCCTCGCGTGGGCGATCGGCGAGCCAGCCGCGCTAACCCATAATTCAAATTTAAGCAAGGAGAAAGGGGCATTAAGGTGGGGGGAGGTGGGAATGGGGGAGGGGGGGTAGCTAAACGGGCCAAGTGTCGTTCCTACCTCCCAGAGTCTGGGGGTTGCGGGGGCTCGTCGCCCTACGCGCCGAGTAGGGTCTCTGCCAGAGCGCTCTTATTGGCACCCCCACCCTACCCGCCCCCAGCGCCAGGAGGGGGTAGGTCTCTGCAGGGGGTGCTTGACGGAGAGGCCACGCATAGCCATACTTAGAGCACCCCGGCCTGCACCCGACTCGCGCGGGCGAACGGCCAGCCAGCCGCGCTAAACATGGGATATTTAAGAAAGAAAAAAAAAAGAAAAAGAAAACAATACGATTTCACGAAATCCTGGTAGACAACGGAGTTTCTATAACTAAAATAAAATATTGTGAGTGTGGAATAAGACTGTAAGAAGTCCGACTGGTTTTGTTTAGTTTACGATAGTCAAGATGGTGGCAAAATAATTCTAAGTTTGAATTGATAAGGCGGGTTTCAAGTAATGAATATTCTCCGACAGTTCGGCCGACATTTAATCGACAGGAGCAGGAGAAAAGAAAGCTCTCCTACTGACGGCAAAAATTGGGCGGCGAGGTCACGGCCGGAGGAGAACGTCAACAATAACCTCCCCTCCACCGGGCGCACGGAAGGGGCGAACCGGGGCCCTACCTAATACCGCTGGTACGCGAAGGACCAGCGGGCAAGCGCGCCGCGGCCGCGACGGGGGTGCGCTCTATTGGGAAAACGCGGAGTTAAGGCGTTGTTTGCACAAAATGGTACACGTAAATGTACATCATTTCTTGAATTCTGCTCACCAGATCGAAGTCAAACTTACCAAACCGTTTTCCGCAGGTATAAAACTACTATTCACGCATTCAGTTCGCCTTGTCAACGTTTCGATAACTTTAACAAGCAGGCCCGCCCTTCCGCCAAACGTCGTTGCCAGCTCCGCTTTGCTACGCTGGCAACTCCGTTCGGCAGGGGGCGTGCCTGCTTGGCCTGCCGGCGGCGTTCGGTCGGGCCTTCGGCCCGACCCCTAAGTCACACAGAACGTCCTCTTAGCTTGTAAATGATCGGGCTTGCGGCCCGTAAAGGCATTCTCTTCGGAAAGAGGCAGTTTGTAACGGTGAACCACCGAAACTACAGCCCTCCCTTCTGCTTTGAAAACGTGCCGATAGTGACTAAACGGTCAGTTATTCGGCAAAAAAGGGGAGTCGGAAATCTCGAAAAATGTCGAAATACGTGAGTTCGGCCTCAGATGGAACGGTCGAACTTGGACTTTATTTGGCAGCAGTTGGCATCACTGAATTACGCTCGTCGAACCAATGTTAATGGTATAGGCGTCGAGGGGTGTCGAAAATTTCAAAAATTGTCGAGATATGTCGAAATTTGTCGAAATATGTAGAAATTCGTAAAAAATGTCGAATAATCTCGAAATATCTCAGAAATGTTGAGATATATCGAAAAATATGGATAATGTCGAAAAACATCGAAAAACATCGAAAAATGAGGGATAATGTCGAAAAATGTCGAAGAATATCAAAAATTGTCAAAAATGTTTACAAATATCGAAATATGTCGGAATATGTCAAAAATGTCGAAAAATATCAAAAAACATCGAAAATTATCAAAAATGTCACAATTTTTTAAAAATTATCGAAAATTATCGAAAAATATCGAAAAATATCGAAAATGTCGAAAAATATCGAAAAATATCGCAAATGTCGAATAATATCAAAAAATATCTAAAAAGAACGAAAAATGTCGAAAATATCGGAAAATATCGAGAAATGTCGAAAATAATCGAAATGTTTGAGTTTTGACGATTGGCAACACTGGAAATTGAAAAACGGTTGGCACCACTGAATTGCGCTCGAAAATACGGTTCTAGAGAGGTGCGGGTCGATGGGGTTCGTAAAAGTTGAAAAGTGGGTCAATTTTGGGTGCTTTTTACAGTGTAGTCGCGAGTTGGGTCTTTTTAATCGAACAACGGGGGGTGCCATCGAACTGGACGCGAAAAGACGCTTCCGGGGAGGTGCAGCTCGATGGGGTTGAGAAAAGTTGAAAACTGGACCAATTACGGGTGCTTTTTACAGTGCAGTCGCGAGCTGGGTCCATTTTTTCGTAAAACGGTGTGCACCATTGAACTAGACGCGAAAAGACGCTTCCGGAGAGGTACGGGTCGACGGGGTTGGAAAAAGTTTTTTTTATTTATTTATTTATTCCGTGAAAACTTTTATAATTTTCAGTGCCTTAATGAGGGCTGGCAGGATTTGCACCAGGCGTTTCGATGTCCAGGAGTGACCTTTAAGATACCCTAAAAATTTCAACTCTCTAGCTCAACTCCTTCGAGTGGAACAGACAGACAGACAGACAGACAGACAGACAAACAGACAGACAGACACCGCATCGATTGCATAAGCCCGCTCTAAAGCTTTTTCAAAGCAGAAGGGCGGGCTAAAAAATGATTTAAAGTCGCGAGGTTGGCACATCAGCCACCGGCAATGGCGGACATGCTCGGCCTGCTTTCGCGTTGTTGACACAACATGCCAACCAAATAAAATGAAAAAAATCACTGCTCTCATAACGTTACGATTGGAACTCATTCTTTGAGGCACACATTTAGTTGGCAGAACCGGGGCAAGTTTCAGTAAAACTGAAGTAGTTTTAAAGAAGGCAGTACGGTGGTCACGTGCGAATTTCAGTGGTGTTATCTCATCTTGCGCTCGAAACTAAAGGCTGGCTTTGTTTGAACGCAGACTTTAGAGGTTTCTCTTTCGCTCCGTGTTGGCTCGTCTCGGCCTACCCCCTCCACGAAAAAATATCCCCTTCCCCTGTTCATTTTGCCTGACGAGTCGAGCATTACCATAGAAACTCGAATTTCAATTCAAATTTACAAAATTTCTGCAATACAGATTTCAACTAGACTTCAGAATCGAATGTACTAGATTACATTCTAAATGTATGCTTAATATCATCGAATTCCCTTCAGCAGATTTTTTTCTGTCGTAAGGGGCCATATGAAACAAAACACGCACGTTTTCCAGCGATTTTATTAGGCAACTCCGTTGCCTAATAAAAGAAACGCAAGGGGTGGGGTTGAAAACCCAAACGGGGCGTGACGCGAAGACTTACTTTCTACATTAAAGAGGAGGCAGGGCGACACAAGGCCCCAACGACCAAACCAACTATGAAGACGCCAAGCTCGACCAGGGTGGTGAGTGGGGTGCTATGAGACGCTTACTCTAGGCTTGCTCTTTATTAGGAGGGATCGGCGTCCTGCTCTGCCACATCACGTTCCACCTAAGAGGACTCGAGTCGGCCAGGGCGTCAGCGGTGGGCGAAGGGTGCCACCCGACCCCGCGGACGGGTTAAGCGAAGCTCTGCAGAACCGCCATTGGCCGAACGGTGCATTAGGCGACGATCTGAGGCCAGAGGAAGCACATTTTATCTCCCAGAGGATTAACGCAACGGGAAAAAAAAGGAGGAAAAGGGGTGCGACTGGTGGCAGGGCAGTGATCCTGAAGTTCTGGTAACTTTAAGGACAGAGGAAAGAAAGGTATAGGGAGAACATTAAAATGTAAGGGGGAATTGGTAAAAGAGTTTCAAGGAGCGGGTTGTGAATGGTACACTGGGCCACCGGAAAACAATACCACGCAATATTTTAAAAAAGAAACAATTGCGCTCCTGAAACGGTTCACAGCAGCTTCATGACAACAATAGTGATGCATCTGGACAGCTTCTCCTCTTGAGTTTCGTCATGATGATCCTGAAAGAGATGATAAAATAAGGTGAAAAAATTCTTCTGATTCGTGTTTGGTTGTACCAACACAAATTATCGAGGGAGCCAGTCTGCAACGCTAATGAATGAAATGGGTTGCATACCTTCCAAGCTGAGATAATAGTTCATATCTTGGGTGAACCACTTGAGATGGAAAGTCTGCAACTCTTGGACCGAAGGGACAGCATAGAGAGGTGCAGCACTGCGTTAAGGATCCTTGAAAAGTTAAGAACCAGAACACACACACAGTATATATTGTCTGTAAACTATTCAACCACCCATGCCTGACTTCAAAATGGAGAAAAAAAAGAAAAAAAAATTGCGACTGATGGCAAATGTGCATAATACCAAAAACCTTTCGAAAGTACACATGCGGAAAAGAATGTCACAATATGGTACAGATTCGGCACCAACTACCAGTTCGGGACTACGTGAGCAAACTCATTACCATAAAGGACACATGATTCGCACAGACAACAAAAGGTTGCTGCTACAAGGCACACTCGCATACAAGCTGGGTATGAGAAAGTGTCTTGACGAAAAACAATTATCACCATGACAGTTTCTCATACCCCACTCATGCTGTGTTACACTTAAGATACTACTCATTTTCAAACTACTCCAAAATACTTAGCTTTCATTTCGCAGTGTGACAGGGGATACTTGTCCTGACAGTCTCAGAGTCCGCTGGCTCCAAGGTCCTGGAAGAGAGAAACACGAGTGAAATTCATACCTTTCAAACTAACTCAAGAAGTAGAGTGCTTATAACATATAACACAGAATCTCACCTCTTGAAAAGCACAAGAGAAATCCAAGTAGAGAAAGATTGTTGATGGAGTTTCCCATAGTAAACGGCGTTCAGTTTGTAAAAAATTGTTGTCTATCCTGTCGGGTTCGGGTGATGAGAGAGGTCGCCTAAGCTGTATTGAAAATAAAACAAAAGAGGTACATAGAATAGTGCCTCAAACAGATCTATGACAACTTCTCAACAGATCTGACAAAATTCACTGAGGCGTCATCACCAGCACTTGGAAAAAAAAAACACTAACCGCACACACCCTGACTTGAATAAAATTAATTGAAAAAGGCAACAATTATACATTCAAGTATTAAAATAAAATGAGGGTTTTAGTAAGGGAGCCAATAAAACCAATCTGTAACAAACATAAAAAATATAGTGTGTTTCGATTAGAAAAGGGAGAAGAATAGCGGATAGAACAAAACCGTTCTGATTGGCTGAGCGCTTCGCTCCACTTGAGCGCGCTAGTGGTTGTGGGGGATAGTGGTGGGGGCCACAGCCAATCAGAACGCTTTTTGTTCTATCTGCTATTCTTCTCCCATTTCTAATCGAAACACACTATTCAATACCAACTGACGATACCATTCTTAATGAACATTCATAAAAAAAAGACTGCAAATGTGTGGGTCAAGACAATAGACCATTCTTTAGATCACACCTCTGAAAGTAAGGTTGTGAAAAAAGGAAACAAAATTTTCTCTGAGTTGAATCACCTCATTCTAAAAAGCTGATTACTACAAGTAAGTTGTAAAAATTTAAGCATATCATACAACCAGTGGCCCACAAATGTAAAAATTTTTGCAATCTAATAAAGAAAATAAACTGATTTTTCAAAACCACGAATAAAAGTTATATATTTTACTTTGACTGTCAAAGTCAACGACAAAACATACCTCTCCTTGCCCTCTTCCTTTTGAAACTGGTATGCTTTGAAATTTACTTCCAGAAAAGGTCACATTGACTCTTGTAAAACTCGCAAGAAACAACGCCTTTGCCCATCAGATTCAAAACTGAAACATGGAGAGAATTAAAATGCTGGCAGTCAAAACACATTACAAACTGTCTATTTACACTGCAGTTGCCAAATCTCAACCAACAAAGGCAACAACAAGTGAATTTGAATAGAAATCAAAGACTTATTTGGAGTGGCGTGTAATTGGCAAAGGCGCTTTAACCAAAACTAAGAAAACAAACAAGAATATACAACTGCAGATGGTAATGCGACACTTTCCAAACACACATCTCACAACCAAGCCTCATTTCAAGTAGGAGTGGATACAGAGTACAACAAAGAAAACTCAGTCCTCAGTCTGGTGCATGACCCTTTCTTGATAAACCAAATCTATCATAGAGTTGTTGAAAAAGAGAGAAAATAAACACTGATCTGAGTCGAAGTATTTTTAAGAGTTGCTCGCAGCACTACAGTTCTTAAATTAAAAGCATCTGACTCAACCAGTAGTCAAAATATGTAAAGAGAAATTCAGTGTATATGAAAGTTTAAAGCATGTGGAAAAAAAAGTGACATATTGCACTTTGATTGGCAAGCCAATGAGGAAACATACCTCTTGTTGTCCTTTCTTCGAAATAGATTTGCTCACTTCCAGAAATGGTCACAGTCTCCAGAGAAACTCAGAAAATAATACCTCTGTTTATGGACTCCTTTCCTAAAACAAAACAAGTGGAAAAAAATAAAAATAATGGTAGTCATCATAACACATTACGAAATTTCTCTTCATTTTCTACATGTCAAATTTCAAGTGACAAATACAACAGCAACCCCGTTTTAAATTCAAATCAGTACATAATCAGAACTGCATTTAAGCGCCAAAGACGCTTCTACCAAAATTCATCCAATCGAACAGAAAATTTCAACTCCAGCTTGTAATGTTACACTTTTCAAACATTTATCTGATTACTGTGCTTCCTCTAAAGTAAGAATGGATATGGTCAACACAAAACAAACCAGAGTCAGCTCGATGAATCTTCCTCGAAGAACCCTATTCCATAATTTAGTAGTTGGAAATGGAAAAAAAAATTGAAGATTAACTTGACTCAAATTACTCTTCTACATTAAAGTTGCACACTTTAATCCATTTGATACTACCAGTACAGGTAAACTGCGAAAAGTTTTTACTTTAGTGTGTTTCCATTCCAGACCACAATACAGACTTCTAAAATCCGGGGAAAACTTCAGAGCACTTTCCAGTGCCAACCACAAGCCCATGAAAATAAATATACCCTCTTGTCTTTCAAATACATTTGCTCGGTGATTCACTTCCAGTAAAGATCACATCACATTGACTCTTGTGAAACTCAAAGCAAACAACACCTTTACCCACAAGATTTCAAACTGTAACAAAACATTTAAAAAGAAGGAACTTACTGTCACCAAAACGCATGAGAAAACACTCTCTTTACTCTGCAGTTGCCAAATCTCAACCGACAAAGGCAACAACAAGTGGATTTGAATACAAATCACAAATATACTTAGAGTGGCGTACCAGGGCTGCACATGCTTTCACCAACATTTAGTACATAAACAAACATAGTCAACAGCAGTAGGTACTGTGACACTTTTCAAACACACATCTCACTACCAAGCTTGCTTTAAAGAAAAAATAATAATGGGGAGCAACAAAGTTACCTCAGTTTGGCACAAAATCATTTCTCGATTAACCCTTAACTTTAATTTGGTTGATGAAAAAGTTAAGAAACTGCAGACTGACTTAAATTAAATTATTTTAAAAAGATGATCACGATATTCAAGTTGTGAAATAAAAATCCTTTTCCAAAACCGGAAATCTACGCTTCTCATAAAAAACAAGTGTAATGGTCCCACAGTACCACTGATCAAAGTGTCATTTAACAGATGTGAAAAGTTACCTGAAAGAAATGAAATGGTATTAAAAATTACATGCTTTAAACGTACCTCACATCCAAACTCTTCTTTCAAAGATGAAATCATAACTGCAACATTGATGGCACTGGCAGTATCGACTCATGTGTACTTGGCAAATTAGAACGCGTTCACTACTAAGAATCTTACCTAGAACAAAATATACAAAATCAATAGGAAAACTTATCAAAATACATTACAAAACTGCTCCATCCATTCCAGTTGTCACATTTCAAACACAACATATGCAACAGCAGACCCATTTCAAATCAAATCACCAACTAATGCACCAGGTGTTTCATTGGCAAATCCGTTCTCTACTAAGTTAATCAAAGTGACAAAAATATTCAACAGCGAGTGACACTGCAACCCACATCACACAACCATCTCATTACCCTGCATAATTTATGAAGAAATGAGTGTGGTGAAAACCATGAAAGCAACGAATAATCCTCTCCTTCTAAATCTTTCCTCGAACAATTACTCGTCTCTCATTCAGTTGTTGAGAAAAGAAAGAAAATGCACACTGACCGGAGTTGAAAAATTAAAAGCATTTCACACAAACAGGAGTTAATAAGTGTGAAAACATCCACTTCGGGGCACTTCCATAGAGTACTCCTCAACTAAATTGAACGGAGAAGAAGGCCCAGTTTGTGAAGGACACCCTCAAACACGATGGGGTAGTGTTGGACCCCACAAAAATGGCCAAGAACCCCGCTCTCCGAGCCCTGAGTAAACTTATGCTCAACTCATTCTGGGGCAAATTCGGCGAGAAAACGCTCCGCCCCAAAACAGAGCTCATTTATGACTACGGGAAACTTGTTTCTCTAGTCACTGACCCGGCTAAGGAGGCCACAGGGCTCTTGCCCATAGGAGAGGACTGCCTCCAAATAACTTGGAAGCCTGTAGAAGACTCCGAGGTTAGCCTCCCTACCTCATCTCTCCTCCATGCGGCATACACCACCTGCCACGGCCGCATGCAGCCATACAAGTACCTTGACGTGGTCAAGGAGGGGGCTCTCTACCATGACACGGACTCAGTGGCGTACATCAGCCGCCCTGGAGAGTCAGAGCTCCCCCTAGGCACTCATTTGGGTGACCTGACTGACCAGATAGAGGAGGACTACGGCCCGGGGTCCTTCATCACAGAGTTTTGCGCAGGTGGCCCTAAGAACTACGCCTACAAGGTGGCAGTGGGCGGGGACCTCAGTAAAATCAAGGTGTGCATTAAGGTGCGAGGCATCAGCATAAACACCTCATGCGATGACCTTGTCACATTTGACAATCTCAAGGTGATGGTGATGGGAAGCCGTGATAAAATCACGGTACCCATCCCCCACCAAATCGCCCGTCTTCCTGGGTGGAAAATTGTGACGCGCCGCTCCACCAAAAACTGGCAGGCAGTCAACACCAAACGCCGTAGAGTGGATGTAGCCAACACCGTCCCTCACGGCTACAACGGTTTATGGCTGACGAGGAGGACCAGGATCTCCTTGAGGTTCTGGAGGTACTTGGTGACGCCTAAGAGGTAGGCAATGCGCTGGGGAGATGCAGGCTGGCCCCACCGGCGCAGGGGAGACCCTGGTTAGGCCCCATTGCTATAAAAACACAGAGACATTGAAGTTGACTATCAGTCATAAAGATGGATCTCAGGTTCCAGCATCCATGCACTGCCCTTGTGGCAGGTGGCACAGGAAGTGGCAAAACTTTCTTTATGAATCGTCTCATTGAAAATAGGGATGAGATGTTCAACACTACATTTGAACACATTATTTTCTATTATTCCGAGTGGCAGCCTCTGTACGATACCCTAAAGTCTAATCACGGTGTTGATTTTAGGGAAGAACTCCCTCTGCTTGAGGACCACCCGACTGGGCAGGGTCCTAAACTCATTGTGATGGATGATATGATGCACGAGATTAAATCTCACCACAAAGAAATCCTTAAATTTTTCATAAAGGGGTCACATCACAGAAATCTCACTATATTTTTCCTGAGTCAATGTCTGTTTCCTGATGGTCTACGGCAAATCAGTCTCAACACACACTACATTGTGCTTTTCAAAACAAGTAGGGACTTGGCACAGATTAGGACCTTTTGTATGCAGGTCGATCCTCAGCATTTTCGTGCACTTCTCGAGGCCTATGAGGACGCTACACGGGCAGGGTACACGTACATCTTGTTTGACTTCAAGCCCAATCAGACAGATCACCTGCGCATGCGCACTCTCATTTTTCCGGGTGAATCTACGGTGGTTTACATTCCACGCGCAAAGTATAAAAGGGAGATGATGACCGTACTCTGAATCATTTGTTGACAATGGCTCCTGCCGCAAAGACGCACAAAGCTGTGTTGCAGGTTCTTCAGTCAGCTAAGCCTAAATTCCGATAGAGCTCTTGTATACGCTATCTGCGAAATTTGTGACCATTTGCTGCGTGGAGATATTCCAATTAGTGAAAGTCACAAGGTCGAACTTAGACGACATCGGGATACAATCAGACAACTTGCACAGCGAGGCGAAGGGTGGCAAGTTAAGAAAAAGACACTCGAGCAGACCGGAGGGTCGTTTCTTCCCCTACTCCTTACAGCTGTAGCCTCCGTGCTCCCCTCTCTATTTCAATGAATCACGTTAAGAAAATTATTCTTGTGCCACACGAAAGTGTGGCTAGACTTCATGACCCTCCACGACTGAGACACAACTGAGTGCCCTGGACAATGAAATGGAACTCATTATGCGCAAAAAATACGCTGATGATAGTATTAAATGGAAATCATAGAACGAGGCACTGCAGCGCTACTTACACTTTAATAATGAGCGAAAGAAGCCCGTACGTATTTCTGTGGACGATTTTTCTCTCGATGATACCGGGGACACTGCTCTTATTCGTCAGCAGCTCGCTGCCGCCATGCCAAAGACATATAAAGCGGCTGCACTGAGACTTTACGATTATTTGAGTACGACTGGCTCACGAGTCACGAGGGACTCCTCAGGTCTTGTATCTCTGGAGGATACTCCTGTCACAAACTCTAATATCATTGATCTAATTTCGGATCTCACTCGTTCACGCAAAAATTTTGAGCCTGTGGGTGTTTCAAACTTCATTAAAACACTGTCTACACTCAACATTCCGTTGGAACTTATTCCTAACGAGAAACGTAGAGTCGCTATTATTCAAGCGCGAAACCAGGACGGCGGTGGCACTGTGGTCCCGATCCGTCGCGTGAGAAATCGCGTGACTAAAATCAAACGTCTGACAAAACCTAAACATGCCTGGCAATCTTGGGGACGTGTATCACGAGCCCGCTGACCCTGCGTCTTACGGAACGGCTTGGAAACTCTGGGATGCTACGGGAGAAAAAAAAGAAAAAATTACAAAGTATCTACAGGGTGAGGATGCTTACACTCTTCACAAACCTGCTAGACGCCGCTTTCCTCGTAATGTGACTTATGCAGATAATATTGACGAGAGCTGGCAGACAGATCTGACTGATTTTCAGTCTTTGAAAAAAGATAATGATGGCTTTAGCTATATATTGTGTGTCATAGATGTTTTCTCAAAATTTGCTTGGGCTGTCCCCATCAAAGATAAATCTGGTCCTTCTATCATTAAGGGGTTTCAAGCTATATTTAAAAGTACAGATCGGCGACCTACACGCCTATTTTCTGACAAAGGAAAAGAATACATCAACAAAACATTTCAGAAATTTTTGAAAGAGAATAACATAACCTATATTCACACCCATAATCCTGACATTAAATGTTCAATTGTGGAGAGATGACAGCGTACCATTAAATCAAAATTGTTTAAAAGATTCACTCATACTGAACAATACAGATATGTAGATGGACTGCTTGATGATATTGTGGATGCATACAATCACACCTATCACCGCTCTATCAAAATGCGTCCTGTAGACGTGACACCCGATAGGGTTTTGGAGGTATATAATAACCTGTACCACGGTATAAAACACACAAGTAAGAAAACAAAGTTTAATGTGGGTGATTATGTCCGAATCAGTAGAGAAAAACAAGTCTTCGAAAAAGGGTACACCTGGAACTGGAGCGAAGAGATATTTAAAATCGTTCAGGTCATTCCTCATACGGTGCCGGTGTACCGGCTGGAAGATCTCGATAAGGATCCAATTGAGGGCACGTTTTATGAGATGGAGCTTCAGAAGGTCACCAAGCCCGAGGCGTTCAAAATCGCATATATAGTGCGGTCTAAAGGAACAAAGGGCAAACGACAACATCTCGTCCATTGGAGAGGTTATCCGAAAAAGAGTCGCTCTTGGATCTTCGATAAAGATCTTGTCTAGAAATGGATTTTTACGCGTTTCTCCCAAGTAACGCCAGTCCCAAAGTTTATCCTGACAATACAACCTGTCATTTTAAGACAGAATTGGCTCAGCGCATGGAACTCCATGGCCACTGGCAGGCCGCCCTCATTGAGCTGCATTACCCTAATACGATAGCACAGGTCCTAGAGGGAGAAAATGAAATCACAATAATGTCGGATACATTTGTTGATACAGTTTCCGTACGCCCTGCACGGTAAAAATAGTTTCTTGTATTTCAAGATCGTTCTTGGATCTTATGGAGAATTATAATGGACATCCAAGACAGATCTTGAAATACAAGAAACTATTTTTACCGTGTGGTGCTTTTAGTTCAACAGAAGCCTTTGTCATAGGCATGGGGGACGCTCTGAAAATCCTGAAAGAAAGTTATGAGATACAGTATTTCACACTACTCCCTGACCAGCGTTGTAAGTTCATGCCACTTACTGCACATGACAACACGAAAGTTCATTTCTCTCCCCGCCTTGCCCTTCAACTGGGGCTCGCCCACGCCGGTCCGTACCCTGCTAATGAGGAAATTTTGGGCGTAAAACCTGTAGATATAAGTTTGGGAGTTCCCTCACAAATGTTTATTTACATGGATGTACTGGAAGAACAGATCATTGGCCATACACGCGCACCGCTGCTCCGCACGGTCCCCGTGGACACCAAGGCACAGTACGGCTCTATGACCGTCGTGCACTTCGATCACCCCATTTATTTCGATCTTCGGACGAAATCATTCGACACTCTGGAAATCTATATAAAAGACCACGCAGGACGTAACGTACCATTCGACTTTGGAACGTCAACCTTGTTGGTTCATTTTAAACAAGTAGCATGACGCGTCACGATCATATTACGGAGTTTTACCTGCATCAGGCAGGCGGCGGGCAATATTATGCGGGTTCTAGTTACCAAAAAGGACATGGTATTGGTTCATGGCTCGGCGGGCTGTTCCGGACGGTCCTTCCCCTTCTCAAGAGCGGAGCGACCGCTGTGGGGAGGGAAGCGGCCCGGGCCGGCGCACACGTCCTTGCCGATGTAGCCAGTGGCGACACTTTTGCAGACAGCGCTAAGCGACACACGGGGGAAGCAGTTCAGAATCTAAAACGCAAGGCGGCATCCGCAATGAATGGGTCCGGTAGACCTATAAAAAGGCCAAAGCCTGCACCTAAACGTCATACCGTAGCTAAACCTCGAGCAAGTAGGAGCTACTCTCCTGACTTTCTTGTGAAGTAATGGCTTTCATGCATAGTGCCTCCGTTGAAGCTCTCCCCACAGAGCTTAGTCTGTGGCTCTCTAGCGCTAACAAATGGGAGAGGAGCGATCTCAATGGATTATGGTCAGCCCCTTGGCTAATTTTGATTCGGCGACCACCATAGAGCTAGAAGTAGCTGGGGTGGGTTATGCCTATGCAGACCCCGCACACATGCTGCTCTACACTAAAGAAAAAATCGTGAATGCTGATGGCTCAGACATCACTGATGCTGACAACAGTGACGCCACACTCGTAAATTATGGCATGCACGCCCAATGGTCTCAGGTGGGCGCTAGTATAAACGGGACCGTCATCTCTCAATCGAGTATGACTTACCCATGGAGGGCATACGTTGAGGCCTTTCTTAATTATGATAGGGCTGCAAAAGATACACATCTCCAACAGCGTATGTGGCATGAGGACACGCCCGGACACCACGACTCCTTGGATAGCAACCAGAACCTGGGACTCGCGTGGCGTCGTTCACGCACCAAGCTGAGTCGCGAGTTTGAAATGATGGGCCCACTCCAACTTGATATTTGCAATACGGATCGTCTCCTACTCAATTATTGTACTCTGCGTCTAAAACTCAGTCGATCTCGAGATGCATTTGCTCTCATAAGTACGAAAGGCACTGAAAAAATTAAGCTCTTGGACGTCAAACTATTCATTCGGAGGGTTACGATTTCGCCCTCTGTTCTGCTTGCTCATGCCCAAGCCCTAGAAAAATCACCTGCAAAATATCCTGTAAACAGAGTGGATATAAAAACAGTCACGATAGCCCAGGGCATGCACTCAAAAACCATTGACAATCTATTTTTGAATCAACTTCCTCAGAGAATTATCATAGGGTTTGTCGATAATCGTGCTTTCAATGGGGATTATGCCCGTAATCGTTCCGCTTCCAACACTTTAGTCTGAACTACCTGCAGATGCATGTGGATGGGCAGCCTGTTCCTTCACAGCCACTGACCCCAGACTTTTCTAAAGATCTCTACATGGAGTGTTACAACACGCTCTTTACCGGGACGGGTATACACTGGAAGGACGAGGGCAACGGCATCAGTTGGAGTGATTACCCAAAAGGCAACACCCTGTTTGTGTTCGACCTCTCTCCTGACATGTCGGCGAGTGAGCCCCATTGGAATCTTCAGAAACAAGGGGCACTGCGTCTTGATCTTAGATTTGCAGCCCCTCTCCCACAACCTATAAATTGCGTCGTGTACGCCGAGTTTCAGAATCTTATTGAAATCGAGAAGGATAGGAACGTTATCGTTGACTACAGTGTATAATGGACGGCTTCACGCTACATGCACTCATGAGGCGTGACAAACATGTCGCCCCATTGTTTGAGGGCGTGTTTGCTGCGGACACCCTCCCCGCAGACTCCACAAGGGTCGCGCTCTGCTCATATACAAAACAGACCTCATTTCAAAAACCCGGCACACACTGGGTAGCTTTCTTCATTGATAAGCACGGCGTGGGTGAATACTGGGACTCCTATGGCATGCCCCCTATTGTCTCTCACCACAAAAATTTTCTTAAGAGACTCTGTAAAAAATGGACTTACAATCATACAAGTCTGCAAGCCATTGACTCTAAAGTGTGTGGTGAATATTGTCTCCTCTATTTGATTCATAGAGCGCACGGCTACACTCTCCACTCCTTTGTACATAAACTCTTCACTTCTAATCCATTGAAGAATGATGAAATAGTACGCACCCTTTTCAAACGTATGTTTGGAAAAAAACGCGCTTGTGTTATTGACAAAAGAAAAACACAAACATGTTGTGAAAGAAAAAGATAAAAAAGTTTACCAAAAAAAATTTAAAAGATAAAATAGTTTCCAAAAGTTAAAAAAGTTTACAAAAAAAAATTGTTACAAAAAAAAAAATTTACGTTACAAAAAAAATTTTACGTTACAAAAAAAAATTGTTACGTTACAAAAAAAAATTTACGTTACAAAATAAAAATTTATGTTACAAAAAAATTTTACGTTACAAAAAAAAATTTATGTTACAAAAAAAAATTACGTTACAAAAAAAAATTATGTTACAAAAAAAATTTTACGTTACAAAAACAAATTTACGTTACCAAAAAAAAATTTACGTTACAAAAAAAAATTACGTTTCAAAATAAACATGCCAAAGTTTTTAAGATGGGGTGTTCGATGTCGGTTTCGTATAGGCCTCCCACTAGGGGGGGATAGGATTTTCCGTTAAAAATTCTAACGAGCGTAACAGCATGCCTCCTGGGCGCGCATGGAAATGCTGTAAAATGTCAGGAGCGGGATTCGAACCAGCGAATCGCTGATCTTAGGTCTGCTGCCTTAGACCACTCGGCCATCCTGACATCTCTGGACACTCAGTGTACCGAGGGCCTCTTAAGCCAAGATGGCGACTTAGGTTCGTGCCTTTCACTTAGGTTGGGTTAGTGCCCTTCACTTAGGTTGGGGTACACGTCCTTACCTGTCAAGGTGACTTGGTCACATGCCACTCGGAGGGTCATGCCCGCTACTAGGGGTCATGCCCGCCACTCGGGGGCACCCGCCACTAGAGGTCATCAAAATGGCGGCCCGCCACTTGGGGTCATCTATACTACTGGTTTGTGAAGCTCAAGAAAGTGCAGAATATCCGGAGGTTTCCATTGATGTGGCGTCACAAAATGATTCTGTTGTTTCACTGGCTCAGTTTTATCAGCGCCTTGAATACAAGCATATAGTGTTGGCATCTGTGACTCAAGTTGTAGCAGAAGAAATGAAACGTGTTTGCTTGGATTTCAAATCAGACTTCTTAACAAATTTGTCTTCAGTTTTGGAAAGTGAAAAACTTTCAACCGAGACTATTTCTGATATCTTATCTGCGATGACTTTAAGGTGTGATATGCTTCAGATATGCCATACTCTTCGCAATTCTTACATGAGGAAGGTATACTTCAGAAAGAATTTCCGATTTGTAGAGCCCATCAAAGTTCCACTAAAAAGTGGAAGTTTCTTTTATTATGTTCCTATCAAAGAGACTATAAAGGCGGCTTTTGACAACAAGTGTTGGAATTTTTCAATGAATGGTTTTCCATTCTCTCCAACTGGACTGTTGAGAGATTTTTATGATGGTGAGGTGTTTAGGAACAATAGCTTTATCCAAGAAAATCCTACCTCTATTGTCATTATCCTATATCAAGATGGTTTTGAACTAGCTTGTCCCCTTGGACCAGCAAAGAATTTAAAACACAAAATAGTTGGGATATACATGGCATTTGGTAATTTACCCTCAGAAGTTCGTTTCAAGAAAGACTCCATTCAATTGGTTGGACATGTGAAACAATGTGACTTCAGTCATGAGGAAGTGTATGGGTTTATTGTTTCACATATCATAAAGTTACAAGAAAATGGTGTTAATTTGCCTGGTTTTGGAAATCGCAGAGTTCAATTAGCATATATTGCAGGTGACAATTTAGGAAGTCATTCCCTTGGTGGGTTTGTAGAAAACTTCAGCCGATCAGAGTATTTTTGTCGCTTTTGTTTAATTAATAGGAAGGCATTTTGTAAACAAGGAGGTGAAGTGAGGAGATTTAAAAGAAGAACAAAAGAGTCCTACAATGATGCCTTTCCTAGAGTAACCGTTCATCCTACAACAGGCATTATTACAGCCTATCAAGGAGTAAAATTCAATTCTGAGTTCAATGATGTAAATGATTTCCATGTTTGTTCTCCAGGCCTCCCCAGCTGCCTGGGCCATGACTTGGCCGAAGGTGTCATTTGTTATGATTTGAAACTGTTTATTAAGTATTTCATCTCTGAAGGATGGTTTGATATAGATGAGTTAAATTATTTGATTGACAGTTTTCCACATTCAGTAGAAGACATGAAAGACAGGCCCCCAATTATAAAAAAAAAAAGTAGGGAAAAAGGGACTTGCTGGTGGTGCCTGGCAGCTGATTACTTTCCTGCGCCTGTTCCCCCTTATTTTATTTGGCCGAATAGATGATCCTAATGACGCTGTCTGGAAATGTTTGTTGTTGTTAAGGGATATAGCAGCATTTTGTGTTGCTCCTGAAGTGCCTGTTTCACATCTACCTGCCTTACAGTGTTTAATAGATGAGTACCTTGTGACCAGACGACACCTTTTCCCAACTGTACCATTACGCTGCAAACATCACTACCTTACTCACTATTGTGAACAATTTATTTCTCTTGGGCCTCTAGTTAAGTGCTTCACTCTCCGCTTTGAAAGCAAACATTGTTTTTTTACTCGTTCTTGGAAATCAAGTAATAATAGCATTAATATTCTTCAAACACTTTCTTATAAGCATGAGTATTTGCAAAGTTGGGTACGGAGTGGAGGTGGAATTCTTTGTGAGACTGAGACTGGCCCTAGAAGTCCTCTGGTATCAAGCATGTATGCCTCTTCTGTTGTCAATGCCCTTAGTAAAAAAATTCCTAGTCTACAATGTGAAGTATGTGACCATGTTAAAGTTAAGGGAACTGCTTATAGGAAAGGTGATGTAGTCATTCTTTAAAAAAATGGCATGGGTACTGAATTGGTAGTGGGCACCATCCACATCATCTTAGTTGATTCGTCAGAAAATATTTTCTTCCTTGTGAAGCGAGGAACTGCCTCACTTGTATATATGTATGGGACATTCATGCTGAATGCTGCATCCCAGTTTGACTGTGTTAGCCCCCAAGTTCTTCTTAGCCATTATCCCCTCACTCCTTATGTGAGAGACACTGCAACTTTTATTGCTCTTAGACATGCATTTGTTAATGATCCCTTAGATTGATTTTATTTTTTGTAATCCTGCAGATATTGACTTTATAATGATGTGACAAATATTTTGTAAGTGCTTCAATGTGTTTGTGACAGAATTTTAGAAATGCCTTAGATTAATATTAATGTTTTTATTTCTGCAGATATTGACTTTGTGATCTGACAAATATAATTTATAAGTGCTTGAATGTGCCTGTATTACCAGTTAAGTTATATTTCATGAAATAAATTCTATTTATCGACACTACAGATGCCATTACAACAGTCTCATGAACTCATACCTGACCAATTTTTTTTATGGTGCAACTTGTGGGAGTATTTTATCATTTAATGAAATCAATTGATGGTGAAATGAAACAAAGAATAGCGGAGATAAAACAATTGTTTTGGCCAAACAAATCTTTTATTTATTGAACATAAAGTACATTTCCATAAGAATACAGGCTACTTAAAAATACATATGCAAGCAGTGAACTGTTGTCAAGTATCTTGAAATCTGATTATTTTACATTCTTCTTCCTTCTCTTTGGTCGAGGTTGTTCTACAAGTGAACAATACTGTTAACAGTTACCGATTACCCCAATTTCAGGGAGACACTAGATAACATACCGTGATTAAAATCTTCCTCCGCAGGCCAAAGTAGTTGGCTGTCAGAACAGTCGTGGCTAAACAATTTGAAAGTACTAATATCATCACCATGACCATGCCACTTGGCTAAACGCGTGAATTAGGCTCTGCTTTCAGACACAGCACTCTCTTTAGTTTCTGAGATGCATTTACGGAAAAGAAATTACAGTACCATGAACTTTATCAACAAAACAAAAAAAAAAAAGAAAAAAAGAAAAGGGAAAACCAATGTTGTGCTTACCGCCCCATCCTAAAATCACAGCAGGTTGTATTCCTCTCCCATCTTCAATTACGCCTCTGTCAACATGGATCAGATCCCCAGATTCATAAACACGTCCCTTTGAGTCATAGCCTGGCAAGTGCGCTATCAACCCATCGTGGAGAAATATAACAACAATGTCAATTTCTTCTAGAAATACGACGCGTCCGGTGAGAAAAGGCGGATCTGTGCGCGAACTCTTAACAAAGGCGCAACTGTTTCGGCGACAAGTAAGAGGGGCGCAACCGACATTTTTGAAGGTTTTGAGTTGAAGGTGCTAAAATGTTCTACGAATTTTTTGCAATTTTTTATATTTGGTCCAAAAAATGGTGAAAAATCCCGTTTAAAAGATATCTTGAAAGAACCTGAAAGGCGTATCTGCAAACCCGCCGCTCGGCGCGCGGGACAAAGGCGTATGTACCTACGCCACTGTTGTGGCTTGCGCGTCGAGCGCAGCGGCAGTGCGGCGGCAACGCGAGAGGTGGCAGACCGGTCGTGATCGTTTGTGTATAAATCTTTAAGATTTCTATTTCATGACTAGGAGGAGCCCACGCAAGGGGTGTCCAATAACAGGACACCCGCACCGTGGCTTTAGCCCCTTGCGTGGGCTCCTCTTTTGCTCTGCAGGAAAAGGGTGACAAAACAGAAGGTGTCCAGAAATAGTGCGACCCAAGTCGCACAGGTTTTAGGGTCAGGCACCTTATGTCGCACTGTTGCAGGACACCCTGAATTTATAGTGTAGCCACCTCGGCCCTCCCCGTTCGTACCCAGCAGTATGACAGTGCAATCTTTACAATACTTTACTTACTTACCGAACAGGGATACTCCCGAGGGGTCCATCACTAGGTTTAGGAGCGTACACACGATTACTGATTACCAGTGATTACTTACAGTTCTCGGTAAGTTTTTCGAAGAAACGTTGACATTTTTGTAAATTGTCGCATATTTGAATGAGGGAAAACCCAAAACAGCACGAAAAACGACGAAAAGAAGAGTTTTGGGAATAAGATTATCAGTAGTTATCGGAGAACGTGTACACAGGATTACCAGAGTGGTGGACCCCTCGGATACTCCATGGCGCGTGGCGTCTGTAGCCGACGCCCGCAGATGCGCCTTTGTTGGCCGAACATGAGTCGCGCGTCCGAGCAGATACGCCCTTGTTCAAGGAACACACCGGTCGTGCTTCTGATCAGATACGCCTTTGTTGATGAAACGTGCGTCACGCGCCCCAGTACACTGTTAAAAAAATCCATCTTAATTTTAAGAACATGAGTTTGGAAGCAATTTACAAAGAAAATTTTACATTAAATTTAAGAACAAATACTTTCTGAAAATTAAGAACATGTTATGAAAAGTCAAAAAGTTATTTTTCTTGCAAGAAAACGCAAAAATCTGCAATATTTAGATTTCCCACAGACTGAACCTTTCCTTCCGGTGCGCAAGTTACAGTTCTTTTCCAATTAAGTTCTTGTTTGTACTTTACTGATTGGGTGGACTCGAACCTCGGACCTTTGGGTTGGAATTCCAACGCCTTAGACCACGGGGCCATCGGGACTTACCTGCGCGGAGTGCGGTCGGCTCCGACCTCATGCGCCACTACCCAAAGGGACATTCCCAGGATGACTAACTGTTTAGTGCGCAAGGAGCACGTTTATCATTGAACTTAAGGCACTCAACAAGACATATCGCTATATACCGCCGGGTAAAATTCAATATTAATTCCTCCAGTAAAAATTAAACACGAAAATTCCATGCCCCAATTTCAAAACTTTGATGAATTTTTAAGAAGTACTTTGAATTTTCCGAACTGTTTCTTAAATTTTCAAGACAATCGTAAGTCTAATAATGCTGTTATGACATTTACATAAAATTTACTTAATTTTAAGAACTTACTTGTTATATTTTAAATCCTAATTTGATATTTCAAAAATGTTCTTAATTTCGATAAACTTTTATAAAATTTCATAACTTGTGAAAATGTTCTTAAAAATAAGAGAAAATCTTTCCTTATTTTTAAGAACTTTTTTAGCAGTGTAGATACGCCCTTGTTGACGAAATACCTGCCGCGAGCGAGACTTCTCCTCACTTCTCTCATTATAATGCGAAATGTATTCCACTTTAATAGTCTTAAACTAGCTCAATCTACCCAGAATTGAACAAGGAATGAGATAAATCATCTCCCAGGTCGATTCGACACCTATACGAATTGTAAGAGCCACTCAAAGTTTCTTTTTAAGATTACTCGAAACAGTGCGCCGAACAGTTGCGCCCCTTTTACTTGTCGCCGAAACAGTTGCGCCTCTGTTAAGAGGTCACGCACAGATCCGCCTTTTCTCGCCGGACGCGTCGAATAGGTCTGGGGAGTAATATGACATACTGAACAATGTGGCTGCAAATAAAACAATCAGTCATTAGTCCGTAACATGAAATACCACTTACCTACGGAATAATAAGACTAAGATGGAAATACGACAAGCAAGTAATTCATCGCAAATATGAAAGTGCCGCGTGCTATCATTTAATAGAGTGACATACCTGGACTAGAGTTCTCACCCTCGACTTTGACTTTACGACAGTGTGACAAGTGTGAGGAGATGGATGGACGAACAGCATGACGAACAGGGAACAGCTGGAGCCCGCCCGAGGAGGGGGGAGGGGGGGGGGAGTGAGGGGGCGAGGGGGAGGAGGGGAAAGGGGTGTGAGCGGTGAGAGGTGGACTTGGACTTGTGGACACTCTCGGGTGGCACATCACAAATTCACATTTTCAAATCAAAGAGATTCAACTTTTTTTTTTCTTCACATTCGCTCATTTTTTTTTTAGAATTATCTTTTGAAAATTTTCAAAATAATGGAGCGCCCACGGGCTGAGCAGACGACGATCACCGATCATCAACATCAGCCATGCCGTGACTGAAGAAGAAGGGAAGAAAGGCAGTGCTTGAACAGCTTAGCGTGTGTGCGTGTTTGACATAAAATGTGGTACCGGTGTTTCAAACTTCTCATTGTTTTATGGTTCGACTGCGGCTAGAGAGCGGTTGAGTGCGGCCGAGTACGGATTGATTGACGCCGATCGTTTTGATCTAGTAGTGATTATGTTCAAAATTGTGCTGTGACAGCGAAAATACGTTCCGTGTGAGGGTTAGGTTTACCCTCGCTCTTAAACTTTTAGTACCCGGGCACGTTTTAACCAATACGGCCTAATCTTAACGTAAATCTTGACTTTAAGACGGTGATTCGAAGCCTTGTTTCTGTTTTAAGTGATTCGAGTATGATCGCTGCAAGGCGCACATTAACCCTATCTTTTATCTTAGGCTCTCTGTGCCAAAGCCACAGTGAATTTTCTTATGATTCAGGTGTGCATGATGCTCAAGAATCTGGTCAGTTTTACAGTCATCTTACATAACCATTTCAGCAGCCTGACATAACCTCTATTTCTGTAGCATCTTCCAGTCAATGCTTATTTTTATCAGCCTGTCCAACGCCAATTATCATTCAGTGAACTGTTCACATAACTTTGTTTTCCTGTTCCTGTTGAGGGTGACTTGAACTGCATCAAGACATTGAAAGTAATTTTGGTGTTTCAGATTATGCCGATCTTCAAGGCAGTCTCCATCCTTCGTGACAGGAAGGTTTCAGTGTTTGCGGACTCTGTCCAAACCCTTCAAGAGGGAGCAGTTCGCAAGCTGGGACTGGATGCAAATGCTACATATCAGGTACGCTAACAGTTGGTTTTGAATGGTTCTTTCCTTTCATTTTTGGACTAAGAAGTTCTATTGTATGCATTAATTTCTTCTTTTTTCCCCCAGTTATATGCTGATACTGATGGGACTGTACTTGACGATGATGAATGCTTGTCCAGCATGGCAGAATTTGCTGCTTCCAAAGGGACAGTGCTACTTGTCTTAGTCCATAACGGCCAGTGGAGTGCTGTACAAGGTCAGAATTCAAAGCAGTCAGTTCCCATAAATTTAGTGTTCTTTCACAATCTTAACTTTTGGATGTTTCTTTGTTATACAGCTACAACACCACCCACCTCTGCTGAGACTCCTCCTATTTCTACTGCTCCTCCTATTTCTACTGCTCCTCCTATTGCTACCGCTCCTCCTACTTTGACTTGGGAGGCCTTGAACACTCCTGTAACAGAAACTCCAATATCTATCCGCACTTATGTATCAGAGTTAAAATGGGCTGTTAAAACCCCTACTCACATCAGGAACTATGCTATTTGTAAGGGCAGGAGAGATGTGGTGAAAAACATGGCTGACAAACTGAAGAGATTATCAACAAGCCCAGGTGACATGAGGAAGTTGTGTGAGAAGGTTAGAGCCAGTTGTCCTGAGGCATTTGTTGTTTCCATGGGAGATCAGACTGTTGGCTGTTTTGACCAGTTTGTCAAAGCAGTTTACAATGCCACAAAGTATGCCAGGGAAACTGACATTTGTGCGAATGAGACTCCTCGTAGGAGGGGTAGATTAAGGCAGAGTGCCCGTGATGTGGACGATCCTGATGCAGAGGAACCTGTAAGTATTTGCTGCTTTTCTTCAATTAGAGCTTACAGTACTTTATTGTCAAACTATCTTCCACTGTTTTTAGCCCGCCCTTCTGCTTTGAAAAAGCATAAAAGCGGGCTTATGCAAACGACCTCGTGTCTGTCTGTCTGTCTGTGTGTCTGTGTGTCTGTCTGTTCCACTAGAAGGAGATGAGCTAGAGACTTGAAATTTTCAGGGTGTCTACAGTTTTACTCCTAGACAACGAAACGCCTACGGCAAATCCTGCCAACCCTCATTAAGGCACTGAAAAAAATTATAAAAGTTTTCACGGAATTTATTATTCAACTTTTTTCAACCCCGTCGACCCGTACCTCTCCGGAAGCGTCTTTTCGCGTCTAGTTCAATGGTGCACACCGTTTTACGAAAAAATGGACCCAGCTCGCGACTACACTGTAAAAAGCACCCGTAATTGGTCCAGTTTTCAACTTTCCTCAACTCCATCGAGCTGCACCTTCCCGGAAGCGTCTTTTCGCGTCCAGTTCGATGGCGCCCACCGTTTTTCGATAAAAAGGACCCAACTCGCGACTACACTGTAAAAAGCACCCAAAATTGACCCACTTTTTAACTTTTACGCACCCCATCGACCCGCACCTCTCTAGAACCGTCTTTTCGAGCGCAATTCAGTGGTGCCAACCGTTTTTCAATTTCCAGTGTTGCCAATCGTCAAAACTCAAACATTTCGATTATTTTCGACATTTCTCGATATTTTCCGATATTTTCGACATTTTTCGTTGTTTTTCGAAATTTTTTGATATAATTCGACATTTTCGATATTTTTCGACATTTTCGATAATTTTCGATATTTTTCGATAATTTTCGATAATTTTTGATATTTTTTGACATTTTTGATAATTTTCGATGTTTTTTGATATTTTGCGACATTTTTGACATATTCCGACATATTTCGATATTTGTAAACATTTTTGACAATTTTTGATATTCTTCGACATTTTTCGACATTATCCCTCATTTTTCGATGTTTTTCGACATTATCCATATTTTTCGATAGATCTCAACATTTTTGAGATATTTCGAGATTTTGCGACATTTTTTTCGAATTTCTACATATTTCGACAATTTTCGGCATATCTCGACAATTTTTGAAATTTTCGACACCCCTCGACGCCTATACCATAAAAATTGGTTCGACGAGCGTAATTCAGTGTTGCCAACTGCTGCCAAATAAAGTCCAAGTTCGGCCGTTCCATCTGAGGCCGAACTCACGTATTTCGACATTTTTTCGAGATTTCCGACTCCCCTTTTTTGCCGAGTAACTGACCGTTTAGTCACTATCGGCACGTTTTCAAAGCAGAAGGGAGGGCTGTAGTTTCGGTGGTTCACCGTTACAAACTGCCTCTTTCCGAAGAGAATGCCTTTACGGGCCGCAGGCCCGATCATTTGCATGCTAAGAGGACGTTCTGTGTTACTTAGGGGTCGGGCCGAAGGCCCGACCGAACGCCGCCGGCAGGCCAAGCAGGCACGCCCCCTGCCGAACGGAGTTGCCTGCGTAGCAAAGCGGAGCTGGCAACGACGTTTGGCGGAAGGGCGGGCCTGCTTGTTTAATCAGTAATGGACAGGAAACTGTCTCACTTTTCATCAGTTCTCGTTGTTGCATATCAGAGTATTTCTTAGCTAAGCTTTGCTAGGACAATTTGTTTTCTGTGAAAAATATTAACTTTATTTTTACAGGTTCCCAATCTGTGTCTGGACTTGAACGGGTGTGTTGAAGGGATGTATTCGCCGCTGTTGGGAGTTGAAGATGAAATGTTGTATGAAGACTTGCGCAAGACTCTCCTTAATTACAACAACATTCCCAGTGTAGAGGATGATCCCAATGTCTTAAGGGACATGAACCTCTCGTGCCCTCTCCAACGCCAGTTTATCAACACAGCACAGACCTCAACTGATTGGAGGCGTTTATTTGCTTCCTGGCCACTTCTTCAGAATCAATCTCTATTCCTTTCTCATGCAGACCAGCTGCTGGGCAAGAACACTCTACAGTTGTGGCTGCAGGAGTTAACGGGGCTGAAAACACTCCATGCATTTATGGCTGAAGTGGCCCAGAAGCTGAGAGTCAATCCCTTTACAAGAAACCGTAGTGCAGTCATTGACCAAATCTTAGAAGACTGCAGAGCTGCTCAAGAAACCACTTCTTCCAGGAAGCCCATGGCAATTGCTGTCTTTCCGCTTCTTGTTGTCTACTTCAACGAGAAAGTAGATAATCTGCTTCTAACTGTCAATGTGAGTATCTTTTAAGTTGCATTTGAAAGTAAAATTTGCTGCATGACATTTCTCAGCTGTGTTTTGTTTCAGAATGCTTCCAGTAAAGAAAACATTTTAGGGGAGGTGAGGGCCACCTCTGATTGCCCTCTGCTAGTAATCAAAGGTCAGTTTTTATTTATTTATTTATTTTTTTATTTTTATTTTTTTTAAATAATTTAAAATTTTGTTAAATCTGGTGATTTGCTTTGCAGGCTTGTCGCTGTTCGACACCCACGCAACTATTTATTTAATTTTTTTATTTTTTTAAATAATTTAAAATTTTGTTTAATCTGGTGATTTGCTTTGCAGGCTTGTCGCTGTTCGACACCCACGCAACTATTTATCTAGTTGTTCGTGTGGTGTTCATCATGCAGTGCAAAGATGTAATTGAAGGGATGCTCTGCCTGCTAGTCGCTTACTTTGTATTCCACTCTTGTTATCCAAAGCAAGTAGCTCGTGCTCTAGAATTCATGCAGAGGTAAGACAACTTTCTTTTGGCTTGTCTCATTCTTACCATTGTCAGTTGGTGATGGAATTTTTATTGCAGATTTTTTCTTCGCATAAATCCCTTAACCATGGGCAGGTTTCAAGGGATCCGAGCAAAGCGGGGAATGAATGCACTTGTGGGCAAGCTAGCAGGGCAGTTAGCAGACTATGAAGCCGAACTTTCTCGGTGGACCTTCTCCGGAACCCAGGCTATTGATGAAGATTAATCATGAATTCTATGTTTGAATATGTGTATGAATTCTTTGTATAAGTTATATGTAACATTTGTGAAAAATTGTCTGAGTCTATGTATTATTTATTTTATGCATTCACATGATATATTAATTATGTTGTCTAAATAATTTTCCTGAATTAGTTATTGTACATTTCTTCTATAAATGTTGTAATTTCTACAAGATTTCCATATCCTATTATATGAATTGTATACAGTTGATCAGATCCAAATTTGGTTTAATATCATCCTAATGCTAAGGGGAACTAGTTATCAATTTCAGAGAACACCCAGATTTTTGAAACCCTCCAGATCTAAATCTCTTACTATGCATCTCTAATTTGTGATTAAATTTATCATAATTTTTGGACCAAAACTTAGTCTTGATTATGTGGTGGTGTATGAGGCCATAATTTTCAGACTGTCTTCAGTAAAGTATTCAGTGTTATAAATCTTGAGTTTTTGGATCTGGCCTCAAACTAAACTTTCAGACCACAAGTCTGAAAAAAAACTTTGTACTTTTTTGTCTGAAAAGTCAGACTTTTTTTTTAACAGTGTTGAATAAGTGGACATGCGTGCATTCAGTATCGATCATGCTTGGGACTGGCATTGATGCGTGGATCAAGCGTGATATGGTTGACGGATATCGAAGTATTCCCTATGCGAGATTCCTGCATGAGACGGCCGGTCCTCGCAAACTTTTCTCTCGGTGCGCGCTGGTGTGAGCTTGAGCGCGGCGCGGCGCGCGGGGAGGAGATGGGGGCTGTTCGCTACCGTCTCCTCCTCCTGCCCCTCCTCCCCGCGTGCCGCGCCGCGCTCAAGCTCACGCCAGCGCGGGTGCGCACCTGCCCAGGCGTGGATAGGATTTTCTTAACTGAATATAACATAGAAAAAGCCGCAACAAAGTGCTCAGCTGTTCAACTATTTTTAGGCAACGGAGTTGCCTTCTAAAATCGCTTTGAAACGTCTGTCAATTGTTTTATATGGCCCCTTACGGGAGGAAAAAATCCGCTCCAACGATTTTTATAATATTACCTACAGTTATAGTATGTAAACTTGTGTACTCACTCTGAAAGTTTAATAGACATTTAAACTACAGATTTTCTGTAAATTTGAATTGAAATTTCAGTTGCTATGGTAATGCTCGACTTGTCAGCTGAAATCACCAGGAGAAGGGGATAGTTTTTCGTGGTGGGGCTAGGCGGAGTCGAGCCAACACGGAGCGAAAGAGAAACCTCTAAAGTCTGCGTTCAAACAAAGCTCTGCTTCAGTGAAACGCTCAAGAAAGAGATGACACCACTGAAATTCGCACGTGACCACCATACCGCCCTTTCGAAACCTACTTCATTTTTACCGAACGAACAGTCGACTGCGGCGCACTTCTGCCAACCTAAGATAATAATTTCAAATCGTAACGTAGGGGGATTAGTGATCCTTTTTTATGTTTTCTAGGTTGGCACCCTGATGGGAACAGTGACGAGTTGTGACGAACCAAATGCCGTCAGAACTTGTCCGAATCAGTCAAGTCACGTACTCTACGTCAGGACAGGTCTCCAAACGTCCGCAAACGTACCTACTGTACGTCACTATTCGTCCAAAAAAGTCATCGTCTTACATCGTCACATTTCGTCGCCGTTCCATTATGTCCAAAAGTGTCCACAAACGTCCTCATCGTCCTAAGTCGTCAATAGCCGTCCGCAGCTCCATCCTCAACTGACAGTGATAGTCGCCCACCGTCCGGGTTAGTCCGTCGGCGTCGCCTGCCGTCCAAACGGGTCCATCTTCGTCCCATGCCGTCCAGGCAGGTCCACCTGAGTCCCTAGTCGTCCACGATGGTCATTAATAGTCGCCCACCGTCCGGGCTAGTCCGTCGGCGTCGCCTGCGGTCCGCACGAGACCGTCAGCGTCACCAGCCGTCTGGCCAACTCCGTCTACGTCCTCTGATGTCACAGCCGGTCCACAAGCGTCCCTATCCGCCCGGGCCAGTGTTTCGTCCGCAGGCGTCCGAGAAGGTTTGTCGTCGTCGCCTAAAGTCCTGGCGGGTCCGTCGGCGTCTCTTGCCGTCCTGGTGGGTCCGTCGGCGTCCCCTGTCGTCCTGGTGGGTCCGTCGGCGTCCCCAGCCGTCCTGGCGGGTCCGTCGGCGTCCCCAGCCGTCCTGGCGGGTCCGTCAGCGTCCCCAGCCGTCCTAGTGGGTGCCGTCCTAGTGGGTCCGTCGGCGTCCCCAGCCGTCCTGGTGGGTCCGTCGGCGTCCCCAGCCGTCCTAGTGGGTGCCGTCCTAGTGGGTCCGTCGGCGTCCCCAGCCGTCCTGGTGGGTCCGTCGGCGTCCCCTGTCGTCCTGGTGGGTCCGTCGGCGTCCCCAGCCGTCCTGGCGGGTCCGTCGGCGTCCCCAGCCGTCCTAGCGGGTCCGTCGGCGTCCCCAGCCGTCCTAGTGGGTGCCGTCCTAGTGGGTCCGTCGGCGTCCCCAGCCGTCCTGGTGGGTCCGTCGGCGTCCCCAGCCGTCCTGGCGGGTCCGTCGGCGTCCCCAGCCGTCCTGGTGGGTCCGTCGGCGTCCCAAGCCGTCCTGGCAGGTCTGTCGCCGTTTCTTGCCGCATTACACTCTTCCAAGGTTTTACCTCCCCTCCTATCCACAGGGGTTTTTGGTGCTCACAAAAAGACGCAGCCCTTGCACTCATTCGAAATGTAGAGCGTACAGTGGCTGGGCTGGGGACGCCGACGGACCCACCAGGACGGCCAGGGACGCCGACGGACCCATCACGACGGCTGGGGACGCCGACGGACCCACTAGGACGGCACCCACCAGGACGGCTTGGGACGCCGACGGACCTATCAGGACGACAGGGGACGCCGACGGACCCACCAGGACGGCCAGGGACGCCGACGGACCCATCACGACGGCTGGGGACGCCGACGGACCCACTAGGACGGCCAGGGACGCCGACGGACCCATCACGACGGCTGGGGACGCCGACGGACCCACTAGGACGGCACCCACCAGGACGGCTTGGGACGCCGACGGACCTATCAGGACGACAGGGGACGCCGACGGACCCACCAGGACGGCCAGGGACGCCGACGGACCCATCACGACGGCTGGGGACGCCGACGGACCCACCAGAAAGGCCAGGGACGCCGACGGACGCACCATCTCTGCTATCCCTGTTGTCACTTCGGGGATTGCCTGTGGATAGAGCCACGGCGCACCCTACCGCATATTATAGCTTCTAGTCGACCCGTGTGGGTAGATGTCGGAGTGGCGAAGTGGATAGCGTCATCAACCATGGAGCAGGAGGTCCTCGGTTCAACACCCGGTCAAGGTCATCGAATTTCCATCGAAAGAGATGTTGAGAGTAATGTGTACAAAGAGGATGAGACAAATAAAATCCAAAGTTGAAAAAAATTGAATTCTTGGGGGATGACAAATTTTAGGGGACGCCGACGGACCCACCAGGACGGCTGGGGACGCCGACGGACCCACCAGGACGGCTGGGGACGCCAATGGACCCGCCAGGACGGCTGGGGACGCCAACGGACCCGCCAGGACGGCACCCATCAGGACGGCTGGGGACGCCGACGGACCTATCAGGACGACAGGAGACGCCTACGGACCCACCAGGACGGCTGGGGACGCCGACGGACCCACCAGGACGGCTGGGGACGCCGACGGACCCACCAGGACGGCTGGGGACGCCGACGGACCCACCAGGACGGCTGGGGACACCGACGGATCCACCAGGACGGCTGGGGACGCCGATGGACCTATCAGGACGACAGGAGACGCCTACGGACCCACCAGGACGGCTGGGGACGCCGACGGACCTATCAGGACGACAGGAGACGCCTACGGACCCACCAGGACGGCTGGGGACGCCGATGGACCCACCAGGACGGCTGGGGACGCCGATGGACCTGCCTGAACGGCAGGGAACGATGACGGACCGCCCCCGACGTCAGAGGACCCCGGCGGACCTGCAGGGACGGCAGGTGACCATGGAGGACTCGTTAGGACTGCCGGCGACGCCGGCGGACCATTTCGTACGAACGGGGACATCAGCGGACTGGCCTGGACACAATTGGACGTTTTTGTAATAGTTTGGACGGCATATGACGCTTGCGGACCAGCCGTGACGGCAGTGGACGCGAACAGACCAGGCGAGACGATCGGGGACCCCGGGACCCGGGAGGATCAGGGACATGACGTGACCCTGAGCGACGACGAATGACTTTTTCATGACTATTCTGGACGGCAGGCGACTTGGGGAGACTTTTAAAGTTCTTCGTCACAAATCGTCCGATTTGTCCTCTTTTGGACGAAATATGACCGCGCAGAAAATTGTCAGAATCCGTCGCTGGGTCCCATCAGGGCACGTTGTGTAAACAAGGTTTGTTTGAGGTGGACGCGCGTGCGCTGTGTCGCCGGCCGTCTTTCAACCATGGCCGCCTCGGCCGGGAGCTGAGGCTCCCACCTCGCGACTTTAAATCATTGTATAAAGTTATCGAAACGTTGACAAGGCGAACTGAATGCGTAAATAGTACTTTTTTACCTGCAGAAAACGGTTTGGTAAGTTTGACTTCAATCTGGTGAGCAGAATTCTTGAAATGGTGTACATTTACGTGTATCATTTTCGTAAATCACTTGTGTTCCTACGTTTTGAACCTCCATGAAACTTTGCAAAACGATTTCCGCAGGTCTGGAACTGCTATTTTCACATTAATTTCGGCTGCCCAACATTTCGTTCAGGTAAAATAAATAGTTAAAGTCGCTAGGTTTAGGGCCCCGGTTCGCCCCTTCGGTGCGCTCGGTGGAGGGGACGGTATTGTTGACGTTCCGCTCCGGCCGTGACCTCGCCGCCCATTTTTTGCTGTCAGAAGGAGAGCTTCTTTTCTCTCTTTTTCCTGGCGTTTAGATGACGGCCTAACAGTCGGAGAGTTATTCATTGCTTGAAACCCGCCTTATCAAATCGAATTTATAATTATTTAGTCACTATCTTGACTATCGTAAACTAAACAAAACTACTGGGTTTTCTTACAGTCTTATGATACACTCACAATAATTTTACCATAGTTATAGAAACTCCGTTGTCTACCAGGATTTCGTGAAATCGTATTTTTTTTTTTATTTTTTTTTTTAATGAAAGTCTTACATGCTCACGTGGGTCGAAGGCAACGGTGAAAACTTCGCCCAATTCCGTCATCATCTCAATTTCGACGAACCCATCCGGCAGGACGTATGGGCCCACACCCATCACTACCTCCATTTGGTTGGGAAGGGCCGTAGGTACCGCCGGGAAGGGGGCTGGCGCCGCCTGCACCGTGGACTGTTTCGGGACGCCTGCTGCTGTGACTTGCTGGATATGAAATAGGATCTACGTTTAAGTCGTGTTTTAGCAGCTTACCTTACGCACACATTTACGGGACTCACCTCGCGGGCTGACGCAACCAGGATGGGGGCTGTGGCCGCCGGGGCTGGGCCGCTACCTGCTGCCGCGGTGTCAGGGGCTGCCGCCGTGTCAGGGGCTGCCGCCGCCGTGTCAGGGGCCGCAACCGCCAGATCGCACAGTGGGACAGAATCCCGAAAAAGGGGCAAAAATAATTTTCAATAGATCTTTCTGTTGGATTATAGTGCTATTACTATCTTAAGGGTTTACGAACATGCGCTTTCTGATTTTGAAGTCAATTTTGAGGTGACAGGTGCGGATCCAGGTAAAAAAGGGGGGTAAAATTTAAAATTTCAAGATAAAATTCTCAATTTCTGGCCTTAGGACCAAAAATTGGCCCTCTTTTCATATCTGAAGTCCGTTTTGATATGCAATGGCTAGATTTGATATAAAAAATTGCTAAAGTCTGCTAATTGTATCAAAAGACAAAAGAACAGCCTTTTGTTTTTTGCAGATTTACGGTTACTTTCTGGTCTTTTGCGGAATACTATAGTTATCGGATTTGCGCTTTCTGTTTTTGAAGTAAGTAATTTTGAGGTGAAAGGTGCGGATCCAGGTAAAAAGGGGCCACCATATGACGAGAGCTGGCCGGCCCACCGCACCCGCCTGGGTAAATTGTTAGCGCCGCCAGCGGTCTGTTCGCATGTTTACGCAAAAGGGGTCGATTGGGTATCATAGAGTAGGTCGTCCCCTACAGTTTGGTACCAGGAAGACCGCGTGAAACCACAGGAATCGAACTGTAGCCCAAAAAAACCGATTTGACTGAGATGAGTGACAAGGTTATGGAAGTACACTATTTTACGGTGCTTGGAAGTGGAAGAGGGGGGTCTAAGTGCAAGGAATATGTAGAGCAGGGTCCAATCTTTCAATTTATGCGCACATGCACCAAATAACTTCGCCCGGAGGCTCACAGAAATTGTTTAAAATCGGAACAGAAAAGGCGCGCTGACGTGGGCGCTCCAAGCGGCAACTTCCGGAGCTTCCCTAGGGAAGGGCGACCATCACAAAAAATTTTGGAGACTGGTTTCTGATAGTTCAGACATTGGTCTATCCGACTGTGATGTCGAAATCGCTCTGCTGCACTGTTCAAAAATTTGATTTTTGTCACTTTTTTCGGGATTCTGTCCCACTGTGGATCGGGGGCTGCTGTGACCTGCTGGGGCTAAAATATGAATTACGTAAAAAACCTATTCAACAGATACCAGCTACAATAAGAAATTGCACTAGGCAAAAAGAAAAATAAATGAAAGCAGATGATACTAAAATCTGATTTTTTTATTATTACTTTTTTTTTGCTGTGTTGCGCCTCGCGGACTGCGAGCCACTGAGCCATTCATCAGTCCCCCCTTGGTACAATATACCCAGGGTACGCGCTTGGTTTTTGAACTTGGCGGTGGAAGCTAGCTGACACCTTATTACGTCTAGCACTTTTCGATACCTACAATGCAAATAAACGTAGTTCCCGACCCTCGGGGCAAACAAACGTACTTCTGGGACCCTCAGGGCAGACTAACGTACTTCTGAGACCCTTGGGGCAGACTAACGTAGTTCTTGGTTAAAAAGATAGGAACTACGTTAGTCTGCCCCGACGGTCTCAGAAGTACGTTAGTTTGCCCCGAGGGTCTCAGAAGTACGTCAGTCTGCATCAGGGCTCGGGAACTACGTTTGTTTGCATTGTAGGTATCGTTTTATGTATTAAGGTGACGTTACGAAAATGTGCGTACGAATAATTTTATTTCAGCGCCTTCTGCACTTACGGGGTTTGGGTAGTCAGCCACCGTTACACATGTGTTTGGCGGGTCGAACCACCCAGGGTCTGGCACATACTACTATAAATGTGTTACAATCGGAAGAGCCGCGAGCGTGGCGGCGCCGCAAGGCAACAATACCGGACCCCCCTGGCCTCCTGGCCTGCCTGGCTTCCCCCTCTCCAGGCCTGCACACTGCACACGCCGCCGCCGCGCGCGGCGCACTGTGACAACCCGGCCCGCTCTATACTATTGCGAGAGTACAAGCCGATGAACATCAGTTCTCTTTAGTTTCTTTTTATTTTATTTTTTTGCTAAGATGTATCATCTGCTAAAAACATTTACGGGACTAACCTTCGAGCGCTGCTGCAAAAGCTGCGCCATACGGCGCATGTTGAGTCGTTTCTTTCTGGAAGCTTCAGCTCGGGCTGCTGCTGTCGGGACGCTCGCTGCTGCCTCTGAGACGATCGCCGCTGCCGCCGGGACGCTCGCTCCTGCCGCCGGGACGCGCGCCGCTACAGCTGGGATTCGGGCTGCTGTGACCTTCAGGATATGGAATACGATCTACTCTAAGTCCTGTTTCAACAGCTACTGTGGTATACATTTACGAGACTAACATCCGAGTGCTGCTGCAAAAGCCGCGCCCTTCGGCGCCTCTGCCGCATGTTTAGATGTTTCCTCCTAGAACCTCCAGCTCGGCCTGCTGTCGGGACGAGCGCTGACGCCGCCGGGACGCTCGCTGCTGTCGCCGGGACGCGGGCCTGAACTGCTAGATTTGGGCCGGCTGTGACCTGCTGGATATAAAATACGATGTTCTCTACGTCCTTTTTCAACACCTACTGGGGTATGCCAGGTAGCTGACAGACCCCGGGCACTTTTTGTACTATGCAACCCGCCCGCACCGCTCCATTCGGACTGCATACCCATCCAGTGGTGCCGTTGAGGCCATACGGGGCCATACGGCGTATGACCTATAAGCGTTTTGGAAGGCACCGTATGGCCTTTAAAATTTCCCAGGCCATACGCACCCAGATGCGTATGGGGCTGCCCCAAACGGCAAGCGGCTACCTGCCGGCCCGCCGACCCGGCATTGTTGGGTTTCCCAGACTTGTAAGAACTTGAGTTCATTAATGTTTCTGAACATCAATGGCCCTGAACTATGAGATTTAAAGATTCAAACCTATGCCAAAAATTGGCCAATTGACCATGTAAGCGCAACAAATCTGAAGGCCCGAAAGCGGAAGGGTAGGGAAGGTGCCAAATACAGTTTCCAGAAGTGGTTCTAGAAAAATAAAGATTTACCAAAATTTCCGAGGTTTTTTTTTTTATACATCACCTGGGAGTTAGGCAACCCTCACACCACCAACCCGGTCGGAAAGGACCGTATGGCCTATAAAAAAATTACAACAGCACCACTGTACCCATCAGGCGCCGGTGACCGGCTCCAAGCGCGGACGCTCTGCTCCGCCACTGTTGTTGCAGCCAACACCCCGAAAGGGCACCCTCGCGGTTCGCGCGGTGTACGGCGGGGCGTTACATGGGGGAGGTTCGCGGTTTCGCGGGGGCAACCCGCGAGTCCGCTGGGAGAGTAGGGTTGGTCGACTCGATTTCGATTTAAATCGAAAATCGATTTAAGGTGTCGATTTTCAACCTAAATCGGAATTGATTTCACATTTCGAATTAATCGAAACAATCGATTTATGACGTCGATTTTCGATTTTATTGAAATTTTGTACTTTTGAACTCTGTGCGTTCAGCGATGCTTGAAAGTAGAACACCCGTGGCGCTCTCCAGCTCCAGCATTGCGCCGGATATCAAGCATTTAGCCAGACGATCCGGGGGCTGGTTTTGACCAGGACGTGCGGAATTCAAACGTCGAGCTGCGGCAATCCAACATACTGCCCAGCGACCGCTAAATCCAACGCGAACCCGCTCCAATCGTGGCATGCCCTTAACGTCGAGTATCCTAACACGTCTTGGAAAAGTGCCCTAATAGTGATTTCCATTGCCATTGTGGCTACATCCGTCATCCGTCCCGTGTGAAATAGGTTACTTATTTTCTCACACGCCAGTTGAAAAGCCAAACAGCTGCGCTAGCGGATATCAGGTCCCTGTCTCGATAGGCTTTTTTTTTAAAATTTTTTTTTTTTTTTTTTTTTTTTTTTTTTTAATTTCACGTATGAAGAACGAGCTTAGTCTCCAGGGCCCATTTCATTTTCTAATTTACGTATCGAAGGCCAAGGCCCATGCCAATCCAATATACCTAATTCACCATAACAACCTACGCACGTAAATTAGTAGTCAATAACTGCCGTGAAATGCTCAGACGACGGGAATTCAACTGTCAACAATAATTCTTTCCTCATGCACAACTCACCAAAAGCATAAAAATGATATAATTGTAAATTTATAAGGGGATTTTAAAAAATTGAAAATCAAATCGAAAATCGATTTTAAGGACCAAAAAATCGATTTTTTACGGAAGTCGATTTTTTACTTTCGATTTTGGAATCGACGAATCGAAAATCGATTCCGTCCATCGATCTACCAACCCTAGGAGAGCTTGCGGTCCGCGCGTCCTGCTGCGCGGGAATCTCGCGTACCGCGGATCCTTCACGGGTCCTTCGCGGACTGCGAGCTACAGGCGAGAGGGATCCGCGGACCGCGATCTTCCCCCGCCGAGGATCTGCGGTTCACGAGATAACCCCGCTCCAGGAAACCGTGGACGGCAAGCTTTCCTCGCGGACTCGCGGGTTGCCCACGCGAAACCGCGAACCTTCCCCCCCGTAACGCCCAGTCGTACGCCGCGCGAACCGCGAGAGGGTGCTTTGGGGACGTTTGCTGCTACAACAGTGGCGGAGCAGAGCGTCCGCGCTTGGAGCCGGTCACCGGCGCTTGATGGCTATGCATTCCCGGATGGAGCGGTGCGGGCGGGTTTCAGAGTACAAAAGGTGCCCGGGGTACGTCAGCCACTTGGTACATTTACGGGACTAACCTCAGAGCGCTGCTGCAAAAGCCGCGCCCTTCGGCGCCTCTGCCGCATGTTCAGTCGTTTCTGCCTAGAACCTTCGGCTCGGGCTGCTGTCGGGACGCGCGCTGCTGCCACCTGGACGCTTGCTGCTGCCACCGGGACGCTTGCTGCTGCCACAGGGACGCTTGCTGCTGCCACCAGGACGCTCGCTCCTGCCACCAGGACGCTCGCTCCTGCCACCAGGACGCTCGCTTTTGCCACCGGGACTCTTGCTGCTGCCACCGGGACGCTTGCTGCTGCCACCGGGACGCTTGCTGCTGCCGCCGGGACGTTTGCTGCTGCTGTCTGGACGCATGCCGCTGACGCCTGGACGGGGGCTGGCGCTGCCTGCACCGCTGCCTGCTCCGGCATGGCTGCTGCTGGGACCTGCTATATATGAAATAAGATAAGGAATGGTGGCTCCTTCGTGTTAAGACTCCTCATTTAACAGTACCCATGTAGCACGGCGACATCCGGCGATGTTGGATCGCCGGGAGGACGGAGCCTCGATATTTTGGCGATATCTTTTTTGCTTCAACGCCCGGCGGGGAGCAAGGCGCTGTCCTCTCGGTATCCGTCATAAAATATACACTTAAGAATATCTTTCGGAAAAATTTTGGACATCATGCTGTGGTTCTCGCTAGACTGACGCCTCCGTTTATCGCCTCAATAATGTGTAGGCGCGTTCGTCTGAGCGACGATAGCAAGATGTCTTAAAGATGCAGGAAACTCGACAAAAAAAGGTGTCGCTACAACCCTATAGTATGGTTATCCGTAAAATGATGAACCTTAGGCGATTGCCATCAGATGGCATTCCGATATTAAAATGTTTCTAAAAAAAAATCGTCAAGAGTTATCGGCACGTTATCAGAAGTAGTACGTCGCCCAAGCGAGAGACACTAAATATCGCTTGCAGATCATTATCTGATAATATTAAAGGCTTTGAACCCCCATGCGATAGCGGCTGGGAGAATCGCGCGAAGGACTGACCGGCGATAGCACAGCGATATGACCTGACCACCATCGCACGGATGAAATCGAGGCGTTAATGTCACTGGGAACTTAAAGAAAGAGTACTTTTGCCGCCTTCTATCGGATGTTCAGAAGATATAGTAAACCAGAGTTCGCCAGGCTGTCGATTTCAGCGTTCGCCAAAACGGAAAAATAGCACTATCGCCTTGCCGACAGCGAAAACATATCTAATGGATACGAATAACAAAACTTTGCGCCCGTCAGACAAAATACCCCTAGAAAATCCCCTTTCAATTTTACGCCCCAGAAACAGAGATCATTGGTGAACACAGTGCGTCTCGTAATCGCCAGGACATCGCCTGGGTGTCAATAGGGGAAGAATAGCTCCACGATATCGCAGGATCATCCCGTCGCACACAAACAGAGATCATTGGTGAACATAGTTCGCATTGCTCTCACCAGGACGTCTCCTGGGCGTCAATAGGGGAGGAATGGCTCCACGATATCGCAGGATCATCCCGTCGGGAGATTCTGGGGTGCGTGCGTGTCGCCAAGAAATGCCGCTAGGTGGCGTCACGGTCAGAGCGTCACATGCAAAACCGATTCTTTCGCATTAAAATCACATTTTGACAAAATACTAACATTTAATTTTACGCTTTGTGTTTTATAAGACAAATCCTTTTGTGCCTGTGCAGGTTTTATGTTTAAATCGTAAACCATGCGCCAGAAATAATTGGTTCAACTTGAACGCGCGCAGGTCCCTGATCCGTCTCCCTGCTTGGGTACGGCAACGTCCTCCTAAGTGATGTCAGGCAGCGGTCTACATGAATCCGATAATTTTTTGGAGTTATAGCTCTGACTTTTCTTCTAACGAAAGTCGGAGCATGATTCTCCAGAGCGTGCTAGATAGAGGATTGAGGTATGCCTCTGACGAAAGTGGGTGTCAATAGGGGAAGAATAGCTCCACGATATCGCAGGATCATCCCGTCGCACACAAACAGAGATCATTGGTGAACATAGTTCGCCTCGCGCTCGCCAGGACGTCTCCTGGGCCTAAATCGGGGAGGGATGGCTCCTCGATATCGCAGGATCATCTCGTCGCACTCGGACCGAGTATGTGTGTTTGCCTCGCGCTCGCCAAGACGTCTCCTGGACGTCAATCGCGGAGGGATGGCGGGGCGATGTACCACGTACATCCCGTTGCACACAAACCGGGTGCCTAGGTGTACGCAGTTAAACGCTGTTCGCCTTGCTTTCGCGAGCACGTCTCTGAAACGAAAATTCGGGAGGGAAGGGTGTGGCGATATTCCAGGCATATTTAGCCATCTAAAATCTCTATTCGTTATGGCTTACGGAACGGTGAGATGTAGCCATAGCGATAACCGTTTGATGATCGCGTGGCGACTGTTCTGGTATTTACTGATCGAGAATAGTGCCTCTTCACGTCGGTGTATTTCTTCATCGTGGCTCTAACTTTTAGGGCGCAATCGCTGCAGCGCTATCCCTACGTTTACTCGAAACGACATCTCAGCGACCGTCCCTATTGTGCCAAACTTCATATCTGAAAGAAATCGCCACGGATATCGCGGCGACGAAGATTCGTCGCCGGCGATACTGTGGCGATAGAGCTGGGATATTTTTGTGCTACATGGGTAACAGTGTTGCTGTTCAATTTGCACAGCGTGCATACTTCGCGTTGTCTAGTGATAAAGCACTAAACCCAAGCTCTTACGTTGGTGCTGCTGTCGCTGCGGATGCTGTTACTGCAGCTGCTGCGGCCGCACCCGCAGTTCACCAACACTGACGACCCGATGCTGCTGTAGCTGCTTTCGCTGAGCCAGCGGCTGCACGCGCAGTTCCTTAACAGGGAGGTGCAGATGCTGCAATCGCTGCTCTCGCTGGTAAAGCATCCACTGCAGGAGCAGGTGCTTCCTGGGCAGGGGCGGATGGCGGTTGGCTCACAGGGAGCAGGCTCGGGACTAAACACCAAGTCAAATGGTGGTGAGCACGTCGTCTCCTGTAAATAAATTACAACAATTCATTAGCTGCGCCAAATACCTGAAATCAGCTGCAAAGACACAGGGCGTTGCTGCGCACCCTGATGTGAGTCTTGAACTCGTCAAACTGATGTTCCACCTACTTTGAGAGTGGGTACTTACAGACAATGTCCGATTGCGCTGCTGCCGCTGCTCAGCGCCGAGAAGGCTTTCGAAAGGAATGCCATTTTCATCCTGGAATAGTAAGTAATCCACCCTATTACTTATTGATTTTCATTTCCCTTATTCTTTAAAACTGATGTTTAAAAAAAAGAAACGATGTACTTACAAGAGGCTGGCCGCTGCCATCCTTTGTTTCCTTCCAGTCATCATATTCCTGGAGAGTACTTACAAGAGGCTAGCCGCTCTCATCCTCTGTTTCCTTCCAGTCATAGTCCTGGAAGGTACTTCCAAGAGGCTGGCCGGTCTCATCATCTGTTTCCTGCCAGTCATAGTCCTGGAAGGTACTTCCAAGAGGCTTGCCGGTCTCATCATCTGTATCCTTCTTCCAGTCATAGTCCTGGAAGCAGAAGGTATTATTACTCTATAGCGGGCTTTTCCCTTAAAAATAATAATAATAAAAAGGACAATTTGCCAGGGGATGTGCTTACACGTATTAGGATAGGTTGATCATCAGGGTCCTACAAACATAAATTTTGTTAGGTTTAGGAAAACTGTGTGCTAGCAGAGACCACAATAATCTTAAATTTTTCACAAATAAGCCAACTTTCACTTCTGTTTACTTACATTATCGGGTTCTACGAGTGGCCCTACTCTTCTTGTTGGGAATAAATCCTCCCTGAAGTGACCATTGTCCTGTAAGCAAAAGATATGGTTTAGTATTTAACTTACATGTTTTATTTTGTTTGGGTTTTTAAATTACATTTTGTATTTGGATGTACTTACAAAAGTAGGGGTTTGCGGATCGTCAGGATCACGGTCCTACAAACATAAATTTCGTTGGGCTTAGATGAATGCTAGCAGAGTCCACGATCAACTTTTTCAGAAAAAGAAAATCATTGCCATCCTGTAACTTTTACTTAATTTTACTTACATTTTCGGGTTCTGGGAGTGGACTCCTTTCAGGTGGGATTAAATTCTCCCTTGAGAGATTATTCTCCTGTAATCAAAACATATGGTTTAGTATTTAACTTACTTGTTTTATTTTGTTTGGGTTTTTTAATAACATTTTGTATTTGGATGTACTTACAAAAGTAGGAGTTGGAGGATTGTCAGGATCACGGTCCTACAAACAGAAATTTCGTTGGGCTTAGATGAATGCTAGCAGAGTCCAAGGTCAATTTTTTCAGAGAAAGAAAATCCTTACCGTCCTGTAACTTTTACTTAATTTTACTTACATTTTCGGGTTCTGGGAGTGGACTCCTTTTAGGTGTGATTAAATTCTCCTTGGAGTGATTATTGTCCTGTAGGCAAAACGTATGGTTTAGTATTTAACTTACTTGTTTTATTTTGTTTGGGGTTTTTAATGACATTTTGTATTTGGATGTACTTACAAAAGTAGGGGTTGGAGGGTCATCAGGATCACGGCCCTACAAACAGAACTTCTGTTGGGCTTAGATGAATGCTGACAGAGTCCACAATCAATTTTTTTTTCCGGAAAAAAAAAAATCCTTCCCATCCTGTAATTTTTACTTCATTTTACTTACACTTTCGGGTTCTGGGAGTGACCCTCTTTCCAGAGCTAGTGGCAACTCCTCATCACCGACTACGATCCTCCTTACTTCCTCTGTAACGTCATATTCGGGGTATAATCACTTAAACTTTAAAATTATTCTTGCCTAACTTTGTGAAATATTCAAGCTAAGTTTGGACAGTAAATCAAAAATTTAGGAGCTATATTTCAAAAATGCTGAAAAATGTTCAGTTAAAGATACTCGTTGGTTTATTGAGGAATTTGCTACTTAAATAACAAAAATCACTCTAACTTAAAATTTATGCTTGTAAAATGAAAGATGTCTACTACTGATGTGAGAAAAACATCTAATTGCATATGAATGCATCCACCATACTCAAGCAACAACACGCACAACAAAAAATAAAAAGAAAAAAAGGAAGCAGCCGAGTACGAAACCACTGTCTTCATGGCCTCGCGGCGGGGAGGTTGAGCGCCCCGCCCCGCCCCGCCCCCCCGCTCCACCTGGCCGGGCCTATCGTACCCCTCCCCCTTCACTGCCGACTGATTCCGCTGCCGGCTCTCGTCGGCACACTCCTTGAGTGCGAGAGAGACAGAGCGCTCTCGCACCCTACGGCAGACTGCTTGAGTGCGACAGAGACAGAGCGACGAGTGCGGGCAGTGCCCTCCCCCTTCACTGGGCCGCCCCTGTGTCGGGGACTTCGGACCCGGCCCGCCCTGCCCCGCCCTGCCCTGTCCCGCACTGCCCTACCCCGCCCCGCCCCGCTCCACCTGGCCGGGCCTATCGTACCCCTCCCCCTTCACTGGGCCGCCCCTGTGTCGGGAACTTCCCGGCCCCGGCCCGGCCCGCCCCAACCCAACCCCAACGAACGCCGACAGGTGCACCCCGGCGGGGCCTAGTCATACCCGTCATACCCTAGTCATCTCTAGTAATACCCGTCAGCCGCTGTCCAGCTGCCCGCTCGTACTCGCCGCCACGCTGCAGCCGGGTACGAGACCACCGTCTCCACGACCTAGCGGTGGGGAGGCTGAGCGCCCCGCCCCGCCCTGCCTCCGGCTTCCCCTGTCGCTAGGCCCCCGACATACCCCCATCCCACCACTCTGGCACTTTCTCTCCCTCCCTTTCCCCTCCCCCCCACCATCGGCATCAGGAGGGCGTGATCGTGGACCTCAGCTGAGCCGTGCCGCAGCTAGGGCAGGCGCGCCGACAGCCGAGTCCACGCAGCGTCAGGTGATCTTATCACCTACAAGAAGTGGTCGCACAATTTTTTTTACTAAACGAAAAAGCTCAAGCTTGACGAGATGCGTGGGGGGCCGACAAGTTCAGGCGCGTATCCAGGGGGGGTTACGGGGTCCGGACCCCTACGGACCCTGAAGGGGTCCGTATTTTTGGGACTTTTGTAGGATTGAATGTCCGGCGAGGTGCGAAAGATGGGCCGAGGGAGGGGAGTGAGCGGGAGTGAGTTGGACTCACACCTTCCGGAGAGAAAATAAGAGGCTGCAGATCGGCTGCAGGCTGGCTATGCTCGGGGGACGATAGCGCTCGGATTGGTCTCTGATGGCTGCAAACATTGGCTGTAATCGGACATACGTCAGCCAATATCCAGCCACCGCAGGCAGTGCAGCCTACGTGGCTGCACCTGCCAGCCAGGTCAGCGCTGCCCCTGGGAGCCATAAGGCTGCCAGGCGCTGCACTAGGCTGCACCCCGCAGCGCTCAGGATGCCGCCGGCAGCCTTCACTCGCCCGGGCCAGGCTGCCCCTGGCAGCCATGGGCGCTGCGAGGCGCTACACTAGGCTGTACCCTGCAGCGTTCAGGATGCTGCTGGCAGCCTTCACTCGCCCGGGCCAGGCTGCCCCTGGCAGCCATGGGCGCTGCGAGGCGCTGCACTAGGCTGTGCCCTGCAGCGTTCAGGATGCCGCCGGCAGCCTTCACTCGCCCGGGCCAGGCTGCCCCTCGCAGCCATGGGCGCTGCGAGGCGCTGCACTAGGCTGTACCCTGCAGCGTTCAGGATGCCGCCGGCAGCCTTCACTCGCCCGGGCCAGGCTGCCCCTGGCAGCCATGGGCGCTGCGAGGCGCTGCACTAGGCTGTGCCCTGCAGCGTTCAGGATGCCGCCGGCAGCCTTTACTCGCCCGGGCCAGGCTGCCCCTGGCAGCCATGGGCGCTGCGAGGCGCTGCACTAGGCTGTGCCCTGCATTGTTCAGGATGCCGCCGGCAGCCTTCACTCGCCCGGGCCAGGCTGCCCCTGGCAGCCATGGGCGCTGCGAGGCGCTGCACTAGGCTGCACCCCGCAGCGTTCAGGATGCCGCTGGTAACCTCACCTCGCTAGGTACGGATCCAGTCGATCTCCCCTGAAGATGTCGGAGCCGCCTGGGATGTAGGCAAAAAATCGCACTATGCCCCTATCAGAAGGCAATTATGTTACGTCAAGCATTCCTCATCCTCTCCCTGGATCTGCTACTGCCCTTCGCCCCTGACAGCCATGAGGTTGTGGGGTGATATCAAATTTCCATATACTCCAGTAAATATATTTAGTAATGTCTGGGATAAGCTTGCATCTGGGTCCTAGAGAAAAATATGTACAAGAAAAACAATTTTTTACTTTTATTTTTGATCACATCACTTTTCATTTCACATTAATTGAAATTGAAATAAAAAGAAGAAAAAACTAATTTAAGAATTTAATTTTTGAATGATAGTGGCTTTCTTGGAATTTTTTCGTCAATCTTGACTACTTTAGAAGGGCTTTGGGAGTCTGATTCCACAGCCCGCTTGAAAAAAACTGTACCATTTTCTTTTCTTCTTAGTCCACCACAGTAATTATTTGCTGTTTTGGTAAATTTGTTATGCCCCTCTATGTTATGAGGGAATTGCATCTTAACAAACTCTGCAAAAAAGGGAAAAAAGTTAGAAACAAAGAAATTAAAATTACATGGTTAAATATATGTATAATGAAGGCACTTACTTTTGATTGTGTCGAATATCGCTGAAGGGAATGCCTGAAACTGGCCCCTTTTCCCAGAAGTATTCATGGAGATGAGATTCTGATCTCCAATTGTTTCCCTTAAGAGGTGACGCAACATTTCCTGTGGGTCAGGTTTTAGTGTTTTGTGTCTGGTGATAATTGCGTCCCTTTCCCTTTTATCCATCCAGACACTAGATAGGGGAACAAGCTCTACCTGCAATATGTCAGATGATCAAGAACTATTAAAAAGAGATTGTATTTTGAGAGGATACACATGCAAACTTATCACAAATCTTACCCGATGTTTCCCACTGACTGGGTCCCAGGACTGATCAGCTGGATAGGTCGGTCTGGAAGAAGTTGCTGGTGTGGCTGAGGTGCTGGGCTCCGATTGGTATTGTGCAGCTATCTCCACAGCACAAGTGATTTTTTTCATAAAATCTAAATTTTCAGGAGTAGCTGTTGACAAAGTAGCAAGTTAAGATAAGAGAAGAGAGGAAAAAATAAAAAATAAAACATGCAGAATTATACCATGACAGAACTTACCCAAAGGCAAAATCACATTTTTAAAGTAGTCTACAGCGGGATTGGTCTCCAGGCCACACTTGGCACTATCATCAGCTGCCAAAGAATCAATTATGTTAAGGAGATTTTCAAGGAACCCATATGGTCCCAAAAGATATCTAAGAGATGGTTCATTCAGAAATTGAATATTATTACCTGAAGAAGCCTTAGTCTCATTTATTTTGGTGACAACAGAGGGTGGTTCAATGTCCACACAGGTGTTAGACTCATTGTTATTAGCAGAAGCAACCCCATCATTGTTATTAGCAGAAGCAGCCCCAGCTGCTGTTGAAACCACTGCTGGGTGAAAAAATGGAGATGGCTTAAGCTGAGAAGTATGGCATTTAAAGAATAAGACATTAAGAGCAGACAGTAAGAATAGATAATGATATAAAATGCAAAAGAACAACTTCCATTAATAATAATGCACTAGTATAGCCTGGCAGATGAAAGAAGAGACAATCTTCTTGTAAACAAAAAATATTAAATGTTATAAAACTCTTAAATTCTTTTTTTCTCTTTAAACTTACAATTCTATCTTTTGTTTAAATATTTCTCTTTTTATCTTTATTATTTGCTATTTATATTAAAAATATTCTATGCTGTGCAACTCCACAAATACACTACCATTGTACCAACCCCAAGAAATAGAGCTGATGCTCTTGGGGTGTTTTGTAAATAAGGGAAAATAAAACAAAATAAAAAAATAAAAAATAAATAAAAAATAATGAAACAAGTTTAGAGGGTACTGTACTGTAATAACACAACAACCTACCAGACATAGTGTTACTTTTTGGTGTGGAGGTGGAGGTGCCAGAGAGCTCAGTAAATGAACCTGTGCAAAACACACACACAAAGTTTGTGAGTTCATGAGAAAGTGAAAAGGAGATATCCTTAGAGAAAAGGAAGGTTGACATGAGTCTTCATACCAGGGGTCCCATCTACTGTGAGCAGATTTACAGTTCCGCCATAATTTGGTCCCTGATTTGTGGATGATGAATTTGACGAGTGGTGACCTGAGTACGAAGACGTTAGTAAGGATAATTTTAGAGAAAAAATATAATAAAACTACTAGTAAGCTGTACATTGAAATTAATAATAATAACTTTTATCTGAACTAAAAACTACTGTTGTTGATACTGTCTTCAAGAAAAAACTAGTTTTAAAGTGTATGTTCAACTTTACCATGCTGATAGTTGTAGTATGGGTATGGCGGATTATACATATCTGATCTTCGATCCGTTTCAGGAGAGTACAGACTGTAACTTGATCTCTGATCCATCTCAGAGTGGTGGTACATGGTGTGATTCATTTCTTGAGAAACTATAAAGAAAAGATTTATCAAAACCAAAAACAGTGAGTAAAATGCTTGGGAGGAAAAATAAAAATGCAGCTGTGTTTCAGTTTGAAACATCACACACCATTATGGGAAAAAGCCTGGTCATAACGAGGAAAGAAACAATCACGAGCAGGTACAGGCTGATCGTATAACGGCCTGACATAATCACTAGACATTGGCTGCTGTTGAGATTTCTCTATTAAAAAAGAAGCATGAAAAAAGTTAGATAAGCAGATGATGGTGGCAAAATTGTAACTATGCACATTCTACTGCAATCAAATGTAAAGAACAAAATAGTTAAAATTGAATTAATTGGTAGACCATATGTTTGGTGATATATATTGTATCTTCATAGATAAAATTGTGTCAGGTTATATACCGTATTTTATAAAAATATAATAGAAAGTAATACAATGTTATATAATTGTGTATAATATTTTATTAAACAATATACAATCATACAAAGTCAAATGCATAAAGGTGTTAGGGGTGACTTGTTTACCCCCTTATGCATTTGCCTTGATATAATTGAAATATATGGTTTAATAAAATATTATATACAGTTATATAACATTGTATTACTTTCTATTTTAAAAATATGGTATGATACCTTATAAAATTTTGTATATGAAGATACAATATATATACAAACCGTTTTACCCAGGAAATAAATAGTTATCACTTAAAAGAGGTTTTGAAACCACAATTTGATAGTCAGTTTCTTAATTATGTCAAGGCAAAACAATAGGCTATTCCATAGCTTGGAAAAGAGAAAGAAAAGAGAGACATACACTTCCATACCCTTCCACTGCTCCTCTTTTCCCCCCGCAGGCAAGGGAATGGAAGTTGTGTTCATCTTTTCTTCCTCTATTCCAAGCAGCGCAATAGCCTATTGGAATTTATACGTTGAGCATGCAGCAAAATATGTTTTTACCTTCCTCATTATTGAGGAAGAGAGGAGAGGTCACTTCAGTGTGCAGTCGGGACTGGGCTCCAGTGCCATTATCACCAGTCATTCTGTCCACAGACTCAGCACCAGCACTGGAAGTAGACTGTCTTGCTGGAGAAACCACTGTTGAAAAGGAAGAAGAATTTAAAAATAAGATTGACAGAAAGTGATGAAAGTTAATCATAGCTACAAGTTCAAGCAAATACAATAAAAGAAACAGACTGTTGTTATACCGGGCAAAATATTAACAAACCTGTTGGGCTAATTATGAGTGGAGACTTGTTGGCTACTTCGTCTGCTTCTTGGGCCACTGCCAATTGGTGCCGAGCTTCTTGCACCTTCTTCTCACCTTTGGCAATATTCCGTTTAGCTATAGATTCAGCACTGTTAGGTCCTTTCTCTTTATCGAGAACTCTGCCATATCTATCTAAATCAACTTTTGATAGGTTTCCTTTGTTTGTACCTGAGGAAAGGAAAGACAGAAGACATGTAGAAAATATGAATGAGCAAACAGACTAATAAACAAAACATTAAAGAAAATGATTACGATACTTCAAGCTAACAACTTCAAATTCTCTATGCAAGGACCAAGGCTATCAAATGTGGTTTACCACGCAGAGGTGAGGTTTACATGCTGAGAGCACAGTGAATAGATTGTGAGGTGGAACTCCAATGGAACACAGCACACATCACACATCATTCCAGATTTTGAATAAATTGGCCCAGCCTGGGTTTGCTTCTGTATTCTAGGTTGTTCAGCAATACAATAAATTTATTTTTACTCAGTATGAAGATAATTTGGTTCCCCTTGAGGTGTGTCCTGAAAAATGATGGGTCCCTCACAGTGGCACCAAATTATCTTCATATTGAGTAAAAGTACATTTTTTTAATTATTGCTGAACCTAGGTTGCAGTACCAAACCCAGGCTGAGACAGTTAATTCATAACCTGGAATAATGGGTGATGGGTGTTGTGTTCCATTGGAGTTTCACCTTTGCAAAGATTTGACAACGATTTAGATATAAAATAGAATAAGTAAATAAGATAGTTACCTGTCAAAACAATCAAACATTCAAGTGATTTACCCTCCCATTTCACCTGCCGCTTTTCGCCCACTGTGGCGTCCCCTATAATCAAAGTTATTGGGACAACGCACTGCTCCCTTTTCTCCTCAAAAAAGATCAAGGCGTATTTCGGTTTCTGGGTTTTGGCCGCCGAGTTGCTCGCAGCAGGAGCTTTCTTTTTCGAACACGACATCGTCGAAATATATTCTCTGCACTTTACGATTCGTAACTAATGCTCACTACACACATACACGAAGCTAAAAGCAAGTCACCCTGACCGACTGTTCGAACCGTTTAAACTCGAGAGGGGCTCGAAGTCTTCAAGTTACCAACACAATGAAAACGAAATTGTTGTTGTTTTTTTTTAAGTACACAACATTTCACCACTGCGTATATTCGGTTAGCACAAGTACCGGAAACATAACAATGTAAATTGTCTGATTTAGTTTAAATTACAGCTACCTCGAAACTAACGCAAAATTTCAATGCTGGGAGGTAGGCAGCAGTGGAACGGCCGGGCCCAGCCAGTAGAGCCGCCGTTAGGGCCAGAAATCTGGGTCTGGCCCGAAGCGCTTTTTCGCTTGGGCCGTGCAGACCCGACCCAAGGCTGCATTCCCTAGACCTACGCGGCCCGTAAGCTGATCAGTTTGGGTCAGTCAGACCCGCAGCGGGCCAGCCCGGCCCGTGCCAACCTGTGCAGGGTCGGCCCGGCCCGCGCTGGGCCAGACCTGCCCAGCTATTTTCTTGATGTTCATGTCTTCCCCTCACCCCCCGTCTCCCTTCCCCTCACCTGCCATTTTGCAGTCTGCACGCGCGGGCCGGATGGGTCTACTGATACGCAGCCCGGGCCAAACTGGCCCATGCAGGTCCAGTCGACTGATTCAGAAGAGCGCTCTCCTCGCTCTGTCTCTCTCGCACCTGTACGACGCGACCAGTAAGTGCGAGAGAGACAGGGCGAGGAGAGCGCTCTTCTGAATCAGTCGGCAGGCGGACTCGTCAGACCTAACATCGCTCAGTGCGGGCCAGCTCGACCCGCACTGGGCCGGGCCGGCCCGCGTATCAGTAAACTGAAAATCTAACCCCAGAAATGATACGCAGCTATGGTACGGGCCAGTCGGGCCGCCCAAACGGCGGCTCTACCAGCCAGGTGGGGGTAAGCTTTTCCGCCCGGCCCCGTTAGCAGTCTAGCAATCCTTCTCCCCGCGCAGTTTCTCGACCGATACCCCCTCCCCCCCCCCCTCAACCCCTTATAACGCGCCTGGGCTCAAGGCAGGCGCCCGGCGCGCCTGGCGGCACAGACAGGTCCAACCGACAGCTCTCAGGCCCACATAATTCAAAGCAAATAACCAATAGCCTTTGAAGGGAAGTGTTGTTTCACTGCATGTGTGTGATTGAGACAAAAGTTGCTATTCTCTTTAAGTCACTGCCTATCTTTCTATTTTCAGAGTTTGTGCCCGCACCACAGTTCCAGAGTAACTGAAAATATGAAGCACTGTGCTAATGTTTAAGCAGTATAATACTACACTGGTTGAGGATCAAGAAAAGGATTGAGAGTCAAAACTGTACATAGTAATACAAAAAATTGCATGAAGTTTCAGGTTCTATCTCATAGTCTCAAGGGTAATCACACTACGAAACAAAGACAATCTTGTTACTTTTCAAATAAATAAAAAAAATACAAAAAAGTATACAAATAATTTTGTTTAATTTTACAATTAAAGAACACTTTAAAAAACACAGCAAAGTGTTCAGCATAAAGTAAAATATACATCCTTGTTTTTTAAACAGAGATTATTTTTGTTATTTTGCAAAAAAGTCAAAACAAGCTGTTCAAAGCTTTTGCTACCAAAACTATAAATGAGTGTGTGACAAAAACAAGCAAGAACAAGACAAAGTGTAGAGCATTTTCCAAGCTTTAATAATTGAGCAAAAGAAAAGGAATGTTTCAAAAGTAACATCAAAAACTTGCCTATTCTAGTTCATAGACATTAACTGGAAGAGCTGCAAAACTATCCTGACCTACATTTACATTCCAACAAACTGATTGCAAAACTGGTACATCTAAAGCAACATAATTTTGAGAGCGAGTATACTTGCATATGTAAGGTATATTAAAAGGAGCTACAGGACCTTGAACAATGAATGTTGGTTCAGTTTGAAGTTGTTCAACAATGGCATAAAAGTTGGAAGCACAAGGACACTGTCTGACACATGCACATCTTGAAATTCGAACAAATGACTTGATAATCCCTAGGGACAAGACGTTGTTGTGAATGTACTGACATACAGAGGAACACATTCTGAACCCTGCAGAATATGATTCAGCTATAAACAAAAACTTTCCAGACTTCATTCGAAGGAAACTAAAAATGTTCACATTTCGGAGGCCAGCATGACCTAATGCTCTTGATATTATCACGGGTGTGTCATTTGCTGTTAAGTGACGATAATTTCCAACACTGAAAATTCCATCAGCTATTCTGTCTCTTAGTTTCACTTTTGCTCTCCTTAAGCCCATCATCACACAAAATTCTTTCACTGGTCCTTCAGGCATCTCTCTGATTAGTGTTGGAACAGATGAAAAGATGGAGAGAGAGGCACATATTTGCAAGTCAACATATCTTGTGCCATGAACAAACCTTGTAAATTGTCCGTTCAAATCTTCAAATCCATAGCAAGAAGTACACCACAGAGGGCCAAGATCCTTGGTGACGCCTTTTAAATGATGAAGAAGGTGAAAATTCATTGACATAAACCTCAAACCATACAGTTCCTCAAAGTCATTCACAAATTTTATCAGCATATAATCAGCTAAATCCAAATCTTCTGTTGATATTGAAGTCTTGTTGAGTAAATATAATCCTGCGACAAGTAGTGAGAAGTGGTGAAAATAAACAGGATTCATTATGGTTCGAAGCATTGGCAAAGAGTAGGAGTACAGAAAAGAGCGATACTCAGTGGCCTTCCAATATGCTACACAATCCGTAATTGAGGTTGGTAACCGTTGAGTAAAATGAGGCGGCTTTATGGCTTTTATGCAGCTATCAAGAGTATCCATATGAGCTCTCAAGGAAAATGGCTCTTCACTGAACGAACTATGAGTCCACAATTTTAAGAGCTTCTTCACAATTCCAAGATAGACACAATGCATGACGTCGATGCTGATGGAGGAAATAAGATTATATACAATGTTGAATAATGCAGATGGGAAACTCATGCCATTCACTGCACCACCAATTTGCCTTGCCAAATTTGCATCATCCCATGTGCCCTGATCAGTGCGAGGATCTCTTGCATGGTCATTTGGAAATGCAAACACATTTCCTGTCCTTTCAGTCTTTTCACCCATGACTTTGCATTTTGGGCACGAATTACATCCGGAATGACCAGCTAAATACATAAAGTGAGATTTTGCAGGAACATCACATGTCCCAGTTACAATATAGCCATTGAAAATAATGGGATTTGCCTGATTGTGAACACCAAATTGAACTCCTCTTCTCAATTCAGACATCTCAGGTTCCATAGCACCAACAAAAAGATTGGTATGCGGCTCCTGCTTGCCAAACCATAAACCAGCAACTACAACATTCTCTTTCTTGAATCTCTCTTCTGGAGGTAGCTGGAGAATCGACAGGAAGAATGGCCACACTGAAAATTTGCTACTTTTGAAAATAGAAATCCCATCTGTATTCCACATAAAGCATAATATACGATGAATATTCACACCTCTCGCACAGATTGTTCTAATAAAGTTTTTGTACACTTCCCCATCGTAAACATCTTCTATATTATTCTCATTAACTTTCTCTCTTCTTTGAGGGTATGATAAACTGTTCATAAGGCCTGGCCGTAAAAACATTTTCTTGAGCTGGTCTATAACAGAAAGTTTAACAAAATATTTCACCCCTGAACCAGCTGGACATTGACAACAAATGTCGTTTTGACTGGTCAGCCTAGCAGAGCACACAGCACAGTAATAGATAAACTGAAGAGGAAACTTTAAGTAGCGGAAATATTTTTTGAAGAGGTACAATGATTTTGTCAGCAAATTGGGAGATGGAATGAACAAGTGCAACAACTGTAACAAGTCTTTCAAACAGGCACCAGTAATTTTGTGTTTCATGCAAAACACTAAGATGGCTAGCATAGCTTCTGCTTGTGTGAGTGGAGCATGGTTATAAAGAGGAGGATCATCATGCTGTTGAACAAATGGATTGTTATCTGCTTCATCATCATCATTTTCTTCTTCATCTTCAGAGCTCAAAATTTCCTCTTGTTCCTCTAAAGCATCTTGGAAAAGTTCATCATCCTCTTCATCTTCCTCAATAATATCATTATGGTGAGGGATATCATCATCTGCAAATAGAATCAATATATTACTTAAATGGAATGAAAATTATGAAAAGTAAATCTTTGTGAGTTTGGTTCAAGTTTTAAATCCCCCCCCCCCTCCTCCTCTCCACCTGATAACTTAATTTGAGCCCAACAGTAATGTAATGACACCACTACCTGTTCATTTTCACCAACTCCAATGCATTAAAATGGCTAGGCATACACTATATCTAAAGATGGGTTGATGTCACATTGTATAAAGTTAAGGAAGGATACACATCAATGTTAACAGATTAACACATTAACAGAGTAGCAGATGGGACCAGGGGTGAGGTGGAAGGTGAGGAATCCATCACCTCTCATTAACCTTGTCCCAATCTGTTAATGTCTTAATGTCCTTAACACGATACAACCTTAATCAACTGAATATTTCTCGCATGTCTCAACCAACACAAAAAGCACATACAAATTGCGTACAAAAGCAACCCTTACCAACAGCAGGTGGTACTTCAGGTGCCACCTCAGGTGCTCTGTGGATTTCTGCAGCTGCACCCTCTGCCAGAACCATTTCTACAACACGATGTTCATCTTGAGCCAAATGCTCTTGAAGCAGAGCAGGTACTGGTGGAGCTTGTAGTACGGGGTGATGTGGCGGATGAGGAGCGTGATCTGTCCAATAACAAAAATAAAATTAAAAGTCAGAGGTGATGTTCTAATTTTTAAATATTATTCTAAATAATTATACCTAAACTAAAGTATTTATTAATGGTTACTGACCGAACTGTTGTGCTGGAAAATGCAGTGGTGCACCTTCATGTTCAGCCTGTGGAATGTTTACCGGGACTGGAACATCAATTTGTTGGGCAAGATTATGAGGCCGCTGAGGAGCAGGACCTGTCCAACAACAAAAATAAAATTAAAAGTCAGAGGTGATGTTCTATTTTTTAAATATTATTCTAATTAATTATACCTAAACTAAAGTATTTATCAATGGTTACTGACCGAACTGTTGTGCTGGAAAATGCAGTGGTGCGCCTTCATGTACAGCCTGTGGAATGTTTACCGGGACCGGAACATCAATTTGTTGGGCAAGATTATGAGGCCGCTGAGGAGCAGGACCTGACCAACAACAAAAATAAAATTAAAAGTCAGAGGTGATGTTCTATTTTTTAAATACTTTTCTAAATAAGTAAACCTAAACTGAAGTATTTTAACAGTTACTGACCGAACTGTGGTGCTGGATGATTCCCTGGCACACCTTCATGCCTTAAGTCTGCTTGAGGCGGATGTGGTTCAGAAGCTGGCTGTGCAAGCTGGTTGACAACAGCATCATCTCTGTAAACGGATATATTATGAGCACACTCAGTCCTCTATAGAGAATTTTTTTGATAGCAATAAATGTTAATGTTGAGAAGCTATGTTTTTTTGTTTTTTTTCCAAGCAATTTTGAAAAAGTGAGAGGATGGGCCCATTTTTAAGAAGTTTGTTATGGACTTTTATTCATGTGTTTTAAACCTGTTTAAAAAACCCTTCTCAGTTGTATGCAGAGCAATTCTGGGGTTTGACATCAAATTAACTAAAAATCCGTTACAAACTTCTCTAAAATGGGCCCATCCTCTAACTTGTTCCAGATAGCTTCGAAAAAGAAAACAAGAAATGGGGGTTGGTTTTCGGTCAAAACCAACCAATTAAGACTGTTTTAGGCCAAATTTGAGTGGGTTGGGAACAGTCATCAGGTAATTCCACCTAGATTCACTTATATAAAAATGAACAACTTGCCCAGAGTGGCAGAGCGTAGTGGGAACCAAAACAAAGCAGAAAGCGCTGTCTCAATAATCCACACTACGGGCGTAAAAAATTTAAAGTGATCCTAATGAATGTGCAGCCCTGACAGACACAGACACATGTTTTTGACCACAGCTACGCTAGAATTGAATCTAAACCAAATCTAAACCAGATCTATGCGTAGGTTATGGTGCTTTGTTTTGGTTCCCACTACGCGCCGCCAATCTGGGCAAGTTGCTCATTAACAGTTTGTCCCAAAAAGTGTCTAAGCACTATTATATCAATATACAAAGCTTTCCAAGAGAGCAGAATAACAGAAGTCTGCTGATACTAACCTCCATGAAACAACAGGTTGACGGATTTTCCTCTATCTAAAAAGTCATCAGTACCTTTCAATACCTTCAAATTTCAGCCGTTTTCTAAATAGGAATAAGGGACAATCACGCGGTTCGGTGACTCGGTTAATTATAATAATGTTGTAGAGAAATAAATACACGAGGGCTATAATAAATTCATGTTTAAAACAGCAGACAAAGTCACAGGCCTTACCAAACTTCCTCAGTTAGGATAGTGTTAGTAAAGCGACGAACGGTATAATCGATACAATCGAACTCGAATGAGTAGCTGAACAACTGAACAAGCTTGGCGAAGATTGGGGCCTAGATGACTCCCGACAGCATTGTAAATGTTTTCAGTCAATGTAAAGGTTTCGATACAAACAGTTTCTGACGAGAATTATCAAACTAACGACCGCACATGGCTGACTGTTGAAAGTCTCAATAACTTAACCTCTTAATCTCTGATGTTGACTTACTCGTCACTTTCGTCGTCGACGTGTCTCCCTACGGCGGCGAGAATGCGCTGTTTCGATCTACTGGACAGCTCGTCATATTTCCGTCGTTTCGGCATGGTAATAATGAAGATTACGTAGAGCAGGCAGCACCTATGTCTCCTGCAGGCAGGGCCATAATAGCAAACAAAACACTAGGACCGGAAATGAAACAATGAAGCAGGGAAGCCAGCTGCCACCAACTGCTCAAAGAAAATTTCTTTTCGACGAAGCGTTGAAAAAAAAAAACCGCAATAACGAGGAGGAAAAAAAGTATAACCGTTGACATGCCTAGGAAACCTCTATGATGGTCGTAAAGAAGTACGGTGTGCGCCTGGTAAAGGCAGCATAGGCGACCAGCGACCTGCTCGAATCCCAAGCGAGCAACACTCGCACATAGCCTACCTTCCAGGCGTTCATACAGGACTTACGGACCAGCTGCGATCTGCGATGCACAACAACGATAGTAATTTAACCCAAAAAACGCACAATATTCACACGCGCACATCTATGGCTCACGATATATTCCCACGGTAACAAGTTCAAACTTGTCGGCACTACGTCATAGATACTATTTGCAGCGAACCTGGCTGTAAAGTGCAGCCAGCATGCTGCGGTGCACAGCCTGCAGCCATTGCAGCTTACCTGGCTGCAGAGTCCTGCCGTGGCCTGGCGCCTGGCTGTCGCCCGCAGCCAACGCGCTGCGATTCACAGCCTAAAGCCATTGCAGCTTTACTGGCTGCAGAGTCCAGCCGTGGCCTGGCTGCCGCCCGCAGCCAACATGCTGCGATTCACAGCCTAAAGCCATTGCAGCTTTAAGGTGCCCCCACAATCAACTCATCGGGCGGTGACTGAACGAAATTTTGGGTACCAGGAATTTAATTCCTGCTTCCCCCTGCGCTTGTGCTCTCCGGGTAGGCCGCCACCTTCACACAAGTGCTCGGCGGGTTGGCCTATCCAGTTTGTCGCAGGCGTTCCGCCTCGGTAACGGCCATTGTGGGGGTGCCATTACTGGGCTGCAGAGTCAAGCCGTGGCCGCCGTGGCCTGGCTGCCGCCCGCAGCAAACACGCTGCGATTCACAGCCAGCAGCCATTGCAGCTTTACTGGCTGGAGAGTCCAGCCGTGGCCTGGCTGCCGCCTGCAGCAAACACGCTGCGATTCACAGCCAGCAGCCATTGCAGCTTTACTGGCTGTAGAGTCCAGCCGTGGCCTGGCTGCCGCCTGCAGCAAACACGCTGCGATTCACAGCCAGCAGCCATTGCAGCTTTACTGGCTGGAGAGTCCAGCCGTGGCCTGGCTGCCGCCTGCAGCAAACACGCTGCGATTCACAGCCAGCAGCCATTGCAGCTTCACTGGCTGGAGAGTCCAGCCGTGGCCTGGCTGCCGCCAGCAGCCAACACGCTGCAGTACGCAGCTTCTGCAGCGTTTCACAGCAAAAACACTGCGTGACACAGCCACGCCAGCTAATGCAGCGTGCATGGCTGCAAGCCTTTGGTGGCGCTTTGGCTGCGGCATGGCTGCAAGGCAGCCACTGCAGCCGTGCATACAGCCAAAAAAACGCGCATACAGCCATACGTCAGCCATACGTCAGCCTTTCTGCAGCCTTCTATTTTGACTCGGGTTTACACGTACACCAGAACATTGAAGTGTCAGTGGAGGCCATCCTTCAGTCATTTTCTAAGCGCAAAGATCGCCGCCTTGATTTAGGCTTTTCTTTGTGAACAAATTTATTGTTTGTGTCATTTGTATCAAAATAAAGTAATTAAACGTAATCGAAATAATTTTTTACTGCTTTCTAAAAAAAAATGTTTTTTTTTCGGGCCGGACCCCACGGCGAAATCCTGGCTACGCGCCTGGACAAGTTTGTGGTCGGGGTTCAATTCCTGGCAGAGTAAATATACTTTTTTTTCATTTTGTAGGCTTGATTGTTTTCGTATTTTTTCCGGTAGAGTTCGTTTTTTCTGAATCCAGCGATATGTCTATGAGCGTGATCGGATGAAAAATGGCCGAGTTACGAGGAAAAAACTGTGGAAATTTCCGAAACTTGTCCGGGCCGTATCTCCGGCCGGCAATATTGGTCGTACAGCGCCCTGTTTTTTTCTGAAGACTTCGTTTTGAAAGACCTTTCGAGAGAAAAAACACCCAGGTCGATATCTCAAACCGTTCAGGAGATCTGGCGAAACTGCCGTTTTTCAACTTCGCCCATAAAGCCTGGGATGAGCAGTCGGACCCTTCCCTGCCCCGACTGACGATCGCGGCTGAAACTTTCAGCTCCGATTTCTCCTTTACAAGGTAACGCACAGAGTCGAGAGTGGTATAAAAAGTTGCGTCGTGACTCAAGGAATCGACCCCTGTTCCGCTTTTGACTTACTTTGGGGTATTTTGGATTTGCGAGCCGAAATAAAAAAAGTGCGTCGTCTACAGGGCTCGCGCGTTTCCCGCCAAGCCCGGGCGCTGCCTGCTAACGGTATTTCGGTTCAAAAAAAATATGACTCCGTGTTTTTGACGATGTCCGATCGGTCCTTTTCGTTAATTCTATGCTGTATTTCACGAGATTTGAGTCGATCGCGTGTGTTAAGCCATCTTTCATTCAAATTGTCCCTTGCAATAGATTCAGTGAGTCATCCTCCTAGATTAAAGAAAGAATTTTAAGTTTTGAATCCTCTAAAAGTCTTTTCTGTCATGCACATCTATGCCAACGTTTCAGGGACTCATGTTTATCGGAAAGTCAGTTTGGGTGAGGAACTTCTACTCTCTGAGAATAATTCTTGCTGTTAATCATTCAGACTCACTTCTCCGTTATGATTTTAAAGCATATAATGAAGGGATGTCAACGCAAATGTTTAAATCTTACTTGAGCAACTTAGAGGAAAATTGAACCAACTTAGGTCCATTAAAGTGAAAGATATGTGAGCAACATTAAAATTTTCAACTGCAATGGATTCAGTAACATACCCTACTTGATTTAAGAAAGACTTTTCTGCTGTGAATCCCTTGAAAGATTTTTTTGTCATTTACACCAATGTCAACGTGTAAACTATTCATGTTTTTCAGCTGCAACTTCGGATAAGTCAGTATGAATGAAAACCTTTCAGTATAAGTCAGGGGCGGATTTGGGGGGGGGGGCAAAGGGACAAGTGCCCCCCCCCTGGGGCTCAGGCGCCCCCAAAAAAGAGGGGAAAAGAGGAAAAAGAGAGGGGAAAAAGAGGGAGAAAAGAGGAAAAAGGAAGGGAGAAAAGAGAAAAAAAGAGAAAAAGAGGAAGGGAAAGAATGGGAGAGGGAGGCAGATGGTGGTAGACGGTAAATACAAAGCCACCCGATCCATCCGAGGGATGCGCCTCACGAAAATCTTCTACAAAATCGATCTCAGTACTACGTAGATATTACGCCTAAAGTTAAAGTTACGCCGTTTAAATACAGATTTCGCTGCATTGTGACATAATATTACGCGTAGTTGGGTGAAATTCTCGAATTAGGTGTATAGTTTATTACAGAAGTTAATATCTCCTCAGATCCAGCCGAGTCTCCGTGCGACCTTGCAGCGCCATGAGTCGGGTCAGCACGCTGCGCTCTTTGACTCTTACTCTTTAAGTCACCTTGTTCTAAAATGCACATAGCACATACCATAAATCCTCGCTTCTGCTTGCGTTTCCTAAATAAGTCAATTTTTTTTTCGCTCGCTCCGCTCGTGATGTTTTGCTAACAATACAGAAGTTTAGCCCATTCGGTACACTTTTTCAGTCCGGCTCGTTTCTCAGCTTATATCAATTTCATAAATTCTGATTGTTAACCCACTTTAGCGTGCAGTTTTTGAACGATTCCTACAGGACCCGCTCTATTTTGACACCTACTACGACATAAAATCAAAAACTTTTCCTCGCTTCGCTCGGAACTACCTCTTTCTGCAATTCAGCTTATGGATTTAGGTCTACACGGTACGCACTGATGCTTAAAAACCAATTTAAAAAGTTTCAGTTCCATTGGGATCACTAATTTGTAAAGCATTACTTTTTCAGTCGATTTGTTGAGGGTCCCCTGAAAGTAGGCAACCTGCGCGTTTTGCCCCCTCCTCAGCTGTAAGCTAGATCCGCCCCTGGTATAAGTAACCAATTTCTTGGCTAAATCATTCAGACTCATTTGTCCCTTGTCATGTTGAAGCATCTCATGAGAAGATAACACTTCCACTTTTGAATTCATAATCGCTTAACCTTCTGTAATATTAAACCTGTTCCCAACAATAAAATGAAATACATATCAGAAACGTTAAAATTTTATTTTCCAATCCATCCATGGATACAGTCTCTTTGCTTATGGAGTTATTGCACTGCTTTAAATAACTGATAACCATTTGCTGACTTGCTCGCTCAAAACCAGTTTTTTTTTTTTTAGGGCGGTGCAAATCCCCAACTACCCAACCTCATTGCAAAGTACCAAAGCATGAGCTGGCAGGAGCTGAAGCTGGCAGCGGTTCAACCGAACTGCCCTACGACAAGTAGCTGGCAAGGGTTTTCCCCTGGAAGACCTTAGCACAATATTAACAACAGCATAATAAGACCGACATAGGAGACCGAAAACCCAAGAAGTTTCAAACCTGTGAGGACAAGAGGCAAGGGTGATGTGCTACGGTACAAAACTTCCGCAGATGGCCTATTTAGATACTGAGCTACAGATTTTTTACCTTTTTGGTTAAGAAACTCAATATGTTTAGCGTCAGTGTTTGATCAGTCTCATTAGTTTAAGTCACATGATAAATTTCATCCTTGTAGATGAAACGACTTAAAATTTGCTTAATTTTCAGTAAAGACATGTCCGATCAGCTTGATTTTTGAACTGTAGGCTCATAGTGCAATGCTCATTCGAACACTGAATTGAAATTTTTACTCCAACGTGTTCTTCTAATTTTTAGTTTTTGAACTACTGTGCATGAGTTGAATCAACAGGTCCCCCCTCCGTCCCCAGCCACGCCTCTCTTCCCCGGCGCGCCGAGGCGTCGAGCTCCAACAATAGCGACCCGGCTCGGCACAGGGTGCTCGGCTCGCAATTCCCATAGAAACACGGGATGCAAACGCGTGTCATACAAAAACTGACAGACAGCTTGTCATCGCACATACCTGAAAAATTTTCTAATTTTTCATAGTATTTCTCAGTAGAATTTGGTGAAGATTCCTTCGACGGGATCGGCTACGCCCATAAGGGGCCATAGTCCAGAATAAATAAAAAACTTTCTGGCGAAAGCAATAGGCCCCCCTAACGGGGGCCTAAAAAACACCCTCTTTACAGAGCCTAGGCTCTCTGTGTGTATATGTAAATAAAAATAAATGCATAAATTAAAAAAAAGTTTCCTGTGCAGTCTAATTACATTTACAAAAACATACCCTCACCCTGAATCCACTGGTCTTGGTGCATAAGGCAACCTGAGCTACTTATCAACCTTCAGGTTGCAATATTGCAATGTCAGGGAATAGTCGCTCTGCAAGTTGCCTTATTGCAACCATAAATGTCTCTGTTCAGGTTGCAGTATGGCAACTACAGATAATCAAAAGGAAATCTTTCAATATTTTTTCCTACACCGGAATCCCGTTATAGACACAATCCTCATGCTGTGACCTCACCTCCCAAGAAAATGGTCAACTTTTGTTGTAGCTGCAATACCATCAGAGTGCCAGCTTCCAAGCTGCAAGACTTCAGTTAAAGTGGATGCCACTGTCAATCGTCTGTAACTGACCAGCAGGAAAGTAATTTTCTTCTCCGAAAGCTAGATAGAGCTCACCTGACTATTTTGATGAAAGGAACGAAATCTGTTTTTGAAAGCCTCCTTACCATGGCACGGACATAATGTAACACTAGCTAGGACCACTGATGCAACTGATGTGACTGTAAAACATTCGAATGTTCCTACGCCAAGGACAGCATGCAGGCATGAAAATGAAGGTATTAAATGAGAACAGTAATTTTTATATCAAGCACAAGAATACAGTTCCGCTTTTAAAGTAAAATAAGGAATTCAGAGTTACGAAGATTAAGAACAACCGCAAACAAGCTTAGGTTTGCTAAATATTTATTTAAAAAATTGAATACAAGGTATGAAACAACCGTTCTATGAAATCAAACAAATAAAAAAATAATTTGAACGGTATTTACTTCTTTATAAAAGTAATAAGAACCATCAAAGTAGTACTTAATGGCACCCTTCAGGTAACGATTTAAGACAAACTAAATCGGCCAGCCCAACCATTTAAAATGGTACAACTTGACAAGAGATTGCTTGACAGGAGCAAAGCAATTACTTGGAAAACGCTTTTAAGTGTTGAACTGGAACACAATACAACTTTGGTTAAAACATAAAATTCAGAAACATCAAAAAATTAAAGGACATGATTGTCACAAAGAAGGTAGTTTTCCTTCATTCTAATGACAGGAATTAACTCAACAGAAACACAAACCATGGCCTCTTTCAGTACAGGAATAACATAGAACATAAGAAACCAGTCAAAATACATGAAAAATCTGATATTTGTGGTTAACAATGAACATATTAATGAAAAGGCTATGAAAGGCCATAGTAGAAATAAAAATCACTTAAAACACAAAGAATGATATCCATAATTGCGGAAATGTTCAGAAATAAAAAATCATACAAAACTGATCTCACTCCGAATGATTCTCATATGCCAAACCCATTCAGAAGCGCTACTAAGGATATAATGATATTGCCAAAAAGCAGACATATGAGCTGCCCTACTCAAACCTCCACAACAACTTGACAATTCCTTACAAATATACAGGGTTCACTTCCTCCATGTCAAAATCGCCTCCACATGTAGGACACGCTTTCATCACACGATCAATTTGAGCTTGAGAGGCTACCCATCCTTGAAGGCAGGTAGGGTGGGATAGATGACCACATTTGGTATTTGAAAATTTCCCCTTTGTCGTTTCCTTGCAGATAGGTCAAAATATACCTTCCATCTTGCCATCAGATTTATTTTTAGGAGGTCTTCCCCCTTTTTTTGAGGATTTTTAGAAGTGGAAGGCTTTGGTTTCTTGGGAGCATAATCCGGGTCTTCTGCCAGGTTGTCAGAGCAAGATGAGCACGCTGTGGAAGCACTTGGCCGCAGGTCAGCAAATTTGAAGTCAGGGGACAGCCTCCTTGAATTAATAGGTGTTTCCGAGCTTGAAGATGAATGAGCAGCAGAGTGACGCAATTGAGACTTCCATGGTGAGAGAAGCGGTCGGTTCTTGTGTCGGATGCCGGGCCTCGGTGCGGTCGAACTTCGGTGAGATCTATCCCGGTCCCAGCGCTTCGGCCTACCCCGTGGACCTTTCAAGCTTCAGGCGGCCGTGGATCACGGCGGCTGGGCAACCGGTCGTCCCGCGTGTCGCCTACGGCCACCATCTAAAGGACAACTTAGAACTGGCACTGACCAGGGGAATCCGACTGTCTAATTAAAACAAAGCATTGCGATGGACCTAGCGGTTGTTGACGCAATGTGATTTCTGCCCAGTGCTCTGAATGTCAACGTGAAGAAATTCAAGCAAGCGCGGGTAAACGGCGGGAGTAACTATGACTCCACTATCTATGTTATAGATACAACTATTGCTTACGAGTCATACCCAGCGTCGATGCAGAATGCATACGACATTAAAGTCACCAAATACGCCGCTGAGGATCTCACTACACATCTAATGACTGTCTACAAGGCAGCAAAAGTTGTTCAGTTGCCATTTATCGTAGGTGCGCGTGGATCCTGGTTTCCACGTAACGAAGAATTAACATGCCTTCTCGGAATCCAGACCAGCCAGCTCCGAACGAGGGTCACCCATGCTGTACTTCAATGGGGCGGCTCAATCCACCGCTACTACAATGCTGCGACCTGGCACGCCGTAAAGAAGAGACCCAGTGGCGCCAAGAGGGGGTCCACGGTGATGGAAGTGCATCACCTGAAAAGTGAATAACCGGGTGCGAGTAGGATAAATGGGTGGGTGTAAGCAAGGAGGGAAAGAGAAAGGAAGGGGAAAGGGAGAGGAGAAAAAGAGAAAAGAAGAGAGAAAGATAAAAGAGGAGGGAGGAAAAGGAAGGACAGAGAAAAGGGAAAGAAAGGCGAGTAGTATTGGCAAGGCATAAGGCGGTGGTTGTCAGTATGCCGTATGCCGTCGGCAGGTCGGCGACGGGTACGGGCGCAACAACGGACAACGAACAGCCAAGAAACTTACTCCTCTGTCGCACTCACCAGCGCTGCGTTGTTGGGCCAAGGACAACGGACCCGACTTACTCGAAAGCGTGCTTCCCGGAGGCGAGCGCGCTGGCTGCAGGGTGATTTCGGAGAGAACTCTTCTCGCTGTCTTTCTCACACTCATGTGGTGCGCCGTATGGGTGCGGGAGAGACGGAGCAGGAGGAGCGTCCTTCGGAATCAGTCGGATGCCGCGCTGCAATCTATGCCGCTGCCTTTTTGTTGACAGATATAATTAGGTTGCTGTGTTGCATTTTTCGTGTCTGAACGGCACCTTCAATCACAGATCAGCAGGGCTATTCGATACCTACAATGCAAATAAACGTAGTTCCCGACCCTCGGGGCAAACAAACGTACTTCTGGGACCCTCAGGGCAGACTAACGTACTTCTGAGACCCTTGGGGCAGACTAACGTAGTTCCTATCTTTTTAACCAAGAACTACGCAGACTAACGTAGTTCTTGGTTAAAAAGATAGGAACTACGTTAGTCTGCCCCGACGGTCTCAGAAGTACGTTAGTTTGCCCCGAGGGTCTCAGAAGTACGTCAGTCTGCACCAGGGCTCGGGAACTACGTTTGTTTGCATTGTAGGTATCGTATTCTGTTTCGGTGCGTCGGTCGGCTCTTGCGTCATGGTTAACCATGGCTAGAAGGCGCTTGGCTCCATTTGATTCTGATGAATCGACGCTCTTTCTAGTTTGGACGAACCATTGCTCCAGAGAAGGCCCTCGCACCGGAACAGAATAGGCCTGCAGTTGTTTTTCATCAATTAAAGGGAAACGTAAGATTTGGTTTTACAAGTTTTCAAGATTAAACGTAAATTTTGTTTGGTAATATTTTTTGTTTCCACTAATTACTCTTGTCCTCTCTTTTTAAAAATCACGGGGATAATAGCCCTTGCGATGTGCGGGTGCGGGAGGCTGCCCCGGGGCGAGGGGAGGGGAGGGGCAGGCTGCCCAGCGGGGGAGGTGGGAGAGGGGCCCGCTCGAGCCCCCCTCCCCCTCTCCTCCACCCGCCACCCGCTCATCTGGACAGACCATTTGCACACAACTTACAGAACGCTCTCAGAACGTTCTTACACCAGTCCAACGAAAGCCATTTGAAGAACATTCTGTGAGCGCCTAACACCGTTCACAAAGCTTTTGCAGAATGGTCTTGAAATGCTTATGCGGGACACAATTCACAAACCATTTCGAGGGCGTTCTCAAAACGGGGTCCTCCGCCACCTGGAGCTCAGACCATTTCAAGACCGTTCTCCAAATGATTTTGAAATGCACTTCCGCAGACCATTTGCAGTCCATTCACACCCCGTTTCCAAAACGCTTTTAAGAGCATCCGCACACCGTTCAGGGCCATTTCACCCAAGACAGTTTTCTCCTCATTCTATGACCGTTTTGTAAATGGTGACTTCAGCATTTCCAGGCCGTTTTCAAATGTTCTTACTCACAAACGGTCTTAGAATGGTTACGAATGGTCTGAGAACGGACTAAACGCTCTGAAATGCTTTCGAAACGGCTTCAAACGGTCAACTGCCGATCGCAGGAACACCAGGGTAGAAAACCGCACAACCAACAGCGGCGCGCGCTGGGATGCATACCAACCAGGCGCCCGCTGCCAGAATTGGTCAAAACTGACTGATTTCCACTGCAATTACAAAGTAGTCATTCTCAAAAGAACACCTTACACATGTTTGGTATGCCCCCATGCCCATTACTTAATAAGACAGAAATATCCGTTCTTCAAATAAGAATTTTATAAAACTGGCCTGCCGGCCGGTAGACAGTCCAGCACCAGTTTCGGAAACTCAACATTAACAGAAACGGGAATCTGTACACATGAACGGGTGTCTTTATGAACACATTCATGGGAATGAGAGACAGGCGCTGGCAGCCTTAGCCCCTTCCCATCCCCCTCTCCAAGCCGGTGCGGCAGCGGGGGAGGGCGAGGAGGGGGAAGGCCGCACAATCAGAATGCCTATTATCGGCAGCAGTTCCCCCACGCCCGCTGAGCCCCGCGGGACGGGCCCACCCAGGCCTCGCGCCCGGCTCCGTGTCTGGCGGGGCATGTGGAGGCGACAGACCAGCGAGTCCCGTCACACTACTGCAGCAGACATCGGCCATTGCGAACGCCAGGATATTCTGCAAGGGCGACCAGTGCCGGATAGCAGGCACCAGCATGCCGCGAGTGCCGGAGGCGAAAGGTACAGTACCCAGCGAATCAAAGCAGCACAGAGGGCCCGTGGTCCGAATCCAAGTCGGGGATACCCGCAGGGTGCAGGGCCCGCAGTCCTGCTCAGGCATGACCGTGGGCGGTGAGAGACAGGGAGAGGGCGGAGGATGGGTGGGAGCGGGGCGGAGTGCAAAGCCCATCGCAATCTCTCGTCCGATAGGCATATCCCCACGATCTTTCACTGCTGTGAAAATTAGGTCCGCAAATTTACGGCATGTTTCGTAATTTGTGATGTAAACTGATGTAAGATTAAGTTCTATATCGAAAATTTCCGAAAGCCTCTGCGCTCTTTTATGAACGACAAGACGATATCAAGTGAAAGTCATGAATCTTATCGTAACTTTGTGACTTGCCTCAGGGGAAGCACTGCAGGTGACCTTGCAAGAGTTTTTTCCCGGCCACGTATCTCTGTGAACCAGTCGAGCGCGCGACAAGCGAGGCACCCAGTGTGGCATTGGATCCGACCAGAGCGACCACACCCAGAAAATGGTTATGTTGAAACAGAGGTATTGCTCTTGAATCAAAGCATAACTCAAAGAAAAACGCATGGAAAAATATGCTACAATGTTTACAATACATCAAAGAAAAATACCATATTCCATAAAAATTTCAGCTTAAAGCAACAGTATTGCAATTGAATCAATGAAAACATTCTAGCATATCATAAACTCATCACATCAATGGAACCGTTCTCTGTGTGCAGAGCAGCAGGCCGCGCCCGCGGGCCGCACCGGCCAGGCCTGCTGGCTGGCGACCGACAGTGTTATATGGCACTCGCCACGCACCCACACACATAACGCACCGCTGCAGAGCACCTATGAGTCGAAACAACCAAAATCACGGTCTTAGGAAACAAAACCTGGCTCATGCAACCAACTAAATATTAGTACGAAAAATATGGTCGAATCAATCAAAACTTTTTAAAACTGAGTAAATAGGGTATTTCACTTCGTTTAAACCGGATCCAAAGAAGAAAAGTATTGCTTCCTGATTTGTTTCCTCATTGACGCTGATTGGCTGATACCGTCGAAGTTCTCGGACCGACCGCCAGGTCTGCGATCGCCCTAGTGGCGCGCCCGAGAACTTCGTTGACGTAAGCCAATCGGCTTCAAGGAGGAAACAAATCAGGAAGCAACACTTTTCTTCTTTGGATCCGGTTTGAATGGAGTGAAATACCCTATTATTTTACCAGTACGATCATAATTTAGTTCATGGTCGAATAGACGTTACATTCAAGTCTCATCAATAATATCTGGAAATGCAGAGCAGAGTTGAAATTTCCCATAGTAATTGGACAGAATACGATAATTGTATTGACAGTGTGGTCCGGACTGGCGCGTACGTGAGTGGGCACTCGCGGTCGCGCTCACACTCTACTACAATAATAGACCAGGGGGCCACAGTGCTCTTTGTCCATGTCAAGCGAGTGGGCAGGTAGAGGAGCACGGTAAAAACTTCCTCCAGATTTTCAAGCAGCCATTCCTGTTTTTCAAGCAGCTTTGGAAAAACCAAGCAACCCCGAATTCGCTGCTTGGAAACCTGGACAGTTTTCAAGCAGGTCTGCTTGGAAACCTGGTCGACGTCTTGGAAACCAGGACGGCCGGCCGGTACGTCCCAATTTTCAAGCAGGCCGCCTCGGAGAGCTTGGAAACCAAGCAAATTTCCTTGAAAATAGGGCAGCTGGAGCCAGCCGTCTTGAAATCCTGGACGGGGTTGCTTCCCGGCGCTGGCCCTGACGCCTGTAGACTCGGGGTAGGCAACAGGGCAACAGCCGCACGGCAAAAGTAACCCCTGGGATTCCCAGGAGCTTTTTGGAATTTCCAGGCGCGCCAGTCATTTTCCAGGAGCACCCTGGGTTTCGCATTCATTTTTCCTAGGAGCACCCTGGGTTTGCGGACCCTTTCGCAGGCGCACCCTGGAAATTTTGTGCCGAGAGTCTCTTTTCCAGGCCGCGCCTGGAAAATAATTTCCGTTTCCAGAGTTGTTCCTGGGAAAACGTGCAAAACGGCAAACCCCGAAGCTCTGACGGTACTCGACGTCCTTGACGTCATCCAGGGTGGACCTCGATGGGTTCCATCATGACCACCAATCTGGCACGTGTTTTCCGACTGTCGGGGACCTGCTGAGGTCGGCCTCGAAAACCGTTTTGCGCTGCGGCCTTCGGTTCGCGAGATGCGAGGACGTACCACGACGTACCGGGAGCTCCGCGCCAAGGATACGTTCACATTTTGGAGGCCAAAGTGACCCTGGCGCCTTTCTCGTTGGGTGTCCGGGACTTCTGACTTCAGAAATAGGTTCTATAGGCCCTGGCGCTTCTGTAGACACTTCTCACACCCTTCTGTCACCTGACATTGGGGTTTGGCGGCGTCCTAAAACTGTGCATTCCTGTAAATATGTTGTGTTCAACAGGATCAGACTGTTAAGGACGCCGCCAAACCCAAATGTCAGGTGACAGAAGGGTGTGAGAGGTGTCTACAGAAGAGCCACGGCCTATGGAACCTATTTCTGAAGTCAGAAGTCCCGGACACCCAACGAGAAAGGCGCCAGGGTCACTTTGGCCTCCAAAATGTGAACGTATCCTTGGCGCGGAGCTCCCGGTACGTCGTGGTACGTCCTCGCATCTCGCGAACCGAAGGCCGCAGCACAAAACGGTTTTCGAGGCCGACCTCAGCAGGTCCCCGACAGTCTGGAAACACGTGCCGGATTGGTGGTCATGATGGAACCCATCGAGGTCCACCCTGGATGACGTCAAGGACGTCGAGTACCGTCGGAGCTTCGGGGTTTGCCGTTTTGCACGTTTTCCCAGGAACAACTCTGGAAACGAAAATTATTTTCCAGGCGCGGCCTGGAAAAGAGACTCTCGGCACAAAATTCCCAGGGTGCGCCTGGGAAAGGGTCCGCAAACGAGGGTTGCTCCTGTGAAAAATATATGCGAAACCCAGGGTGCTCCTGGAAAATGACTGGCGCGCCTGGAAATTCCAAAAAGCTCCTGGGAATCCCAGGGGTTACTTTTGCCGTGCGGCTGTTGCCCTGTTGGCTGAACACGAACTGAGGCGCTACCTGAGTTTCATATACCTGCGGGCCGGGGGCCGGTCAATAAGCGACCAGCCGCGCCCCGTCTGAGACGCTGGAACTGAGGCGCGGGCCTTGCCCTCCCCCAGCCGGCCCGAGGGGAGGCCCGCCCGAACTGAGGCACTCGAGTGCGGTGGGTCCACTCTATAGAGAAAATAGTCCATTTCAAGTCTGAGAGTGTACCTTTGTGTATATTTAAGTTGGAAAAGAGACTCTCGGCACAAAATTTCCAGGGTGCGCCTGCGAAAGGGTCCGCAAACCCAGGGTGCTCCTAGGAAAAATGAATGCGAAACCCAGGGTGCTCCTGGAAAATGACTGGCGCGCCTGGAAATTCCAAAAAGCTCCTGGGAATCCCAGGGGTTACTTTTGCCGTGCGGCTGTTGCCCTGTTGCCTACCCCGAGTCTACAGGCGTCTGGGCCAGCGCCGGGATGCAACCCCGTCCAGGATTTCAAGACGGCTGGCTCCAGCTGCCCTATTTTCAAGCAAATTTGCTTGGTTTCCAAGCTCTCCGAGGCGGCCTGCTTGAAAATTGGGACGTCCCGGCCGGCCGTCCTGGTTTCCAAGACGTCGACCAGGTTTCCAAGCAGACTTGCTTGAAAACTGTCCAGGTTTCCAAGCAGCGAATTCGGGGTTGCTTGGTTTTGCCAAAGCTGCTTGAAAAACAGGAATGGCTGCTTGAAAATCTGGACGAAGTTTTTACCGTGAGAGGCCTCCATCGGGCTCTTGCGACGGCATCCGCCCGGCCAGGAAGGCAAGCAGGCCTGGGAGTTGTCCACTTAGCGTATCGCGTCTGGCGTTTTTTTGCGCCTCGCGTCTGGCGTTTTTTACGCCTCGCGTATCGCGTCTGGCGTTTTTTGCGCCTCGTGTCAAGCGTCTCGAGCCGCGACTCGCCGCATTTGATGCGCTTTTTCATAGCTGTATGAAAAATCGTGTCGGGAGATATTAGCAGTCTGAAAAATAATTTGGAGCGCATCAAACGCGGCGAGTTGCGTCGAGTCGCGGCTCGAGACGCTTGACGCGAGACGCGAAGCGCAAAAAACGCCAGACGCGAGGCGTAAAAAACGCCAGACGCGATACGCTAAGTGGATAACTCCCTGAGGATGGCGGCAGCGAGCTGTCCGCGAGCACGAGCCGACCGCGCCCCGGGGGAGGTAGGCAGAATGCAGCGCCAGCCTGCGCATTGGCATGCATACAGGTGACCACCGCGGTGCCAGCAGGGTGCAGCGCTTCCCGACGACCACGCCGCGCTCCACGCCTGCACCACGTCGCATGTGTGCTCACATTCAGCTGCTGCCCCAATTCATCCCCCCCTATCCAGATGGGCCCAAACCATTTCTGCTGCCCACAGCAGGCCCCTCGAAGGCATCCTCCCTCTCCCCACCTCCCCTCGCGGGCCGCGGGCGCCCTCGCGGCGTCAGGCCCGGCCTGGTGCAGTGTGCAGTCTGGCTGCTCGCGGCTGCGCGCGAGTGCAGCGCGGGAGCCGCGGAGCTGCGCGAGGTGTTGCCGCACCCGGGCCGCGCCACCCGGCGCTGCATGGCTTGTGGGACACCCGGTAGAGGACCACACCTGCCCTGCCCACACAAAGGTGAACGCGGCGGTTGGGTGTGGGGAGCGGGAGGGAGGGACAGAGGGGAGGAGGTAATTTCTCGCCGAGCCAGGGAGGGATCCACGTCGACGCGACGCTGACGCCATTCGGTTCAGTGCTGTGCTTGGTGCTGCTGGTGGGCACGAAGAGGACGCGCAGAGGACGCCAGGAGCCAGGACGCTACGAGGCAAGTCACATTACAGAGTTCGTAAACGAGTAAAACTGTACAAACGAGCACTCGCCTTACGACCACGACAATTTATATGAGTGAAATTATGGGCTTATTCTATTCCTGCTGGTCCAAAATTAAGTCACTTTTATTTAGCATTGGCTGAGCTAGGGAAACTAGTAATGTTAAGTGCTTCTAAGGATTCTGTGGCCTATCCTCCCCATAATCGATATATAACAATTATTAAGGTCGAATATGGGATGGAATTAAGGGCAGTCAAGAAAATGCCCAGGCTGACCTGTCTTCAGCACTCTCTCTTTCCCATTGCAACATTTAATCCCTTTAGAGTATTTTCAGCCTATGCGTCCCATGAGCCCACATATCAGCTTTGACAGTGACAGATTTTTAAGGGGGGGGGGGGAGAGAGGGGGTAAAATGAAAAAAAACCCTGATTTCATGAGTGCCTGGTCACATACATGGTCTCAGTGGATGCAGATTTTTTTTCTGATTCGATTTCTGCCATAAAAAGTTTATTAATGTCATCGAAAAGTATATTGGCCAAAAACTGCCAAAAAAGTGACCTTACCCAATTTGGACCTTGCCCGGAGAGTTCTGACCAACTGTCCAAAAGTCATGACTTTATTAGAAACTCAATGTAAAACACAAAATTTTGTCTGAGGTCAAAATCACAAAAAGGGGCACTGATGCCTTCTAGTTCTAAGTCTTCCGACTCAAACAAACCTTACGGGGACATTGTAACTCATTACAATTGGTCAGAACTCTCCAGGCAATGTCCAAATTGGATAAGGTCACATTTTTGCAGTGTTAGGCCAATGTCTTGACTTTCCCATGGCTGTAATAAACTTTTTTATAGCATGAATTGAATCAGAAAAAAAATCTGCTTCTACTGAGACCTTACATGTGACCAAAACAATCCATTTTCAATATTTTTAGTTTTTCCCTCCAAGCACTCAAGAAATCAGCATTTTCTCACTGAACTCCCCCCTTAAAAAATGTGATGGATGCAGAAGGCATTTCAGGAGACACAGAAAACCAAAACCATTGTAAAAGTACTGTACAAAGCTGCTGTGCACAGAGCACACTATTGTACCATAGGAAAGTCCCAAATAAGAATGCTCAATTTCAGAAACAACTTATGACAGTTGATATGGAAGCACTCATACTGGTAAAGGTCTAGGAGCATTTATGAAATACCCCAAAACACAGCCAGAGCAGTAAAGAAACAAGTACCAGTTTGGACAATACGGACATTTTACCATTACACTTGTACATGTTTCGAATACCGTGGCAGCAGTACTTAACAAGAAGCAAAACCGTCAATCAAAAACACAACATGTCCACTACTAAATCGAAGACTCTTTCCTCACAAAACACAAACCTCTAAAAGGTAATGTGTTCAGAACAAGTATCGTGGTCAACACTGAAACACGGAAGGGCTCATCTCTGAATGTGAGAAGTACCACAAGTTTCAAAATTTTAACCGTAATGTGGAAGCCTTAAAGTGCTTAAAAATACTTACAAAATATTACACTGATGTTTTCCGATTATAGCACACTCCAAGATGAACCCTGTCACTCAGTTACCTAGGTGAGCACAATACTCGTTCTGAACGCAGCAAGTACTGTGGCGAGATCCAGACGACAGAAAATTGTCACTGAATCATCATTTCATGTTTTTCACATCAGTTATTTAAGTAAATATGACTTAATTTCGATAAATGTGTCTAGTATTGGCCATCATGACAATTATAAATTATGTCAAAAGATTTGAAATAATGTAGCAGTGGCAACTTTCTGTTCCGACTCTAAGACAATGATAAACGGGAAACTTCACTCTTTCTGACGCGATTGTTATTATTTACTTCTGTCTAAATAAATTCATCAAATGGCTCCAAAAGCCACTGTCCACAGAAGTCATATGATCTGCGCGCTGTTATGCATATCAATAGTGTTGAAAACACTACGTTACTAACCTCTTATTGTCATGGTAGCTGAAAGGCCGCTGTAGATCGTCGAGGCCACGCGTCGCATACATTATACACTCGATACATTCCTACTCCACGTACAAGTTTAATAAACCAAATGAACGATATGACACGCATTCAAGACAGTTGTTTCCTTCTATTATAGTAAAATAATCGTCTATAAGCAAGGAGCCAAAACATAAACACTTAGCTCTGCCACTGCCAACTACACAGAGTTCTACGCAGCATTCGAGATGTCGATTTCATGAGACATCTTGCCCTGCAGCGTACCTCTGGAGCAATATGGCGATTAAATCACGAAATTAAGGTGTTTAGGGATTTTCATTATTATTTACAATCTAGGGTAACCGGTGGTTAGACACGCCTTGAACCTCATATGCAGTGGCTGGCAACATTGACCAGCGGACGTCTGAAATATGCGAAATCACGCAATCGTTTTATGAAGAATAATGAGAATTTCGTGTACTTGATGGCGTTGGCGTGGCGTCGTTGTCATCGGTCATCGTTTGGAAAACAGTGAAGCAGTTCAGCCTTCGTTTGAGTTTGTGGTTATTACTATTTTTGCTCTGGCGTTTTCGTGCGACATACTCAAGTGTAGTGACTGCGGCCTCCTGTCTTGGCCACTATTTGCTGACTGCCTAGCTTAGCTCTGAGCTGTGAGCATAGGCAATCTTGGAGGTCGTCATAAATTGGTCTTAAATTGGTATTAAAAGTCATTTCGTATCTAGTAACATGGTGTACTCAGCATATGCGACGATCCCTTCTTATATGTAAGTAAATATTACATCTACAAGTATTCAGAGCTTACCCTGTCTGAACCGTCTTCTAACCTGTATGTCTGTGTACTATGTCATCAGGTACAGCATTCATCAGGTGCTGTTTTGTATCGTGGGAATGAGTTTATTCCTGCCTGCACTCTTCGTTATAGTTCCGAAGGCCCGGAATATTCCCTGGAATATTCCCGGAATTTTGGAATATTCCAGGGAATATTCCATGACCCCCGGGGAATATTCCCCTATGAAGGAAAGGTCCTTAATAAGCATTTCAAATGGCATTTTAGGGTGATTATAAAAAAAAACGTGCAGTCTCGTTTCAAAAAAATGTTTTTTTAAATTATTATTTTTTTTTTTGCCATGTTTTTCGGGTTGGATGTTGTCTCTTAGTACCCAAAGGTTACATTCCTAGAGTTGTCCCACAGTCTGACCACGTTCAGAGGTTTAGGAGCGATTCATGCAACAAACGAGGCATCGGAGTTTACTGAAATTCCACAGTTCTCCCCTACACGTGCAAAATACAGCTCCATGGCTCGATCTAGACTCTATTGATAGTAATTCTATACACCGCTCTTCCAGTTATACTGGAATGCATCTTGCGGAGCTGGTCCGTAGCCGCGGTTAGGCAACCCATGAGGCTGTTTGACGTGTTGTCTACGTTTCTGGCGTTCGGCCCCCTCTATCAGTGGCAATACCACGACTCCGAGACGCCGGGAGCGAGTCACGGCCGAGGTGCGCATGTGGCGTGTGCGGCTGCGGATCACTGAAAAGGCCGAAATCGGCTCGCCCAGAATTATTAGAGGTAATGGCATCGGAGTTTAGTTCTGAGGAAATCCAAAACCGGCCCTCGCCCGAACAGGTCACCCCAAACATAATAGGACTGTATAGGACTTAAAAAGTGCACTATAATCAAAAGATCTTTCTGAGGGTTTTCGATTCTACATTACAGGATGGAAACTAGGGCAGGAACGGAGTTTATTCGCAAAAATATACGCACCAGAAAAAGAAGTTTCTCCCCGTCTCACCACCAGCTGATCGCGTTTTGCACCGACTTTTCGATCGGAAAAAGTTGGGTTCTTGTCACACTTTCGTGATGTAGTGCTACCAACCCTTTCCCTGAACCCGTCTTGGTTGTGGAGTGGTGGCTGATAAACTTCGAAGCCCGCGCCTCAAAACCCGTGGAACGACTTTGAGCCCCTGTAGCTCTGTGTGAGTAGCAGCTTAAAAAACGATACTCAGGGTTAAAGTACCTTTGATTATGGACGTAAGAACTAGGTGGGACAATTGAGTCTGCAGTGTTGCCATACTCCAGAAAAAGGCGGGTTTTTCCACCAATAGGGGAGTTTGGAAAGCATCGGAGTTTAGTTTCGACCCCTTTGGATCGATCGTGCTCCTACCAGTGATAAAATTGTTTTCGACATTCTTGGTTGGGCCTTGTAGATCTCCAAAAAAGACGTCATACAACACCTAATAGGTGGCTCCAGCACAATGGAGACGGACATGGGATGCTTTGGAACGAAACTGCACGGTTTTTTTAAAAATCACCCTTTAACCGTTTGGGGGCCACTTTCGACTATAAAGCCACAAAATTTGAACTGATAAATGTGCTGAGAGTGCGCGAGGATGATGGCCCCACGCCTGGGAATGGATTTCCCGCGGCAGCTGCCCGCTGCCCCCAGGCCCAGGGCCCGTGGCGCGGCTGCAGCTGCTCGTTGGTAGTTACCGTAATGACTGTAAGTTTCGGCAGGGGAATCACCTGTACAACCTGAAGGTGAAGGTAGGATTTTATAAGTTTTTGTTTACTCAGGCTTATTTTCCCTGCTTTTTCGTATTTTCCCATATTTTCCCGTATTTTCCCATATTTTCCCAATCTTCCACTGGAAATTCCCGGGAATATTCCCCGACAGAAAATTCCCGGGAATTTTGGAACTATACTCTTCGTCCCATGGTAATTAGTTTGTAGTCCGCAAAGAGAACTGTATTTTTCTTTGAGAAGGAGCCCCTGATAACGGTCTGTGTTTTTCCTCAGGATTTGCATTGCGGCTGGCTGTCTGTGCCTCGTTCTGGATTTATTTTTCAAAGAAACTGCGTCAGCTTTATCTCATTACGTGTAAGTTGACTCAAGTACTTAGACACACCTGGTGTTCCATTTAAATAATGTCATTAGTGCTTCTTTGTGTATGCAGCAAACTGGCTCTACCATTCTGGCTTCTTCCAACATCTTTATTCCTGCTAATAGTTCACTGGCCACTTCCTAAAGACGATAAAAGTGGGTATCAGAAAATGCAATTACTGCTTGTCCTTAATGAGATTGTGGTCACACAATTTAATTCAATGTTTTTCATTACAGTTTCCATACCTTAAATGCATACTGAGCACTTATGCTCATGATTGTTCAGGTCAATCCATGAACCAAGAATCGTCAACTTTGCATTCAGGATGATTCATGTAGTAATGTGTATGTGTGTGAGTCATTCATGGAAATGTAATTTTGTCACTATGCAGTTCCTTCAGGAATGGTATTATGAGATACATGCCATGTGATGTTTATTTATTTATTTATTTATTTATTTCAAAGCTTGCATCGTTATCCAGGCTCATGGCCATTCCTAAGCTTTAGTCCTGAGTTTAGTTTTTTCAAAAGCCCATCAATATGATTATCTCATTGTAGATTGTTCGAAATCTCTATCCCCAGAAAATTTGTTGCATTTACCCTTTCTAGTTTAGTACCCTTTATCTGCAGTGCAAAACTGTCATTTTCATGAAAGAGCATGCAGATTGTTTAATTTAGGTGTAATGCCAGATTTTGATTCAGGGAGGCAAAGTAGTCGTATATGTTGTTCATGACTTGTTCAGCTTTACATGTTACTTTTTCAATTTGCATCTTATGATCAGATATACATTCATCAACCGTTTTACATTGAAATCTCTTTGCCAGTGATTGACAAAACTATTATCAATACAGGTATCTTTGCTCTTTCCTTGCCTAGTACCTTCTTTTGTTAGTCTATTGAACTCCTCTACATCCATCAGACCCCTTATTTTATGTGAGACCTCGTCCTCCCCATTAAAATCAATGTTGATAAATTATAGAATCACTAATGAAATAAAGAGCATGATTTCCATGCAGTAATTACCATTTATGGCAGTCTCTCATACAAATCCATATCGGCTAATTCACACAGATTCTTATTTCAACACCTGATTTCAAAGCATTATCTGGCACTTCAAATCGTAATCAGGTAATCAGGGTTGTCCAAACACACTTTAACAATAGGGATCCACATCTGGAGTGGCAAAGGATGTATTTCAATAAAAAGGCATCAAAAATAAAAGGGCGTTTGACATCTTTCACTGTCAAAACAATAATATATCTTGAGTATATTATTTTATGATATAATAACACCTGATCTCAATTTATTAAATGAACTTTTTTTAGCATACATTTGCAAAGTTGATGAAAATTGATGTAGAAGATACGTGCTTTGAATGACTGATGGCATTTTAACTTCTTACTATACACTCTTAACACTCCATGAAGTATTTTATAACAATAGATTATGAGTCAAGGAACAAAAAACCTACATAATCTTTTCTCTTAATGTCATAAAGAAATATTGAGAGAAAAAAGTAATGTTGATTAAGTTCATCACTCCTGGCCTCCCCATCATCAGTCATTCAAAATAACAAACCCCTTCTAAATGTTTTCTTAGTGTAAAGAACGATTACCCAATTTTAATATCAATTTATTGATATTATGTACTTTTTTCATTCTTTGCCGCTTGTTTTCCTCCCGTTTGAGCCTGGGTCGCGAGGGCCCATGATTGGCCCTTCTCTCACATCAGAATGACCGTGAGACGTTAAAATTTGCATGTGACTATCATCAGGTGCGCTAATTGGCAAGGGTGTAGGAGGCACTTCTACCTCCCGTGTCGAGTCTCGGCGCAGTTCAATACGAACCTATCGTGGTCCCACCGGAAGAATAGCCTATCTCTTTCTCTCGCACTCATGGGCTAGCCTATCCTTCCTATTGTCCGACCACCGTGAGTTTAGCACACCAAATGACTAGGAAGGATAGGCTAGCCCATGAGTGCGAGAGAAAGAGATAGGCTATTCTTCCGATGGGACCACGATAGTCATTTGGTGTGCTAAACTCACGGTGGTCGGACAATAACCTGCACGATCAGTAGTGCCCTCTCTCCATACCTTGGCCAGTCCTACAAGTGCGCCAGAGACAGATGTTTGAAATCGTCCTCCTGGTCATGGCGTTAACCTCAGATGCCTACATGTATTCTTTGACCGCTGCCTCGCCACAGAGCAGCACTAACAGTTTGAGTTCTAGGGTAGGTAAGGTGTCAGTTTAGGCGTGTGGTGCGCGGGTGGCACACAATTAGTAGTTCATGTGGGAAGCCACATTCAGGATTCTCTCGTAAGACATTGTTCTCTAGTCTTCCATGCAGATATGTGGTGAACAGCTACGTTTAAATGTTCCGGCTATGGAGCCTTTTATTTATTTTACCTGTTGTGTCTACCCAAGCAACAGAATCGTCAAAAACTGGTCAGTTTTGAGTTTACTGACGTCTCTGCCATTTAGTCATAATGACGTATTTCAAATTGAGGAATTTGATGTAATTTAGAGATCATATTGACGTATTTCAAATTGAGGAATTTGATGTAATTTAGAGATCATATTGACGTAATATTGACTTCCTTAATTCACTATTACATCACTTTCATGTTTTACGAGACCTTAGAAAGTCAGTATTACCTCAATTTGATCTCAAAATTACATCAAATTCCTCAATTTGAAACACGTCACTGTGAATGGCCATGACATCAGATACCTGAAATTGATCTGGTTTTTGACATCTGTCACTTGGGAAGTTTAACTGTTGGTAACTTCAGGTGCAATTTAATAAATGACACACGCATTTGCATTGATTAAAATTTAAAAAAAAAGTCTCCAAAACAATAAAAAAGTAGATAAAAATCCCTATACAATCCCATCTATCCGGATCCCAATCCGATACAATCCCATATAAGGGTAGGTCATGTCATTGATTAGAATTATACACCAAAAGTAAAAAATTTGTTTCTAGCTAAATTAGACTAAAAAATTAGGCATTGTCCAGGAGCCCTGAAAAAAGAAGGCGCAGATGTCAGTGTACAAGGCAAGAGTAACGTATACTGACCATTAAAAGTGCATAGTACAATGTTGACTACTTACAGCTTACAATTCGTTCGAATACTACCATGAAGGCTGCCGAGTGTTCCGGCAGCCAAACCGAGGAAAGCATTATCAATCCACTAAGGATTAAAACTAGCCACACGACTTGCAGCTGTCTCCTGCCAATAAGTAGAGGAGATATTCAGGTCAGTTCATTCAAAATAAGCAGCCGCAGACTCGGTTTGAGCTATATTAAATCAGTGTCTTTACTTACAGAGGTTCTTGCGGGCGCCGCTGCAACCGCAATAACTTTTTGTTGTTCTTTGGTGCCATTTTGCTACTTGTCCGCTTGTCCGCTACTTGTTTTATCTCTCACGGCCTCTCCACCTGCTCTCGCGGCTTGGCGACAACTGACGTGGGACAGCAGGGGAGGGAAGCGGGTGCTATATCGCACTGCCTTTGAGAATACTGCAAGTCCGCAAATCCCGCAATTACATCTTTGTCAATACTGCTATTATAATAGCAATGTTTTCCATTTCCTGTCAGCAATGTCATTAATATTTATAATTCTACTCAGTGTAATTCTGTAAATCAATTTTATTTTCAATTTTAGCGCTCTGCGCCTCATCTGTTCAGATGGTAACACTTAACACTTGGCGCAGTGGCAGCGCGTTGCGTCTCTAGTAAACAAACAGGCCTGACATTCTGCTATGCAGCCTCCGATTTCTAATTTATTTTATCGCAGGGTTAGAGTACTACCTTTGAGATGGCTCTGAAACCTCCACAGAAAAGTCCTCCAAAAATCTTTGGAGGTGAATTTTGCTCCACGCGCAACTTCCTCCACAGTCTGTGGAAGAAAATTTACCTCCACGGGAAATATCCTCCACAGTGTGGATGAAGATTTCGGGCGGGTGCATTGGAGCGAAATATCATCCACCGCACGCTTTGAAATTTACATCCACAACAGTGGATGTAAAGTCGTCTCCACCGAAAAATACCTCCACAATTCAGTGTTTCACCGATGGCCATAGTACAGTCAAGTGCCCAAATTTCGGACTTGTGCCTTAATTTCGAACAGTTTGCATAGAAGTGCTTATTTCAGCCTATCTCGGAAAAAAATCACCGCGTAGCAAAGCTAGCAACTGAAAAAAGAAGAAAAGAAAAAAAGAAAAAGAAGTTACAGATAGGGGTGGCATTAGAACCTCTGTCCAACTCGTGCTTTCACCGGCGACGACATCAATGTCGAGTGCGGATTTGTTTTGATTTGTTTTTTACCTACTTAATCCTCTTTATCCACTGTCCTTGTGCCTCAGGCAACTGAAAGAGACGAAGCTACTTCGAAAAAAAAAAAATTGGAGTGGTATTCGAACCTGTGCCCACCCAGTCCTCCTAACGGTGCCGATGGTGGATACCAAAGTCGCCACGAGGCTGGGCTGTCCTAGCAAGGAGAGCAGGCGTACTGATGACGCCATCGGTACAGGTTCGTCGGCGACTACGGCTCTTCGCAGCGTCACCCTTTAGAGGAAAGCCGGCTTGTATCGTGGCGTCGTAGCCGCGCCGGCATAGTAATGTTCCGGGGGCCGCTGAACCCGGGTTCAAATCTTGCTATAAATCAAAAATTTTTCCGAGGACAGCAGCTTGGCGTGGAATTCAAACCCCCCATTTCAACGGAGCTCCCTCGTGGAATCGCCGACGGTCTAGTGGTCTTAGTACCACGAAAGCCGCGGGGTGTCATGAGACTCGGCACTTGGGGCCTGGGTTCAATTCCCAGGTAGGTTCTTCACTGGCAGCGAAAGCGAGTTGTCAGGAAGTTCCGTCCCATGCCACGGGGGGTGGTCCCTCGTGGGGAAATAAGGCCTATGAATCTGGCTCCTTAGTAAACAGCTTTTCCATGACCTGTGCGGGAGCGGGTCAGTACAGGTCTAACCAACCGTACGCTTACTCTTCCGCAAAAACTTCTCTTTCTGCTTTTCTCCCCCTCTATCGTCCTTCCTTGCCTCTACCTCCCACTGACCGGTCATGCGGTCCGGTGGTGCCCAGTCGTTGGTCTGAAATGCTACCTACGGCTTCAAGGCGCTGTTTAAATAGGGTAGTACGGCGGGCCTGACAGGCCGCCAGCCTTAAGCGGGGACTCTCCCCGAAGCGGAGAGGACTTCTCGTGCCCGCGGGGTGGCGGTCGCCTGGAACACACCGGATCCCATCAGAACTCCGAAGTTAAGCAGGCGGGGCTCGCAGGTTGCGAGTTAGGTAGGGGCCTACCAATTTTTCAATTTTTTTTTAAATAGCTCTTCCAAAAAAAAAAAAAAAGAAAAATTGAGCTGTGCTCCGACCATGATACCTTTTCGACCACTGCGGCTCTCGCCGGGTGACCGTTGCACGCCTTTCCCGAACTGCGCAATTTTCATGTAAGGTGTAGAGAGGTAACTGTCGTAGCCGTGATTACGCCGCGTCTAGGTTTACATGTAAAACACAGTACGAGAGGTTTTACTCCTAAAACTTTTTAGAGGTAAATTCCCAACTCTGTGTTTTACTCCTAACCGTAGAGGTAAATCTTGTAGAGGTACTTTCGCAGCAATATTATTAGAGGTATATTGCCGTGGAGGTAAATTTACCTCTAATCAAAATTAGAGGTGTTTCCAGTAGAGGTACTAGAGGCGACCCGCTACAGCAACCATCGGAAGAGTGTCCGAAATTAGGAACGAAAGTGCTGTAATTTCGGACACGTGCTCTAATTTCGGACACACGCATGCATTTTGGCCTAACCCAACAGGTTTACTTTTCACTTAGGATAGCCTAAGTCACAATTCGTTGAATGACATCCAAACCGATTTTTTAACTCAACCCTGCTGAGAGATGAAAACTGGACAGAAAAATGGGATGGTTTTGTAAACGCCTTTAACTCTGGACAAATGTGCTCTAACTTCGGACGAAATTCAGAGGAGTGCTAAATTCTTCTTATCTTAGCCGTTTTTTGAGGTATCTCAAATCCGGAAACGGCGTTGTAATGATGATAGTCAAAAGTACAATTTCGCTTCTTCCTGAAGGCGAAAACATAAGTCTTTTGGCACAAACATCGAAACGAATGTAATTCTATGCCACAGAATTGGACTGTCCGAAATTGTAGCACTTTCGAAAATCGTCCCGTACCATAAAGCGGTTTGACTTGGAAAAAAAAAAATTACGTAGTTCTGTAGCCAAAATACCGTACATTCATTCGAGAAAGGACCACCCATGGGGCAGCTCACACCTACATGAGCCCCGGTTTTTGGGGGAGCATATTTCAAAACAGCAATTTTGCTCTATATGCTTTTTTAACTTTAAATTGCTGTGTGCTGTAAAATTGTAAAGGTACTTCAACCGACTTGACGAAATGTGGTACTCTATACTTCAAACTTTACGATGCCGTCTTCTGATTTTGAATATCTTAAAAGGTGACCGAGATAGGTTGAAATAAGCACTTCTATGCAAACTGTTCGAAATTAAGGCACAAGTCCGAAATTTGGGCACTTGACTGTACTATGGCCATCGGTGAAACACTGAATTGTGGAGGTATTTTTCGGTGGAGACGACTTTACATCCACTGTTGTGGATGTTAATTTCAAAGCGTGCGGTGGATGAGATTTCGCTCCAATGCACCCGCCCGAAATCTTCATCCACACTGTGGAGGATATTTCCCGTGGAGGTAAATTTTCTTCCACAGACTGTGGAGGAAGTTGCGCGTGGAGCAAAATTCACCTCCAAAAATTTTTGGAGGACTTTTCTGTGGAGGTTTCGTGCCACACCCCTACCTTTCTTAAAAGCCGAAAGGCACGAAGACGTATGACTTGATTTGACATGGATGAGTTACGTGTCAATATGAGAAAACTTTGATAAATATGTCACTTTTTGATACGATAACCGATAACCTCAATAATTCTATAGTCTGCTACTTACATAACTGCATATAACTTATTTGCTTTATCATCATTATCAAAACGATTTTGTGATGAACATGTAAAGCTAGACATTAGGATTGTGAATGAAATAAAAGTTAAAATTTACAAGCAATGTGTCAAACTCTTACTCCGTGGTATCATCACCAACAAACTGATTGACTGAGTGGCCTGAGGCGGGGATGGAGGGAAAAAAAAACTTTCATTCTGGTAAGATAATACTTTAAAAAATCTAGAAATCCAGAGGGATGAAAAACTATTTTACAAAATTGTTTATACAACAAAAGAATTTACATCTTACTGCACAAAGAAAAAGGTCTTGTTCCGTGTACATATTGTCTCTAATACATCTAAATTTAAAATTATTTCACCGGAGTATATGAGTTACAAGAGGCAAAGGCATTAGGAAAAAGTATAGGCCTTTGGTTTTGTCAAACTTGTTTAATATTAGAACTGAGAACTCGTTCTTTACACATAAACTTTTAAAAGTGACTGTGTTGAGAACAAGTTTTTACCGTAATGGTCTGAATATAAGCCTCCTTTTTTCTTTTTTTTTATTTTATATTTAGCCTAAAAACAAGGGGGGACTTATATGAGAGGCCTTTTTTGTATGGGTTTATATGGACCTTTTACTTCCAAATGAGGCTCTAAAAGTAGGGGGAGGCTTATATTCAGACCAGTACGGTAGTACTGTGCTTAGCATTATAACACAAAAGGGTTCATCTCCAAATGTACGAAAAAAAAAATAATTGCAAACCAATGCGAAATTTGACAAGAAGGTCATTATAAACTTTGAAGAATTACTGGAATGGAAGTTTTTTGTTGTTTTAGGTTTGAAATTATGAAAAACTTAAAACTTTAGGTTGAAGGCAATGGCTTAGTATACCCATGTCAACTTGGAATATCTATATTAATAATTACATTACTGTCAATGAATCCCTAAGTAAATGAAACACTTATATATTCATTTATAAATTTAACAAAAAAACACACATCAAATCAAATGTGAAGCTCCAAAAATGGTAAGTTGTCACCTTCAGTGCTTTCATAATGGATACCCATTGTCATCATATAAGTAAGATAGAAAATAATTACACAAATAAATACCAACCCAAACCACACTCCTCAATATCGACATCATAATCAAAGCAGAATCATGGCTTAAACATTGCCTCCAAATACCAAATACTACTGAAGAAATTGCCCAGCTATCACTCCACAAACAACATATATATGGCAAGAGTAAGAAATATCCTGAAAAACTACCAATCTGGCATAAGTATGGGAAAATATGCAATACCTACAGCGTATTGTCCAAGCGACCTTAGATAGCAGGTGCATTATTCATAGACTAAAAAAAGCATTTGATACAGTCAATCACTCAATCTTACTTCACAAGTTAAAACAAATTAGTATTAGAGGACTTAGTCTAGACCGGTTTAAATTCTACTTGCAGGGACAATACCAACAAGTTTCATTTGATATGTTAATGAGTGAGATGGAAGAAAAGTGTCGGTTAGAGCTCAAAACAGGGAGTTTCCCTCAGGGCATGTAAATTACCAATAAATATTAAATATTACAATCTAAAAAACTATGAAGCTATCCACCTGTGCAGAGAGGACAAGAGAGGAGGTGGTACATTAATCTTTATAAAACATGATTTGGAAGTACAAGCCCAGAGGACAGAAAATTGCTACTGGAACATCATCTCATATTTTTGATGTCATTTCTGAATGTCAAGATGACTTAAAATTGTCAAACTTCGGTTATCTTGACATTTAGAAATGACGTCGAAGGATGTGAAATGATGTTTCTGTGACAAATTTCTGTCCTCTGGAAGAATATGTTGCAAATATGAAAAGTAATGAATCTATATGTCTTAAAGTCAAAAAAGGAAATATATTACTTAACATTTTAAGTGTATATAACCACAACCATACTAATATTATGCCTGCGTGGAAGAGCTATTACCAATACTAGAAGAAAATCTCCCAAATACTTACATCCTAGGGGACTTCAATATTGATGCCCTGGAAGACATCCCAAGTACCAGGCAAATTATTTCATATATCATATATGGAATCTCTAGGGATTTTTACTCTGCAATGAAACTCCATCGAGATATGCAGATTTTTGATATATTAAAATAATAAAAAAGGCTTAAGTTTTCAATTAATACTACACCTAAATCACATCTCATCACATTAAACACATCATCAAGCATAATGCTCCCAGCAACCAAAGACATATACTTTCACAAGCCTTTCACAAGCTGCAGTTGGAACAGGCCATTCACCAGAAATCTGTAGCAGCTACAGTGTCCTTTGCATCTTAGATTAAATAAAAGCTCAGCCATTTCCATCTCATTCTGTCAGAATCCTGTGGGAGAGAAATAAAGTCATTAATGAAAAGCATCTATGTCAACTAAAATATAGAGCCTACAGCTCAAATCTGCTATCATTGTATCTGTACTAAAGTGTGACATTTCTTACAGAAGCCATGAATGCTGATCTCAAACTGCCTGCGTCGCAATGGTTAAATTCTGGTCAACCCACAAGCACGGTATGTTAGATTAATATGGAGGTAGGAACCCAGATATTATGTCCTGTAAACAACGTATGACCTACATGTGTGTCTGTCTTAATACCAGGAAGAATCAAATCACGAAAAGCAGCACTATTCTAGTCGAGAATCAGATAATGTAGATGTGAGTATATAAATATAATACAGTATGTGTGCAACTGGTTCCGAGCCTTTCCTCAGTGTATTTGTAATTGTAAGTAATTATTGATCTCTTCAGGTTGACGAGTTAGACGTAAAACACAAAATAAAAACAGAAACCTTTGATCCTGGATATTCAGCAGAACCAGAAAAGAAACAAGAAATGCCAGAAAGAAAAATGCATTCCAAGGTGAATATTGAGAAAATTGTTAGTTCTACTGAGGCAGAAAATCCCTTATGCAATAAATATACATATGCAATAGCTATGTGGTTATCTTTCATCCCTTTCAAACAATTGTTTATAAATAATGTGCTGGATATAAAAAGAACTGCAATTACCATTACAATACAGTTTTCCTCTTCTTTGAGCTTGGCAACAGATTAGAAACCCGAAGGATTAGATTTTCTGACAGTAGTATTGGGCCATGACACAATTTGACGTGCTTCAGCATGGTCTTTTTAACGGTATCCTCAGACGCGTTGCAAAACGTCTTAGTGCACCGGACAACTGGGCAATGATATGCAGTTGTCCCATCAGATCTCTCATCTTTCTGCATTCTGCTGGATGGTAATGCAGTCTACACAGATGATAGAACCATAATCATTGTATTGAAACCAATAAAATGTTAAGGGTTTACTTAAAACTTGCAGATCCAACACTCACCTCTAATTTGCGCATTTCATTTATAAACAATTCCATCCCCATGATGAAGTCGGGGGTCACAATGGGCCTGTCTTTTAATATAGCAGGAATTAGATTTGGTCTGAAAGCTGCAAGTAGAGGTACCACGTCTATGTGGGCTTGATGTGATCTGGAAAAGTGAATACTACAAACCAAATTTTGCCAAAAGGATCCAGACTGACATAGCGAAAATTACTTACATGCAATTACATTTATCGGCATTCACAGCAAACAGAAGCGAAGACTGTCTCAAAAGATTTACTGATTGACATACATTTTGGCCAAGTGAGAACCCCAGATGTGCAGCCTTTTCATAAAGTACGACGAGATCTCCCGGGCGCTGTAGAAGCTTCAAATTACACATACTATTAGTAGCCTGGTTTTAAAAGAAGAGTACTGCATTATGAGGTAAAATGCAAGCCACGCACAATTCTGAACGGAATATTGTGGGCTCGTAACCAGCCTACAGATGGGAAAATAGTTTTGTGGCCAAGGATGTTTTTGCAACGAGAGTCACCTATGTAGGAACCCCTCTGTAGATGATGTCGAAGCAGATCATACCCATGGGGTGGAATAATTATCCTACAACAAGAACAGAACACAATACAACTCTCAAAAATGCAATTCTGGACATAACATGACATTACATAAATTCCGAGTCTCATACCATAATTTTGGATGGCCAAGGAACATGTAATTGACGCTCATGGCGGCGGCATCCTCCGTATGAACACCAAAAAAGGAATGTGTAGACCCAAAATAAGTATAAGGCGTTGTTATTCCATGATATAAGTGGGGAAGCAACCACAAAAGGTTGAATATTCTACCCAATGATAAGTTTGGAGTTACTCTTATAGTATTGCAGTCTGGTACATCTGTGCCAAAGCCATACAGGATGGGGACATGATTTCCTGTGGCCCCTTCCTGTAGGTCCTGTAAACTAAAGCTCTGGACATCGGCACACTCTACCTCAGGACACAGATCCGGTGGTGTTCTCAGTCGTTTCTCCCAGGAAAATGAGGACGTGTCCTGACTAAATTTATCATAAAGATGCCTTATCTTCTGAGCAGCCTCCTGTATCATGACATGACTACGAGAACTGATGTGACTGCCATGTCTTCCAATTAGTACTTTTGATTCAAAATGTTCAAGAAGCATGTCCAGGTCATTACTCTCCTTCAGAATTTTAGAGCTGTTTTGAAACATAAGAACCCAAACTGATTAATATTTAATAGTCACTAATGTTACTAAGATGAGCTGAGCATGGCATGAAAATGTCAGTGACAGATAGCACTGTACTCTGCTGACAAAATTTTGTCTTTGACTCTTACCAACATGTTTCACCTTTGTACGCTGGCAGGTTACGAGCATTGCGCTTGAAACCGTCAAGCATTCTCTCTCCCACTTGATCGCTTGTAATAAAGAACAGCCGATTATCTTTTGTGAATCTGTTATGACAGGTGAATTGAGAGACCTAGTTCAAATTCCCGTCTATACAGAGCTCAAGGAATAGGGTATTTCGGTCAGGCCTTTGTGGCGGAAGCGGAAGTTGGTACGGAGGGTCGGCGCCCGCTCTCGCATCTCTGCCTATATGCGCGCACTTCCGGCTGTCTGCTGTTCACCACCGACACATTGCGATTGGCGCTTGTCAATGTTTGACTTCGACAACCGAGCCCGTTTATCCACCTTGGTTTAAAGTTTAATCGAAAGTGAGTGTGTTGAATGGTCTTGAATGACATATTCTGTCGATATGTAAACTGCTGGTCATCAAAATGTATTGTTTGTTTTCCTTTTTTTGTGTGTGTGTGTTTATTTTGTTTGAGATTGAGAATGGGTTGACTTAACCTCTGATACAGTTGTTAGATATTCATTTACTCAACTTCTTTATCGATGTTTTCAACATGAGAGTGTCACCTGATTTATTAAGTGCTTCAAAAAACAACAACGTCTATTTTACGGCTTATCAATGTTGTCACTTTTGCATAACCTACGAATCAAAGGGATAATACGTTTTGAAACTGATTTGCAGCTTGGCTTCTTTTGGTATTTGAAAATACTGAACGATATGGTAAGCTCACAACCTTAATTTTCTTCTAAAACAACCAATCATTATAGAAACTGATTCAGATTTTTATTTTACACTATGCATCTTACCGTTGCAGTGGAACAACAGGGAGCCTCCAGATTCACCACAGGTGGTCCTCTATCAGGAACCTCTCATTCTGGGCTGGCAGCAGGGTATACCCCACCATGATGTGGGCCTTATCAACCTTAAAAATTCTTGCTTCCTTAATGCTACGCTGCAGGTAGATTCTGTTATACTAGGTCTTATTAAATGCCCTTTTCTAGTGCTTTCACCGACAAACGCTTTCGAGTGTCTATGGGCCTGTGTTAGAAAGAGAAAAGAACCACAATGTTTATTCTTTGCCAATCACTTCTGCTTGTTTGTCTGAGAAGTATGGGGGACAGTGTAATGATTTGGACAGTATCAAATTTAAATCGATTTCCAGGCTTTGTTCCATGTACCACCTTTGGTCAACTTTTTGAAGATGGACCGAATGCACAGGATGAGCTGTGATGGGAGCAGCAAGTGCGTTGCTTGTGCCTTATTCAATCTGCTAGAGACAATGAGCACGCAGAGTGTGGCTGTGCCCTTGCGGCTTTACAACATAATTCCAAGTTAGTAACATCCATCAGATTTTTGTCTCCCCGTAAATTAACAAGAATGCCATTTTAGCAAATCCACAATTTTTTTTTCCTCCCCATTAGCCATCTGTCCAGGCATGAAGAGAGGTAACCAAGAGGATGCTCATGAGCTGCTGGTGAAAATTCTTCAAGCATTGGACACAGAACTCCTAAATCGTCACGATAAGGAGTGAGTGGAAGTGATTTGTAAATATTTGTTTGTTGTGTGTGTGCAACTAATATATCTTTTACATATTCGCTTTTTTATGTCTGTTCCATTCTCTACAGCTGGAGGACAAATTTGGACTACCCGTCTCAGCTAACAACTGCTGTAGGCAAAATTTTTGGTGGCATAGAAACGAGCACTGGTAAGAGTTGTGAGCAGCCCAAGTATATTTGACAATGTTGTAATTCTAGTGTAGACTATAAAGGTTTATGCAACCCCCAGTAAAACGCTTGCTCACTTATTTTTCAGTGTCTTGTCCTGCTTGCAAATCTGAACGCAAGACCTACACTCACTGTACCAGTGTGAGTTATGTTATCAAGGAAGCATGCAGCCTGCAGAGCCTGTTGTCCAAGCAACAAGACAAAATCACTTTCACTTGTCAGACCTGCAACAAATCTTCAGCCAATGCTAAGAAAGTGGACCAGTTTCATTCCTACCCCAAAATTCTGCTTGTCCTTCTGAAACGGTAACACTTTACTTTTCATTTTATTAATTAAAATTTTAGAATTAAATATTTGATTACTGTTACTAAATGTAAATGTATAGTGTAGTTACATACCTGCTTATGACACTAGACTGAGACTGTCCCTGATTAAATTAGCACTTTCATTCTCTCACTAGATTTGCTCAAGGTGGTGTGAAGCAAAGGTCGCCCCTTACTCTCACAGAGACTATCACAGTTGACAAGGCAAGGTACAGGTTCATAGCAGGAGTGATCCATTCGGGACCCACCATTGACTGTGGACACTACACTTGTGTAGCCTTGTGTCCAGATGGATCTTTCAGCTATTTCAATGACTCTGAACCAGTAGGTTGACTGTGACTCTAAATTGACTGACTTATTACAATCCTTTTAAACTATGCCCCCACCCCCCTCCAAAAAAAAATATATATATAAACAGGACAAATGTTAAGTACCTAATGTAATCACTGTTATTATTGTTCCAGGTAATCAGAAATTTCAACATTAATCATGATGATTGCAGGGAAGGCATGTACATAGCAGTACTTCGACTTGAGGTGTGTGCTGGTTGAGTGTATTTATAATGTTTGCTTGTTAAAAGTAGATTGTTGCTAGTGACATATTACCATCTCTTAAACAAATAACTTTATTTCTGTCCACAGTCTGAAAGTGTTGGGAAGCGACCATCGCCAACACCCACACCATTGCCTAAGAGAAATAGGTCTCTTCTAAAGGGCAAGAACTCTTCACACTCATCTGATAATGTAATGGTATTGTTGAAGTACAGTCTTTGTGTATGTCTAAAAAAAGTATTAATTACTTAATATTTCTTTCACTGGACAGGTTGTTTCTCCCATTCACATCCAAGTGTCTAAGAGGCTGGGACCAAAAGCTTACTCATCTCAATCTTCCAATGACTACGTTATTAGGAAGGAAACAATTATTGAAAATGAAATTTGTACTTCTACAGTAAGCACTAAATTTTTATTATTATGAATCTGGTGCCAACCTTTAAGTCTATTCAAATCTGTTTCTAATTTTTTTAATCGCGTACTTCTTGGTTTCAGATTAAAACTACTGGAAAGGGGCAGGAGCAGTCTTCTTCTGTAATCAATGTTTCTCGAGGAAAATTGAAGTCAATTCTTAAAAGACAAACAGAGGTGGGTTCTAATCTTTTTATTAAGTTAAACTTGACATCAATTTAAGTTATTCTGGATATTACAAACGAAACAATGTTTTTGAATTGACAAAAATATTTTGTTGTTTTTTCTGGCAGGTTTTGCAGCATTTTCAAGATCTGAATATGTTGGATACAGACCAGGTAATGGGCTCACTGTTCACATATCTTTCGTGTGATTTCATTCAATTCTTGGCAGAAGTATTATAACGTGATTGGAACTATGCTTACTATTTTTTATGGTAAAGCTATGGGATGCAGACCTCTTGGAGCCCTCATTAAAAAATATTCTGGAATGAGAACCTCCCAGTGGAACTTTTGGAGGGCTGTCTTCAATTCATTCCATCTTTCTGGATCAAATTTCACTGTGACACACTCACTGCCCATTGGTGTCCACACGTAAAGGTCACATTTTGAGAACTCAAGTACCCCCATCTGGACTTGAACCTGATCATAATATGGATGATTCCTTTTCAAAAGTAGCTCATTGCTGTCGTTGTAGTAAAGGCAAAAACTTTTCTTCCACTTTTGCGGCCAGTTATTGAATGTTTTGGGGTCATTATTTCTTCGAGCATATGGAATTTTAATTTCCAATAGCTTGTGCTCCTCAATGCTTGAAGTAACAATCCCATCTGGACTGCATCCTAGTCCAGGGTAGTTTGTATTGGCTCCCAGTCCAACAATTTCAACTTCTATTGAGGGATCTGTTTCTTTCTTCCACTGTACATATGCCTTCCTGGCATCCTCCTCATGATCAATTCCGTACTTCATTCCTTCAGTACAAACACAATTAATTTTCCATAAACTCATTTTGCATATACACAAGGCTACACAAGTGTAGTGTCCACAGTCAATGGTGGGTCCCGAATGGATCACTCCTGCTATGAACCTGTACCTTGCCTTGTCAACTGTGATAGTCTCTGTGAGAGTAAGGGGCGACCTTTGCTTCACACCACCTTGAGCAAATCTAGTGAGAGAATGAAAGTGCTAATTTAATCAGGGACAGTCTCAGTCTAGTGTCATAAGCAGGTATGTAACTACACTATACATTTACATTTAGTAACAGTAATCAAATATTTAATTCTAAAATTTTAATTAATAAAATGAAAAGTAAAGTGTTACCGTTTCAGAAGGACAAGCAGAATTTTGGGGTAGGAATGAAACTGGTCCACTTTCTTAGCATTGGCTGAAGATTTGTTGCAGGTCTGACAAGTGAAAGTGATTTTGTCTTGTTGCTTGGACAACAGGCTCTGCAGGCTGCATGCTTCCTTGATAACATAACTCACACTGGTACAGTGAGTGTAGGTCTTGCGTTCAGATTTGCAAGCAGGACAAGACACTGAAAAATGAGTGAGCAAGCGTTTTACTGGGGGTTGCATAAACCTTTATAGTCTACACTAGAATTACAACATTGTCAAATATACTTGGGCTGCTCACAACTCTTACCAGTGCTCGTTTCTATGCCACCAAAAATTTTGCCTACAGCAGTTGTTAGCTGAGACGGGTAGTCCAAATTTGTCCTCCAGCTGTAGAGAATGGAACAGACATAAAAAAGCGAATATGTAAAAGATATATTAGTTGCACACACACAACAAACAAATATTTACAAATCACTTCCACTCACTCCTTATCGTGACGATTTAGGAGTTCTGTGTCCAATGCTTGAAGAATTTTCACCAGCAGCTCATGAGCATCCTCTTGGTTACCTCTCTTCATGCCTGGACAGATGGCTAATGGGGAGGAAAAAAAAATTGTGGATTTGCTAAAATGGCATTCTTGTTAATTTACGGGGAGACAAAAATCTGATGGATGTTACTAACTTGGAATTATGTTGTAAAGCCGCAAGGGCACAGCCACACTCTGCGTGCTCATTGTCTCTAGCAGATTGAATAAGGCACAAGCAACGCACTTGCTGCTCCCATCACAGCTCATCCTGTGCATTCGGTCCATCTTCAAAAAGTTGACCAAAGGTGGTACATGGAACAAAGCCTGGAAATCGATTTAAATTTGATACTGTCCAAATCATTACACTGTCCCCCATACTTCTCAGACAAACAAGCAGAAGTGATTGGCAAAGAATAAACATTGTGGTTCTTTTCTCTTTCTAACACAGGCCCATAGACACTCGAAAGCGTTTGTCGGTGAAAGCACTAGAAAAGGGCATTTAATAAGACCTAGTATAACAGAATCTACCTGCAGCGTAGCATTAAGGAAGCAAGAATTTTTAAGGTTGATAAGGCCCACATCATGGTGGGGTATACCCTGCTGCCAGCCCAGAATGAGAGGTTCCTGATAGAGGACCACCTGTGGTGAATCTGGAGGCTCCCTGTTGTTCCACTGCAACGGTAAGATGCATAGTGTAAAATAAAAATCTGAATCAGTTTCTATAATGATTGGTTGTTTTAGAAGAAAATTAAGGTTGTGAGCTTACCATATCGTTCAGTATTTTCAAATACCAAAAGAAGCCAAGCTGCAAATCAGTTTCAAAACGTATTATCCCTTTGATTCGTAGGTTATGCAAAAGTGACAACATTGATAAGCCGTAAAATAGACGTTGTTGTTTTTTGAAGCACTTAATAAATCAGGTGACACTCTCATGTTGAAAACATCGATAAAGAAGTTGAGTAAATGAATATCTAACAACTGTATCAGAGGTTAAGTCAACCCATTCTCAATCTCAAACAAAATAAACACACACACACAAAAAAAGGAAAACAAACAATACATTTTGATGACCAGCAGTTTACATATCGACAGAATATGTCATTCAAGACCATTCAACACACTTTCGATTAAACTTTAAACCAAGGTGGATAAACGGGCTCGGTTGTCGAAGTCAAACATTGACAAGCGCCAATCGCAATGTGTCGGTGGTGAACAGCAGACAGCCGGAAGTGCGCGCATATAGGCAGAGATGCGAGAGCGGGCGCCGACCCTCCGTACCAACTTCCGCTTCCGCCACAAAGGCCTGTCCGAAATACCCTATTGTTCCTCTGTCTCTGGGCGAACCGTGCGAATAGAATGGTCAAAAGTTGCCTAAAACAGATTGCAAGAAAAAGGAAAGGTCTGGGATACGTAGTGGCAAATCAACCGAAAAACAGGAATAAAAGATCGCAAGGGTTATGGTTACCACAAACACTCCGTCTCGCTTCCCATCGCCAGCTCTTTCCATTTCCTCAATCCAGGGAACAAAACGTGTTTCCCAGTTAACATCGGAATGCACGTGAATAACGTCGACATTACTTCCCATAATTATGTCACAGCACTTGATCAGAATAGGGACATTAACAGAGCATAGAGCTTGAAACCAAGCAGCCGACAGCTGACTGTGACTGGCCACTGGCCACTGGCCTGGCGACGCGACGAGAGTATGCGAGTACATTTGGACCGACCCCGCTCTGCTATACGGAGTAAGGCCAGACTCACAGGAAATTAGAAGATATACTGAGGATCATCGGGGAATGCAGTGTGATAAAGAAGTTGCAACATTAGGTTACTTAATGCACATGTATCTATTTCTGTAGTTGGCAATCCTTCCATAATATCGATCGATCGACGTCGACGCTCCATGTGTCCTGGCTCCATCCTTTCCTTTCTTTCTTTTCCCATTGTTGTTCATGCACATGCAGTGTGACGCAGGCGCAGCGCAGGACGCAGGAGGGGAAAGTGTTGTTTTTCACTTCAGAAAAATTTGGTCAGGGTTCAGTTACGTCTTTCGTTTTGTGATCTGTGCTGCAGTACAAGCAAATATGTCAGATCATGCAGATGTGCGTATGATGTCCATGTTTCTTGAGTAATGTAGTTACAAATGTCTCAGATAACGTTTTATCGACATTCCAGGTACCCGAAATTGGTCACATTATGAGTCCCAGTCAGCTGAACCAGTCACTGTGAGAAATTCTTGTACCGGTACGGGAAAATTTTCCATGAGAGGTCTTGTACAATTACGATTCATATTGTAAACTTTTTATAACTTTGCGTTTCAACTCAGAATCGATTGGTGAGCCAACAAAGTCGTAACGTGTAAAGTCGTACATGTACGAGATATGCTGTACATAGTGAATTACAAAATATATTGTACATCTACGGAAATATTTTTCACGGTGGTTGTGGCATTTTGATATGCTAATGGCTAATGTGATCTTACGCCTACCTCTCCGGAAATGTTCCAGTATTCCAGGGGACAGCAACTCTCCAGAAATGGATAGCAAATCCTTCCAGGACTTGAAAAGCCGTATTGCACATATGTGGATTAATGCATCACACCTGTTTGAATGTCGCAAAACAGATGAGCATGGGTGGGGGCTCTTTGTCTCGGACAATTACAATTAGACTGAGTGAGTATTAATGCTAATGTAATGACGGTTGATGTGTTGTCTGAATATGCTATGGTTACATAACTTCTTATTTGCCAGGCGTACTCTCACAGTTGGGAAATCACTTCCACTTGGATGGGTTGCTAGAGTGCCTGGTCCAGGTGATCCCACATATCATAGGTACCTTCGTTCACCATGCATTCGTGGAACAAACACGTCTCTTTACCTAGGTGGACCAATCAGCCTTGCAAACTATGACGAAATAGACATGGTTTTCTGCAGATTTAGTATTCCTCGTGAAAAACATCTAGCCAACACTCTTCTCGTTAGCAAGGCGCCAAAGCGAAAGTTTACTCCAGGAGATGAGGTGATGTGGACTTACAATATACCTTTAAAGAATAGAAAAACGGAGGTAATCTTTTATCAAGAAACTGAATGGAAGCTGGTAAGCCTAGTAATTTCTCTGTGGTGGCGATCCTACTGTGTTTAAGTAAGTAATATCTTCACTTTCATATGTTGCTACCAGAAATGCTGCTCAGAAGAAGATGACTCTGCTCTTGTTAAGCAATCCAAAAGGTGCAGACAGCCATGTGAAAAGAGGTCACTTGGATTGAAAAGTTTCAGGTAAGAGTACATGTATTAAACTCAGGAATGTCGAAATACTGGTAAATGAGGTTTTACTATGATAAATCTATCTGTCCAGGCCCTGTACTTTTTGTGGTCAAAACTTAGCAGAGGCAACCAAGCCGAAGATTAACACAAAGTGCCATCTAGCACTGAAACATGCGGTTGACCTTTGTAGTGAATTGCCAGGTTATAAGAGTGAAATAGACCTGGTGTCACCTAAAGAATTTATGCAGCATCTGGATTTAGTTGTGAATGTATTCAACCTTCTTAACAGCATGAATTACAAAATAGTTCCTGCATGCCAATTCTTCAAAATTACGTAAGTAATATGGAATAGCCCCATGGAGCTCTTTAAGTGTGCAGACAGTGTCTCATTCTATATTATTTGCATTGCCTTTTGCTTTTAGAGGAACCCCCATGCCGCACCCAGATGCACCTCAAAAGGGAAAAGATCTGGTATTCCGTGCGTTTCAGGAGGAAGGAAAGAAGGCTTTCGAGAGGTATCAGGTCCTTTACTTAAAAGGGATAAGAAAGCCAACAAGTTACGAGGACCTCATGGTCTCTTCAAGAATTACAACATACTCTGACATAAACTGGATCGGAGACCGCCCCTCCACCACAATTCTGTCACTGTCTCCATATTGTCTCACCAAGGAGGAAGAGGATGCACATTCTCGTAATATCAAAGACAGTGTAGTGCAAGCTATCTTGTTGTGGCAGCATGATTAACTTTAGATGCCATGCTTCTCATGCAACTAAATTTGTGAATGTTGTACGTATTAAACTCTAATGTCAACTCGTAAAATATTATTGCTTAACCATTGTTGTTATAAAGTAGCCTGTAGGCTCAGAGATGAAGGAAATACTATATATTGTATTGATATACAACTACAAAACTTAAGATTTGTTATAAAGTTGTTTCAATCAAGTATCCGAATACACATGTTCTTTGGCCACAAAAGTATGGAACTGGCTGCAGAACATTTGTCCTTTCACTAATCTCTATTCTCTTATCTATACCATTTGTACTCAAAGTTTACTGGAGAAACTTCAATGTACATTCAAGGTGAAGATATCTAATATCATTTCTGACATATATAATTGTCTTATCATTTGCTTCAAGTGGCTTAATATTTTGACCAGACAATAGGTATGTTGTATTTACTTCTAATGATGGAATTAATATCAATGTAATTGAGTTAAACTACAGCAGGTTCATTTAACAAAATTCCTGGGAATGTTCCTTAATAATCATCTCAACTGGTACGACAATAATCTTTACCTTGCAGATTAGTTTGCAATGCTGGGTTCTCAAAATGAAAATCTATTACAATAATAATAATAATAATAATAATAATAATAGTATTATTATTATTAATAATACTATTAATAATAATAATAATAATAATCATTATCATCATCTTTGATAACTCAGGAAAGTAAATAAAAAAAATTATATTGGAAATAAGTCATTTTATTTTTATCAAGAAATAAATTGAAATTAGAATGCACTCCACTTCAGCACCATAAGGGATCAGCCATGTACTAGCTAAAGCAACAATAAATAAAACTGCTTACAGTATCTATATTTCTCGAAGGAGTATTCCAGAGACAGGAAGAGAATAAAAATCATGCTCGAGGACACAGAAATTAAGAAAGTTGACAAAGCGAATTCCCTGGACTGCACCTCAATGAACACTTACACTGGTATACGCGTATAAACAATGTCATCAAAGAACTAAGGCCAGCAGTGAATACTGGTTAGAATGCAGGATGTCATGAATGAACATGCCAGGAAATGTGTCTACTATGGGTGTGACCCAAAGCAGACTCAGATATATTAATGTCGCATGGTCCTCAGCAGCCAAAAGAAAGCTGGAACCTCTGAAAATTTTTGAAAAAATGGCCATAAAAACCCTCCATAAATTGGACCTAAGAATCCCTTCTCAGGAGGTGTTTATTAAAACAGGTCTATGGACCGTGATAAAATAAACCTAATGACAGCAGCAGCATTTAATTGCAATGTGATAATTAGTATCTGGGTAAGCCAAACAAGGTTCATCTCAAATACAGAGGTGCACCACAGGTCAACAAGACAAGCAAATAGGCTACATCTTCAATTGCCATCCTCAACCAAATACGGTATAAAAGGAGTTTTGAACATCTTATGCTCGCCTTACAACACTCTTCCTAATAGTGTGGTTAACTGCCTAAGTGTGCAAGTGATTTAAAAGGAGATTGAAAGAATGGATCTATGAAAGTTCTACGAAGTTCATCCAATGTGATGATCAAGATTTTTAAACAAATGATCACGATCTAGCCAAAATAAGTAAATGGTTCAATGCAAATAAGTTAAGCCTGAATGTCCAGAAGACTGACTATATTATTTTCAAGAAATCCTCACACCAGGACATAAATTTCAAAATCAAGATTGATAACACTGAGTTAGGAAGAAATTATGAATCCATCCATACCTCGGATTGTATCTTGACCAATACTTTAACTGGAACAAGCTTATCTCAACTCTATTACTAAAATTATTATCAGTCAATAGGCTATTATGTAGGCCATAAAATATTCTGACCTACACTCTTTTAAAAACCATATATTACGCCTACTTTCACTCCCAAATGGCTTACATGTCGATGACATGGGGAACTGCAAACCAGCTTTTAGCAAACAAAATACGTGTCTTACAAAATGGAGCTCTTAGAAATATTTTAAAAGGGGATCGCCTCACATCAAGGAAAACTATCTACCAAACAACTGAAGTAATGCCACTGGATGCCTTGACTCAGACTAATCTCACCCTTAAAATTTTTAAAAATCAGATCAGATCCAAGACTATAAATACAAAGATCCCAACTAACAATAATATTCATAACTATCCCACAAGAAGTTCTTGACTGATCCGAATACCCAATATCAACACCACAACATATGGACAAAATGGTATACTCTTCCAAGGAACCCATCTCTATTATGAGCTCCCAAATTCTGTAGCAGTTTCAAGTAAATTGCCTACAAGAAACAAAGAAGATTATTAAAATGCACTTCTTTGACAAAATTGTAAATCAGCTCTAATTGTCTAAAGATCTTAAGAAATGTCTTAAAAACAACAATCTCCTTTATTTTCTGTCTCATAAAAATGTTAACATCACTCTGCAGCTAACCAACCATGTTTGTTTTTTGTTGCAACTGAGTCCATAACAGGGCATCTGCCCTCTGGACATTATTGTATGAGTATAAATAAAAAAAATATATAAATAACATGCTCTGTTTACTGAGAATTGGTATAAGCTTTCTAATATTCGAAATCCATATGAGGCGTGTAACTGACGTCCCTGTTTGTAGCTACACAGTTGTAGCTACAACAGTGGGCGGCTAGAGTCAGCTTTAACTGAACCGACTATTCGAAGTACCCGAAAAGCTCTAATATCAATTATACCGGCGCGGCTCCGCCCCCGCACCGCCCCGCCTCGAGGACACCCTCGTGGGGACACGCCACGCTCCAGCTCAGCGCAGGCAGCACCGGAGGCACGCTAGTGCGAGCGGTTGCCTACCCCGCCAGGCGCTCTACACTAGCCCTGCGCGCGCGGCGAGCTCCTGCAGACTGATTCCGCAAATGCGTTTTATCGCTGTCTCTCTCGCACTCAAGGAACTTCCTGTGTAGGTGTGAGCGAGACAGAGCGACGAGACGCGTTTGCGGTTGGTGCTGCAGTAGTCTGATTCCGCAAACGCGTCTCGTCGCTCTGTCTCGCTCACAGGAAGTTCCTTGAGTGCGAGAGAGACAGCGACAAAACGCATTTGCGGAATCAGACGACTGCAGCATCAACCCCGCCCGGGCCCTCCCCACCGACCTGAACACGCGTAAGCGAGGACGCAGGCACCCCCAGCGCGCCACCAGAGGGGCGGGGAGAGGAGGGTTGGTGGGCTCGCTAAGCCCCACCACGCCACGTCACGCCCTGCCCAGCCTAGATTCCTTGTGACTTTCTTCTCCACGCCCTTGCCGCGGGGAAGGGAGGGGCGGGGGGAGGGGGCGCCCGGGCGGGGTTGGTGCTGCAGGAGCTCGCCGCGCGCAGGGCTGCTGTAGAGCGCCTGGCGGGGTAGGCAACCGCTCGCACTAGCGTGCCTCCGGTGCTGCCTGCGCTGCGCTGAGCTGCAGCGTGGCATGTCGCCGTCTCAACACGGAAACAATCAGGGTTGTCCCCGCGAGGGTGTCCTCGAGGCGGGGCGGTGCGGGGGCGGTGCGGGGGCGGTGCGGGGGCGGTGCGGGGGCGGTGCGGGGGCGGTGCGGGGGCGGAGCCGCGCCGGTATAATTGGCTGAGCGATAGCGAAGCCTATTACGCCACTGGAGTGCTAAAAAAGTTCAATGTCCGTGTGTCTGTCTGTCTGTCTGTCTGTCTGTCTGTCTGTGTGTCTGTTCGCACGATAACTCGAGAACGAGTTAAGATATCGACCTGAAATTTTTACTGTAGTTTCTTGGCCTAAAAAGCTCGGATGAGTTCAAATATGAACACTCTAGCTCAAAAATTGACCCTGCTAAAAATTGATTTATATTTTTTTAAAAAATAGATTTTTGGCTGAGCGATAGCGAAGCCTATTACGCCACTGGAGTGCTAAAAAAGTTCAATGTCCGTCTGTCTGTCTGTGTGTCTGTCTGTCTGTGTGTCTGTCTGTCTGTGTGTCTGTCTGTGTGTCTGTTCGCACGATAACTCAAGAACGAGTCAAGATATCGACCTGAAATTTTTACTGTAGCTTCTTGGCCTAAAAAGCTCGGACGAGTTCAAATATGAACACTCTAGCTCAAAAATTGACCCTGCTAAAAATTGATGTATATTTTTTTTTAAAAAAAGATTTTTTAAATTTCAAAATTTTATGGTGTCCTAAGGGGTATCTCGGCAAGTTGCGACCCTTTGGGCGAAAATTTCGTCCGTTTTGCTCTATCTCTTACTGTTTAGCCGCTACAGCGGTAAATGTGGATGAAAAGTCGTCAAAATACATGTTGGGTGTCGTTTTCAGGGTAATTTGTCGAGATGCGATCCTTTGGACACAAATTTTGTCTGTTTGGCTCTGCGGAGAAGGGTTTTGGGGCTCGGGCCCTTCGCGTAAAAATTGGAAAACTGGTTACATAATGAAAAGAGGCGAGCGGTGGTCCAGGGGGCGGCAGCCCCCTGGCCTATTTTAAATAAGGAAAAGCGGGGGTCCAGGGGGCGGCAGCCCCCTGGCTTGAATGTGTAAATCTCAAATCATGCAGGCTCGTAATAAAGAAAAGCGGGGGTGCAGGGGGCGGCAGCCCCCTGGCTTAAATGAGTAAATCTTAAACCATGCAGGCTCGTAATAAAAAAAATACGATTTCAGGAAATCCTGGTAGGCACGAAGTTCGTTAATGCTTTAGTTTCACTAAATGCTTCGGTAGATGATGGTTTAAGTAGAAATTTACTTTAAAAATTCTAGCCCTATGGGTCATGTTATTGAATTTATTTTATTTCAGGGTCACTAGTTCAGTGGGTCACATGCAAAATTTTAGCTTTCTAGCTCAATCGATTTAGAAGTTCGTCTCTCAGTAAAAATTGTCCGATCAGCTTGATTTTTGAACTGTACGCTCGTTGTGCAATGGGCATTCAAACACCGCTTTCACATTTTTATTCTAACATGTCGTTCGAAGTTTTATTTTTTGAACTACTGTGCATGAGTAGAATCAACAAGTCTCCGGCCCCGCCGGTCCTCATCCCCTGCGCGGCGCGCCGAGGGGTCGAGGAGCCGCGACAATGGCGACTCGGCTCGGCTCCCCTTTCCACGCTGTTTTCCCGAGACAAGTCGAGTATTGCCATAGAAACAGAGATTTTAGATCGAAATTTCTCAAAATTGGTCGCTAAGTTTGGGCTGGCACTTCAGCAGTGAACTAAGGAGATCGAGTTCTACCTCTCTGCCAAGTCTCATCAAAATCCTATAGAAAAATCTGGATTTAGGTAAGGGGCCGTGCTAATATCGCATCCTGACACAAAACCATAAGGCTACTTCGTGCCTAAAAAAAAGCGGGGGTCCAGGGGGCGGCAGCCCCCTGGCTAAAACAGTTAATCTTAAATCATGCAGGCTCGCCAGCGCCGCAGGCCTAGGTAGATGTACGCAGGCCCGTCGCAGCGTAACAGTGTTTCGCGATCTATCGCGAAGCCTGTTACGAGAGACGGTGTCTGGCGTACATCTACCTAGTATAAATTACAAAATTGTATGTTGTTCTAAGGGGTATCTCGGCGAGTTGCGATCCTTTGGGCGAAAATTTCATCCGTTTTGCTCTATCTCTTACTGTTTAGCCGCTACAGTGGTAAATGTGGACGAAAAGTCGTCAAAATGCATGTTGGGTGTCGTTTTCAGGGTAATCTTTCAAGATGCGATCCTTGGGGCAAAAATTTTGTCTGTTTGGCTCTGCGGAGAAGGGTTTTGGGGCGGCAGCCCCCTGGCTTAAATGAGTAAATCTCAAATCATGCAGGCTCGTAATAAAGAAAAGCGGGGGTCCAGGGGGCGGCAGCCCCCTGGCTTAAATGAGTAAATCTTAAACCATGCAGGCTCGTAATAAAAAAAAAATACGATTTCAGGAAATCCTGGTAGGCACGAAGTTAATTAATGTTTTTGTTTCACTTAATTCTTCGGTAGAAGATGGTTTATGTAGAAATTTTAGCTTTCTAACTGAAACGATTTAGAAGTTAGTCTATCAGTAAAAATCGTGCGATCAGCTTGATTTTTGAACTGTAGGCTCGTTGTGCAATGGGCATTCGAACACTGCTTTTACATTTTTATTCTAACATGTCGTTCGAAATTTTATTTTTTGAACTACTGTGCATGAGTAGAATCAACAAGTCCCCGGCCCCGCCGGTCCTCATCCCCTGCGCGCCGCGCCGAGGGGTCGAGCAGCCGCAACAATGGCGACTCGGCTCGGCTCCCCTTTCCACGCTGTTTTCCCGAGACAAGTCGAGTATTACCATAGAAACGGAGATTTTAGATCGAAATTTCTCAAAATTGGTCGCTAAGTTTGGGCTGGCACTTCAGCAGTGAACTAAGGAGATCGAGTTCTATCTCTCTGCCAAGTCTCATCAAAATCCTATAGAAAAATCTGAATTTAGGTAAGGGGCCGTGCTAATAAAAAAAAATCGTGTCCTGACACAAAACCATAAAGCTACTTCGTGCCTAAAAAAAGCAGGGGGCCAGGGGGCGGCAGCCCCCTGGCTAAAACGAGTAAATCTTAAGTCATGCAGGCTTGCCAGCGCCGCAGGCCTAGGTAGATGTACGCAGGCCCGTCGCAGCGTAACAGTGTTTCGCGATCTATCGCGAAGCCTGGTACGAGAGACGGTGTCTGGCGTACATCTACCTAGTTGATATTAGAGCTTTTCGGGTACTTTAAATAGTCGGTTCAGTTACAGATAACTCTAGCCGCCACTGTTGTAGCTACAACTGTGTAGCTACAAACAGGGACGTTGTAACTGTCCTATTAATACATTCATGTACTATTCTAATTTAATCTATCCTTTACTTACTAGGTAGATGTACTATCAGTCTGAAAAGTTTCCGGGGAGCTCTGGGAATGGCGCCGGGCAGAATAGTCTCGCACGGGTCCCTGTTTCAGACAGCAAGTGGCAGCAGCCTACCAAGATGGCGACCGGGTCTCCACCTCGCATTTTTGAAAAGCGATTTCAAAGAAATTATCCCTAAATCATTCTGGTTTATATGAAAATTCTAAATATATGGGTTGCAGAAAGCGATAGAAGTCGCTTGGAGAGCTGAAACTAATGTCAATTCCAGGATGTAGACGGATAAAGATCTGAACTTGGTTAGGCTGCCAGCTGTCAGGCCTTGAACGCTGCTATCAAAATTTCTCATACCACGCGAACAGCGCGAAATTCAAACGGATCGCGATTCTGACAGCCGTCTTTGACAGAAGACTTCCTCATTAATAGGACCGCTGCAAAGGAATGCAGCTCATCGAGATTGAATTCGTGGTCCCCTCGGAAATTTACGGAGCTCTCTGATAAATGAAGGCCCCGGTTTTTTTTTGTGTGTGTTTTTTTTCCCCCTCATTTTTTGTTTAAATCTCTGAGCACTTTGAAGAGACGGCAGTTAATTTGAGCGAACGCAAGCATCCCACATCAAGCACCTATTTGTTTTGTAGGTTTTTTGAATAAAACTGGTGATCCCTTGCCTCTGCAGGATTCTCATATTTGGCTCCAGTCACTTACGACATCTATTGCGTGATATTCCCGTATTCCATGCAAAAGGTAAAAGACAAATTTTTACTTCAAAATTAATTATTTTGAGAGCTGGCACGTGTGACAGAAGGTCTGAAATGTATCCCAAAAATAAGCCTGCAATATCAATGACTCTCCTTGACCCCAATTCGATATTTTCGGGGTATTGAAACATAAAGGAATGATTTACAGAAGGAAATGGGTTGTGTTAACATAAAGAAGGAAACGCAAACACTAAAACATCTAAATAATTTTATTGACATGCCATTCAGTAAAACTTGCAGGACCTTAAAACGTTCGCAGAGAAAAAAAAAAAAAAAAGAAATGATAGAATGGACGTGAAACCAGCTTACAAATTCGACGAGACAATTCAGACTAGCCAAACGATACGTAAATGGATACGTATCTTGCGCTCGTCAGATGTGTAAGCGGGTTTTCGTCCGTAACAACACCCAAAAAATCTTAGTTTTCTTGTTATTTCGTTACTCGTAATTTTTACGTTAAACCTGACTGCATCAGGAGAAGAGAATAGTGCGAAGCAAAATATTACAAAAAAATACGCACGTTAGGCTTTACTTTCTTTCGTAGGCTGGATAAAGACCGACAGCATAATAAACATGAGGTAAGCCAACAAACTGTTGGTAAGAAAGGGCGTGAAACCAGCTTACAATTGAAACCAGATAGTTTCGCTCGACAAAACAGACGTAGGAAAATACGTATCTTGCGCTCGTCACAAGTGTGGGCGGGTTTTCTTCCGTTTCAACACACACACGTAATAAAATACAAAGATTTTTTGTTATTTCGTGACTCGTAATTTTTACGTAAAACATGACAAGAGGAGAAGGAAGGAAAGAGAAAGCAAAATATTACAAAAAAAATGGCATCTTACTCTTCTTTTCGTTATCTAGGGTTACTGAAGACCAGTTGCATTCTTCCTGATTCCTGAACTTACAATCTAAATTAAATAGTCGAAAAACCAGCTTACAAATTCGACGAGACAATTTAGACAAGCCAAACGATACGTAAATGGATACGTATCTTGCGCTCGTCACAGGTGTAGGCGGGTTTTCTTCCGTTTCAACACACACGTAATAAAATACTAAGATTTTTTGTTATTTCGTGACTAGTAATTTTTACGTAAAACATGACAACAAGAGGAGAAGGAAAGAAGAGGCAAGCAAAATATTACAAAAAATATTGGCACCTTACTTTTCTTTTCGTTATCTAGCGTTACTGAAGACCAGTTGCATTCTTCCTGATTCCTGAACTTACAATCTAAATAAAATAGTCGAAAAACCAGCTTACAAATTCTACGAGACAATTAAGCCACGCCAAACGATACGTAAATGGATACGTATCTTGCGCTCGTCAGATGTGTAAGCGGGTTTTCGTCCGTAACAACACCCAAAAAATCTTAGTTTTTCTGTTATTTCGTAACTTGTAATATTGACGTAAAACCTGACTGCATCAGGAAAAGAGAATAGTGCCAAACAAAATATTACAATCAAATACGCATTTGATGCGTTACTTTCTTTCGTAGGCTGGATAAAGACCAACAGCTCGACAAAGGATTCATAAGAAAATACGTATCTTGTGATTGTCACAAGTGTAGGCGTGTTTTCGTCCGTTTCTACACACACACGTTATAAAATACTTTTTTTTTTTTTTGGTTATTTCGTGACTCGTAATTTTTGCGTTAAACAAGACAATCAGAGGGGAAGGCAAGAAGAGACAAGCAAAATATTACAAAGAAATAGTTGGCACCTTACACTTCTTTTTGTTATCTAGGGTTGCTGAATACCAGTTGCATTCTTCCTGGTTCCTAAACTTACAATCTAAATAGTCGTGAAACCAGCCTACAAATTCGACGAGACAATTTCGACACGCGAAAAGATACGTAAATAGATACGTATCTTGCGCTCGTCTGATGTGTAAGCGGGTTTTCGTCCGTAACAACACTGAAACAAAATCTTAGTTTTCGTGTTATTTCGTAACTTGTAATTTTTACGTAAAACCTGACTGCTTCAGGAGAAAAGTGTCAAGCAAAATATTACAAACAAATATGCACGGCTTCACCTTCTTTCGTAGGCTGGATACAGACCAACAGCATAAGTTACAGTACGAAAGCCAACAATTTGTGTATAGAAAGGGCTTGAAACCAGCTTTCAAATGTAACCAGATAGTTTCGCTTGACAAAGGATGCGTAAGAAAATACGAATCTTGCGCTCGTCACAAGTGTAGGTGGGTGTTCGTCTGTTTCAACACAGACACACAGGTCAGGGACCGTGCACACATTACGGAAGCTCCTCAAACCCCTACTCACTACGTTACAAGCAGGCCCTCTCTGCCGCTGGCGGCTCCGTTCGGCAGGGGGCCTGCCCGCTGATCATGCCGATAGCGCATAAACGGTCAGTAATTTGGCAAAACGGCGTAATACTCTGGAGGAGACCATTAAGTGTTTTTAGATACACAACTGTGAAAAATTATCGTAGGTTTACGGAGCCTTCCGAGTCACTCGAATTTAAAAGACTGCAGGGCTCGAATAATATCGTGAATGTGTTCGTAAAAACCACATATAAACAAACAGTTCGTAAAAACTACGTCACATCCCCTGCGCCATCATTATTGTGGATATCCATGGCCACTACCACTTTCCCCCTAAACCCTTTCACGTAATCAATGAACAGCACCTATGCAACAAGTGTCACGACGAGTGTGAGATTTTACAATTTGACAGCGTTACCTCCCAACATTTCTTGTGGAAAATTTTCACATAACCTTTGATCGATCAACTGACCTGTGGCTCGGCCATCCTACAGCTCGGAACGCACAACGCACTATGTTCACGGCACTCCGGCTCCCTGCCCTACCAGCACCATGCGGACCCGCCGCCGCCCCTCCCCCCACCCTCCCCCCCGAGCCCTGCTGCCAGCATCAAGCACCGCTGCCGCCTGCCCCCTATCACCCGAGGCATGCCAGCACCAAGCTCCGCCGCCGCATGCCCCCCCCTCCCCCCCGAGCCCTGCTGCCAGCTTCAAGCACCGCTGCCGCCTGCCCCCTCCCTCCCCCCACACGAGGCATGCCAGCACCAAGCTCCGCCGCCGCCTGCCCCGGGCGCTGCCAGCTTGATGCACTGCTGCCGCCTGCCCCGGCGGCGGCGGCGGCGGCAGCGGCGGTGCCGCAGGCGGCGGCGGAGCTTGGTGCTGGCATGCCTCGGGTGGGGGGGGGGAGGGGGCAAGCGGCATCGGTGCTTGAAGCTGGCAGCAGGGCTCGGGGGAGGGGGGGGGAGAGGGGGGGTAGGGGCGGCGGCGGGGCTGCATGGTGCTGGTAGGGCAGGGAGCCGGAGTGCCGTGAACATAGTGCGTTGTGCGTTCCGAGCTGTAGGATGGCCGAGCCACAGCCAATTGGCTTTCGTATTGTAAATTATGCTGTTGGTCTTATCCAGCCTTCGAAAGAAAGTAAAGCATTATGTGTGTATTTCTTCGTAAAATTTTGCTTGGCACTATTCTCTTCTCTTGATGCAGCCAGGTTTTACGTAAAAATTACAAGTAACGAAATAACAAGAAGACAAAGATTTTTTTTTGTGTGTGTGTTTTTACGGACGAAAACCCGCTTACAAATCTGACGAGCGCAAGATACGTATATATTTACGTATCGTTTGGCGTGTCGAAATTGTCTCGTCAAATTTGTAGGCTGATTTTACGACTATTTCGATTAAAAGTTCAGGAACCAGGAAGAATGCAACAGGTATTCAGCAATCCCTCGATAACGAAAAGAATAGGAAGGTGCCAATATTTGTTTGTAAAATTTTGCTTCGTCTTTTTTCCGTCTCCTCTTGTTGTCATGTTTTCCGTAAAAATTACGAGTCATGAAAAAACGAAAAAAACTAAGTATTTTATAACGTGTATGTGTTAAAACGGACGAAAACCCGCTTACACTTGTGACGAGGGCAAGATACGTATTTTCATACGCATCCTTTGTCGAGCGAAACTATCTGGTTACATTTGTGAGCTGGTTTCACGACCGTTCTATCAACAGATTGCTGGTTTACGTGTTGTAAATTATGCTGTTGGCCTTTATCCAGCCTCCGAAAGAAAGTGAAGCATCACGTGCGTATTTGTTTGTAAAATTTTGCTTGGCACTATTGTCTTCTCTTGATGCAGTCAGGTTTTTCGTAAAAATTACGAGTTACGAAATAATGAAAGAGCTAAAATTTTTTGGAGTGATGTTACGGACGAAATCCCGCTTACACATCTGACGAGCGCAAGATACGTATCTATTTGCGTATCGTTGGCTTGTTGGAATTGTCCCGTCGAATTTGTAAGCTGGTTTCACGACTATTTAGTTTGTAAGTTAAGGAACCGGGAAGAATTCAACTGGTATTCAGCAACCCTAGATAACAAAAAGAAGTGTAAGGTGCCAACTATTTCTTTGTAATATTTTGCTTGTCTCTTCTTTCCTCCTCCTCTTGTTGTCATGTTTTACGTAAAAATTACGAGTCACGAAATAACATAAAAAACCTAATTTCATTACGTGTGTGTCTTCAAACAGACGAAAACCCGCTTACACTTGTGATGAGCGCAGGATATGTATTTTCTTACGCATCCTTTGTCAAACGAAACTATCTGGTTACATTTGTAAGCTGGTTTCACGCCCTTTCTATCTACAGATAGTTAGTTTACGTATTGTAAATTATGCTGTTGGCCTTTATCCAGCCTACGAAAGAAAGTGAAGCATCACGTGCATATTTGTTTGTAATATTTTGCTTGGCACTATTTTTACCTCTTGATGCAGTCAGGTTTTACGTAAAAATTACGAGTTACGAAATATTAAGAGAACTAATATTTTTTTGAGTGTTGTTACGGACGAGAACCCGCTTACACATCTGATGAGCGCAAAATACGTATCTATTTGCGTATCGTTGGCTGGTTGAAATTGTCTCGTCGAATTTGTAGGCTGGTTTCACGACTATTCAGATTGTAAGTTAAGGAACCGATAAGAATGCAACTGGTCTTCAGCAACCCTAGGTAACAAAAAGAAGTGTAAGGTGCCAACTATTTCTTTGTAATATTTTGCTTGTCTCTTCTTTCCTCCTCCTCTTGTTGTCATGTTTTACATAAAAATTACGAGTCACGAAATAACATAAAAAACCTAATTTCATTACGTGTGTTTTTTAAAACTGCCGAAAACCCGCTTACACTTGTGATGATCGCAGGATATGTATTTTCTTACGTATGTTTTGTCGAGCGAAACAATCTGGTTACATTTGTAAGCTGGTTTCACGCCCTTTCTATCTACAAATTGTTAGTTTACGTATTGTAAATTATGCTGTTGGCTTTCATCCAGCCTACGAAAAAAAGTAAAGCATCACGTGCGTATTTGTTTGTAATATTTTGCTTGGCACTATTCTCTTCTTTAGATGCAGTCAGATGTAACATAAAAATTACGAATTACGAAATATTAAGAGAACTAAGATTCTTTTGAGTGTTGTTACGGACGAAAACCCGCTTACAAACTGACGAGCGCAAGATAAGTATCTATTTACGTATCCTTTGGCGTGTCGAAATTGTCTAGTCGAATTTGTAGGCTGGTTTTTTGGCTATTTTATTTAGATTGTTAGTTCAGGAATCAGGAAGAATGCAACTGGTCTTCAGTAACCCTAGATAACGAAAAGAAAAGTAAGATGCCAATATTTTTTGTAATATTTTGCTAGCCTCTTCTTTCCTTCTCCTCTTGTTGTCATGTTTTACGTAAAAATTACTACTCACGAAATAACAAAAAATCTTAGTATTTTATTACGCGTGTGTTGAAACGGAAGAAAACCCGCCTACACTTGTGACGAGCGCAAGATACGTATCCATTTACGTATCGTTTGGCTTGTCTAAATTGTCTCGTCGAATTTGTAAGCTGGTTTTTCGACTATTTAATTTAGATTGTAAGTTCAGGAATCAGGAAGAATGCAACTGGTCTTCAGTAACCCTAGATAACGAAAAGAAGAGTAAGGTGCCAATATTTTTTGTAATATTTTGCTTGCCTTTTCCTTCCTTTTCCTCTTGTTGTCATGTTTTACGTAAAAATTACGAGTCTGGAAATAACAAAAAATCTTAGTATTTTATTACTTGTGTGTGTTGAAACGGAAGAAAACCCGCCTACACTTGTGACGAGCGCAAGATTCGTATTTTCCTACGTCTGTTTTGTCGAGCGAAACTATCTGGTTTCAATTGTAAGCTGGTTTCACGCCCTTTCTACCTACAGTTTGTTGGCTTACTTTATGTTAATTATGCTGTCGGTCTTTATCCAGCCTACGAAAGAAAGTAAAGCCTAACGTGCGTATTTTTTTGTTATAGTTTGCTTCGCACTATTCTCTTCTCCTGATGCAGTCAGGTTTAACGTAAAAATTACGAGTAACGAAATAACAAGAAAACTAAGATTTTTTGGGTGTTGTTACTGACGAAAACCCGCTTACACATCTGACGAGCGCAAGATACGTATCCATTTACGTATCGTTTGGCTAGTCTGAATTGTCTCGTCGAATTTGTAAGCTGGTTTCACGTCCATTCTATCATTTCTTTCCCTGCGAACGTTTTCAGGTCTTGCAAGTTTTACTGAATGGCATGTCAATAAAATTATTTAGATGTTTTAGTGTTTGCGTTTCCTTCTTTATGTTAACACAACCCATTTCCTTCTGTAAATCATTCCTTTATGTTTCAATACCCCGAAAATATCGAATTGGGGTCAAGGAGAGTCATTGATATTGCAGGCTTATTTTTGGGATACATTTCAGACCTTCTGTCACACGTGCCAGCTCTCAAAATAATTAATTTTGAAGTAAAAATTTGTCTTTTACCTTTTGCATGGAATACGGGAATATCACGCAATAGATGTCGTAAGTGACTGGAGCCAAATATGAGAATCCTGCAGAGGCAAGGGATCACCAGTTTAATTACAAAAAACCTACAAAACAAATAGGTGCTTGATGTGGGATGCTTGCGTTCGCTCAAATTAACTGCCGTCTCTTCAAAGTGCTCAGAGATTTAAACAAAAAATGAGGGGGAAAAAACACACACACAAAAAAAACCGGGGCCTTCATTTATCAGAGAGCTCCGTAAATTTCCGAGGGGACCACGAATTCAATCTCGATGAGCTGCATTCCTTTGCAGCGGTCCTATTAATGAGGAAGTCTTCTGTCAAAGACGGCTGTCAGAATCGCGATCCGTTTGAATTTCGCGCTGTTCGCGTGGTATGAGAAATTTTGATAGCAGCGTTCAAGGCCTGACAGCTGGCAGCCTAACCAAGTTCAGATCTTTATCCGTCTACATCCTGGAATTGACATTAGTTTCAGCTCTCCAAGCGACTTCTATCGCTTTCTGCAACCCATATATTTAGAATTTTCATATAAACCAGAATGATTTAGAGATAATTTCTTTGAAATCGCTTTTCAAAAATGCGAGGTGGAGACACGGTCGCCATCTTGGTAGGCTGCTGCCACTTGCTGTCTGAAACAGGGACCCGTGCGAGACTATTCTGCCCGGCGCCATTCCCAGAGCTCCCCGGAAACTTTTCAGACTGATAGTACGCCAGACACCGTCTCTCGTAACAGGCTTCGCGATAGAACGCGAAACACTGTGACGCTGCGACGGGCCTGCGTACATCTACCTAGGCCTGCGGCGCTGGCGAGCCTGCATGATTTAAGATTTACTCGTTTTAGCCAGGGGGCTGCCGCCCCCTGGACCCCCGCTTTTTTTTTATTACGAGCGTCCATGGTTTAAGATTTACTCATTCAAGCCAGGGGGCTGCCGCCCCCTGGACCCCCGCTTTTCTTTATTACGAGCCTGAGTGATTTGAGATTTACTCATTTAAGCCAGGGGGCTGCCGCCCCCTGGACCCACGCTTTTCTTTATTTAAAATAGGCCAGGGGGCTGCCGCCCCCTGGACCCCCGTTCGCCTCTTTTCATTATGTAACCAATTTTCCAATTTTTTCGCGAAGGGCCCGAGCCCCAAAACCCTTCTTCGCAGAGCCAAACAGACAAAATTTTTGCCCCAAGGATCGCATCTCGACAGATTACCCTGAAAACGACACCCAACATGCATTTTGACGACTTTTCGTCCACATTTACCGCTGTAGCGGCTAAACAGTAAGAGATAGAGCAAAACGGTCGAAATTTTCGCCCAACGGGTCGCAACTCGCCGAGATACCCCTTAGGACACCATACAATTTTGTAATTTTTAAAATCTAATTTTTTTAAAAAATATAAATCAATTTTTAGCAGGGTCAATTTTTAAGCTAGAGTGCTCATATTTGAACTCGTCCGAGCTTTTTGGGCCAAGAAGCTACAGTAAAAATTTCAGGTCGATGTCTTGACTCGTTCTCGAGTTATCGTGTGAACAGACACACAGACAGACAGACAGACAGACAGACAGACACACAGACAGACAGACAGACAGACAGACAGACACACGGACATTGAACTTTTTTAGCACTCCAGTGGCGTAATAGGCTTCGCTATCGCTCAGCCAACAACTCTAATACTGGTATAGATCATATCATTGGTCCGTGTGTCTGTCTGTCTGTGTGTCTGTCTGTCTGTCTGTCTGTCTGTGTGTCTGTTCGCACGATAACTCAAGAACGAGTCAAGATATCGACCTGAAATTTTTACTGTAGCTTCTTGGCCTAAAAAGCTCGGACAAGTTCAAATATGAACACTCTAGCTCAAAAATTGGCCCTGCGAAAAATTTGATTTATATTTAAAAAAAAATAACATTTTAAAAATTACAAAATTTTATGGTGTCCTTAGGGGTATCTCGGCGAGTTGCGACCCTTTGGGCGAAAATTTCGTCCGTTTTGCTCTATCTCTTACTGTTTAGCCGCTACAGCGGTAAATGTGGACGAAAAGTCGTCAAAATGCATGTTGGGTGTCGTTTTCAGGGTAATCTGTCGAGATGCGATCCTTGGGGCAAAAATTTTGTCTGTTTGGCTCTGCGGAGAAGGGTTTTGGGGCTCGGGCCCTTCGCGTAAAAATTGGAAAATTGGTTACATAATGAAAAGAGGTGAGCGGGGGTCCAGGGGGCGGCAGCCCCCTGGCCTATTTTAAATAAATAAAAGCGGGGGTCCAGGGGGCGGCAGCCCCCTGGCCTAAATGAGTAAATCTCAAATCATGCAGGCTCGTAATAAAGAAAAGCGGGGGTGCAGGGGGCGGCAGCCCCCTGGCTAAAACGAGTAAATCTTAAATCTTGCAGGCTCGCCAGCGCCGCAGGCCTAGGTAGATGTACGCAGGCCCGTCGCAGCGTAACAGTGTTTTGCGAGATATCGCGAAGCCTGTTACGAGAGACGGTGTCTGGCGTACATCTACCTAGTTTTTATTACGAGCCTGCATGGTTTACGATTTACTCTTTTAAGCCAGGGGGATGCCGCCCCCTGGACCCCCGCTTTTTGGCTGAGCGATAGCGAAGCCTATTACGCCACTGGAGTGCTAAAAAAGTTCAATGTCCGTCTGTCTGTCTGTCTGTCTGTCTGTCTGTCTGTCTGTGTGTCTGTTCGCACGATAACTCGAGAACGAGTTAAGATATCGACCTGAAATTTTTACTGTAGCTTCTTGGCCTAAAAAGCTCGGACGAGTTTAAATATGAACACTCTAGCTCAAAAATTGACCCTGCTAAAAATTGATTTATATTTTTAAAAGAATTATATTTTAAAAATTACAAAATGTTATGGTGTCTCAAGGGGTATCTCGGCGAGTTGCGAACCTTTGGACGAAAATTTCGTTCGTTTTGCTCTATCTCTTACTGTTTAGCCGGTACAGCGGTAAATGTGGACGAAAAGTCGTCAAAATGCATGTTGGGTTTCGTTTTCAGGGTAATTTGTCGAGATGCGACCCTCTGGGCGAAAATTTTGTCGTTTGGCTCTACGGAGAACGGTTTGGGCGTTCGACACTCGACCCCTTATTGTAAAAATTGAAAAATATGTAACATAATGAAAAGAGGCGAGCGGAGGTCGAGGGGGCGGCAGCCCCCTGGCCTATCTTTAAAAAAAACGTTATCGCTAACGCTAACGTGACAGCAGATGATAAAGACTTAGTAAAATAATACACTGCTAGAACTGATATTGCTCGTTTATCAGGTGTTAGTGCTATTATGTGGATTATTATTTGTGATGGGTGGGGGCTATACGATCGTTATTTTTTTTTACCTTTATGTTTTTCTCTGTTTTTTTTTTCTCTTTTATTGTCTGCCTTTTTTTTTCTATTTCACTGTCATTCTTCCCCTTAACGTTACGGATACGGGTGGAAGGTCACCTGTCCCGTGGCTCTCACTTTCAGTTCTGTAAGATATATTAGGCAAAAACCCGCTCAATACGCCTGTGAAACGGTGAAGGTATCTTTGCTCGCCTACGAGGCAACAACTATGCATGCATGAGTACGTAGGTATAGCCTTGTTAGGAGGCGGAGGTACAGTCCCGTTATTTACTGGTGTGTTCGGCGGATTTATTCATAGCTTTCTGGCAGAGCTACTCACTTCGTTCAAAATTGTCACCTCATACTAGTTCTTTTTTATTCACTGAGTATGGAAAGCAGTTGCAACATATTATGAAGAGTTACGGATTATGTTTCAGTAATGATTTTGACTTACCCACAACGTATGGGAGAACATGTATAGATGGTGTATTTTGTAATGTGAAAATAATTGTCAATTCATACCAATCGTACTTCAGTTATCATATGCCTTTGCTAGTTGATGTATAATAAATGATGGTTGCCCTCTATTGAGTTTTTTTTTTTACGACGCGCATTTTATTTAGACTTTTTTCCACAACCATTTTTTTTACCACTTGTTCCTTAGTAAGCCTCGCTGCTAATAAGGTTTTCATTACGAATATTTTCTAGGGATACTTCTCTTAGATTTCCTTCAAAAGTCCTATCTTTTGAGAAGGCCTTCCTTACGATTACCTTCCTAAGCCCCACTTTCCAGGGAGGCCTCCCTCACGCCCATCTTCCTAAGCTCCGCCTTCTAGGGGGCCTCCCTTACGACCACCTTCCTAAGCTCCACCCGCTTGGGTAACCTTCCTCACTGACACGTCACTGACACGTCACTGACACGTCACTGACACGTCACTGACACGTCACTGACATGTCACTGACACGTCAGTGACACGTCATTGACACGTCACTGACACGTCACTGACACGTCACTGACACGTCACTGACACGTCACTGACACGTCACTGACACGTCACTGACACGTCACTGACACGTCACTGACACGTCACTGACACGTCACTGACACGTCACTGACACGTCACTGACACGTCACTGACACGTCACTGACACGTCACTGACACGTCACTGACACGTCACTGACACGTCACTGACACGTCACTGACACGTCACTGACACGTCACTGACACGTCACTGACACGTCATGGGGGGGCCTCCCTAACGACCACCCATCTAAGCTCCGCCCACTAGGGGGGCCTCCCTTACGACCACCTTCCTAAGCTCCGCCCTCTAGGGGGGCCTCCCTTACGACCATTCTTCTAAGCTCCGCCCTCTAGGGGGGCCTTCCTTACGACCACCTTTCTAAGCTCCGCCTTCTGGGGGGGCCTTCCTTACGACCACGTTCCTAAGCTCCGCCCTTTAGGGGGGCCTCCCTTACGACCACCCTTCTAAGCTCCGCTTACTAGGGGGGCCTCCCTTACGACCATTTTCCTAAGCTCCGCCCTCTAGGGGGGCCTCCCTTACGACCACCCTTCTAAGCTCCGCCCTCTAGGGGAGCCTTTCTTACGACCACCTTTCTAAGCTCCGCCTTCTAGGGGAGCCTTCCTTACCACCACTTTCCTAAGCTCCGCCCTCTAGGGGGGCCTACCTTACGACCACCCTTCTAAGCTCCGCCCTCTAGGGAGGCCTTCCTTACGACCACCTTTCTAAGCTCCGCTTTCTAGGGGAGCCTTCCTTACCACCACTTTTTTAAGCTCCGCAATCTAGGGGGGCCTCCCTTACGACCACCCTTCTAAGCTCCGCCTCCTAGGGGCGCCTCCCTTACGACCACCTTCCTAAGCTCCGCCTTCTAGGGGTGCCTTCCTTACGACCACGTTCCTAAGCTCCGCCCTTTAGGGGGGCCTCCCTTACGACCACCCTTCTAAGCTCCGCCTCGTAGGGGGGCCTCCCTTACGACCATTTTCGTAAGCTCCGCCTTTTAGGGGGCCTTCCTTACGACCACCTTCCTAAGGTCCGCCCTCTAGGGGGGCCTTCCTTACGACCACCTTCCTAAGCTCCGCCGTCTAGGGGGGCCTTCCTTACGACCACCTTTCTAAGCACCACATTCTAGTGAGGCGTTTCTTTAGCTTACGTTTAGCCTATATAGTGAAGCCTTCTTAAAGTAAATATCGAGGGGAGGCCTCTTTTGAGCGTACGTTTAGCCTTCATACTGAAGCCTTTTTAAAGTAAATATCGAGAGTAAAAGCAGATGCTACCTTCGGTATCATCTGCTAAAACGTTATCGCTAACGCTAACGTGACAGCAGATGATAAAGACTTAGTAAAATAATACACTGCTAGAACTGATATTGCTCGTTTATCAGGTGTTAGTGCTATTATGTGGATTATTATTTGTGATGGGTGGGGGCTATACGATCGTTATCTTTTTTTTCCTTTATGTTTTTCTCTGTTTTTTTTTCTCTTTTATTGTCTGCCTCTCTTTTTTCTATTTCACTGTCATTCTTGCCCTTTACGTTACGGATACGGGTGGAAGGTCACCTGTCCCGTGGCACTCACTTCCAGTTCTGTAAGATATATTAGGCAAAAACCCGCTCAATACGCCTGTGAAACGGTGAAGGTATCTTTGCTCGCCTACGAGGCAACAACTATGCATGCATGAGTACGTAGGTATAGCTTTGTTGGGAGGCGGAGGCGGAGGTACAGTCCCGTTATTTACCGGTGTGTTCGGCGGATTTATTCATAGCTTTCTGGCAGAGCTTCTCACTTCGTTCAAAATTGTCACCTCATACTAGTTCATCACTTTTACAGCTTAGTTTCAGTACATTTACATGGATTTTACTTAACTTACGACTCCCTTACGACCACCTTCCTAAGCTCCACCCGCTTGGGTAACCTTCCTCACTGACACGTCACTGACACGTCACTGACACGTCACTGACACGTCACTGACACGTCACTGACACGTCACTGACACGTCACTGACACGTCACTGACACGTCACTGACACGTCACTGACACGTCACTGACACGTCACTGACACGTCACTGACACGTCACTGACACGTCACTGACACGTCACTGACACGTCACTGACACGTCACTGACACGTCATGGGGGGGCCTCCCTAACGACCACCCATCTAAGCTCCGCCCACTAGGGGGGCCTCCCTTACGACCACCTTCCTAAGCTCCGCCCTCTAGGGGGGCCTCCCTTACGACCATTCTTCTAAGCTCCGCCCTCTAGGGGGGCCTTCCTTACGACCACCTTTCTAAGCTCCGCCTTCTGGGGGGGCCTTCCTTACGACCACGTTCCTAAGCTCCGCCCTTTAGGGGGGCCTCCCTTACGACCACCCTTCTAAGCTCCGCTTACTAGGGGGGCCTCCCTTACGACCATTTTCCTAAGCTCCGCCCTCTAGGGGGGCCTCCCTTACGACCACCCTTCTAAGCTCCGCCCTCTAGGGGAGCCTTTCTTACGACCACCTTTCTAAGCTCCGCCTTCTAGGGGAGCCTTCCTTACCACCACTTTCCTAAGCTCCGCCCTCTAGGGGGGCCTACCTTACGACCACCCTTCTAAGCTCCGCCCTCTAGGGAGGCCTTCCTTACGACCACCTTTCTAAGCTCCGCTTTCTAGGGGAGCCTTCCTTACCACCACTTTTTTAAGCTCCGCAATCTAGGGGGGCCTCCCTTACGACCACCCTTCTAAGCTCCGCCTCCTAGGGGCGCCTCCCTTACGACCACCTTCCTAAGCTCCGCCTTCTAGGGGTGCCTTCCTTACGACCACGTTCCTAAGCTCCGCCCTTTAGGGGGGCCTCCCTTACGACCACCCTTCTAAGCTCCGCCTCGTAGGGGGGCCTCCCTTACGACCATTTTCGTAAGCTCCGCCTTTTAGGGGGCCTTCCTTACGACCACCTTCCTAAGGTCCGCCCTCTAGGGGGGCCTTCCTTACGACCACCTTCCTAAGCTCCGCCGTCTAGGGGGGCCTTCCTTACGACCACCTTTCTAAGCACCACATTCTAGTGAGGCGTTTCTTTAGCTTACGTTTAGCCTATATAGTGAAGCCTTCTTAAAGTAAATATCGAGGGGAGGCCTCTTTTGAGCGTACGTTTAGCCTTCATACTGAAGCCTTTTTAAAGTAAATATCGAGAGTAAAAGCAGATGCTACCTTCGGTATCATCTGCTAAAACGTTATCGCTAACGCTAACGTGACAGCAGATGATAAAGACTTAGTAAAATAATACACTGCTAGAACTGATATTGCTCGTTTATCAGGTGTTAGTGCTATTATGTGGATTATTATTTGTGATGGGTGGGGGCTATACGATCGTTATCTTTTTTTTCCTTTATGTTTTTCTCTGTTTTTTTTTCTCTTTTATTGTCTGCCTCTCTTTTTTCTATTTCACTGTCATTCTTGCCCTTTACGTTACGGATACGGGTGGAAGGTCACCTGTCCCGTGGCACTCACTTCCAGTTCTGTAAGATATATTAGGCAAAAACCCGCTCAATACGCCTGTGAAACGGTGAAGGTATCTTTGCTCGCCTACGAGGCAACAACTATGCATGCATGAGTACGTAGGTATAGCTTTGTTGGGAGGCGGAGGCGGAGGTACAGTCCCGTTATTTACCGGTGTGTTCGGCGGATTTATTCATAGCTTTCTGGCAGAGCTTCTCACTTCGTTCAAAATTGTCACCTCATACTAGTTCATCACTTTTACAGCTTAGTTTCAGTACATTTACATGGATTTTACTTAACTTACGACTCCCTTACGACCACCTTCCTAAGCTCCACCCGCTTGGGTAACCTTCCTCACTGACACGTCACTGACACGTCACTGACACGTCACTGACACGTCACTGACACGTCACTGACACGTCACTGACACGTCACTGACACGTCACTGACACGTCACTGACACGTCACTGACACGTCACTGACACGTCACTGACACGTCACTGACACGTCACTGACACGTCACTGACACGTCACTGACACGTCACTGACACGTCATGGGGGGGCCTCCCTAACGACCACCCATCTAAGCTCCGCCCACTAGGGGGGCCTCCCTCACGACCACCCTTCTAAGCTCCGCCTCCTAGGGGGGCCTCCCTTACGACCATTTTCCTAAGCTCCGCCCTCTAGGGGGGCCTCCCTTACGACCACCCTTCTAAGCTCCGCCCTCTAGGGGAGCCTTTCTTACGACCACCTTTCTAAGCTCCGCCTTCTAGGGGAGCCTTCCTTACCACCACTTACCTAAGCTCCGCCCTCTAGGGGGGCCTACCTTACGACCACCCTTCTAAGCTCCGCCCTCTAGGGGGGCCTTCCTTACGACCACCTTTCTAAGCTCCGCTTTCTAGAAGAGCCTTCCTTACCACCACTTTCCTAAGCTCCGCACTCTAGGGGGGCCTCCCTTACGACCACCCTTCTAAGCTCCGCCTCCTAGGGGGGCCTCCCTTACGACCACCTTCCAAAGCTCCGCCTTCTAGGGGTGCCTTCCTTACGACCACGTTCCTAAGCTCCGCCCTTTAGGGGGGCCTCCCTTACGACCACCCTTCTAAGCTCCGCCTCGTAGGGGGGCCTCCCTTACGACCATTTTCGTAAGCTCCGCCTTTTAGGGGGCCTTCCTTACGACCACCTTCCTAAGCTCCGCCCTCCAGGGGGGCCTTCCTTACGACCACCTTCCTAAGCTCCGCCCTCTAGAGGGCCTCCCTTACAACCACCCTTCTAAGCTCCGCCTCCTAGGGGGGCCTCCCTTACGACCACCCTTCTAAGCTTCGCCCTCTAGGGGGGCCTTCCTTACGACTATGTTCCTAAGCTCCGCCCTTTAGGGGGGCCTCCCTTACGACAACCCTTCTAAGCTCCGCCTCGTAGGGGGGCCTCCCTTACAACCATTTTCGTAAGCTCCGCCTTCTAGGGGGCCTTCCTTACGACCACCTTCCTAAGCTCCGCCCTCTAGGGGGGCCTTCCTTACGACCACCTTCCTAAGCTTCGCCCTCTAGGGGGGCCTCCCTTACGACCACCCTTCTAAGCTCCGCCCTCTAGGGAGGCCTTCCTTACGACCACCTTTCTAAGCTCCGCTTTCTAGGGGAGCCTTCCTTACCACCACTTTTTTAAGCTCCGCAATCTAGGGGGGCCTCCCTTACGACCACCCTTCTAAGCTCCGCCTCCTAGGGGGGCCTCCCTTACGACCACCTTCCTAAGCTCCGCCTTCTAGGGGTGCCTTCCTTACGACCACGTTCCTAAGCTCCGCCCTTTAGGGGGGCCTCCCTTACGACCACCCTTCTAAGCTCCGCCTCGTAGGGGGGCCTCCCTTACGACCATTTTCGTAAGCTCCGCCTTTTAGGGGGCCTTCCTTACGACCACCTTCGTAAGCTCCGCCCTCTACCCCATGGGAACACCCTCGTCGATTCGACGTTTCGACAATGTGGACGACCTACGAGGAGGCAACGGGGATGATCGAGTCGATCATCGAGGGCCTCGCGGTAGAGGATACAACGTGGATGTCCCATGGACGGATCCGCCCAGACACGTCGTATCGATGAGGAGCGATGAGGGATAGAGCCACTTATCCATGGGCCTTCCCCGTGGTATCTACGTCGTTGAATTTTCTGTAAACAGGCTAATTCAGGCTAATTTTATCATGCTTCAAGAATTTCATTAAAAAAAAATTCTCTTCTTTACTTTTTGAGTTCGCGTGTTCTATCTATCGTCCTACCGTCATTGTAACTTCTGGTTACTATTACAATCTAGATCTAATTCCGTATACCTTACCGGGAGTTAAACCGCAGACCTCCTGCTCCGTAGTGGACGCTGCTATCCACTCCGCCACTGGGACATCTGCTAGTAAGACCCGACTTCGAGCTATATATGCGGTAGGGTGCGCCGTGTTTCCATCCACAGGCAATCCGCGAAGTGACGACGGGGATAGCAGCGGATAGCAAGCAGATTGCTATTACCTCTCCTTGATTTTTTCAATGCATAATGTCCGGCATTTTATTGAATATCGGTAAGGTCACGAATACGCGGCGAGGCGATAATTTTTACGAGTTACATTCGCATCCATGACTAAAAAGAGTATGATTGTAGTATCACTGTTTCCGTAGGACCCATGTAGATAGTCAGCAAGGGCAGTCGACAGTGATGAAGATAAAAGGAGTCCATGTCTTTGTCTCATATCGTTTCCATGAAGATATTTCCCTCTGAACAGAAGTTGGACGGATAGTAGATACATCTATACATAGAAAACGATATAGGGAATATCCACGGGGATAACTCATTTCTGTATCCACATCGACCATCTCCCTGAAAAGCCACGTGGATTCTTAATTTTTGTATCCACTTAGAGTCCTCCCTGATAAATCCACGTGCATACTACCTAGACATTTTGTGGGTAGATACGCAACCACGTTATTCACGAAATGAAGGTGGAATCCACGCGGATTGGATGTGATGTTCCCATGGGGTTATCGAACCTGATCGACACATGATCATCTAGGAGGATGGCACGGAGAGCAATCCACATAGATCATTCCATGTGTGGTCGTGGTGAAATCTACGTCGATATCAAATGGACAAGTCCCCGTATCCCAATCCACATCGGCTATGTTGCATCCATGTGGATACCCCGTTTGGTTCCCATGGGGTAGGGGGGCCTTCCTTACGACCACCTTCCTAAGCTCCGCCCTCTAGGGGGGCCTCCCTTACGACCACCCTTCTAAGCTCCGCCTCCTAGGGGGGCCTCCCTTACGACCACCCTTCTAAGCTTCGCCCTCTAGGGGGGCCTTCCTTACGACTATGTTCCTAAGCTCCGCCCTTTAGGGGGTCCTCTCTTACGACCACCCTTCTAAGCTCCGCCTCGTAGGGGGGCCTCCCTTACGACCATTTTCGTAAGCTCCGCCTTCTAGGGGGCCTTCCTTACGACCACCTTCCTAAGCTCCGCCCTCTAGGGGGGCCTTCCTTACGACCACCTTCCTAAGCTTCGCCCTCTAGGGGGGCCTCCCTTACGACCACCCTTCTAAGCTCCGCCTCCTAGGGGGGCCTCCCTTACGACCACCTTCCTAAGCTCCGCCTTCTAGGGGGGCCTCCCTTACGACCACCTTCCTAAGCTCCGCCTTTTAGGAGGGCCTTCCTTACGACCACCTTTCTAAGCACCACACTCTAGTGAGGCGTTTCTTTAGCTTACGTTTAGCCTATATAGTGAAGCCTTCTTAAAGTAAATATCGAGGGGAGGCCTCTTTTGAGCGTACGTTTAGCCTTCATACTGAAGCCTTTTTAAAGTAAATATCGAGAGTAAAAGCAGATGCTACCTTCGGTATCATCTGCTAAAAAAAAAAAAAAAAAAAAAAAAAGCGGGGGTCCAGGGGGCGGCAGCCCCCTGGCTTCAATGAGTAAATCTCAAATCATGCAGGCTCGTAATAAAGAAAAGCGAGGGTCCAGAGGGCGGCAGCCCCCTGGCTAAAATGATTAAATCTTGAATCATGCAGGCTCGCCAGCGCCGCAGGCCTAGGTAGATGTACGCAGGCCCGTCGCAGCGAAACAGTGTTTCGCGAGATATCGCGAAGCCTGTTACGAGAGACGGTGTCTGGCGTACATCTACCTAGTCTTCATTAAGAGCCTGCATGATTTGAGATTTACTCATTTAAGCCAGGGGGCTGCCGCCCCCGGGATCCCCGCTTTTATTTATTTAAAATAGGCCAGGGGGCTGCCGCCCCCTGGACCCCCGCTCGCCTCTTTTCATTATGTAACCAATTTTCCAATTTTTACGCGAAGGGCCCGAGCCCCAAAACCCTTCTCCGCAGAGCCAAACAGACAAAATTTTTGCCCCAAGGATCGCATCTCGACAGATTACCCTGAAAACGACACCCAACATGCATTTTGACGACTTTTCGTCCACATTTACCGCTGTAGCGGCTAAACAGTAAGAGATAAAGCAAAACGGACAAAATTTTCGTCCAGAGGGTCGCAACTCGCCGAGATACCCCTAAGATCACCATAAAAATTTTTAATTTTTAAAATGTTATTTTTTTTAAATATAAATTAATTTTTAGCAGGGTCAATTTTTGAGCTAGAGCGTTCATATTTGAACTCGTCCGAGCTTTTTAGGCCAAGAAGCTACAGTAAAAATTTCAGGTCGATATCTTGACTCGTTCTTGAGTTATCGTGCGAACAGACACACAGACAGACAGACAGACAGACACACAGACAGACAGACAGACAGACAGACAGACAGACAGACAGACAGACAGACACACGGACATTGAACTTTTTTAGCACTCCAGTGGCGTAATAGGCTTCGCTATCGCTCAGCCAACTAATATTCCTCTAGCAAAACTGCAATGTACTATCCAAAGAAGATTGGTCAAATGTTGAATCTGCAAATGAAAAAAATTCTCTCACTTTCATGAGACATTTTTGGAAATATACTAGGTAGATGTACGCCAGACACCGTCTCTCGTAACAGGCTTCGCGATAGATCGTGAAACACTGCTACGCTGCGACGGGCCTGCGTACATCTACCTAGGCCTGCGGCGCTGTCGAGCCTGCATGATTTAAGATTTACTCGTTTTAGCCAGGGGGCTGCCGCCCCCTGGACCCCCGCTTTTTTTTATTACGAGCCTGCATGATTTGAGATTTACTCATTTAAACCAGGGGGCTGCCGCCCCCTGGACCCCCGCTTTTCTTTATTTAAAAAAGGGCAAGGAGGCTGCCAAACAGACAAAATTTTTGCCCCAAGGATCGCATCTCGACAGATTACCCTGAAAACGACATCCAACATGCATTTTGACGACTTTTCGTCCACATAGAGCAAAACGGACAAAATTTTCGCCCAGAGGGTCGCAACTCGCCGAGATACCCCTTAAGACACCATAAAATTTTGTAATTTTTAAAAATCTATTTTTTAAAAAAATTAAAATCAATTTTTAGCAGGGTCAATTTTTGAGCTAGAGTGTTCATATTTGAACTCGTCCGAGATTTTTAGGCCAAGAAGCTACAGTAAAAATTTCAGGTCGATATCTTAACTCGTTCTCGAGTTATCGTGCGAACAGACACACAGACAGACAGACAGACACACGGACATTGAACTTTTTTAGCACTCCAGTGGCGTAATAGGCTTCGCTATCGCTCAGCCAATAATACCTCCATAATACCGTATAATACTTAATAATACCCAAAATACCGTATAATACTTCATAATACCCATAATATCCACTAGGTAGATGAACGCCAGACACCGTCTCTCGTAACAGGCTTCGCGATAGATCGCGAAACACTGTTACGCTGCGACGGGCCTGCGTACATCTACCTAGGCCTGTGGCGCTGGCGAGCCTGCATGATTTAAGATTTACTCGTTTTAGCCAGGCCCGCTTTTCTTTATTACTAGGTAGATGTACGCCAGACACCGTCTCTCGTAACAGGCTTCGCGATAGATCGCGAAACACTGTTACGCTGAGACGGGCCTGCGTACATCTACCTAGGCCTGCGGCGCTGGCGAGCCTGCATGATTTAAGATTTACTCGTTTTAGCCATGGGGCTGCCGCCCTCTGGACCCCCGCTTTTTTTTTTTATTACGAGCCTGCATGGTTTAAGATTTACTCATTTAAGCCAGGGGGCTGCCGCCCCCTGGACCCCCGCTTTTCTTTATTACGAGCCTGCATGATTTGAGATTTACTCATTTAAGCCAGGGGGCTGCCGCCCCCTGGACCCCCGCTTTTCTTTATTTAAAATAGGCCAGGGGGCTGCCGCCCCCTGGACCCCCGCTCGCCTCTTTTCATTATGTAACCAATTTTCCAATTTTAACGCGAAGGGCCCGAGCCCCAAAACCCTTCTCCGCAGAGCCAAACAGACAAAATTTTTGCCCCAAGGATCGCATCTCGACAAATTACCCTTAAAACGACACCCAACATGCATTTTGACGACTTTTCGTCCACATTTACCGCTGTAGCGGCTAAACAGTAAGAGATAGAGCAAAACGGACGAAATTATCGCCCAAAGGGTCGCAACTCGCCGAGATACCCCTTAGGACTTCATAAAATCTTGTAATATTTAAAATCTATTTTTTTTTTTAAATATAAATCAATTTTTAGCAGGGTGAATTTTTGAGCTAGAGTGTTCATATTTGAACTCGTCCGAGCTTTTTAGGCCAAGAAGCTACAGTAAAAATTTCAGGTCGATATCTTAACTCGTTCTCGAGTTATCGTGCGAACAGACACACAGACAGACAGACAGACAGACAGACAGACAGACAGACAGACAGACACACGGACATTGAACTTTTTTAGCACTCCAGTGGCGTAATAGGCTTCGCTATCGCTCAGCCAACGAGCCTGCATGATTTGAGATTTACTCATTTAAGCCAGGGGGCTGCCGCCCCCTGGACCCCCGCTTTTCTTTATTTAAAATAGGCCAGGGGGCTGCCGCCCCCTGGACCCCCGCTCGCCTCTTTTCATTATGTAACCAATTTTCTAATTTTTACGCGAAGGGCCCGAGCCCCAAAACCCTTCTCCGCAGAGCCAAACAGACAAAATTTTTGCCCCAAGGATCGCATCTCGACAGATTACCCTGAAAACGACACCCAACATGCATTTTGACGACTTTTCGTCTACATTTACCGCTGTAGCGGCTAAACAGTTAGAGATAGAGCAAAACGGACGAAATTTTCGCCTAGGGGTCGCAACTCGCCGAGATACCCCGTAGGACACCATAAAATTTTGTCATTTTTAAAATCTTATTTTTTAAAAAATATAAATCACTTTTTAGCAGGGTCAATTTTTGAGCTAGAGTGTTCATACTTGAACTCGTCCGAGCTTTTTAGGCCAAGAAGCTACGGTAAAAATTTCAGGTCGATAACTTTACTCGTTCTCGAGTTATCGTGCGAACAGACACACAGACAGACAGACAGACAGACACACAGACAGACACACGGACATTGAACTTTTTAGCACTCCAGTGGCGTAATAGGCTTCGCTTTCGCTCAGCCAATAACACATGCTTTCCAATTAGGAACGCTCCCGTGTCTCTGTCCTTGTCGCACTCACGAACCGGTCTTGCTTTTCTTTTTTAGGTTCCGCTTTCGTTCCAGCGGAATACCCTATAAAGAAACGCCAGCGAGGCCGGACGGGCCAGACATGTTTTGGCTACGTCAGCTCCTGGGGCCCCGGCGAGGAGCTCGGAGCGGCCGCATAGTAGGGTCGCCCGGCTCGGTGGCGCCCGAAATGAAGGAGGGCCCTACGGGGTGCGGGGGAGGCGGGGACGGAGGGCGTGCACAATGTGACACCATGCACATGTTGACGAGCTCCGGCCGAGACCCGTGACGGAGCTTTCTCTGCGAGCTGGTCCGGCTGATCGGGCCCGAAATGTGAACTACAAAATGGGTCAAAATTGTCCCACAACTTTCATCCTTTTTAGACAGTCCCTTGCGGCTGGCTTTACCCGCAGGTACCCCAAGCCCAGCCAGCCCAGCCTTAAGCCAAAATATTCATAGGGGAGTCCGATGTGGATGTGGACGTGGTGCACAAAGGACTCGGCGCCAGTCGTAAAGTAGACCGTAAAAAGTAAAGACCCGCCACTTTTCAGACAGCCACTCGAACCGCCAGCCCCGCCGCGCCAGCCCCGCCGCCCCAGCCCCGCCGCGCCAGCCCCGTTTTGATTTTGATTTGCCAGTAAAAATATTAGACAGTCTGATCCAGTTAAAATGGAGATTTCAACTACCAATGTAGCAACACTTGAATGTCGGTTGCAGTACAACCCGTTCAAAAGTTAGTTTTTAGACAGTCCCTTGTGGCTCGCCACTTGAGGAGGCCCCCTCGCACCAGCCGCGGACGGCCACTCGAGCCGCCAGCCCCGCCAGCTCCGTTTTGATTTTGATTTGCCAGTAAAAATATTAGCCAGTATGATCAAGTTAAAATAGAGATTTTAACTACCAATTTAGCAAAACTTGAATGGCGGTTGTAGCACAACCCGTTCAAAAGTTAGTTTTTAGACAGCCCCTTGTGGCTTTACCCGAATGTAAAGATACTCGTTCAATTGTTAAGATACCCGTTCAATTGCAAAGGTACCCGTTCAAGTTTTCGAAACTGGTACTGGACTGTCTGTCTACCGGCCAGAAGCACCAGAAGGCCAGTTTTTTTGATCAGCACTGCGAAAATCTCAAAAGAACGACACTCTGAGCCCTTTTCTTTTCTTTTAACGCCCAAATGGCTTGAACAGTGAACAGCCCGTAAAGAAAGGAGCGGAGGTGGCGACGACATGTGGTCGAGCGACCCTCCGCCGCCGCCAGTCCGCGGGCACGTGTGCGCCGCGCGCGGTCCTGTGCTGGATGGCACTGTGTCCCACAGTGCCCGTGCCATGCGCTCACTTCGGCCCCAGAGCCGGGCCTCTCGCCGCGCCGAGTCCGAGTCTGCCGTGCGCGCGCGCGAGTGGAGCCCATTACTCCTGGTTTTCATTATTGGCTGGGTCCAAGAGCTGCGAATGCCCTTCCCTACCCGGCGGGAGTATATCAGCCCCAGTCGCGGCGCCTGTCCTCCCGCCATACAAGCGAAAAAGTCCCATACAACAAGTGCGCACGTCCCGGCCGAAAGAGTCCCCGATGTGTTGCGCTTCCGTCCAACAAAGTGCTCAGCGGCATTTTTGGGTAAAAGGAGTTAAAACTGGCCTGCTGGCCGGTAGCCAGACAGTCCAGAACCAGTTTCGAAAACTTGGACAGGTTTCTTAACAAGTGAACGGGTATCTTTACAATTAAACGGGTGTCTTAACAGTTGAACGGGTAACTTTATAATTGAACGGGTATCTTTACATTCGGGTAAAGCCAGCCATAATAATTAGACTGCTCGAGTGGCCGCCCGCGGCTGGAGCGCGAGGGGGCGTCTAAAAACTAACTTTTGAACGGGTTGTACTACAACCACCATTCAAGTTTTGCTAAATTGGAAGTCATAATCTCTATTTTAACTGCATCAGACTAGCTAATATTTTTACTGGCAAATCAAAATTTAAACGGAGCTGGCAGGGCTGGCGGCTCGAGTGGCCCTGTGCGTGTTTTTGTTACAGAATTGCAATTACTATAGGACACAGAACGAGCCTTGTAAATTCCAAATTCGTGAAATTTACCAAATCAATGTTTTAGAGAGTGTTAGCTTAATTTGCTTAGAAAATTTAACAAAACTCTGTACAGCGACTCTAGGTGCGTTGCATGAGTGTTATCACTTCGCCTAAATAAATTGTCAACTTCTTTTGAAATAAACACGAACCCAAAACAAATATATATTGCATCGTTCACTCACAGGAAGCGTTACAGGTACTTTTTAGTGGTTGCACTTTATCGTGTCCCGCTTGGTTCCTTTGGGATATTTATTTGTGGTTTCTTCGGCATGTGGGAGAAAGAGTTGTGCTACACACGACACGCTGGCTTAAATTTTGCTCAAAAGCTTTGAAATACATTTATTTCGACGTTTCATTTCTTAGATTTCGAGCGGAGCGAAAGAGCGAAACGAGCGGATGCAGCCCGGCCGGTGCGCCGTCCTTGTCCCTCCAGTGGGAGCAAGCGAGAAAGAGAACGTGGGCCTCCGGAGCGAGCCGCCGCCGGCGTGGTGGTGGGGGTACCAGGAGCCGGGCGGCGGGTGGCGCCGGCGGCGGCACGGAACGCGACACGCGACTGGCAGGCGCACAGCGTTCATAAGGGCCAGTTTTTCGCTCCCGTGCATTGTACAGAAACACCAGCGAGCTAATTGGAAATTAAACACACGCGCGGACTAAAAATTTGATTTTATCGGCACTTTTTGAACGGAAAGGAAGACTTTTTGGAAAAAGTGCAATTGCTAGTTCGTTCCCCTTTCTTTCCTGATCCTTTCCGGTCCTCTCCCCCCGCCGATCGGACAAAAACTCCGGTCGCTACGGCCCCGCAAACCAAAAATGTGCACTTACGCCCTTTGCGTTCAATTTCCGAGTTAAGCACCAGGTTGGATTAGTACAAAAAAAGCTCCGTCAGGGAACGGACCGTGGAAGCAGGTGATACGAGGCCGAGAAAGAAACAAATTTTCGACTATCTTAGCAATTATCAATGGTAATGACGTCAAGAAATACGTAATACACAATTTCTGTGGCATTTGATAGAAGTGACGTAAGTCAGACTTACGTCACAAACTGAGTTATATATCATGTAATATTCTACATCTTATACCGCACAAGTAGGTCTTTTCAGAATTCAAATCATGCCCATAGAAACTTTGCCATTCAGCAAAACACTGTGACGTAAGTCAGAGATAGCCTAGGGCAAGTCAGCAAAAGCAACGCAAGTCAAGACTTGCGTCGCTTTTATAGAACTATTCTGAGAGACAAGTGTCGCAAGTCAAGGATTCAGAATATAATTGCACTTTTTTATGAGAATATCATTGCATTTGGTAGACAATGATACAAAATACCGCTTACAGCAGAAAAGTTAGCTTAGCCTGTTAAACCTGATTATACGGGGCAGAGTCAAGAGTTTCATGTCAATGAAAGTGACGCAAGTCAAGACTTGCGTCACTTTTATAGAACTATTCTGAGAGACAAGTATCGCAAGTCAAGGATTCAGAATATAATTGCACTTTTTTATCAGAATAGTATTGCATTTGGTAGACAATGATAAAACATACTGCTTACAGCAGAAAAGTTGTTTGGGCCTCTCAAACCTGATTATATGGGGGACACAGAGGATGTTTCCAGCTCGATTGCAGTTACATACTCGGATGACTCTTGAACACAATCTGATGTTGGTTGATCACAAGTGCAGCAGTGCAGACAGTCACAATGGTAACCAAGGAGGGTTATGCCGGACCGTTATATCGAAAAATCACTGCCATGAAAACACGGTATTCGCACTGAAGAGGCCTTGGCGCCAGGCCTGGGTGGTGATCTTGTTCTGGCAGTCACTGACCTTCACTGTCCCACATTAATATTATATTATATGTAAGATAATTGCAACGAACACTGCTAGCCCAACCGAAAGAGTAATCTCTTCTGCTAGCGGCTTTAGGTTTACGCCTTCTACAAGACTCGTACACACCCTCTCCGAAGTACGCATGCGCGCTGCTAACGCTAGCAGAAAGCAGCAGTCAGTTAGCAGACGACGACGTGAGGCTGACCTCAACATCTGACAAAATTCGAAGTACCGTTTTTCAATCACTAGCTAATTTTACCAAATGTTGGGCTGGGTTATGTATGCACATTTTCTAAGTTTTCATTCTTCAAAGAAGCGACCAAAAAATTGAAAGTTTGTTGTCTAGGAAACTCGCTCTGATCTGTTTCAAAGTGATAAATATGGATAGTGTGTTGGGGTTATTTCGTCTGTTTTAATTTGTCATTGACCCTCTAAATCATTTTGTTTTTCTTTGTGTGTTTAAAGGTGAGTATGCTGAATTCCTAAAGCGCCCCTTGAAGTAGACCAATCCTGTCCAGGGGTATGCTGAATGATTCATGGTGAAGGTTTTCACTAGCCTGCAATGACACGACTGCTGCTTCATTGTGGAGTTTCTCAACCATGGCAAGGCCGTCATACTGTGTACAATTTCTTAGATGTTGAATTAGTGCAACACTTGCTTCTTGTGGTAAGTTTAATTGAATGGTTTACTCCTAAAACTATGTTTCCTGTACGTGCTGAAAATACAAATTTATTCAATATTTTCTGCTTTTCTTTTTCCTAGATGAGTGAATTCTTCAAGATACCGTGGAATTGCAAGCAAAGAATGAAATCTGTTACTTCCAACACGGTACTGGATCATCTAACTAGGTGCAAATAATCAAATTATTGTGATCTTATCGTTTCTCCTGTATGTTGTGCTATATCTATTATTTGATCCTTTGGAATTTGCTTCTCAGTTCGCCTTCCCCTGATTTCAGGACAGCGGCAGGAGAGCCTGTTTTCAAGCTGATGTGGAGTCTTCTTATCAATTTATTAATGGTTCTTGGAAACCTTGTGAGAAGTGAATAAATCATTTTCAACCAACAGTTAGACTCCAAATATGTGTTGTTCCCATCACCATAAGCACTCCATAAATGTTGCATACGAGTTAAACGCATCTACTCATCCTGTCCTGAGTAGCAACAACACCCAAAATTAAAGTGAGGCGGATGCAATTATCAGTATCAAAGATGGGTCAAAATGAGAAGAAGCTGGAATTGTGCCATATGGCTTTTCAATTTTTAGCAGAGTATTTTTAAAATTTCATAGAAAGTAAAGGCGCTAAGGACTATCCAATCAGAGAAATTTCAAAGAGGGGACATCAATTTTTTTTAGAATAGCAGCTTTCAAGATAAATTAAATTTAATAATAATAATACAGGTATGTAAGTCCTTGTAACATTTGGCTTGCATGAATATGAAAACCTCAAGAAAAAGGAACTAATAAATTAACAGATAAAATATTAACGTAACAAAATGTAGCATTCCAGTTTCCAACACACAGTAAAGCTAAATTTATATCAAATCAGTGTTACTATGGATTGGACATGCAGGAAAACATCGTCAATTTTAAAAATAGAAAAGGTTTAACTCAAAACCTTTAGGGAACAATACTAAAAACAGTAAGTTACTTGGAATATTTTGTCAAGTTTTTTTCAGTCTTCCTGATGCTGGTATCTGGTCCTAATCCATGTGGAGGAAGGCATTTCCAAGTCCCAAAAACCTGCTGGAGAAGAATTACTCTTAATAAGGTAATGTTTTATTTTGCATAGAACCCTTGACATAGTTCAAAAATTACAAACTTTTAGGTGATTTCTGCTGGTTAGAGGTGGCTAGCTTCTTTGTTTTTGGTGACAGCATGGCTTGTTCTCTCCTCTGGAAGGATAAAGATCATTTATTTGGATTTATGCTGCAACATGGTGGTAATGTTGGAGAAAACAAGTCCTTTACTCACAGTTGCAAAAAATGGTTGGTGGTCCTTACATCTTGGCCACTGACATACATGTCTGAAATTTTAAGAATAATTTTAGTTTTGCAAAAATTTTTGTTCGTAAACCTTAGATCAATTTTTTTCGATATCTTACTCTGGGGTGCGTTTTTTATCTAGTCTCTTTGAATCAGTTGTCTGGGGTTGCTTAGGATTGCTTGACCTAAAAATAAAAATAAAAAATGCATGTGATGATAGTCCCACACTTCATTCATATTAAGCTGCTTTTCATACATTGTTAAACAAAAATAAATGTTGTAGGTAATATACCTCATTACATTGGGAGACATAACTCTCTTTTTCTTTGGAGTTTCTAGAAATACTTCATTCTCGTCCTTGACATGAACAGCTTGGGTGGCATTTTCTCTTTCAAGACAGCTCTGTTGATGCAGTGATTGATTTGTACACTGAAGATATTTTGCACTGAAACGAATTCAAACATGTAACAAAAGGAAAGGATCTTTAAAATAGGTTTATTTAAATGAGAAAAAGGAAAAGCATGATAGTTTCTATATAATTGACTAACAATTCTTCATCACTTAAACAATCCCATTTATTGGCTCCTGGTTCAAAGTTAATTGAAGTCTCAGCATTGTTTCCAGTCTCTTCAGAGAAGGAAAGCCTCCTCGGTGTTGGTGTCATGACAGCTAAATTAAGAACAGATACGAATATTCAGAATCATGAAATAGTTACTGATTATTTTATTTGATAGGTCTACGGAAATGATGTAAGCTCACATGAGGTCTCTGAAGACGGGCTCTCACTTGACTGAAGTTTAGTAGTTTGTGCACCTCCCTCCGATAATACTATTTGACATCTGTTGGAGCCGAGGGGGAAACAACTAGATAATTTTGCGTCAGCAGGATTACGGAATACCCCCCATTATCCGTATAGATAAGCTTCGGATCACATTCGAAAATTTCAACAAAGGTCCTTCGATTATTCTGGATTACCGACGGATCTTGATTTTCTCCCCAAAATTCACACGTTAGAACTTACCGATCAATTACAGCCTGGAGTCTTTTATTCTCCACAGACAATTCTTGGCATTTGGCCTTGTAAAACTTGTAACGCTTTCTGTACTCTGACATTCTGGCGTTGTTATTGTTTTGGTTCATAAGTTTACAAACACCTTGTGGCCCTTGTGGCTTAACGAGTGGAAACGGTGATATATCTATCTCTCTCTAGCTCGGCAATCCGGCAACAAAGACAATGTTGTTGTTTGAACTTATCTGCAGTTCGTGAGATTTAGTCAGGTATCCAGTATGTGGTGGTGAGACGAGTTTGAAGTTTTCATTCAAAAAGGAATATTTAAATGCTCGGCAGTTGTATCCCTTTACTATAAAAATTAATAATGAAATCATAATATTATGTTTAATGATATAGGAATATTTCTTTTTTGGACTTTTTGTATTAAATGTTTGCGGGCCTGACTGTGCCTCCCACCTACCCCAGGCCCTCTCCCTGTCCTCAATCCTCCCCATCCGTTTTGTGACGTCACCTAGGTCATTCTAGCCCTGGCGTTGTTTATCGCCTGTTTTGGCGGCAATGTTCCAGAATTACTGATGCGTACAGTAGAAAGCCAAACGTTTTGAAGGTATTCGTCGAAGAGGTAAATTTTCTGGTTGAAATCGTTCATTTTTGCTTGTCTGCTGCCTACCTCATTTATTCAGTTGTAATATTGCTGAAGAAGGTCGGTAGCTACGGTTGAGAAGCCGTTCCGGCCGCGACAATAGGCTATGCTCGGTTCTTTTCGGGAGCAAGTGAGCGAAGTAACTCTCTCATTCGCAAGATCTCCAGCATATTTTCATGAAACTTTACTTTTTGGCTTAATCTCAATATATTCAAACGTACGAAACATTCATTCTTCTCTTTCAGTGGTCCTTGTTGAAACGTACAGTTCTTACCCCCTAGCCTGTTATATTTTTTTTTACGCTTCTTTTTAGAATGCCACTGAGAAGCCTATGAATTTTGTTGACTTCTAGTGAATACTAGTGAACAATCCTTTTCTTAGGCACGAAGTAGCTCTATGGTTTTGTCTCAGGATCCTATTTTTTTTTATTTTTTTTATTTTTTTTTGGTCAGTGTAGCCCCTTACCTAAATCCAGATTTTTCTATATGATTTTGATAAGACTTGGCCCATAAGGCTAGATATTTTAAGTTAAATTTTCACATAAACCATCATCCACCGGAGTATTTCGTGAAACATTAATGAACTTCGTGCCTACCAGGATTTCCTGAAATCGTATTTTTTAGTTATCAATACCGTTGTTTGCCCTCTGACATGAGTTATCTTTAAAGTGTTTCATTTGGTTATTTTTGTTTGCAGAATGCCTCCTATCAACAAATATAGTTTTTACGGTCGGGAAAAGAAGAGTAGTGGAGGATCATCCCAGTCAACTGAGCTACGATGGCAAGCCAAAACTAGGAGTGATGTTGTTGTTCCCCCTTCAGATGTGACATCAATTCTCAGCGCACCTTCATCGGGATTTTCCTCACCTAAAGGACCGAGAGGTCCTACATCACCAATGTTTTCACTTCTTCACCCAAAAACAAGGTTCACGCGAAGCTTGTTAAAGAGGAATCTTTTGAAAGATTTTAATGGCTTTGATAACACCTCAGTGCCATCAATAGGATTCAAAGCAAAATGTCAAAGTTATATTCAGTCTGGTGAGATGATAGATTAAAACACTCTTGAACAAGCAAGTTCTGAAATGCAGGAAGGAACTAACTCTATTTGCTCTATGTTTAGTTGCTACTATCGCTAGGAGTCCTCAAAAGGAAAACTCTCCTCCTACATGTTCTAGCCCTCGTGCTAAACAAATTTCAACTTTATTAAGAAGCAGTCCTTTGGGTAAGCTTTCGGAATGACTCGGTAATGTATTTAAATCTAGTTCATTAATAATTAAGCTTCCATTACTGGATAATAGTTCAATATCCCATGCCTTAAATTGTTTTAACTTGAAATGATATGCATATTTGCACAGAAATGAAAGAGTATTTAATACTCACTAATATCAATTTCTTCTCAGGTGCTATACGCAGAAGTCCCTTAGCATTACACCAGAGCTGTAGCCCACGAGCAAATGCTGTTGTCAAAAAGTTAGTGTTGTCACCTGTTTCCAAGTCCCCCGCTCCAAGTCCTGATATCTTTGGGGATGAGTCATGTGGCATTCTCCAAGCTAGTCAACCCAGTTACTCCATAAAGTCTCCAGAGATTGAAAAAAGTAAGTTCATTCTTCTATTTACTCACTGTCAAAACTTGAACAGTTTTAATACATTATTAATTTGCTTAGTCAGATTTTTTTTTATTTTATTTTTTTATTTTTTTGTTAGATTGCATAATGTAAATATAATTTTTCTCTTGCATTACAGGTGATAATAAACAGGTCCTGCAGTCCAGTCCTGACATATTTCTGAACTCCCCTTGCTCATCCCCATCTGAAACTGGCAGCATGGGAAATGATGTACAGGCCAAAGTCACAATTACGACTGGAAAGTCAGTGTCACCCCCGACGCAAAATGTTCTGTACGCCAAAGGTGCGCGTTTAGTTCGTCTTGACGAACTGTGCGCGACCTTCTGCTGAGGTCGCTAAGAGTACGCTATGGTTCGCCGCCCGTGTTCGCTTTTAGGTCGCATAGGTCTCACTACGCGACCTTTTGAGTTCGCTCGACGTACTTGGCGTACCAAAAACGAACTCAGTTGCTCGCGCGCTGAGGTCGCTTCTTGTTCGCTATAGGTTCGCTTTTAGTGCGATTTTAGGTCGCTTTACATGCGTTTAATGTTCGTCATGCGGAGGGGGGCAGTTTTGGGGGGTTGTGGGGGGGGGGCAGGCGGGGGGGGCAGGCGGGCGGGGGGGCGGGGGGGGGCAGGGGTTGGTGCTTCAAGGGGTAGGAGTTGGAAGGTAAAGTAGCATGTGATAATTTTATTACGTTTATCTAGCTGCATGTGAAGGTAGTCAAATGCAGCACTGCAGAGTCGGCTCGGATACCCCCGGGATATACCCACACCAACATACATCAGGAAGTCTTCCGGTTCAAATGCAGATATAAGTCTTAAACACAATTTGTTGTTCACTTAAGAGTGACCAAAAGAAAAGCCCGCTTTAATAGTGTGTAGTAGCACTCAAGCATCACTTCTGCGAGCCGAGGGGCGGCCAACTCGAAAAAAACTTGTACACAGAAATACCTGTGTATTTCTAAAAATGCACTAAAAATACAAGGAAATACTCTATAATACACAGAAATACACAGAAATACTCAACAAAAATACGAGAAAAATACCGAAAAATACATTAGAAATACAAGAAATACAAGGAAAGTGTACACAGAAATACATGAGTTGGCCGCCCCTTGCTGCGAGCGCAGAGTATCATGGACTATTCTGTGGGCACTCTAAGTGGACTACACTGTGTTAAAGATCCTTTAACTGGTTACCAGTAGAACACTCTAGACGTCAGTCAAAACGCTACAGCCGCACAGCTGCTGCCTTGCTGCCTCGTGCTGCTGCTCCGACTGCACGCACGCACGTCCTTCCTCTGCGGCTTCCACCCTCAGACTGGTGTTGTCTCCGTCCCGTCCGTCTCCGTCTCTAGCTGCTGTGCTACTGTGCTGAGACGAGACCTCAGGTCTCTCTACCGTGCCTCAGGTACTCCGAGTGTCCCGGGCCCGGGGCCGCCCCATCCCTCCCCTCCCCTGCTCGGAAGTGCGCTGGCCGGGGTTTCCCGGAAAATACCGACATCGCGGGGCTCTCCAGGCCAGGCGAACCTGACGATCAGAAAGCGCACCGAGGTCGCTCTCAGAGCGAACTAAAAGCGTACCCCGACGACCCAAGCGAACAGGAAACGTACTAAGTCGCTCCCAAAAGCGAACAGAGCGTCTCGAAAACGAACCGTAGACGCACCTCCTCGAGGGCGCCGACGAACCCCGACGACCCGTTAGCGTACCATGCGCGACCCTCCGCGCACCGATAGCGAACGAAAAGCGAACGTTTAGCGAACAATCATTTTGGGTCGGGACCGCTATCTTCCAAGATCCCTTCTCTGAGTCCTGATATCTTTGAGGAGGAATCATGTAATATCCCCCAAACTAGTCAACAGCCCAGCGACTCTGAAAAGTTTCCTGAGATTGAAAAAAGTAAGTTTATCTATCTATTCAATCAGGGAATGAAAAAACTACACAGTGCAGCACATGTTTTATTGATTATTCTCATTAAAACTCAACTAATTTTTCTTTGAAATTAGGTGGTGATTTGCTTGTCCGGCCTTCTAGTCCTGATCTTGAGACTACATCAAATCCTGTCAACAAGGAAAATGGTATGAAAGTGTGTTTCTGCAGTGACAACTACTTTTTTGGTCTGAATATAAGCCTCCTCCGCATATAAGCCCCACATATAAGTTAAATAACAGTCTTTATTAACAGAATACTTTAGTAAAAGTGCATAATTTGCTTGGGAAAGAATTTTATTAGAAAGATAAGGCTTAAAATCATAAATAGAGACCATTAGATAAATAAAATGTCATATTTCTTTTAAGGAAAATTTGTTATAGTATTAATCTAATTTTTCTTTGAAATTAGATGGTGATTTGCTCGTCCGTCTTTCCCGTTCTGATCTTGGGACGCGTTCCACATCACATCCTGGCAACAAGGAAAACGGTATGTTAGTGAGTTTCTACAATGACTACTTGTTTACTGTCTTTCTAAACGGAATACTTTGATACAAGTGCATATTTTGCTGAGGGAAGAAATTTTATTAGAAAGATGACATTTGAAATCATTAATAGAGCCCATCAGACAAGTAAATTGTCATTTTGGTTTCAAGAAAATTTTTGTATGAAATCAATAATGTACATGAATCCATAACAGAGCTTCCGCAGCCTATTACCATTGAACATTTTTTTCTCTGAGGGGGCTGCATTCAGAAATGCAACGTTCCCGCTTTGTTATTAACTTGTATATCAATTAAATTTTAGAATAGAAAGATTAGGGAAATGAAGCAAAGTGGCTGGGCAGTTATCTATCACCCAGATTAGAAACATAATATGAATAAAACTTAACTTCCACATGTATTTCAATTTAATAGCATGATCTATTCATTTACAGGTGTGTCTCGGCCAGTCCGAGGGTGTAGGCAGACTGCTGTCAAAGAAACTGTTGACTCCTTCTTTGGCCCTGATGCATTTGGCTCTGATGGATCTGATGTCTATGAGCCCCAATCAGAATCTAGTTCTACTGGCACGTCATGTGTTTCTAGTGACTCTGAAAATGATGTGGACCAACAGGGCTGCTCAAATAATAAGCAAAACAGGCCCAACAAAGACTTACATAGCAACTCAGTTTCACCAACAGTTCCTTCTGGACCAACAGCTACTTTTCGATCAACAGCTTCTTCTGGATCATCAGCTCCTGGGTCAACAGGTCCTCCAGGCTCAACTTCTTTCGCTGGTGAGTCAACATCCGGGCCTGTAAGAAGAAAGGGCACCAGAAAACTTGTAGAAGAAAATAGAAAATTACGCAATTCTGGCAATGAGTACAAAACTTTAACTGGGAAAGTTATCAAGGCCAGACAGTTACAACCCCTGCCAAATTGCCGTAAGAAATGCGCTGACTTATTTAAAGAAGAAGGAAGAAGTCAAATATTTGAAGAGTATTGGGCTCTAAATGATTTTGATAAAAGAGTGAGTTACATTAGTAGTCATGTTTTTGAAGAACCGAAAAAGGCTTCCAGGAAGAGAGATGGTACTCGTAACAGGACTTGTACTTTAAGGTATGAGCTGGAACAAGACAACAGCCGAATAGTTGTCTGTAAAAAATGCTTCCTTGCTACCCTTGATGAAAACGACGGTTTTGTGGCACGAGCTCTTGCAAATAAGAAGAAGTCTTACTCTGGTGTAACATCAAGTGACAGAAGAGGCCACAAACCATCTGCCAGGAAGACTCAGCAAAATGTGTTAGACTCGATCCGCAATCACATTGATAGTTTCCCTAAATATGTAAGCCACTATGGGAGGAGTCAGTCAGACAAGCAGTACCTTGGTGCAGATCTCAGTGTAAGCTCTATGTACAGTCTCTATGTTAAAGAGAACAGACCCAAAACAAGTCTCTCTGTCTACTACAGAGAGTTCAAAAGTACTGGCCTGAAATTTAAACCTCCTGCTGTTGACACCTGTGGCAAGTTGATACCCGGGCGGAAAAAAGTTAACTTTCCAGAACATAGCTGGAGTGAACTTCAAGCTTAGCTAAAGTTAAGAGTTGCTTAAGACTTGAGACACTTTTTAATGTAGTTAAATGTACACCTTAAGATAAGTAAATGTGTATTAAAAACACAACTAAAAGTATACTTAAAAGTAAGAAATGTTCACTAAAAGTTAACTTAAAGTTTACTAAAGTAACTTTTCAGTTAAGAAAATGTTGTAAAAATTGCGGACAAGTTAACTTTTCCAGAAACTTTTAGGCAAATCAACGGAACTTCAAGTTCACTTTTTATGAACTTTAAGTAAACCCTAAAGTTTGTTTCCAGTACTCTCTTCTGTGTAGTCTGCAGTTTTCTCCTCAATGCTGTGCATGGAAGTGGAAGAAGTGATTGCTCAAGGTAAACCTAAATAATTACAGAATGGCTTCAAATACACTGGGGTTTATTTGAAATACTATTTACAAACATGCTGGGTGATATCAGGATTTTATCCTTATCCTGGTCCATTGATAAGAGTTACTATACTTTGATTCTTCCGGCTCAACTCCAGACTGCGATGATCAAACTGGCTGCGATAACCATTTCATACTTCTGACGACAACATAAATGCTTTTGAAGTTGCTGCGCTTTTAATTCCAGCACCCCACTGCAATAAGAATACAAACCAAATCAGTTGGTTTTGTTTTTAAAAACAATGTCAGTAGAAGGAGCAGATTTAAGTTTTTAAACAAACTTACCATTAACTGTAATTTTCTCCTTATCCCGTTCCGCTGATATGAGTTACTATACTTTGATTGATTCTTTCCGCTCAACTCCGGACTGTGATGATCAAATTGGCTGCGATAACCATTTCACACTTCTGACGACAACATAAATGCTTTTGTAGTTGCTTTGCCTTTAATTCCAGCACCTCACTGCAATAAGAATACAAACCAAATTATTATTTTTTTTTACTTTCATTTTAAGAAACAATGTCATGAAAAAGAGAAGGTTTGAGTTTGGAAACAAACTTACCATAAACTGTATGCTACTATCAGAAGTGATTTTCTCCTTATCCTTTTCCATCGTCATAAGTTAATATACTTTGATTCTTCTTGCTCAACTCCGGACTGTGATGCTTAAACTGACTGCGATAACCATTTCACACTTCTGATGAAAGCGTAAATGCTTTTGGAGTTACTTTGCCTTTAATTCCAGCACCTCACTGCAATAAGAATACAAACCAAATTATTATTATTTTTTTTTACTTTCATTTTAAGAATTTATGTCATTAAAAAGAGAAATTTTGACTTTGAAAACAAACTTACCATAAACTGTATGCTACCATCAGAAGTGTTTCTCCTTATCCTGTTTCATCGTCATGAGTTAATATACTTAGATTCTTCTTGCTCAACTCCGGACTGTGTTCCTTAAACTGACTGCGATAACCATTTCACACTTCTGATGAGAGCGTAAATGCTTTTGGAGTTACTTTGCCTTTAATTCCAGCACCTCACTGCAATAAGAATACAAACCAAATTATTATTTTATTTTTTTTTACTTTCATTTTAAGAAACTATGTCATTAAAAAGAGAAATTTTGACTTTGAAAACAAACTTACCATAAACTGTATGCTACCATCAGAAGTGTTTTTCTCCTTATCCTGTTTCATCGTCATGAGTTAATATACTTAGATTCTTCTTGCTCAACTCCGGACTGTGTTCCTTAAACTCTCTGCGATAACCATTTCACATTTCTGATGACAGCGTAAGTGCTTTTGGAGTGACTTTGCCTTTAATCCAAGCACCTCACTGCAATTAGAATACAAACCAAATCAGTTTTATTTATTTTTTTAATTTTAAGAAACAATCTCACTAAAAAGAGAAGATTTGAGCTTGCAAACAAACTTGCCATAAACTGTTTGATTTCATCAGAAGTGATTTTCTCCTTATCCTGTTTCGTTGATATGATTTACCATGCCCACAAAAAAGAATGAAAAGAACGATGGATTAAAAACAGAACACATTCTACTGAGAGGCGTTGGCCTATGGCGTTTGAAACAAGATGTACTCTGGTCTAAGTTCTAAGTAAACAAGAAGTAAGGTTATGGATGTTGAAAAATAATGAATTCCGAATCGGGTCCACAGCTCTACGTAAAATAAATTAATTTTGAGGCAGTTTGAAGCGTTCTTGTTGTAGAAAATATACAAAGAAGAGTAGAATTTTGAGTAGCAAAACACTGTTTACTGTCTGGAAAGGAGCCTTTACTTCGCCTCATAGGCTTTCAAGCCAAGACGTACAAAATCACATGTTACCAAAACGTAGCACCATTCGTGAATTACAAAAACCACTTCATAATGTCACTTACCTTTTATTTGAAGTAGAATAGAAGAGAAAACGTAGTTTTTCCTCGATCTTTGAGACGAAACACGAACACGAAACTTAGCAGTCACGGCGACAAGGACAAGCGACAAGATGGCTGACGGCTGACGAAGGGAGAAGTAGGTGCAGGCTTGCCCGACCAGAGTGCGCCCACATCGCGTCGGCGACGGTGCCCGTGCCGTGCCCGCGAACGCCCGAGCGCACCCGACCGCTATCGCAGCCGATAGCGACCGGATTGCATGAAAATCCTAAAAGATGGGCATACGAAGACTTGTCGGTCCCGAAAACGTTATGTCGTAATGGTGTCAATGCTGTGAAGGCTCACTCTTAAGTTATATAAAGTTAAGGAACGACCCGAGCCAGCGCCAGCCCTCACACTCGGCACACTCGGCAGTGCTCCAGTATGGAGAGGTAGGGGTAGCTTTACGCCGGAATAAGGAGCACCTTATTCCGTCGAGTTTCGTTGTAGAGTTGAATGACGATATGACTTGAGCGTGAACTGTATATTCGCGAAAAGTTGGATGCAAGTCCCAATTTCATTGAAAACCAAGCTCCGGAGGAAGAACCCTGGTGCAGAGGGAGTTAACCGGAAAGCGCAGATAGAGTACAATGAAAAGTTTATTTCGTATTACGTTTCCAAAAATGACTTTTGAGTTCTGAGAAACTCGACTTGCAGTAAAGTTTCCTGTTTTCTTTTAAATTAATAGATGTGTTCATTACAAAGCCAACAAAATGTTAACTGGGAGTGTACTTTAAAGTTCAATCTTCGAAGTTAACTTTGCAATGTTAACTTTCAGGTGAACTTAGAGTTAACTTTTTTCCACCCGGGTACCTATCAGCAAAAACTGAAGCATTGCACACCTGAAGAGAAACCTATAATTCAAGAGGAGTTGGATGCTCATCAGTCTAGAGCCCAAGATGCTTATGCTGCTAAGAAATTAGACAAACAAGAATCTAAGGAAGATCCCACTAAACAAGTAATTTGCTTTGATCTTGAGCAGGTCCTTCCCTGCCCATTATTGCCAAGTGGTGAAACCTTTTATAAAAGACAATTAAGTGTCTATAATCTGACTGTCTATAACTGTTCCACACAAACAGGAACAAATTACATGTGGTCAGAAATAGAAGCAGGGCGGGGAGCAAATGAAATTTCATCATGTATCGTAAGGTATATAAAAGAAGAGGTTCCTCCATCTGTCACGCATCTGACCATGTATTCCGACTCTTGTTCTGGCCAGAACAAAAACAGCCACATGTGTGCCTCACTGATTTCTGCTGTGAATGATCATCCTTCACTGGAAACTATTGACCATAAGTTTCTTGTTCCTGGACACACATTCATGGAATGTGACCAGATACATGCACAAATCGAAAAGAAAAAGAAGAAGGTTACATCTGAAATTCATCACCCAGACAGTTGGTTTAACTTTGTCAGAACAGTACCATATATGAAAACACACTTACTTGTACGAGAGATGAAGCAGGAACATTTCTTCGACTATGCTTCTCTTCTGCAACAGAAGAAGAATGGCCCTCTTGTCATGCGAGATAAGAACAGTAATGGTGAACCCTTCTTATTTTCACCAGTGCAATGGTTCCGTTTCCAGAAGGAAACCCCCACTACTGTTCTTTACAAAGTTGACCTTGGAAAGGATTCTGCTTTTAAGGAACTCAACTTCAGGCGTCGTGGGAAACTGGGAAAACAAGTTCTGCAACCAAAACAGTGTTATGAGCAAAAACTACCAATAAGTGTTTTAAAGAAAAATGATTTGCTTTCTCTGTTGCCCCAAATCAATCCAATTTACCACCAGTTTTATCAAAATCTTCCAGCATCTTCAAAATCAAAGGACATTGATCCTGACATTGTTCCTGCAAGCCTTGATATCGCTGAAGAACTTAGAGCTAGTGTTGATGATTAGTTAGTCAGTATACTTTTTGAATTGTTGACAGTGTTGTAGAGGAAAATTCTGTGATCTCTGTGATTGGTTAGTCCTTATAGCACATCGCTTTCTATGAAATTATTCTTGTTAATATGATATAGTCAATTAAGTTCAAATTTTATTCCTCTTGACATACTATATTCAATAGTTTTTTACTATCTGTTTTTAGTATTGTTCCCTAAAGGTTTTGAGTTAGACCTTTTCTATTTTTAAAATTGACGATGTTTTCCTGCATGTCCAATCCATAGTAACACTGATTTGATATAAATTTAGCTTTACTGTGTGTTGGAAACTGGAATGCTACATTTTGTTACGTTAATATTTTATCTGTTAATTTATTAGTTCCTTTTTCTTGAGGTTTTCATATTCATGCAAGCCAAATGTTACAAGGACTTACATACCTGTATTATTATTATTAAATTTAATTTATCTTGAAAGCTGCTATTCTAAAAAAAATTGATGTCCCCTCTTTGAAATTTCTCTGATTGGATAGTCCTTAGCGCCTTTACTTTCTATGAAATTTTAAAAATACTCTGCTAAAAATTGAAAAGCCATATGGCACAATTCCAGCTTCTTCTCATTTTGACCCATCTTTGATACTGATAATTGCATCCGCCTCACTTTAATTTTGGGTGTTGTTGCTACTCAGGACAGGATGAGTAGATGCGTTTAACTCGTATGCAACATTTATGGAGTGCTTATGGTGATGGGAACAACACATATTTGGAGTCTAACTGTTGGTTGAAAATGATTTATTCACTTCTCACAAGGTTTCCAAGAACCATTAATAAATTGATAAGAAGACTCCACATCAGCTTGAAAACAGGCTCTCCTGCCGCTGTCCTGAAATCAGGGGAAGGCGAACTGAGAAGCAAATTCCAAAGGATCAAATAATAGATATAGCACAACATACAGGAGAAACGATAAGATCACAATAATTTGATTATTTGCACCTAGTTAGATGATCCAGTACCGTGTTGGAAGTAACAGATTTCATTCTTTGCTTGCAATTCCACGGTATCTTGAAGAATTCACTCATCTAGGAAAAAGAAAAGCAGAAAATATTGAATAAATTTGTATTTTCAGCACGTACAGGAAACATAGTTTTAGGAGTAAACCATTCAATTAAACTTACCACAAGAAGCAAGTGTTGCACTAATTCAACATCTAAGAAATTGTACACAGTATGACGGCCTTGCCATGGTTGAGAAACTCCACAATGAAGCAGCAGTCGTGTCATTGCAGGCTAGTGAAAACCTTCACCATGAATCATTCAGCATACCCCTGGACAGGATTGGTCTACTTCAAGGGGCGCTTTAGGAATTCAGCATACTCACCTTTAAACACACAAAGAAAAACAAAATGATTTAGAGGGTCAATGACAAATTAAAACAGACGAAATAACCCCAACACACTATCCATATTTATCACTTTGAAACAGATCAGAGCGAGTTTCCTAGACAACAAACTTTCAATTTTTTTGTCGCTTCTTTGAAGAACGAAAACTTAGAAAATGTGCATACATAACCCAGCCCAACATTTGGTAAAATTAGCTAGTGATTGAAAAACGGTACTTCGAATTTTGTCAGATGTTGAGGTCAGCCTCACGTCGTCGTCTGCTAACTGACTGCTGCTTTCTGCTAGCGTTAGCAGCGCGCATGCGTACTTCGGAGAGGGTGTGTACGAGTCTTGTAGAAGGCGTAAACCTAAAGCCGCTAGCAGAAGAGATTACTCTTTCGGTTGGGCTAGCAGTGTTCGTTGCAATTATCTTACATATAATATAATATTAATGTGGGACAGTGAAGGTCAGTGACTGCCAGAACAAGATCACCACCCAGGCCTGGCGCCAAGGCCTCTTCAGTGCGAATACCGTGTTTTCATGGCAGTGATTTTTCGATATAACGGTCCGGCATAACCCTCCTTGGTTACCATTGTGATTGTCTGCACTGCTGCACTTGTGATCAACCAACATCAGATTGTGTTCAAGAGTCATCCGAGTATGTAACTGCAATCGAGCTGGAAACATCCTCTGTGTCCCCCATATAATCAGGTTTGAGAGGCCCAAACAACTTTTCTGCTGTAAGCAGTATGTTTTATCATTGTCTACCAAATGCAATACTATTCTGATAAAAAAGTGCAATTATATTCTGAATCCTTGACTTGCGATACTTGTCTCTCAGAATAGTTCTATAAAAGTGACGCAAGTCTTGACTTGCGTCACTTTCATTGACATGAAACTCTTGACTCTGCCCCGTATAATCAGGTTTAACAGGCTAAGCTAACTTTTCTGCTGTAAGCGGTATTTTGTATCATTGTCTACCAAATGCAATGATATTCTCATAAAAAAGTGCAATTATATTCTGAATCCTTGACTTGCGACACTTGTCTCTCAGAATAGTTCTATAAAAGTGACGCAAGTCTTGACTTGCGTCACTTCTTTTGACTAGCCTGGATCAGTAATGTGACGTAAGTCAACAATCTGCCCAAATACTAATGGTACGAAAAAAAAATTTTGAGTATGCATCTGGGATGTGCTTAGAAGTATTTTTTCATTTGTGATGTGTTCAACACTTGCACACAGATTATAGGAATCGTTTATTTCATTTCCTGAAAAAAAAATTTGAGTGACTTACGTCACTTCTATCGAATGCCACAGATTTAATGGTACGGTTATATTTCTAAGAAAAACCGACAATAGGTCTGAGCGCTGGGGTTTGTACAAATTATATGTACAGCAACTACGAGGCGAGCTCGCATCCGCCCGAAAACAAAGAAAATACAGTCAACACTGTAAAAAAAACCATTTCGTAAATTTACAGGAAATGTCTGTGAATTTTGTTAAACGAACTGACTGTGAATTTACATTTTATTCGTGTTCATTTACAAAAGAACTCCATAACAAGACAAAAATATTCTGAAACTTTCCAAAAGAATTCCGTAACTTTACAAACTTTATCTGTTGTTTCGCGATTTTTCTTGTTAATCTACAAAATATTTCATCAAACTACAGGAAAAACCTGTTTACCGATGTAACAGCGAAACCTGTAATTTTTTTCTCGTACAACAAATTTTTACAGTGAACTCAAGGAGTAACTAGCGGGCCCCGCGCGGGGAAGGAGAGGGAGGATGGAAGGGTCCTCTATTGAGGAGCTTCGCACGCAGAAAAATGTTGGATCGATGGAATTTCGACTTTGAATCAACGGAATTACCTTCAATTAAAGACAAAATTCCTTAACTGCATGTCATATTTTCTTCAATTTGTGGTAATTTCGTTGATTCAAAGTCAAAATTCCATCGATCGAGTAGGAACGGAATTTTCGTTAAATCAAATGAACGTTGTTCTGCGTGCGGCGAGGATCCGAAACTAATGGGCAGGCTATAAAGCCGATTCTTTGCGTTTTTGAAGTTGTTTCAGTCCCGTTTCTTAAAATATTTTGAACACGGAGTACACTGGTAAAACTAAGGCGTAACTATACGCTTGAATGAAGCATACAGTTACGCTTGAAGGTGTTACGCTTGAAATCGAGCGTACGAAAGAGATTCTCCCATACATTTAGATAGGACAAATAGGAGCGGATAGACCCATTACGCTTGATTTCAAGCGTAATCTCAGTACGCTTGAAAACGGGGCGTAAGGCTACGCCTCAGTTTTACCAGTGTACGAACCATTCGACGGATGATCAAAAAATGTGACATGATTTATTTTAAATCATTCCAGTCGGACTACTTGTTCTCGAGTTATAACCACCATAGTACATTTTGCCAAAGCCGCTAAAATTGTACAATTACTTCGAATTTTGTATCATTTTTCTTGTTTCGAACCAACTAAGCCAGTTATGTCGTTAAGGTGAGGTGTGGGTGAATCTGGGGGCTACCAGTTGGACTGGAGGTAAAAATTTGAAATTCTCCAGTTTTGATGGGCTGATGTAGAAAGCTTACCACACTAAATCTCATCCCGATCCGTAAAGCCATTCCAGAGATATAGTCATTTTTCATTAATTTTAGATGCTTTTTCAAAAAATCAGTTGCGCAACAGTTTTGATGTGGGGGACATGCCATTTAGGAAATTGGTTCTCCTGAGTGTTGTCTACTATCTAACAGAGAGATATTTTCATTAGCATCTACACATTTCTATAAAAATAATGAAACTGAAAATTGAATTTCAAAACCCAAGTTTTCTATTTTTTTTTTACAAACTTAAATCACCTAAAAATAAGCTGGGTTAAAATTAAAGAAAAACTCTCTGTTACATTGTAGACAACACTCAGGAGAACCAATTTCCTGAATGGCATGTCCCCCACATCAAAACTGTTGCGCAACTGATTTTTTGAAAAAGCATCCAAAATTAATAAAAAATGACTACATCTCTGGAATGGCTTTACGGATCGGGATGAGATTTAGTGTGGTAAGCTTTCTACATCAGCCCATCAAAACTGGAGAATTTCAAATTTTTACCTCCAGTCCAACTGGTAGCTCCCAGATTCACCCACACCTCACCTTAAAAGTTGGCGGTAAGCGGAGGGGGACATCACTTCGTTCAGTCAGTGTACACGCTCTAAAAAAGTCACTTTTCAGACACATTTCAGTCAATTTCAGTCAATTTCAGTCATTCAGTCATATCAGTCATTCGGTCATTTTCAGTCACTTTCGATCTAGCCACTTCTGTTGATCGGCGGCGTCAAAAGATTGAACGAGTTGCCTATCCAGCAGGCTCCATGTGTGAGAACAGGCTTCAATCATGAATTACACAAGTTTAAGTGACATTTTAGTCACTTCAGTCAACTTTCAATCGCTCCAGCCATTTTTTTAGTCACTCCAGTCATTTTTAGTCATCTGTGTTATTTCGCTTCCTGTTAGTTTTAGTCGAATTCCTGTCATTTTCAGTCAAACTCCTGAAATTTTCAGTCAAATGCACAAGCACGCGGTAACTTAGCAGAACACCGGCAGCCACGAGCACTGCGGCACTTGTCGATCACGGACGGAGCGCGAGTCTACGATGTTGTCTCAACGAGAGCTGAGCAGTGCGTATGACTGACCAGGGCCTCCCCACCTGAACTTCTGCTTGCGACCCTTTTTCCACCATTTGGTGCAAAACTGTCTCTTTGATGTGAGCCGCAGCATGGCAATGACTGCGAGCATCCTGCTCCTCCAGGGCCGCGCGAGCGTTGCATTGTAAGACAAGAGACACAAGTGGAGTTTAATGGCACTCATCTGGTCACCCGGTCATCCAAACACAGGCCGGTCCGGCCCGGCCCCGCTGGCCCGCCGCCAGGCGTACGGCCGAGGGGGAAATAAGTCGCGAAAATGGTGTACACTGCTTCGTGAGATAATGGACCGGAAATGGGTTGGAAATGGGTGTTGATGCTGAAAATAGGGAAAATGTGTGAAAATGCGTGAAAATGGCTGGAAATGCATGATAATGGGATGGAAATGGCCGAAAATACCTAAAGCAAAAAATAGGGCAATGCACGAAAACGTGTGAAAATACGCGAAAATGAATGACAATGTATGATAATGAATGGAAATGGCTGAAAATGGTAGAAATGTGTGGAAATGCATGAAAATGTGTGGAAATGCGTGAAAATGTGCGGAAATGCATGAAAATGTGTGGAAATGCGTGAAAAATAGAAAACTAGCAAGGGTGAAAATGAATGAAAATGGCTGGAAATGGTTGGAAATGATAATGCGGTGAACACTTTTCTCCAAAGTTATTTCCCCGCGTACGGCTGACCCTTTGCACTGCGGCCCAGACTCCGCGGAGCCGCTATCCCGTTACCTGTGGGCGCTCGGGATCTCCTGACCAGCACTGTCCTCGCCCCTGCCCGCCCGCTCAACCCCACAGCAAAGACAGACAAGTCTCTTTGAAGAGCCCTTTGATTGGAACTGTTTACGTCCACATGTGCATGCTTTCACAATGTGATCAGCAAAATTCTGCAGAGACAGTCGCTTTAGACGGCAACTGTTCGCATCCATACAGACACAAATAACATTTTCCTTCTCTAATTCTCTTCAAAAAGCTTTAACCGATTTCGTGGCACTGGCCTGCACCCTCCCTGCACGCTGGTTTTTGTAGTCTAAGTCCAAAAATTTGCCCAAAATGCTGAAATAAGACAAATACTTCGAATTTGGTATAAATTTCCTTGTCTTGAACCAAGAAAGCCAATTACGGCGTTCAAAGTTTAGGATTCTACACTCTATTGAATATGGCGGGGCCGGGTCAATAAACAAATTGCGCCGACACTAGGCCCGGGCGGACAATAGGGGGCGGCGCCCCGCCGCTCCGGCCGCAGTGACGTGTAGTGGCTGAGTGACGTATAGTGCGCAGAGCGCGTAAAATAGAGATTTTGTTAGTTTTTAGACAGTCCCTTGGGGCTTGCTTTATCCGTAGGTAAAGATACCCGTTAAAATACCCGTTAAAATACACGTTTTGATTTTGATTTGCTAGTAAAAATATTAGCAAGTCTGATCCAGTTAAAATAGAGATTTAAACTAGCAATTTAGCAAAACTTGAACGGCGGTTGTAGTACAACCCGTTCAAAAGTTAGTTTTTAGACAGACCCGTATGTAAAAATACCCGTTCCACTATTAAGATACCCGTTCAATTGTTATTTTATTTTTCGTCATTATTATAATTCCTCATTGAAATTGAAGATAGAAGTTAATTATTTGCCTTTGCGCTAGTATATTTTGTTTTTGCTATTGGAGCTGGACTGTCTCGTTACCGGCCAGCAGGCCAGTTTTTCGGTGATTTCTATCACCACGTCACCTAATAAGGTTTTTAAAATCACCGATTAACCGATTTCTGAAAATCACCGGTAAGTCACCAACCACCGGTTAATCTCAGAACACCGAACACAGTTTGCTACTTCTTGCAGCGGCCGTCTTTGTCCCCAGACCTTAGATTTCAATCTATTTTCTGTTTTAAATCTTTTTCTTAAAGTAGAGACTACAAGAGTTCTTGCAATGACTCCTAGATTTTTTGCAATAAATGAATTAAAAGTATATTTTATAATTAAGTTTTTCCTACCAAGAAACGTTGATTTTGGAAATAAAAACTTCACCGGTTATCATTGAATTACCGGTAATTCAAATTCCACTGGTGATTCAAAACTCACCGGTGATTCAAAAATCACCGGTCAAGTGTTGATCAACGATCACCGTAGATTTCAGCGGTGATTCAAATCACCGTCACCGTCTAAGTGGTTTAAGAAATCCAATCACCGCACAGCCCTAGGTGGGCTAGCCGGTCGCAACTACAAGGGGGCGAGCCGTGGTCGTAGCGGCCGGGCCGACGGAGCGGGCCGCGGGCGGCGCCGCGCTGCAGGTACCTTTTCTATTTAATCTAACGCCAGCTTTGAACCAATTCAAAGTATGTGACAGAGGGTTCCTGAAAGTAAAATCTTCGAGGAATCTGATGCAGTAATAATAAAAAAAATTATTTTTGCTAAGATGTATCATCTGCTAAAAATCACGAAATCAGCAGGTACCATCACTGGTACCAACAGTGCCTCAAAGCGGTATCGGTGCGCAGCGAGGGCCACCACCTTATCATGACCTCAGAGTTGTCATGAGCCTATGTTTTGAATGACAGTTCATGGACTAGAGGCGAGGCTCTAATGAGGGACTGCGTGCGTGGAGTTAAGCTGTGACCCAGAAGAGGCCCCTTATCCCACTCGCGGCGTCAGCCCTTCCGCTGTACCAGACGTACCCGCCTGACTTCCTGGTAGTCGTATCAGGACGGCGCCCGGCCTCCCACACATGCTCGCGCCCCTGCTCCTGGCACGGTGTTGCCGGCTCGCATGCGACACCAGCCAGGGAGGGCCGACGAGGGGGTAAACGAGCTCACGGCGTGTCTCCACTCTGCCCGCTCTGCCCCTGACTCACCACGGGACGGGAGCAAAGAGGATAAGGCTCCGTCCATTCTGCAGTCGTTATCCTTTGGACCGTGGCTCACGTGAGTCAACGCGAAAACCATAGGTCTTTCGAGACCTGGTATATATGATGGTGTAATAGAGGACAGGAGGGAAAGCCCTTCGCGGAGGTCCACCGTTTTTGTTATTTCTGCCACATCAAAGTCTTCGACACCTAATTATCCCTTCAGCTCCTGGTGTACGGAACGGGAATTCTCACTTGCACCAGTCTCTTATAGTTACGATGAGAGAGGAATCGGCGTGTAGCGCGTTTTCCGCGCCGCGCGGTTGCCCGGCCCCCGCCGTCGCGCTCCGATAGGGCGTTGAGTCAGTGCCGGCAGCCACGCAGGTCACACCGTGTTTACGGCGGGAGGTATGGGCAGCAGGCCGGGCTGAATGGCGACATTGTTGGTATGCGACCACCAGTAAAACGGCCGCTACAAAGAGAGAAAAAACATTAACGCTAACTCGAAACCAGATGACTTTTACTTTTTGCTTTGAACTTCCAACGTTTGGCGTGAGGCGTTTAGAGTGAGGCGTTTGTGGCTAGCTGTACCCGTAGGTAAAGGTACCCGTTAAAATACCCGTTAGGACGCCCCCTCCCCCGCGCACCGCGCGCCCCGGCACCCCGCTACGCAGAATGTCAGCCTGCTGCTGTCGCTGCTGCACTGATGCGACGGACCGCTCCCTTCCACCGGAATCCGCGGCGTGAAAAAAAAAAACTGGCCTGCCGGCCGGTAGAGAACGGGTATCTTTACAATTGAACGGGTATCTCCACATTCGGGTAAAGCCAGCCCCAAAAAAGTTTCACCCCCCACTGTAAAATCTTGTTGTAAAAAAACGAAAAAGAAAAATTACAGGTTTTGCTGTTAAATCGGTGAACAGATTTTTCCTGTAGTTTGATTAAACATTTTGTGAATTAACAAGAAAAACCGCGAAACAACAGATAAAATTTGTAAACTTACGGAATTCTTTTGTAAAGTTACGGGATATTTTTGTAAAGTTACAGAGTTTTTAGCAGATGATACGTAGTATCAGCAGCTTGTACTGAAGTAAAGTTAGCGTGGTTAGCGTAAAGCGTTGTAAAGTTAGCGTGATCAGCGTCAAAAGTAAAACGTTAAAGTTGTCAAAGTGAAAGTTGTCCAGCGATAAGCGTTGAAAAGTTAAAGTTGTTTCCTAAAGGTATATATAGGAGCGCGGCTGCAGCGGGCTTCAGCGAGCCGTTCCGTGGTCCGTGGTCCGTGGTCCGCGCCCCGTTCCGACTAGCGTTGTCCATATTCAGGCTATCGGCAATTCGTAGATTTAAACAATGGACGCTACAGTACTCGGCTGCCGTCTGCAGCCGCAGCATGCGCAGCCCTAGTGGCCCTATAGCCCTCTGCTCCAATGGCTGGTTTACGGCCCATAAAGCTAGGGCCCCCTCGCGCGCCTCGGCCTCGCCTCGTCCACCTCGTCGCGTCACACCGAGCCACGCCGCGCCACGCCACGCCGCGCCCCGCGCTCAACGCCCCGCGCTCAACGCCCCGCGCTCAACGCCCCGCGCTCAACGCCCCGCGCTCAACGCCCCGCGCTCAACGCCCCGCGCTCAACGCCCCGCGCTCAACGCCCCGCGCTCTACGCCCCGCGCTCTACGCCCCGCGCTCTACGCCCCGCGGTATACGCCCTGCGCTATACGCCCTGCGCTCTACGCCCCGCGCAAAACGCTAGTTCAAAGCGAAAAGTTTAAGTCATCTGCTTCCACGTTAGCGTTAGCGTTAACGTTTTTTTTTGTAAATGAACACGAATAAAAAGTGAATTCACAGTCAGGTCGTTTAACAAAATTCACAGATATTACCTGTTAATTTACGACATGGTTTTTTTTACGGTGCCTGTACGTTATAAACGAAGGCGAACTCTTCGTCGTAGACGTGTTCGTCTTCGAATAAATCCAAACACGCAAGCTCTAAATTTTCCCCCCAGAAATTTTTAGAGCGAAACGTGGTTGCGGTTTTTTATTAAAAAAATGGTCCTGTGTGGGACAGGCGTGCAGTAGTCGAGAAGAAAACTGCACCAAAAACTGCACCAAACCCTCCTCTATCCGTCGAAGCAGCGTTAAATATTCGGACGCGCAGTGCTCCGCGCGGCCCGGCTCCCATGCTGCGCCAGTGAGTGCGAGAGAGACAGATGCCCGCGCCTAGCCGCCCGGCGAGCGCAGTGGCCCGGCTGTAGCGTGCCGACAGTTGAAGGGAGCGTAAAGCTAGGTATAGTGGCGGATAGAGGAAGAAGCAGGGAAGTTTCTAGTATAGTTTCCTTTCTTACAGCCTGATTAGTGCCCCGTGGAGGACCGTTTATTTAAAAACGTACAAATTAAACCTATTTAACCTAAAAATTTTCGGTAAAAAAATTCAGGGCTTGCATTTTGGGAGACAATTAGTCATCTTGATCTATTACTTCGGGACATACCCACCCACCACTCCCCTTCCCCTCCCCCTCGATGTAAACATTCACAACAGAAAATTCGTTTCTTACTTCTACAAAATGCAGGCACTTGAAACTTTGTGCGGGGACTTCTGTCACTCAAAAAACACTTGCAGACCACACACTTTGTTTATCTGACGGCAAAATATTTAACTTGAATGGTATTAACTTGTTATTAAAAGCCCAGCAGAGCCGAGCCCTGAGACCCGGTCGGCCACTCCACAAATTACGCGTTCGCACACTTCCACACAATGACGACACTTGAGACATCATGCGGTGACGTCCGCAACTCATAAAACAACTTCAAATAGCACTATTCGTCTATCAGGCGCTTAAATTTGTAACTTTCTTACTGTAAACAACTGAAGTGATGACGGTAAGACGGGAGGTACACAGCGGTGGAGCGGTGCGGAGCGGTTGCCGCTAGATGGCGCTAGTGAGGCGTTGCCAACTGCTGAACTTTTAATCCATTCACTAAAATAATTATTTCAAACTCCGTCAAATGCAATGTCCTTTCATTTTTCTGAGAGTCCATGACTTGATGTTTCGAAAACATATTGGGTTATCGCTGTACTTGCTGTAGTCTAAGAGGAGAAGACTGTAGTTACGCTTCCTTCTCACAGACAGACACACGACCAAAACCTCCCCGGGTCCCTTGCTCAGGAGAGTGAGCTTCGCTCACAACAAGAGCATCACGATCGGTATGGAAAAACAAAGTGATCGGCTCTGGCCGCCCAGTTGGACCAGAGCTCGCTAGTCACCTGACCGTGGCGACTCTTTGCCAATGCAGGGAATAAATCTCACCTGCCAGTCACACTACAGAGCGACAAATAAGCGGTACAGATGTGGGGCAGTGCAGAGCAGAGAGACTAGCCGTGGACGAATAAGGCAATTAGGCCGAGCTTCTATTCCCCTTCTTACTGCTCCTGTCCCTCGCCACACCCTTATCCCCACCGCGCTAGTGGCAGTGGTGTGGCGGTGGGAATACAACCTAACTTCCGTCTTTCACGCTTTAGCTCCACCTTTCCTCACCCCCCCCCCCCCCACCCCCCCCCCACCCCGCTTCTTCCTAAGGCTCCACTCCCTCCTCCTCACCCAGCCGCCTTCCTCCTATCACACTCAATCGGTACAATTTGCTAGCGAGTGTAAAAATTCCCATGGTGATTCCTATAGGATGAACTCTCCTATGGGCAGTCATGGGCATCCCCATAACACACCCATGGGGACACAAACCCATGAAATTATGGAACATGGGAACCCATGGTGATCCCATAGGCATATGTTTCTATGGGAAGATTGCCTGCCTATGGGGAGATGTGGCTATGGGAAGCTCGCCCATAGGCTAGTTCCTATCGTATTGTATCCTATGGGTTTTCAAATGTTGAAAGCGACAAAGCCTTAATTAACAAGGCCTTACGGAATCAACGGAACATGTTTCAGGGTGTCGGAATCGAGGCGAAGCCAAATCTGCTGTCCGTTTGCAGGTAGCTCGAGCCGTTTTCAAGATGCCAGAAAAAAATGCTCCGATTTCAATAAAATTAAAATGGCCCTACTTAATTTCGCCCTAGATACTACATACCAAATTTCAGATCGATATTCCAAAAACTACACATTTGACAGCATTCTGAACTTTCATGGGAAATCTTTTCTATGGGCGAAGAACTTCCCATAGGCAAGTTACCTATGGGCATTGGATGCCCATAGGCATTTTACCTATGGGCAAGGCGTTCCTATAGACTAGTTGGCTATGGGCAATCGTCCCTGCCAATGGGCAAGTGATTCCCATGGGTTGGCTATGGGAACTGCCCATGGGTTTTGGGGCTGCCCATGGGCAAAGGTACTCTGCCCATAGGAATAGGGCATTTGTTCCTATGGGCATCATGGGAATTTTACCCTGGGAGATTAATAGGTAGCTGCCTTGCGCCCGCGGGAGTAGTCGGTGCGGGCGTGGTAGGGTGGGGAGAGCGTGGGGCAGGAGGGTGTTACTTCCATCCACGGTGGAGGGAGAAACGGTGGCGGCACTAGGGGTCTGAGCGTGTCGGCAGTTTTGTCGCTACTTAGGGGATTAACTCCGAGCCTGGGCTATCTAACGTGCCGGTCCGGAGTAACTGCGGTCGGGAAGGCCCGCGCAGGTATGCGGCCGACCCAGCTTAGCTTGCGCGCGCCCGACCGTCGCCCGGGCCCGTCTGTGCGAGAGAGAAAGGTCACTGTGCGAGAGAGACAGAGGGTTTTTTGGTGCGGCGCGGCAGGGCCCGGTCGCTCGGGCGCTGCAAGCCGATCGGGCGGGAACCTACGAACGTTTCAAAGTCGCGCATTGCGCATGCTTGCCCACGATGCCCGAGCGCTCAGGGCTGTTGCTATGGTTTCCCTTGTACCGGGTCTGGATCGAGTGGTCTGCAGCATTTTTTGAAAGGAGTGTGAGAGGTCCCCCCTCTTTTGAAATTAGTTGCGAAACCGGTCATGGGCCGAAAGTGTGCTGTGAGGGGCTGCAGCTCAGGGTACGAGAAGGTGCCGTCCACCATCCCCTTCTTCACGTGCCAAAACAAGGTAAAAACAATCGAGTTAGTATTTGTTTGTCTTGAGGGAGACATATTTTTCCAATGTGTTCTCCGGTCATGAAGGACCTGCTACCAGAATGGCAGAAAGCCATCCATCCAAGGGACCAGTTTCGCGTCGCGCGACAGCCCGTCACCATGGCCACAGCGGTGTGCGGCAGGCACTTCGCGGGGGTGGACATTATAACTCATGACGTCAAGAAGACGCGCGAGGGTGGCACCACCGTTGTCAAACGGTTCCACCCCCAGCTTCGGAAGGACGCCGTGCCCTGTAAGTTCGGCGAGGATGCTGCTTACGAGCCCACACCACCCCCGCTCCCTGAGCTGCCCCCGCGCCCCGCGCTCGTCGTGGCGACCATCCCCGCCCCCGTCCCCGGCTCGCCTTCCACACCGTGCGCACCGCGGACACCAAAGTCTGACTTTCTCGAATATCTGAAGACTATGAATGACTTATCCATGCTAAAACATGACGCTGGAGGCACAGGTAAACGTAGGAAAAAAAATAAGCCTCATGTCCGATTTGAAGACGAGTTAACTACTTCATCTTACCTGGGCCTGGTTGTGACGATAAATACTGCCTTGAAGCTTGTGAAGTATTTGTCTCAGGATTGTGGCTTCAAGTATCTCATGACCAGACGAATAAACCAAGATTCTCTCGAAGTAAGCCTGTTGCGGAAAAAATAATAAAATAATATTTTATCGAACACATAATTAAAGGGAATAATAACTAATTGCATTCTCTACAGCATTTCTTTGGACACATTAGAGGAGCATGCGGATCCAACAACCATCCTGACCCTCTAATGTTCATAAATGTGTACCGGCTGTTAATGACATACAGTTTAATCAAACCCCCAAGAGGTAGCAACGTGACAGGTAGTGAAATGCTTCAGGCATTACTAGATTTGAAAGACCTGGAGGGAGAGAAAAACAAAGAATCCATGGAAGAGCTGCTATCAAAACTTGATGCGTACCTTGATTGTGATGTTGAAGTGGGAAATTTGGAAGAAATGGACCACCAAGACTTCCAGCTTCCATTGATCCTTATGCGCTGACAGTGTTTGGAGGTTATATCTCCAGGAAAATGCGCAAGATACAGCCAGCCAAAGGCTGTTTGACTTGCAGCCTAGATCTTTGTAGTGCTGACTCAGTACCTTTTGAGGAGAGAGAAACACTCCTTCAGATGAGATCTCGAGGTGGATTGCTTCGCCCATCAAGCAAACTATACAGTTTGTTATTGAAGGTAATTACAAATGACACTTCGTTCACAAGTATCACAGACATATTTCATGTTACACTTCTGTACCTTTCAGCTGGAAGAAAGCGTTATCCGGGTGGCTTCCAAGTGCAGCCTGCATGCAGCGTTTTTGTTTACCATACTAGACGACCTCCTTGACACAAAAAAATCAAGTGTAGAGCTGATTGGTTGTGAGGAACACCAAAGGGGCCTAACCACTGCAGTCATCACTCACTATTTAAATTGTAGGATGCACTTTGTGTGTGCTGAGGCGGACAGGGCAGTTGTAGAGTCTCATCGCTCTAAACGAGACATGGCCAAACGGGCCTGGCTAAACTAACCTGCACCAAATAAAATACATAGTAAAATAAGTTAAAAAGTACACGACACACAACTAACCTGCAAATGTTAATAAATATTTCCTTACCCTTCTTTCCCAATCATTGACACTGACACTAGTTGATTCTTTGTGTTCACACGTTTCATAACATGCCTCGGCTCGGCCCTCGGCTGGCAAAACACAATCGTAGTGCAGCGCAGGTTCCCGGTTCCCGCCCGATCGGCTTGCAGCGCCCGAGCGACCGGGCCCTGCCGCGCCGCACCAAAAAACCCTCTGTCTCTCTCGCACAGTGACCTTTCTCTCTCGCACAGACGGGCCCGGGCGACGGTCGGGCGCGCGCAAGCTAAGCTGGGTCGGCCACATACCTGCGCGGGCCTTCCCGACCGCAGTTACTCCGGACCGGCACGTTAGATAGCCCAGGCTCGGAGTTAATCCCCTAAGTAGCGACAAAACTGCCGACACGGGTTCCTATGCTGAGAGGCCCGGAGTGCCGCCACCGTATCTCTCTCCACCGTGCTTCCATCCCATTTCACTCCACTCAGCACAAATTGAGCCTCGTGGCCCATCGCAGCGGTGACGTCGCACCGGGCGGGGCCGGGTGCGGGCGGCGGGGCCGGGCAGTTATCCCTGCCTCACCTCACCCCTTCCGTTCTATCCTCCCCATTACAGACAGACGCCATGCATCGCTGACCTCTTTGTTTCTGTCACTAATTCGCTGTTCTGTTTTCCTCTTTTCGCCAGCTGCCCTCCAGCTTTTCCCCTCCGTCCTGGTCACCGGTTCGTCTTCTGGAAGGTATAAAAGAAGAGGCGACGGCTGTTTCGTGGCCTACACTTCTTTAAAGGTTGTTAACGATAACAAAATTTGTTAGCGCGCTAAACGCTTAGTCGACAGCGGTTAGCGTTAGCGCGCTAGCGCTAACGACTTTCTGAAAAATTAACCTAAAGAGAACTGTTGTTTCATCGGCTTGTACTCTCGCAATAGTATAGAGCGGGCCGGGTTGTCACAGTGCTGTGCGGCGCGCGGCGGCGTGTGCAGGCCTGGAGAGGGGAACGCCAGGCGGGCCAGGCGAAGGGGTCGGGAGGGGGAGGTGGGGCCAGCGGGGCCAGCGGGGCCTGCGGGGCCTGCGGGGCCTGCGGGGCCGAGGCAGGGATCAGGATCAGCCCGTATGGCCAGGGATGGGGTAGCTTTGTCGTTTTTTAGAAGAGGAGAAACGACGAACATACTGCCAAACTACGCCAAGAAAACGTCAGAGTTACCGGGGTAAAAACGACAAAACTACGCACTGGCGGCTCCAGGGGGGGGGTTCGGGGGTCGCGACCCCCCCCTCGGGCCAAGCCGAAGTACGATGTCGACGCCCGAAGGGCGTCGACGTCGTACTTTGCTCCTAGGCTTAAACTTCGGTCTTGCTTACAATCGGAAACGGATCAGGGGATATTAACTGAAAATAAAAGATTAAATGCACCAAATACTAAACGCCTAAAAATTCAAGCATACTCGAGTGACCTAAGGTAGCTAGGAGCTTCTTTTCTTTCTAGAGTACAACGCTACAGCTACATTCGCGAAAGACACAGACACTGTCTGCCGCTCAGAGTCCGACCTAACGACTGGCCTATGCGCGCGCTGCCACAACTCTGGAAAACCTTGAAACCTTGAAATCCTGAAAGACTGTAAGAATTTGTAAATGATCTAGAAAATCGTTGAAAACTCAGGAAAAATTTGAAAAAATTCGAAGAAATTATAGATTTGACTGAGCTCATGATATTGCTTGATATAAACGGAAACACTGCGATTGAGGTCACAAAAGTGTGAGGCTTGTCGAAAAAACAAGTCAGATTTTTGGACTTTATAAAAAAAAAATTTCCGCTCGCTTCGCTCGCGTTTATTCATCGAATCGGTATACGGTTCTTAAAATTCAGGAAAATTCGAAAAGAAAGGGGGCTAAATATCGGGACTTATCGAAAATGTGAATAAAAACTCAGGGATTAAACTACACATTTTACTGAGCACATGATATTGCCTGATGTTCACAAAACCACTTCGATTAGCGGGTCACAAAAGTCAGAAGCTTATCAAAAAATTGTCCATTTTTGTTACTTTGTAAACAAAAAATTTCCGCTCGCTTCGCTCGCGTTTCATTAAGCGAACCAATATGAAGGGCTTTAAAGTAAGAGGAATTCCCAAAAGAGGTGGGATGGAAATCAGGGGAAATTAAAAAATTGTGGCAACCCTGCACAAACACACACACACACACACACACACACACGCGCGCGCGCGCGCCGAATTCCCGACCCCGACCGGACCCCCCCCTCGAGTCAGGTCTGGAGCCGCCACTGAAACTACGACAAACGCATTGGTCGTACTTTTGTAGTTTTTTCCCTCGTATTATTGAGGTGAAAACGACACTTTTTACGCCCACAAAACTACATAATTACTGCTTCTTTCGGAGTGGTGCCAGACTGCGTTCCACAACTACTCTCATACTATGACGCCACCGTTCAGCCCCACCCTACCCACGTCCCTACCCCCGCACTGCGGCGGCGGTGGTAGCAGCGGCGAAGCGGCGCGCGCTCCGTTTGAATAGTTACTTTAGTGGAATCATATTTTTAATTTTAAATGCGGGAACTGTATATACACGGGACATTAAGAAAAAATAAAAGTGTCATGTGCAGGCAATATTTATTCAAGCTCAAAGCCATTCAGAGGTTCGGAAGCATAAAGGGTTCCAGAAATTTGTACTTTAAACAAAACAGTTTTCAGAGATGATACTGGCACAACATCAATACAAACGTGGGGTGAATGGATCTCATGAAGATGCCTAACCGGGCCTAAACCTGAACTCAATGGATGGGAAGATTGCAATCTTTATAGTACAGCATAGTAATCTGAAGATGTTTCTGTAATTTTAACAAATGTTACAATATTTCCCAATTCTTTTGAACTATGACAATCATATTTAACATACGAAGAAACACGATGAGTTTTCTTGTAGTTTTCAGAGACATACAAAATACCGTCCTTGTACAGGCGCTCAAAAACTTGAATGTTGTTTGCGGTAGGATGCAATGTTACTTGAGATATTTCAGTTTGCATCCAATAATCAGTCGGAGATAAAGGTTTCACAGCACCAATACAAAACTGATTGTCTGCTTTTCTACTACTTATTTTAAACTGCATCCACTTATGTCTTAGGCGTTGACAGTTTTGTTTAACATTTCCATTTTCTAAGTTATGAACCAGTAAGGGAAGATGAGTGACCATAGAAAGATTTGCATGTATTTGGAGACCAGCATGTCTGGTTCCATGTACTAGTTGTAAAAGTCTACCATTCATGTCCTCAAATTTAAAACAATTAATTGGCTGAGCTAAATTTAAATTGAAATTTAACTTTAACTTTAAATGCTCAGCCCGTCAGAAAGCGCAAGGGGAGACCGCCTGGAAGATGGGGTGGCGTGATGTGAAGCGGCAGGCGTGAGGCGTGGGATTTGAGGTGGACAGGCATGCCAACCAAAATCGCGAAAATATTTTAATTTTAGCGCGCCGCAGGCCAAGGTAGACGCACATTTAGCTCAGCTTCACACGGTTTTAACGTGCGTCTACCTTGTTACCCAAAGTGGAGCAAGATATTCAACAGTTTCACTGAGATGCAACAACATATGGAGCAGAGCCCTGCAACGGTCGGTCCATTTCCCAAAAGCGACCCGACAACGCTCCGCTCAGGTGACCCGAGACCGACCGCCCGCGAATGCGCTCGGCTCGCTCGTCCGACCGCGGAAATTTTCTCGGGTTCTCGGGTCCACGGTAGTGATGTGCGAATCCTTCGAATTCGAATCGAATCGAATCAGTACCCCTTCGATTCGGATCGATTTCGAATCAATCAGGTTCGATATCAATGGATTCGAAGACAGGAATTTCTCTACGTTCGAATTCGAAGCGGCTGCGCGCGCAGCGCGCCCGCGCCTAACCATCGTCTTTTGTTTTTCCTCACCCCAGCCGCCACCCCTCCCCTCCCCTCCCCTCCCTCCTCCTTCCAGGGCATCCATTTGGCGATGTTTGTTATTATTAGTTCGTCTTCGATGTAATGGTTGTCGGTCCCTGTACAAATTATCTCTGCGGAGCGTTGCGTATAAATTTTAGGCCATTTTAAGTGATTTGATTAGATTCGATTCGATTCGGATTTGAAGTGGGGACCTTCGATTCGATTCGCTTCGGGGATAAAAATGGGATTCAATTCGATTCGGGGAAATTTTTAGAAATTCGATTCGATTCGACTTTCGAAAAAGCCACTTCGCACATCACTAGTCCACGGGCCGCCCGGCAACCCGACAGTGTGTGAGGGAGGGGGAAGGGGAAGGGGGACTGGCGTCCGGCAGCATGAAGAGGCCCGGCGCGGTGCGGCACAGCTGTGAGAGGGGCAGGAGGGAGGTGGAGACGAGGCTCGGGAGCACTGTAAACGCGCAAACCCGTTTTGGGGTCTATGACCCATGCGTTTTCGACCTGTTTTGGGTCGGAACAAAATAAGGCAGGCTCTCGACCCAAAATGGGTACAAGACGACTAACCTCACTTTCCACCTCGCGACTTTGATTCTCTATCTTCAATAAATGGAGGGCAATTTTAAATGGCTAACATATTTACCTTCAAGTTTAAGTGTGCGAGCATCGAATAAACTCAGATTTGTAGCAATATAAAGCTGAAACTCTTAAAAATAACCGTTTTCAAAAGAAGCTGAATCAGAGCTAGACGACCCAATACAGGTATGCAGTCTCTGACTGAAACAGACCTGGGATCGGGCCTGAATCAGGTTTGCTCGAATCGCTCAACCCCAAAAGAGGTTCAAAGCACACCTAATTTTGTTCCGACCCATTTTAGAGCAAAAGACGACCCAAAATAGAGAAATGCGTTTACAGTGAGAGGGGGCCACGGGGAAAGGAGGGTGGGAGAGAAGCTGCAGTTTCCCTCCATCCCATTCAAAATGCGCTTCGCCCGCACTTCGCGCACAGCAGCGACGGTAGCACTGGGAGACAGTGTGCGGGTCACTCAGACGCAGGGCTCTTTGCATTTGTCTATCTCCAGGTGATTCACCATCAGAGCCTCCCTCACCCCCCGATCGTGGTCCTTTCCCTCTCTCTAATAAACTTGGGACGCAGACATAGGCCCCGACGCAATCGACGCCAACGTGTCTCCCGGCGTTGACGCCGCCGCGACGCCTCGCAGCCGCCGGATTCGGCGGTCTAACGTAACAAATTTTAGGCGGTCGATTTAGACGGTCTGTAGCTTAGAACACAATCCACCTTTTTATAGGGAGGCAGTGGCGGTTTTAGGGGGAGGGGGGAACAGGGGGTAACGCCATCGGCCTTAGATAGCCGCCTGGAAAGTAGGCAAATTGCACGACAAAACTCCTGTATGTAGGCAACCTGAAGTGCTTCCCCTTTTCAGACGGACTTAAAACGGCCACTGTAGGGAGGCCCCTTCATTAAAAAAAAATTACAGTACGGCAACGTGTAGACAGTAATATTCAATATAATTACTCAAAGAGTACAAGAAAAAACAAAACAAAATTTTCAAGGGTAACATCTTTGGATTAGTCTCTACAATTTGTCCTTGTGCAGATTGAAATGGTGCAGGAAGATGATAGCATCCAATGTGTCAGGAGTCATGGAAGATTTCCTGTCACTTTTAACAAACCCACAGTCACTAAAGGCTGACTCGCTCGGCGCGCTTGTGGCCGGCTTTGCGATTTCTCTCCTAGCCAAAAGAGCAAGACTGGGGAACTGTTGGAGCTAGTATAGGAAAAAATTAATAAATGTTAGATTTTTTTTTCTGTTATTACGTTGCACTGTTAAAAATACTCGTAAATTTACGACATATTTTAGAACAATAATGTCGTTTTTAAACAACACTTTCAAGTTACGACTTGTGTCGCTCGTAAACGACGAAGTGATCGCTAATTTTTATAGCGAAACAGTTCGTTTTCAAACGAATAATGTCGTAAATCTACGACTTTCATCCTAAATGTACGATTGCGCAGGATGTCACACAGATACCACTACATTCGTAAATTTACAACTTCGGTCGTAAATGTGCGACTTCGGTCGAAACTGAACGATTTTGATCGTATAGTTACGACACAAATCGTAAGTAAACGACTAAAATCGTCACATTTTACGAACTTGTTAGGCCTTCAATGCAAGAAAAGTTTACGACAATGTCGTAGAGGAATGATTTTTTAGTCGTTAGGTAACGACCAAATCGTTCCAAAACGATTGCAGTCGCTATAAAACTTAGCGACTTATTTGTCGTTAATTTACGACAAAATTTCTAACAGTGACCACTACGCACTGTAAAAAAAATATATATATAAAAATAAAACTCGAAAATTCGCGAAGAATATTTTTGTGAAAAAAAGTTTCCAGAATTCTTCGTGATTTGTTTTTTGAGAAATCACATTTCTCCTGTAGGAAATCGCAACTCTTCTAAAAGAAGGGTTTAACTTCGACAGTATGGCGTTCGGTCCACAAATTACTTAGTGAAGTCCCTGATTTCGAACCAGAAAGAAGTTTTGGGATTTCACAATTGCTTCGTATCGAGCCAGTGCTGAGAAATCACAATGATTTTTTTATCTGTGTGGAAACCCATGTGTGTAAATGTCAGTGGCGGATCTAGCTCGAATATTTAGGGGGGGGGGGGGGGGCAAGTCATGAGGGTTGCCTACTTTCAGGGGGATTTACTGTCATTAACATGACTTATGAAAGGACACTTATGTGCCATTGCCCTGGTAATTGTTTAAAGAAGAGGAAAGTATTGTTCAGTCTTGTGAAGAAAGGTAAGTGTAAATGCATATATTTTTACTTTTGTGCTTTTGTGTGTTATTTGCGTGCCTTTGTTTTATATAATTATTGATTGTATTGTATTGATTTTGCAGCATTTTGTTATTTTCTGAAGAGAAAATATCCAGGATCCATCACGAGGAGATAGCTGCAATTGGATCCCACCCACGCCCTACCCAACCAACCAACCAACCATATATGCTGCTAACTGCTAAAGATGTTCGTATAGCCAACAGCGAGGGGCGTTCACCTTCACCACCTACGGATGATACTTTGCACCATAACGTAAGTATTTCTTCAATGCATAGCTTCATAGTTTTTTAGATTGTAATATTTAATATTTATTGGTAATTTACATGCCCTGAGGGAAACTCCCTGTTTTGAGCTCTAACCGACACTTTTCTTCCATCTCACTCATTAACATATCAAATGAAACTTGTTGGTATTGTCCCTGCAAGTAGAATTTAAACCGGTCTAGACTAAGTCCTCTAATACTAATTTGTTTTAACTTGTGAAGTAAGATTGAGTGATTGACTGTATCAAATGCTTTTTTTAGTCTATGAATAATGCACCTGCTATCTAAGGTCGCTTGGACAATACGCTGTAGGTATTGCATATTTTCCCATACTCATGCCAGATTGGTAGTTTTTCAGGATATTTCTTACTCTTGCCATATATATGTTGTTTGTGGAGTGATAGCTGGGCAATTTCTTCAGTAGTATTTGGTATTTGGAGGCAATGTTTAAGCCATGATTCTGCTTTGATTATGATGTCGATATTGAGGAGTGCGGTTTGGGTTGGTATTTATTTGTGTAATTATTTTCTATCTTACTTATATGATGACAATGGGTATCCATTATGAAAGCACTGAAGGTGACAACTTACCATTTTTGGAGCTTCACATTTGATTTGATGTGTGTTTTTTTGTTAAATTTATAAATGAATATATAAGTGTTTCATTTACTTAGGGATTCATTGACAGTAATGTAATTATTAATATAGATATTCCAAGTTGACATGGGTATACTAAGCCATTGCCTTCAACCTAAAGTTTTAAGTTTTTCATAATTTCAAACCTAAAACAACAAAAAACTTCCATTCCAGTAATTCTTCAAAGTTTATAATGACCTTCTTGTCAAATTTCGCATTGGTTTGCAATTATTTTTTTTTCGTACATTTGGAGATGAACCCTTTTGTGTTATAATGCTAAGCACAGTACTACCGTACTGGTCTGAATATAAGCCTCCCCCTACTTTTAGAGCCTCATTTGGAAGTAAAAGGTCCATATAAACCCATACAAAAAAGGCCTCTCATATAAGTCCCCCCCTTGTTTTTAGGCTAAATATAAAAAAAAAAAAAAAAGGAGGCTTATATTCAGACCATTACGGTAAAAACTTGTTCTCAACACAGTCACTTTTAAAAGTTTATGTGTAAAGAACGAGTTCTCAGTTCTAATATTAAACAAGTTTGACAAAACCAAAGGCCTATACTTTTTCCTAATGCCTTTGCCTCTTGTAACTCATATACTCCGGTGAAATAATTTTAAATTTAGATGTATTAGAGACAATATGTACACGGAACAAGACCTTTTTCTTTGTGCGGTAAGATGTAAATTCTTTTGTTGTATAAACAATTTTGTAACATAGTTTTTCATCCCTCTGGATTTCTGGATTTTTTAAAGTATTATCTTACCAGAATGAAAGTTTTTTTTTTTTTCCTCCATCCCCGCCTCAGGCCACTCAGTCAATCAGTTTGTTGGTGATGATACCACGGAGTAAGAGTTTGACACATTGCTTGTAAATTTTAACTTTTATTTCATTCACAATCCTAATGTCTAGCTTTACATGTTCATCACAAAATCGTTTTGATAATGATGATAAAGCAAATAAGTTATATGCAGTTATGTCAGTAGCAGACTATAGAATTATTGAGGTTATCGGTTATCGTATCAAAAAGTGACATATTTATCAAAGTTTTCTCATATTGACTCGTAACTCATCCATGTCAAAGCAAGTCATACGTCTTCGTGCCTTTCGGCTTTTAAGAAAGGTAGTACTCTAACCCTGCGATAAAATAAATTAGAAATCGGAGGCTGCATAGCAGAATGTCAGGCCTGTTTGTTTACTAGAGACGCAACGCGCTGCCACTGCGCCAAGTGTTAAGTGTTACCATCTAAACAGATGAGGCGCAGAGCGTTAAAATTGAAAATAAAATTGATTTACAGAATTACACTGAGTAGAATTATAAATATTAATGACATTGCTGACAGGAAATGGAAAACATTGCTATTATAATAGCAGTATTGACAAAGATGTAATTGCGGGATTTGCGGACTTGCAGTATTCTCAAAGGCAGTGCGATATAGCACCCGCTTCCCTCCCCTGCTGTCCCACGTCAGTTGTCGCCAAGCCGCGAGAGCAGGTGGAGAGGCCGTGAGAGATAAAACAAGTAGCGGACAAGCGGACAAGTAGCAAAATGGCACCAAAGAACAACAAAAAGTTATTGCGGTTGCAGCGGCGCCCGCAAGAACCTCTGTAAGTAAAGACACTGATTTAATATAGCTCAAACCGAGTCTGCGGCTGCTTATTTTGAATGAACTGACCTGAATATCTCCTCTACTTATTGGCAGGAGACAGCTGCAAGTCGTGTGGCTAGTTTTAATCCTTAGTGGATTGATAATGCTTTCCTCGGTTTGGCTGCCGGAACACTCGGCAGCCTTCATGGTAGTATTCGAACGAATTGTAAGCTGTAAGTAGTCAACATTGTACTATGCACTTTTAATGGTCAGTATACGTTACTCTTGCCTTGTACACTGACATCTGCGCCTTCTTTTTTCAGGGCTCCTGGACAATGCCTAATTTTTTAGTCTAATTTAGCTAGAAACAAATTTTTTACTTTTGGTGTATTTTTTTTTTTTTTAAATTCTAATCAATGACATGACCTACCCTTATATGGGATTGTATCGGATTGGGATCCGGATAGATGGGATTTATAGGGATTTTTATCTACTTTTTTATTGTTTTGGGAGACTAAATTTTAATCAATGCAAATGCGTGTGTCATTTATTAAATTGCACCTGAAGTTACCAACAGTTAAACTTCCCAAGTGACAGATGTCAAAAACCAGATCAATTTCAGGTATCTGATGTCATGGCCATTCACAGTGACGTGTTTCAAATTGAGGAATTTGATGTAATTTTGAGATCAAATTGAGGTAATACTGACTTTCTAAGGTCTCGTAAAACATGAAAGTGATGTAATAGTGAATTAAGGAAGTCAATATTACGTCAATATGATCTCTAAATTACATCAAACTCCTCAATTTGAAATACGTCAATATGATCTCTAAATTACATCAAATTCCTCAATTTGAAATACGTCATTATGACTAAATGGCAGAGACGTCAGTAAACTCAAAACTGACCAGTTTTTGACGATTCTGTTGCTTGGGTAGACACAACAGGTAAAATAAATAAAAGGCTCCATAGCCGGAACATTTAAACGTAGCTGTTCACCACATATCTGCATGGAAGACTAGAGAACAATGTCTTACGAGAGAATCCTGAATGTGGCTTCCCACATGAACTACTAATTGTGTGCCACCCGCGCACCACACGCCTAAACTGACACCTTACCTACCCTAGAACTCAAACTGTTAGTGCTGCTCTGTGGCGAGGCAGCGGTCAAAGAATACATGTAGGCATCTGAGGTTAACGCCATGACCAGGAGGACGATTTCAAACATCTGTCTCTGGCGCACTTGTAGGACTGGCCAAGGTATGGAGAGAGGGCACTACTGATCGTGCAGGTTATTGTCCGACCACCGTGAGTTTAGCACACCAAATGACTATCGTGGTCCCATCGGAAGAATAGCCTATCTCTTTCTCTCGCACTCATGGGCTAGCCTATCCTTCCTAGTCATTTGGTGTGCTAAACTCACGGTGGTCGGACAATAGGAAGGATAGGCTAGCCCATGAGTGCGAGAGAAAGAGATAGGCTATTCTTCCGGTGGGACCACGATAGGTTCGTATTGAACTGCGCCGAGACTCGACACGGGAGGTAGAAGTGCCTCCTACACCCTTGCCAATTAGCGCACCTGATGATAGTCACATGCAAATTTTAACGTCTCACGGTCATTCTGATGTGAGAGAAGGGCCAATCATGGGCCCTCGCGACCCAGGCTCAAACGGGAGGAAAACAAGCGGCAAAGAATGAAAAAAGTACATAATATCAATAAATTGATATTAAAATTGGGTAATCGTTCTTTACACTAAGAAAACATTTAGAAGGGGTTTGTTATTTTGAATGACTGATGATGGGGAGGCCAGGAGTGATGAACTTAATCAACATTACTTTTTTCTCTCAATATTTCTTTATGACATTAAGAGAAAAGATTATGTAGGTTTTTTGTTCCTTGACTCATAATCTATTGTTATAAAATACTTCATGGAGTGTTAAGAGTGTATAGTAAGAAGTTAAAATGCCATCAGTCATTCAAAGCACGTATCTTCTACATCAATTTTCATCAACTTTGCAAATGTATGCTAAAAAAAGTTCATTTAATAAATTGAGATCAGGTGTTATTTTATCATAAAATAATATACTCAAGATATATTATAGTTTTGACAGTGAAAGATGTCAAACGCCCTTTTATTTTTGATGCCTTTTTATTGAAATACATCCTTTGCCACTCCAGATGTGGATCCCTATTGTTTAAGTGTGTTTGGACAACCCTGATTACCTGATTACGATTTGAAGTGCCAGGTAATGCTTTGAAATTAGGTGTTGAAATAAGAATCTGTGTGAATTAGCCGATATGGATTTGTATGAGAGACTGCCATAAATGGTAATTACTGCATGGAAATCATGCTCTTTATTTCATTAGTGATTCTATAATTTATTAACATTGATTTTAATGGGGAGGACGAGGTCTCACATAAAATAAGGGGTCTGATGGATGTAGAGGAGTTCAATAGACTAACAAAAGAAGGTACTAGGCAAGGAAAGAGCAAAGATACCTGTATTGATAATATTTTTGTCAATCACTGGCAAAGAGATTTCAATGTAAAACGGTTGATGAATGTATATCTGATCATAAGATGCAAATTGAAAAAGTAACATGTAAAGCTGAACAAGTCATGAACAACATATACGACTACTTTGCCTCCCTGAATCAAAATCTGGCATTACATCTAAATTAAAAATCCGAAACGCCCACATTATTCAATGTGGTCTAAAAAGGCTTCGCGTGCGCATACCGGGCCTCAAATTAGAATTCGTCGAGTAAATATCTTATTCGCATTGTGACATGTATATTTGACATTTTTAAATTGCACCCAAAGGATTCTGAAATACTCTCAGCAGGTCAAAATACTCGTACAAATGCCTACTTTTTTAAAAATGTATGGTTTGTGAGGTCGGTGATTTCGAATCTGAAACTGGTTCTTTACCTTGGAATCAAATTTAGACTCAAATTGCAAGGGTTGCAAGCTTCAGTCAGAGGCCCCGATTCGTTCCGCCACGCTCCACCACGCACCCTGCTGTGCGGGGGCGGGGCATACATGTGACACTCGAGCCGGGTTGCGAGCCTCGAGCCGGGCGGCCCCCCTGCCGCGCCCCCGACCCGAACCTTTTCTTTGTCCCTCCTCCCCCCGTACCCCTCATGTGTGTGCACGACCAGGGCTGGAGGGGAGGGCGCGCTGGGCTCGTAGGAGCACACAGCTGTAAGGGGCCACTTCCCCTCCAGCCCTGGTGTGCACGACACGGACGGACACCGCGACGTCGTCTTAAGGCTTCGCGTTTTGCGCTTTAGCGCACGCGAAGCCTAACAATCTGCATGCTCTTTCATGAAAATGACAGTTTTGCACTGCAGATAAAGGGTACTAAACTAGAAAGGGTAAATGCAACAAATTTTCTGGGAATAGAGATTTCGAACAATCTACAATGAGATAATCATATTGATGGGCTTTTGAAAAAACTAAACTCAGGACTAAAGCTTAGGAATGGCCATGAGCCTGGATAACGATGCAAGCTTTGAAATAAATAAATAAATAAATAAACATCACATGGCATGTATCTCATAATACCATTCCTGAAGGAACTGCATAGTGACAAAATTACATTTCCATGAATGACTCACACACATACACATTACTACATGAATCATCCTGAATGCAAAGTTGACGATTCTTGGTTCATGGATTGACCTGAACAATCATGAGCATAAGTGCTCAGTATGCATTTAAGGTATGGAAACTGTAATGAAAAACATTGAATTAAATTGTGTGACCACAATCTCATTAAGGACAAGCAGTAATTGCATTTTCTGATACCCACTTTTATCGTCTTTAGGAAGTGGCCAGTGAACTATTAGCAGGAATAAAGATGTTGGAAGAAGCCAGAATGGTAGAGCCAGTTTGCTGCATACACAAAGAAGCACTAATGACATTATTTAAATGGAACACCAGGTGTGTCTAAGTACTTGAGTCAACTTACACGTAATGAGATAAAGCTGACGCAGTTTCTTTGAAAAATAAATCCAGAACGAGGCACAGACAGCCAGCCGCAATGCAAATCCTGAGGAAAAACACAGACCGTTATCAGGGGCTCATTCTCAAAGAAAAATACAGTTCTCTTTGAGGACTACAAACTAATTACCATGGGACGAAGAGTGCAGGCAGGAATAAACTCATTCCCACGATACAAAACAGCACCTGATGAATGCTGTACCTGATGACATAATACACAGACATACAGGTTAGAAGACGGTTCAGACAGGGTAAGCTCTGAATACTTGTAGATGTAATATTTACTTACATATAAGAAGGGATCGTCGCATATGCTGAGTACACCATGTTACTAGATACGAAATGACTTTTAATACCAATTTAAGACCAATTTATGACGACCTCCAAGATTGCCTATGCTCACAGCTCAGAGCTAAGCTAGGCAGTCAGCAAATAGTGGCCAAGACAGGAGGCCGCAGTCACTACACTTGAGTATGTCGCACGAAAACGCCAGAGCAAAAATAGTAATAACCACAAACTCAAACGAAGGCTGGACTGCTTCACTGTTTTCCAAACGATGACCGATGACAACGACGCCACGCCAACGCCATCAAGTACACGAAATTCTCATTATTCTTCATAAAACGATTGCGTGATTTCGCATATTTCAGACGTCCGCTGGTCAATGTTGCCAGCCACTGCATATGAGGTTCAAGGCGTGTCTAACCACCGGTTACCCTAGATTGTAAATAATAATGAAAATCCCTAAACACCTTTATTTCGTGATTTAATCGCCATATTGCTCCAGAGGTACGCTGCAGGGCAAGATGTCTCATGAAATCGACATCTCGAATGCTGCGTAGAACTCTGTGTAGTTGGCAGTGGCAGAGCTAAGTGTTTATGTTTTGGCTCCTTGCTTATAGACGATTATTTTACTATAATAGAAAGAAACAACTGTCTTGAATGCGTGTCATATCGTTCATTTGGTTTATTAAACTTGTACGTGGAGTAGGAATGTATCGAGTGTATAATGTATGCGACGCGTGGCCTCGACGATCTACAGCGGCCTTTCAGCTACCATGACAATAAGAGGTTAGTAACGTAGTGTTTTCAACACTATTGATATGCATAACAGCGCGCAGATCATATGACTTCTGTGGACAGTGGCTTTTGGAGCCATTTGATGAATTTATTTAGACAGAAGTAAATAATAACAATGGCGTCAGAAAGAGTGAAGTTTCCCGTTTATCATTGTCTTAGAGTCGGAACAGAAAGTTGCCACTGCTACATTATTTCAAATCTTTTGACATAATTTATAATTGTCATGATGGCCAATACTAGACACATTTATCGAAATTAAGTCATATTTACTTAAATAACTGATGTGAAAAACATGAAATGATGATTCAGTGACAATTTTCTGTCGTCTGGATCTCGCCACAGTACTTGCTGCGTTGCGTTCAGAACGAGTATTGTGCTCACCTAGGTAACTGAGTGACAGGGTTCATCTTGGAGTGTGCTATAATCGGAAAACATCAGTGGAATATTTTGTAAGTATTTTAAAGCACTTTAAGGCTTCCACATTACGGTTAAAATTTTGAAACTTGTGGTACTTCTCACATTCAGAGATGAGCCCTTCTGTGTTTCAGTGTTGACCACGATACTTGTTCTGAACACATTACCTTTTAGAGGTTTGTGTTTTGTGAGGAAAGAGTCTTCGATTTAGTAGTGGACATGTTGTGTTTTTGATTGACGGTTTTGCTTCTTGTTAAGTACTGCTGCCACGGTATTCGAAACATGTACAAGTGTAATGGTAAAATGTCCGTATTGTCCAAACTGGTACTTGTTTCTTTACTGCTCTGGCTGTGTTTTGGGGTATTTCATAAATGCTCCTAGACCTTTACCAGTATGAGTGCTTCCATATCAACTGTCATAAGTTGTTTCTGAAATTGAGCATTCTTATTTGGGACTTTCCTATGGTACAATAGTGTGCTCTGTGCACAGCAGCTTTGTACAGTACTTTTACAATGGTTTTGGTTTTCTGTGTCTCCTGAAATGCCTTCTGCATCCATCACATTTTTTAAGGGGGGGAGTTCAGTGAGAAAATGCTGATTTCTTGAGTGCTTGGAGGGAAAAACTAAAAATATTGAAAATGGATTGTTTTGGTCACATGTAAGGTCTCAGTAGAAGCAGATTTTTTTTCTGATTCAATTCATGCTATAAAAAAGTTTATTACAGCCATGGGAAAGTCGAGACATTGGCCTAACACTGCAAAAATGTGACCTTATCCAATTTGGACATTGCCTGGAGAGTTCTGACCAATTGTAATGAGTTACAATGTCCCCGTAAGGTTTGTTTGAGTCGGAAGACTTAGAACTAGAAGGCATCAGTGCCCCTTTTGGTGATTTTGACCTCAGACAAAATTTTGTGTTTTACATTGAGTTTCTAATAAAGTCATGACTTTTGGACAGTTGGTCAGAACTCTCCGGGCAAGGTCCAAATTGGGTAAGGTCACTTTTTTCGCAGTTTTTGGCCAATATACTTTTCGATGACATTCATAAACTTTTTATGGCAGAAATCGAATCAGAAAAAAAATCTGCATCCACTGAGACCATATATGTGACCAGGCACTCATGAAATCAGGGTTTTTTTTTTTTCATTTTACCCCCTCTCTTCTTAAAAATCTGTCACTGTCAAAGCTGATATGTGGGCTCATGGGACGCATAGGCTGAAAATCCTCTAAAGGGATTAAATGTTGCAATGGGAAAGAGAGAGTGCTGAAGACAGGTCAGCCTGGGCATTTTCTTGACTGCCCTTAATTCCATCCCATATTCGACCTTAATAATTGTTATATATCGATTATGGGGAGGATAGGCCACAGAATCCTTAGAAGCACTTAACATTACTAGTTTCCCTAGCTCAGCCAATGCTAAATAAAAGTGACTTAATTTTGGACCAGCAGGAATAGAATAAGCCCATAATTTCACTCATATTGTAGTATTGTCGCTATAACCTAACCAGGTTACACCCAAACAAGCAGGAGGCTCTCCGAAGCACGGCCACCAGTGATCACTGTTGGTAGCGACACCCTCTTATACATGCAGCCAGAACCCAACAATAGTTTTGTTTTACGATCGCCTTTGTTCTTCCTGTTGTTTTGCCAATCACCCAATAAAAGGGGCGCGAGCTTTGAGCTCGTCGCCAGTCTTCCCTCAGGTGAACTACGACTCACACTGATATCGGCTCCCCACAGAACCCACAATACAACATTGGTGGCAGCGGTGGGATAGGAGAAAAGGAAGGGCTTAGAACCGGCGAGACCTGCTAGAGTCAAACGCCCGGGATCTGCGAGACCTCTTAGTGTCAGACGCAGAAGGTTAGAAAGGCTAGAGCCTCACGAGACCTATTAGTGTCACACGTGAGACTAGGAAAGGATCGGCGAGACCCTCTGGTGTCACACGCTGAAATTAGGAAAACCGGTGAGACCTTAATAGCGTCACACACTGGTCAGATAGGGACTCGCTCAGACCTTCTAGTGTCACATAGCGAGGCTAAGAGGTAGACAAACAGTTTGGTAGGAGGAATAGTATGCAAAGTAGCGCATCTGAGCATTCCGATTCTCCTATACAACTAAGTACAGTCAGAGCCGAAAGCAGTTCAAAAGTAGAATGGACGCTGAAACCGACACAGACGGTCTCAGCATCAACCAGAGCGAGGCGGAGTCCGAGCACGACCAGCCTGAGCTCCCGCCCGTCCAACCAGAGCTTGCCAACGTCGTCAACGTCGGACAGGCTGCGCCCAACATGCCGCACATCTTTAATAACATACGAGCAAGAGGACGAGGGCGTGGACGTGGCCGAGGACGTGGACGCGGACGAGGACGCGGAGCAGGACGACTCATGGAGTACGTCATACAGGAGCATCCTATGGCTGAGCGTCGAGGCGGCGGACGAGGACGAGGAGGAAGAGGAAGGCCTCAAAGAGAAAGAAGACCTCCACGACGTCTTCTGGAAGAAGGACAGGATGAGCAAGCACCACAAGTCCCGAGGCCACTACAGGCGCCGCTGAACGAGAACCGAGTTCAGCATCCCAGAGTGCAGCATCCTGGAGCCCAGCAGCAACAGCAGCGGCAGCAGGAAGACCTGCAGTATGCAGACCTAGACGAGGAAGATCAATGGGAAGAAATGGACCTGGAAGAACCACCAGAAATTCCAGTTCGACATCCGAATCGAGTAGGGATGCAGGAAGGCCGTCAGCCGGGTCGTAGGAGGCCAGTTCACGATTATGATGGGCGCCGACAAGAATACTATGACGGCGAGGCGGATGATGAGCAGGAAGAGAGGCAAGAGAGGCAAGATCATCCTGCCACAAATCACTTCTTCATGAAATTACTGGAGAAGATGAACAAGCCTAAAAAGTACTAGGTAGATGTACGCCAGACACCGTCTCTCGTAACAGGCTTCGCGATAGATCGCGAAACACTGCTACGCTGCGACGGGCCTGCGTACATCTACCTAGGCCTGCGGCGCTGTCGAGCCTGCATGATTTAAGATTTACTCGTTTTAGCCAGGGGGCTGCCGCCCCCTGGACCCCCGCTTTTCCCGAGCCTGCATGGTTAAAGATTTACTCATTTAAGCCAGGGGGCTGCCGCCCCTGGACCCCCGCTTTTCTTTATTACGAGCCTGCATGATGGCGAGCCTGCATGATTCAAGACTTGCTCATTTAAGCCAGGGGGCTGCCGCCCCCTGGACCCCCGCTTTTCTTTATTACGAGCCTGCATGATTTGAGATTTACTCATTGAAGCCAGGGGGCTGCCGCCCCCTGGACCCCCGCTTTTCTTTTTTTTTTTAAAGATAGGCCATGGGGCTGCCACCCCCTGCTGGACCCTCGCTCGCCTCTTTTCATTATGTTACCAATTTCCCAATTTTTACAATAAGGGGTCGAGTGTCCAACGCCCAAACCGTTCTCCGTAGAGCCAAACGACAAAATTTTTTCCCAGAGGTTCGCATCTCGACAAATTACCCTGAAAACGACACCCAACATGCATTTTGACGATTTTTCGTCCACATTTACCGCTGTACCGGCTAAACAGTACGAGATAGAGCAAAACGGACGAAATTTTCGCCCAAAGGGTCGCAACTCGCCGAGATACCCCTTAGGACACCATAAAATTTTGTAATTTTAAAAATCTATTTTTTAAAAAAATTAAAATCAATTTTTAGCAGGGTCAATTTTTGAGCTAGAGTGTTCATATTTGAACTCGTCCGAGCTTTTTAGGCCAAGAAGCTACAGTAAAAATTTCAGGTCGACATCTTAACTCGTTCTCGAGTTATCGTGCGAACAGACACACAGACACACAGACAGACAGACGGACGGACATTGAACTTTTTTAGCACTCCAGTGGCGTAATAGGCTTCGCTATCGCTCAGCCAATAATGAGGCCCCAAAGTATGACGGAGAGGCTGACTACTCCGTGTACCAGCTTCAGTTCCAAACAGTGGCAGAGGCAAATGATTGGGACGACAAAGATAAAAAGACGGCATTGGTACAGGCGTTAACAGGAAACGCCACGGATGTTATAGCAAATTTGCAACATCAGGAGGTGCCAATAACGTTTAAGAGTCTAGATGAGGCGCTTGTCAAAACATTTAGCAAGACAGCCTCCATGTGGGAGCGAAAGAAAGATTTTAACACGCTCACACAAGAAAAAGATCAGTCCATCAGGCAATTTGCCAGACAAGTGGAACGGTTGGGACGGTCCTACCTTCGAAATATGAAGGAAACGGACATACAAGAAGCCTTGGTAGAAAGGTTCATTAAGGGCCTTGCTGACAGAAAAGCAGCAGCACGTCTAGCTTTTGCTGCTTTACCCACCCTGGACGAAGCTATGAAAACGCTCAACAGAGGTCTTAGCCTAGAAATAGACGAACCTCCAGCTAAAAGAGTTCGTGTGGCAAGGGCGGAAGAGGATGAAGAAGAGACGGAGGGGAAGGCCAAGCACAAGGATGCCAAAGTCAACATGGTATTTCCCTCTGAACCTTCCACGAGTGCCCAGCAGGACGCGGACGTCTCCACACAGCGAGGTCGCGGTCGGGGACGCGGCCGCGGCAGAGGAGGACGAGGCAGAGGCTTCAGCAGAGGCCGAGGCAGCTTTTCGGGAGGCTTTTCGGACAATCCCGATAAAAACATGACATGTCGGTACTGTGGCAGGTTAGGTCACAGAATGGCTAATTGTAGAAATATGGCTAGAGACAATCAGCAGTCCACTTGTCATAAATGTGGAAAAGTAGGGCATTTTATGAGGGACTGTAAAAGTAATAAAGAAAAGGAGGACTTTGCAATGCCAAATATACCACCAGATTTGTATAAAGCTACTATGCAGTGGTTTATAAAAAATGGTAATTTTGGACTTGGTAACAAAAAGCCACCTCATGTTCCTAAACCAGATGAGGAGCAGGAAAACTAGAGTCAACCTCCAATGGCACGGTGGCAATGGAGGTTGAGAGTGAAAAGACTGATAAGATAAGTACTAGTCTTAATGTAAAACCACCGGTGATGTCTCCAGACAAAGAATTGTCAAAGGAAAAAGAATGTTCCTTTCAGTCTGAGAATCATCGGGAGGTTCTAGAAGTTCCTTGTTTAGTATGCACAACTGTAAATACAGCACCCATGATAGATTGTAAAATCTTGAGTGAAAATAAAAGTGGATGCATTGATACAGCAGCTGTTATCACAGTTATTCCAAGGACTAGAGACCTCCCAATTGCAAAACTCAAACTCAAAGGAGTTACATCACACAAAGCCAATCTGTACGGTCCAGCAATGACCGAATTCGAGATTGGAGGAAAAGTATTTAAACACAACACATATGAGGCAGATATTCATGAGAATATCTTGGGAATAGATTTCCTACACAAGTTTGATGCGGTGATAGGCATCAAAAAGCAAGTTCTAGAGATTGGTGAGGGGCTTGACAGGGTACAAGTACCATTCACACTGGGAGAAACAAAAACTGCCAGAATTTATACAACAGACAGGGTTGCCTACACAATAAGAGCTGAAGGCAGCTTTAAATTAAGACCGTTTGTAGAGAGAGAAATACAGACAAAACTGGTAACAGATGCGGTAACTGATGAGCCAATGGGTGAAGGAATTGGCGCCTTTGAGAGCAGTGGAAACACTCAGGGTCTTGACTTGGGTGGACAGGGCCACACCCAGAGCAGGGTGGTCTTGGAAACTCAAGTGGCGGACCAAGCAGTGTTGTCAGGCTCTAAAGGGACTAGTGAAAAGGGATCCCTAAATAAGCGCGGCCAGTTACCAGGAGAGACTAAGCTGGGATTGTTCATTTCCAATCCAGCATTCGGAAACAAAGTATCTAGGCTACCATTAGGAGTGATAGCACAGTCTGGGGTTACACCCTGTCTTACTGCACCAATCTCTATAACCATGCAAAACTTAGGAGACAAATGCGTTACAATTCCTAAGTATGCAGTGTTAGGAGAAGTTTTTATCCTGCACCCAGATAAGTATGAGCAGGAGTTCAGCACAAATTTTCATGAGGAGGAAGAGGTTGATGAAGGCATTGATGAAGGCACGGACACAGATGAAACAGTGCAAGTCAATGTAATCAATCATGACACAACTCCGTTTTCTGATGCAGAAATAAACACCATTCCGAATCTTCCAGCAATTGGGGAGAATGAGCCACTTCCAAAGGACTTGCAGGATTTGGTAGAAAGGTGTAAACAGCTATCTGAAACAGAAAAGCAGGAGTTAACTAATTTATTGCGGAAGCATCATGACGTTTTCGCAAAGGACAACACAACTTTTGGGAAGTGTCCCTGGATAAAGTTCCGAATAGACACTGGTGATCATCCACCCATAAAGCAGACAGCTAGGCCAATACCACTCCATTATAGACAGGCAGTAATGGAAACTATCAAAAAAGTATTTGGATCAAGGTGCAATAAGGCCTAGTCAGTCAGCTTGGGCTTCACCCATCTTATGTGTTATGAAAAAGACTGGGGAAGTAAGGGTATGCATTGACTATCGCGCTCTTAATGCAGTCACTAGAGTGCCAGCAATGCCGATACCAAGGGTGCAAGATTTACTACAGCACATGGGCGGAAAAAGGATGTACCATGCTTTTGATCTAGCACATGGATATCACAATCTGGAAATCCACCCAGAGGACCAACCCAAAACAGCTATAATTCTGCCAGAGGGCTTGGGATTGTCACACAGACAATTTGAATTCACAAGACTAAGTTTTGGGCTATCTGCAGCACCAGGTGCCTTCCAGTACATAACAGACAGGGTAATCATGCCCGCAAAAGAGAAAACCCCTGAGAATGACTTAGGAGACACTGTGTCAGTATACCTGGATGACATCTGTATTGGAGGAGACAATTTTCCACAAATGCTTCAGAGGCTTGAGGCCTTATTCAACAGAATAAGAGCAGCAGGATTTCTGTTGAAGGCAAAGAAGTGTGAACTCTTCCAGTCAGAAGTCACATATCTGGGTCACAGGTTGTCTGAAAAGGGGATAAAAACAGATCAGGATAAAATAAGCAAAATCCTTAGCTGGCCAGCACCAACCAACGTAAAAGAAGTAAGGTCATGGTTAGGGCTGGTTCAGTACTACTCTAAGTATGCTCCCCACATGGCAACCATAGCAACGCCAATATTTAAGTTGCAGAAGCAAGGGCAAAGTTTTGAGTGGAGTAATGAGTGTCAGGAGGCATTTGACAAAATAAAAAGCTTACTGACTACAGCACCAATATTAGGCACACCAGACATCACAAAAGGACCTTTCACCATCACAACTGATGCTAGTTTAACAGGTCTAGGGTGTGTCCTAAGTCAGGAGCAGGATGGAAAAGATGTCACTATAGCTTACTGGTCAAAGACACTCAATCCAGCTCAACGAAATTACTGCACAACACACAGGGAACTACTGGCAGTAGTAGAATCAGTAAAAGCATTTCACCATTACCTGGCAGGAGCACCGTTTATAGTGAAGTCTGATCACGCAGCATTACAGTGGTTGAAAAACTTCAAAAACCCCACTGGCAAAGTTGGCACGATGGTTGGAAAGACTTGCACCATACAAATTCCAGGTAGTGCATGTCAAAGGAAACAGCATTGGGCATGCAGATGCACTGTCAAGAAGACCTTGCGATGATTGCAAGAAATGTGATCGTCTAGAAGAAAGAGACAAAGCAGTGTTAGTTTGCCACTGCAAAACAGAAGTGCACTGCGAAGAGACATGTCCGGATTGCTTATTTGAGCAAAGGAAAATTACCAGAATGACAAGGGACACCGTTGACGTTAACTGGACAAGAGTCATTCCTGATGGGTTAAGTCCAAAAGATATCAGAAAAGCACAGCTGCTTGATGCTGATATCATGCCCATCATGGTTGCAGTCCAAGACCAGAAGAAACCAGAATTCCAAGAAATTGCACAAAATGGCCACAAAACCAGGTCACTTTGGTACCAGTTTAATTCACTGGTAATAGAGGGAGGGATCCTCTATCGCAAGTTTGAGCATCCTAGTGGAATAGAAGAAAAGGAAGAATTACAACTAATTCTACCAGCCAAACTTGTAAAGTCAACAGTAAAAACATACCATGAACAACTGGGAGTTGGAAATCATTTTGGTGTGTCCAAAACCTTGGCATACATAAAGAGATTCTTCTGGTGGCCTGGAATGTTCGAGGACACTTATGAAGTAATTTCCCAATGTGGAATTTGTGCCAAGTTCAAAGGGCCAACTCGTCAGACAAAGGTGCCACTGAAGTTGTTCCAAGAAGGAGTTCTGCACGGACGCTGGCATGTGGACATCTGTGGACCTATAAATCCAAAAAGTAAAGAAGGATTTGAGTACATACTGGTCGCAGTTGAAGCCTTCTCTGGATGGCCAGTGGTGGTGCCGTTGTATAAGCAGACAGCGGATGAAGTGGCACAAGCACTTATCACTCATGTGTTTTCCATGTTTGGTGCGCCTCAATCCTTGTTGACAGATCAGGGAAAAGCTTTTGATTCCACACTGTTCCAGGAAATAATGGAACTTTACCAAATCAAAAAGCTTAGAACAACAGCGTTTCACCCTGCGACAAACGGAAAAGCAGAGAGATGGATTAAGACACTAAAACAACATCTCATGATCCTGGTGGAGCAGGACAGAGAAAATTGGCCAAAATATTTGCCATTTATAGCACAGGCATACAGGAACCTACCTCATTCTTCACATAAATTCTCACCATATGAGGTTATGTTCGGGGCAGCCATGAGAAGCCCTTTGGATCTGGACAGAGGATCACCACCTCAGAATGAAGAGATGCATAAAATGTATCCCTTCTGGGTGAGGAAAAACAATGCAGGACATCCATGAAGCGGTCGCACACATGAGCAAGAAGGCTGCAAAAAGAATGAAAGCCTATTATGATAGGAATGCAACACTATCGCCATTCCTAGAGGGAGATTTGGCTTACCTGTATTATCCCAGAAGAGTGAAAGGAATCTCTGCAAAACTCATAACCAGATGGGAAGGACCTTACAGAATCATAAACCTGATTAATGACTGTAATGCGAGAATTGAAAGGGTTGATAATCCAAGTAAAAGGCTGATAGTGCACATAGACCGGCTAGCGAGATGCCCGGCACCAGACACAGCTGTAAACAAACAAGATGATATGAGAAATGCATGGCTACTTTTCATTGAATGAACAGCTGTGGGTGAAAGTGAAAGGCCGCGAGATTTAAATAATGAGTATCTATGATACCGACAACAAGGGCCTAACGGGTTGCCAAAGACGCTAAGGAGTACCAAACAAAGTCAGCTGAAGAGCGTCAGTCTAGTCCAACCCTTCGGTAAAGCCAGACCGTACGATGGAAGGTGAGCTGAAAGATATCAGCATGGAAACTTTGACGCTAGAGGACATTCCAATAGTGCCCCTGAGAAAGGAGTCTTTCAAAAACCTGCGGATGGCCCCAAGGAGGCAGGATGATGGAAGAAAAATAGTAAGTGCAAATAAAGGGTGCAAACTAACTGCAACTCAGCCTGCGGATCAAGAAAAGCTTCAGCAAATAGTGAATAAGATGAAGAGGAAAATCCAGCAGAAAAAGGAGGCTGAAGAAAGCAAGAAAGCCAGAATCATCAGCAGCCCGCTGAGAATGCAGCGAGGGAGGAGGAGTCAGCCGAAGTTGCAGATTCCAGCTAAGCCAAGTCAAGCCCAGCCCAGCACATCTGCGATGGAGGAATGGGAAGAACTTCCAGTGTTGGAAGCGGACAGGAGTCTGGGAGCATCCCTTCGGGAAGCAGAGGAATCTACAACTCTCCGTTTTCCACCTCTTATTAAGCTAAGTGGCAGAGGAGATCAGGAAAACACGGTTGTACATAATGTTTTGCTTCAGGATCTTGAACTTAGTGACTCAGATTCAGAAACCGAGGTAATTGAAGTGAATGAAAAAATTTATGTGTCTGAATTAACTGAGGAAATAGACATGTTGGAGGTAGAGATAAATAAAGTAGATGTAAGCAATGAGATAGAGAAAGAAATTAATGAAATAGACTTAAAAATGGCACTGGAAAGGAAAGCTATTCAAGAAATAGAAAATAAGCTACAAACTGTTAAATCTCAGAAAAATTGTGATAATGTTTGCGGAGGAATAGCATTGGAAATGGAATGGAAGTTGTGCCCCGTTACTGATATTCAGTTAGTGAGAGGCAGAAAGGAGTGGTTGGAGAATTTGTACGAGAAAAGAGAAGCAGAGAAAGGAAGTCTGAAGGTTCACCCAGATGACCCAAGGCAGAGCTTGAGATGCAGAAGATGTAGACAACGTTTCTACTCCGCAAAGCAATGTACCAATGTTAAAATTAGCAAATTCCGAAGTAATGCAAACTAAATACTTAATGATAAATTGTCAACTGAACTTGTGAAATGATCAATAAATAAATAAGCGTTCAAACTGACTCTGTTTGGCTTACTGACCACAACGGTTTAAACTGGGAAAGGGAAATAAATATTGAACCAAACACCAGATTAAGTTTCATGCATAATTATTCAAAGAATAAAGAAACAAGACAACAACATGCAGAAAAGTTACATGACCAGTCAATTCAGGAAACAAGCAATATACAAAAATACAAAAGAGTAAACAAGGAAAGAAATACAGCATGCAGGAAGAACAAAAGAACTTGAGTCTTGAAGGAAACAGGATCAGGAAGGGAGGCGGATAAAGGAACAGGATAAGAACACCTGTAAGTAAATACCAGGGTCAGGCAGGTGCCAGGGAAATGGGACAATTTTAGGGAAGAAAGTGGTACTTACTCAATCTTCCATGGATAGGTCCACGAACTCTGGCTCCGGAACAAGTCCGTCAGGATACACAATACCCGGAGGAGGCACTTGCGGGATTTGCGGGGAACCCTCCTCATCCATGGCACGGGACCAGCCGTTGGAAAATACATCATGCTGAAGCACCAACTAAAAGAAAGAAATAGGTGAAGTGAGAACAAGGATGCAAGAAGGAAATCCAGTAGAAAAGCAGGAAACAAAAGGAATTGGACTTACATAGCAGGGCTCAAGGCAGCAATGGCACACATAAAAGTAGTCATCAGCCAGCAGTACGGTCGGAACAAATTGCTCGAACTGCATGTAAGAAGGATCGAGCACGTGCCAAAAGAAGCTGTTCGAGGCTGCTTGTATGCACTGGAGGCAGATCTGAAGAGGAGGAACAAGTCTCAGAACAGAAGGACGAGACGTAGACCAGGGAAGCACCAGAGACTCATGCTGAGAGTCGGTGAGGGCGGCTAAAATACTCACTCTTCGGTAGGTCGGGTCGCCGACCTGCATGCCCACGAAATGTTGGACCAAAATGCGGCTGATTTCCATGGTGGAAGGAAGGGTGGCGATGCGTGAAAGGTGGAGCAAGGGCCGAAGGCAACACGAACTGTGCGGGTCGGAGGATGGACGCAGACTGACGCCAAGCGACGCGGACCGACGCGTTTGTCCAGGGCGTAACAATACCGCGAAGTTTGACCAATCCCGGGGCTAGAGCAGTGTTGCGCGCACGATCACGTGATCAAAAAGGAGTGGGGAGAGCCCCCACGTGTTCGGGGAACGACCGGAAGGAACGAAAAGGGGTCCTCAGCAAGGACTAGCGGAAATAGAACTGCGGGTTCGAGTAATCGACTAAGCGAGTCGAGAAGTAAAGACGAACAAAAATACAAACAACTGTGCTGCTGAAAGTAAACAATAGCATACTCACAGTGGAAAAGAGAGAAATGAATTAAAATTGCAACATTCAAAAACGTCAAGACGAAGGAGAGACCACAGCAACGCAGACAAAGGAGACTCAACGCAGAAACAAGGAAAACGACGCTGGATCAGATACGCGCTCCATCAAGAATCCAAAAGGCAAGTATGCATAACCTTCAAAAGGGTTAAGGGTTATGATAGGTTTAGATTCTTAAGGTGTCACGTAGATAGGATTAGCCGGTAGGAGACACCCAGGGCTAACAATTTTATGCCCTAGGCAGCTGCTCAAATGTCAAACTTGTACTGTTCCCAGCGCTTTTGTGTGTTACAGGTTCTCTGTCACACTACAGGACATCAAGATGTCAAGATCTAATCACAAATTAAACTGGAACGGATCCCCGTGGTTGACGTCCTTGAAGGATTAAACTACTATTAAACAGGCTTAATAGTGGTCCGGAGAAGGAGTCATACTAGTGCATTGCTACATGCTAGGGGAGAAGTCAATTTCTTTTTGTTTGCACACTGAGTCAAGCTAGTAGGGTTGCGACCCGTAGGCTTGTACAAGGTGGAAGTCCACAGGATTAGTTAAGGATTTTAGTAAAGTTTGCAAATTAATTTATTGGAATTGTATAACGTTAACGTTAGAGCATTGAAATTTTGAATTGTAAAACTGAAATGTGTAACGGAGACAAAGGCGAAAAAGTTAGGGATTGACAAAACGAGGATTTTTGTCAAGGAGAGGGGTTCTAAAAAGAGGGAATAATGTAGTATTGTCGCTATAACCTAACCAGGTTACACCCAAACAAGCAGAAGGCTCTCCGAAGCACGGCCACCAGTGATCACTGTTGGTAGCGACACCCTCTTATACATGCAGCCAGAACCCAACAATAGTTTTGTTTTACGATCGCCTTTGTTCTTCCTGTTGTTTTGCCAATCACCCAATAAAAGGGGCGCGAGCTTTGAGCTCGTCGCCAGTCTTCCCTCAGGTGAACTACGACTCACACTGATATCGGCTCCCCACAGAACCCACAATACAACAATATAAATTGTCGTGGTCGTAAGGCGAGTGCTCGTTTGTACAGTTTTACTCGTTTACGAACTCTGTAATGTGACTTGCCTCGTAGCGTCCTGGCTCCTGGCGTCCTCTGCGCGTCCTCTTCGTGCCCACCAGCAGCACCAAGCACAGCACTGAACCGAATGGCGTCAGCGTCGCGTCGACGTGGATCCCTCCCTGGCTCGGCGAGAAATTACCTCCTCTGTCCCTCCCTCCCGCTCCCCACACCCAACCGCCGCGTTCACCTTTGTGTGGGCAGGGCAGGTGTGGTCCTCTACCGGGTGTCCCACAAGCCATGCAGCGCCGGGTGGCGCGGCCCGGGCGCGGCAACACCTCGCGCAGCTCCGCGGCTCCCGCGCTGCACTCGCGCGCAGCCGCGAGCAGCCAGACTGCACACTGCACCAGGCCGGGCCTGACGCCGCGAGGGCGCCCGCGGCCCGCGAGGGGAGGTGGGGAGAGGGAGGATGCCTTCGAGGGGCCTGCTGTGGGCAGCAGAAATGGTTTGGGCCCATCTGGATAGGGGGGGATGAATTGGGCAGCAGCTGAATGTGAGCACACATGCGACGTGGTGCAGGCGTGGAGCGCGGCGTGGTCGTCGGGAAGCGCTGCACCCTGCTGGCACCGCGGTGGTCACCTGTATGCATGCCAATGCGCAGGCTGGCGCTGCATTCTGCCTACCTCCCCCGGGGCGCGGTCGGCTCGTGCTCGCGGACAGCTCGCTGCCGCCATCCTCAGGGAGTTATCCACTTAGCGTATCGCGTCTGGCGTTTTTTACGCCTCGCGTCTCGCGTCTGGCGTTTTTTGCGCTTCGCGTCTCGCGTCAAGCGTCTCGAGCCGCGACTCGACGCAACTCGCCGCGTTTGATGCGCTCCAAATTATTTTTCAGACTGCTAATATCTCCCGACACGATTTTTCATACAGCTATGAAAAAGCGCATCAAATGCGGCGAGTCGCGGCTCGAGACGCTTGACGCGAGGCGCAAAAAACGCCAGACGCGATACGCGATACGCGAGGCGCAAAAAAACGCCAGACGCGATACGCTAAGTGGATAACTCCCAGGCCTGCTTGCCTTCCTGGCCGGGCGGATGCCGTCGCAAGAGCCCGATGGAGGCCTCTCCTCTACCTGCCCACTCGCTTGACATGGACAAAGAGCACTGTGGCCCCCTGGTCTATTATTGTAGTAGAGTGTGAGCGCGACCGCGAGTGCCCACTCACGTACGCGCCAGTCCGGACCACACTGTCAATACAATTATCGTATTCTGTCCAATTACTATGGGAAATTTCAACTCTGCTCTGCATTTCCAGATATTATTGATGAGACTTGAATGTAACGTCTATTCGACCATGAACTAAATTATGATCGTACTGGTAAAATAATTTACTCAGTTTTAAAAAGTTTTGATTGATTCGACCATATTTTTCGTACTAATATTTAGTTGGTTGCATGAGCCAGGTTTTGTTTCCTAAGACCGTGATTTTGGTTGTTTCGACTCATAGGTGCTCTGCAGCGGTGCGTTATGTGTGTGTGTGTGTGTGTGTGTGGGTGCGTGGCGAGTGCCATATAACACTGTCGGTCGCCAGCCAGCAGGCCTGGCCGTTGCGGCCCGCGGGCGCGGCCTGCTGCTCTGCACACAGAGAACGGTTCCATTGATGTGATGAGTTAATGATATGCTAGAATGTTTTCATTGATTCAATTGCAATACTGTTGCTTTAAGCTGAAATTTTTATGGAATATGGTATTTTTCTTTGATGTATTGTAAACATTGTAGCATATTTTTCCATGCGTTTTTCTTTGAGTTATGCTTTGATTCAAGTGCAATACCACTGTTTCAACATAACCATTTTCTGGGTGTGGTCGCTCTGGTCGGATCCAAGGCCACACTGGGTGCCTCGCTTGTCGCGCGCTCGACTGGTTCACAGAGATACGTGGCCGGGAAAAAACTCTTGCAAGGTCACCTGCAGTGCTTCCCCTGAGGCAAGTCACAAAGTTACGATAAGATTCATGACTTTCACTTGATATCGTCTTGTCGTTCATAAAAGAGCGCAGAGGCTTTCGGAAATTTTCGATATAGAACGTAATCTTACATCAGTTTACATCACAAATTACGAAACATGCCGTAAATTTGCGGACCTAATTTTCACAGCAGTGAAAGATCGTGGGGATATGCCTATCGGACGAGAGATTGCGATGGGCTTTGCACTCCGCCCCGCTCCCACCCATCCTCCGCCCTCTCCCTGTCTCTCACCGCCCACGGTCATGCCTGAGCAGGACTGCGGGCCCTGCACCCTGCGGGTATCCCCGACTTGGATTCGGACCACGGGCCCTCTGTGCTGCTATGATTCGCTGGGTACTGTACCTTTCGCCTCCGGCACTCGCGGCATGCTGGTGCCTGCTATCCGGCGCTGGTCGCCCTTGCAGAATATCCTGGCGTTCGCAATGGCCGATGTCTGCTGCAGTAGTGTGACGGGACTCGCTGGTCTGTCGCCTCCACATGCCCCGCCAGACACGGAGCCGGGCGCGAGGCCTGGGTGGGCCCGTCCCGCGGGGCTCAGCGGGCGCGGGGGAACTGCTGCCGATAATAGGCATTCTGATTGTGCGGCCTTCCCCCTCCTCGCCCTCCCCCGCTGCCGCAGCGGCTTGGAGAGGGGGATGGGAAGGGGCTAAGGCTGCCAGCGCCTGTCTCTCATTCCCATGAATGTGTTCATAAAGACACCCGTTCATGTGTACAGATTCCCGTTTCTGTTAATGTTGAGTTTCCGAAACTGGTGCTGGACTGTCTACCGGCCGGCAGGCCAGTTTTATAAAATTCTTATTTGAAGAACGGATATTTCTGTCTTATTAAGTAATGGGCATGGGGGCATACCAAACATGTGTAAGGTGTTCTTTTGAGAATGACTACTTTGTAATTGCAGTGGAAATCAGTCAGTTTTGACCAATTCTGGCAGCGGGCGCCTGGTTGGTATGCATCCCAGCGCGCGCCGCTGTTGGTTGTGCGGTTTTCTAGTCGTCCGGCAGGAGCTCTGGCTAGGCCCGGCAGACCCAGGCACCCACTTGGGTTTTGGGCATAGATTCGCGCCCTCTCCCCCTACCATTTGTGTTACCTATCCTATCTTAAAATTTAAATGTACATATGCATGCACAGTCCACACATACAATCCTGGCGTAAATGTCGAGGTATGTATGTCAAGGATTTCGGGTCTCTATGTATAGATTTGTAGAGCTCAGCAGGGCTTGCCCGGCTGGTATTTGTCTGTGTGCTCCTGGGGGCAGTGACGGAGGTGATGCGCAGCTTAGTGAGCCGCCCCAGCCACCGCCTCGTATCGCGTTGCGGGCCGCAGTCGCGCGGCAGGCCCCTGTGAGGTAGGCAGCCCAGCGCGCGCAGCTGCACTAGAGGAGGCGTGCGCAGGCGTCCCGCGTCACGGTGCTGGCGCAGACCTAACCTACAACCAATTCTACATCTGCAATTCTAATTCATTTAATCAATTATAAGGCCGCCCACGGGCAATTATGACCCCTGTATCCGAAGCCATAAAAAGACCATATAAACTGAAAAGAAAAACTGAACTGGCACAGAAGCACCTCAGCGCCCTGCCGCTCGTGTGCCCGCCCCCCGCCCCCCTGCCCTCTCCCTCAGCTTTAACAATAGGGTTATATTGATGGCACGGCCCTTTTGTAAAACGAGAATTTCCCATAGCATTTTGATGAGATTTGGAAGATAGCTGATTTTTTTTAAGATACTTCGATTTACAATGTCCGTTGCCATGCCAACAGTTGGCTCCTGTCACGGAGCTATATATATATATATATATATATATATATATATATATATATATATATATATATATATATATATATATATATATAGGGCTTATTGCAGGTCAGCTTCCAAGCGGAAGGCGTGCTGGCTAGTAGTCATATTTGACTACTCGGGCGGTAGCGAGAGACTTTTGCGGCTGTCTACCTATCCTCCCCCACACCTCTTTTCGCTATTGAGCCTCGAGGCTCACTCTACGAAGGGGCCCTGAGAGCCATGACCCAGAGAGTGGGTGCGTGGCGAGTGCCATATAACACTGTCGGTCGGCAGCCAGCGCCAGCAGGCTGGCGGGCGCGGCCCGCGGGCCTGCTGTGGCCACTCTGCACTAGGCCGTTACAAAATTACAAATTGTTCGAGGTTCGGGACTCAAATGACAGATCTTTTCTAGAGACATCGAATGGTCATTTTCCGGAGACTGCACCCAGAAGAACGTTTCCTTAAAACAAGGGCATTTCTATGAACTTAGTCTTGAGTCAAGAAAATTTACCTTTAAGAAAAAAAAACAGCGAAATTTTCTCCTTAGTTTACCACTTATACCTGCGATCGGACAACAATCCACACCTCTAGTGGCCTAACTGTCGCGAATGACGTCACTCGAGATTGACTGAAAACTACCAAATGTAAATAGGTGAATTTTGTTTTTCGATAAGTCGGGCAGATGCAGCATATGCTTTGCCACTTACACAGAAAACAGATACTCTGTATGCTGCAAAGAATTTCTTTTGTAGCCTGCGAAGCATGTGTTTTGTAGCTTACGAAGTATCATCTTATCTTTGTAAGTTTCGAAGCAAATGCTTTCCAGTTTACGAGTAAAGATACTTCGCAAAAATTTAAGTGTGCGCCGAAGTCTTGCCTGGCTGGTATTTGTCTTTGTGCCCCGAAGTGGCGGAGGCAGCGTAGTGAGCCGCCTCGGCCACCGCCTTGTATCGCGTTGCGGGCCACAGGCGCGCGGCAGGCCCCTGTGAGGTAGGCAGCCCAGCGCGCGCAGCTGCACTAGAGGAGGCGCGCGCAGGCGCTCCACAGCGCCCTGCCCTCGAGTGCGCCGCCCCCCCCTTTAGAAAAGCACATTTTCGTTTCGTTGTTATTGATCAGAACCCTATCACATGTAGGCTCGTTTGATGTGGAATTTAATGCCGAGTGCAGTTATGTAGTTAACTACATTGTTGTCCAATACAACAGTCAATAGAAATTTCTATAAACCAAAAACACTAGTGCCTTTAGAAAATAGTGCCCCTAATAAGCTATTCCAGAGAACGGGTTAAGGAGAAAAGCACGAATAACATAAGGGCCCGTGATTGGTTGAGCACTTTCCCCCTCTACCTGTGCAGAGTAGTAGGGGAGGCCGCTCGACCACTCAGGTGCCATTTTGTTATTCGCGCTCTTCTTCTAGTTTACCCGTTCTCTTGTGCGATGTCCCACCTTTGTTCAACCAGTGTTCCCGCTTTTCTTCAACCAAACAACGTTTTCGTTTTTAAATTTCGTTGAAAAGAGTTTAAATGTTTTATTAGTTATCTCAGGTGTATTATTAACCGAAAGATTAACCATATTTCTACGTACTCCGGAAGGAACCAAAATATTAAACAACTTCGGGCCTACCAGGATTTCGTGAAATCGTATTTTTTATTATTGTGCATTACTGGCGCGCTCGAGCGCGCTGCAGGAGGTACTTTGGGGGTCAGGGGAATAGAGCCGCATATCAGCAGAACACGTGAAGCACAGCAGTGCACAGAGCAAGACAAAAGCAATAGTGTCTTTAGAAAATAGTGCATCAAAAAGGGTGCCATACCCTACCTCTTTTTTACCAGTGTGGATCTGTGATACGTCGCGAAAGGTGAGCGGAGGAGTGCTGGCGTTGGGAGAGCCAGGTCCTCTGTGACCATGAGCTAGGCGCAGGAATAAGTGTCACACATACATTACATTACATTTAGGAAGCTTTTATTTCATAGTGCAAAGATTCATTTTTCTTTATGTTTTCAAATTGCGACTATGGACAAGCAGCAGGCAGAGAAGCTAGAGGACAGCTGACCAACGTTCTCAGCAAGCTGAGTAAGCGTGCACACTCGTACGACGATCTCACACCACTCACAGATACATGCAAACAAAGAAAGAGGAAGAGAAAAGAATTAGTATTTTCACATACCAGGATAAAAGTTTTGCTCCTACACGGTAAAAACGCTTCCTTGGAGTCCAAGGACCGCCGGAACGATTCAAGGACGGGGGTGAATTAATAACGCTGCGCCTCCTTGAATAGTTCGCGGTCCTTGGACTCCAAGGAAGCGTTTTTACCATGTACTGATTGCCATTACGAGCATTCTGTTACGACACTACAGTAAGCATTCCCAAAAGACCTATTCCTGCCGAACGCGCGGCGCGCGCATTCTCCCAGGCCTACTATAGAGGATAGGATAACATACTAACCGCGCGCCCAATCGATTCCGTTCGAACTTTGTTCGTTTTGTACACTTATTTAGATGTACACAGCTACGCACAAATGTACGTACCAGGATGAGTGCAATGTAGCACATTTGTACATAATTATGCATGTATATCAATATACGAGGCAAGTGAGTAGTTCTAATTAATACATCAGATCGAAGTGTATCCTTAATCTGCTCTCTTTTTCTGTGACGCTCTGTAATGTGTGTTGCGTGGAGGTAGCAGCACTGTTCCCGCGGCTCGGTTGCCACGGCGACATGCATCCTACGCTCCCACAGGCACGTAGGCGCGGCGGTGTGTCCGTGTCGTTACGCTACTCCCACTTTTCATGACGCTCTGTAATGTGTGTTGCGTGGAGGTAGCAGCACTGTTCCCGCGGCTCGGTTGCCACAGCGACATGCATCCTACGCTCCCACAGGCACGTAGGCGCGGCGGTGTGTCCGTATCGTTACGCTACTCTCACTTTTCATGACGCTCTGTAATGTGTGTTGCGTGGAGGTAGCAGCACTGTTCCCGCGGCTCGGTTGCCACAGCGACATGCATCCTACGCTCCCACAGGCACGTAGGCGCGGCGGTGTGTCCGTATCGTTACGCTACTCTCACTTTTCATGACGCTCTGTAATGTGTGTTGCGTGGAGGTAGCAGCACTGTTCCCGCGGCTCGGTTGCCACGGCGACATGCATCCTACGCTCCCACAGGCACGTAGGCGCGGCGGTGTGTCCGTATCGTTACGCTACTCTCACTTTTCATGACGCTCTGTAATGTGTGTTGCGTGGAGGTAGCAGCACTGTTCCCGCGGCTTGGTTGCCACGGCGACATGCATCCTACGCTCCCACAGGCACGTAGGCGCGGCGGTGTGTCCGTATCGTTACGCTACTCTCACTTTTCATGACGCTCTGTAATGTGTGTTGCGTGGAGGTAGCAGCACTGTTCCCGCGGCTCGGTTGCCACGGCGACATGCATCCTACGCTCCCACAGGCACGTAGGCGCGGCGGTGTGTCCGTATCGTTACGCTACTCTCACTTTTCATGACGCTCTGTAATGTGTGTTGCGTGGAGGTAGCAGCACTGTTCCCGCGGCTCGGTTGCCACGGCGACATGCATCCTACGCTCCCACAGGCACGTAGGCGCGGCGGTGTGTCCGTATCGTTACGCTACTCTCACTTTTCATGACGCTCTGTAATGTGTGTTGCGTGGAGGTAGCTGCACTGTTCCCGCGGCTCCGTTGCCACGGCGACATGCATCCTACGCTCCCACAGGCACGTAGGCGCGGCGGTGTGTCCGTATCGTTACGCTACTCTCACTTTTCATGACGCTCTGTAATGTGTGTTGCGTGGAGGTAGCAGCACTGTTCCCGCGGCTCGTTTGCCACGGCGACATGCATCCTACGCTCCCACAGGCACGTAGGCGCGGCGGTGTGTCCGTATCGTTACGCTACTCTCACTTTTCATGACGCTCTGTAATGTGTGTTGCGTGGAGGTAGCAGCACTGTTCCCGCGGCTCGGTTGCCACGGCGACATGCATCCTACGCTCCCACAGGCACGTAGGCGCGGCGGTGTGTCCGTATCGTTACGCTACTCTCACTTTTCATGACGCTCTGTAATGTGTGTTGCGTGGAGGTAGCAGCACTGTTCCCGCGGCTCGGTTGCCACGGCGACATGCATCCTACGCTCCCACAGGCACGTAGGCGCGGCGGTGTGTCCGTATCGTTACGCTACTCCCACTTTTCATGACGCTCTGTAATGTGTGTTGCGTGGAGGTAGCAGCACTGTTCCCGCGGCTCGGTTGCCACGGCGACATGCATCCTACGCTCCCACAGGCACGAAGGCGCGGCGGTGTGTCCGTATGGTTACGCTACTCTCACTTTTCATGACGCTCTGTAATGTGTGTTGCGTGGAGGTAGCAGCACTGTTCCCGCGGCTCGGTTGCCACAGCGACATGCATCCTACGCTCCCACAGGCACGTAGGCGCGGCGGTGTGTCCGTATCGTTACGCTACTCTCACTTTTCATGACGCTCTGTAATGTGTGTTGCGTGGAGGTAGCAGCACTGTTCCCGCGGCTCGGTTGCCACGGCGACATGCATCCTACGCTCCCACAGGCACGTAGGCGCGGCGGTGTGTCCGTATCGTTACGCTACTCTCACTTTTCATGACGCTCTGTAATGTGTGTTGCGTGGAGGTAGCTGCACTGTTCCCGCGGCTCCGTTGCCACGGCGACATGCATCCTACGCTCCCACAGGCACGTAGGCGCGGCGGTGTGTCCGTATCGTTACGCTACTCTCACTTTTCATGACGCTCTGTAATGTGTGTTGCGTGGAGGTAGCAGCACTGTTCCCGCGGCTCGGTTGCCACGGCGACATGCTTCCTACGCTCCCACAGGCACGTAGGCGCGGCGGTGTGTCCGTATCGTTACGCTACTCTCACTTTTCATGACGCTCTGTAATGTGTGTTGCGTGGAGGTAGCAGCACTGTTCCCGCGGCTCGGTTGCCACGGCGACATGCATCCTACGCTCCCACAGGCACGTAGGCACACTGTTAGAAAAAGTTGTTGCCTGACGACCATTTGTTTTACGGGAATCCTGTTTCTGAACAGCTGTTTTTTTATCAGCTAAAAACTTACTACATATGGAATATTTCAAGAGCACTCTCAAAGAACAGTGAATGAGTATCGCTGTGTATGCTGGTGCTTTACAGGAAATACGCTGTTAATTTTGTTAACAGCTCTTACTGTTCGAAATACAACAATTTTGTAATATTACAGAAGAGAGATATAAGTGCAAAAAGAAGTCAATACATTTCGACGAAAAAATTGATTTACAGTTTTTCCTGTTTTGAAACAGGATTTGCTGCTAACAAACTTAACAGTACTTTTCCTGTTAATTTACAACAAAATTTTTAACAGTGCACGGCTGCGTGTCCATATCGTTACGCTTTTCTCAATTTTCATGACGACGAGGTGCGGTTGCCTTGGCAGTAGTGCAGTCATGTTGCCGTGGCAACTTCGCCAGGTCCTTGTCGATGTAACGTAACAGCGCGTATGCCCTAGGCGTGTGTTTGTTTATATTGTCGCCACTACGTCGCCATGCCATCGTCAGGTAGCGGTTGCCGTGGCAGAGTTACTGTGACATTGCCGTGGCGCCGTCTACCTGGCCACGTTAGGGCAACGTAACGACGAATAAAGCACATTTGTAGTTCTGAGTTACATGTGACTGCAGCGTTGACCTGCAAATCGACGAGGTGAGGTTGCCGTGACAGTGGCGCTGTCACGTCGCCGTGTCGACGTCGCCAGGTCCTTGCCGATGTAACGTAACAGCGCGTATGCCCTAGGCGTGTGTTTGTTTATACTGTCGCCACTATGTCGCCATGCCATTGTCAGGTAACGGTTGCCGTGGCAGAGTTACTGTGACATTGTCGTGGCGCCGTCGACCTGGCCACGTTGAAGCAACGTAACGGCGAATAAAGCATATTTGTAGGTCTGAGTTACATGTGACTGTAGCGTTGACCTGCAAATCGACGAGGTGCGGTTGCCGTGACAGTAGTGCTGTCATGTTGCCGTGTCGACGTCGCCAGGTCCTCGTCGATGTCACGTTACAGCGCGTCTGCCCTAGGCGTGTGTTTGTTTATACTGTCGCCACTATGTCGCCATACCATCGTCAGGTAACGGTTGCCGTGGGAGAGTTTGTGTGACATTGCCGTGTCGCCGTCGACCTGGCCACATTAGGGCAACGTTACGGCGAATGAAGCATATTTGTAGGTCTGAGTTACATGTGACTGCAGCGTTGACCTGCAATCGACGAGGTGCGGTTGCCGTGACAGTGGTGCTGTCATGTTGCCGTGTCGACGTCGCCAGGTCCTTGTCCATGTCACGTTACATCGCGTATGCCCTAGGCGTGAGTGTTTTTGATAAGTTGCCGCTGCGTCGCTCTGTCCTTGCCACTGCAACGTAAGGACGACAGTGTTGAGCTGACATTCCCTTGACGACGTCGCCCTACCGACGTCGTATCTACGTAGTGGCGACTTTACTTTCTAAACATGTAAAATCTGTTGGTTGTCGGAACGTTGCTGGCTAGTGGCCGTGCAGACGTAGGAGCATGTCGGTTGCGGCGCCGTGTAGAACGTAACCGACTCCCGGCAACGTTGACACGACGTTGCCCGCATGACGCCCGCTCCTCGTGATTTAGGCTTTGACGCCGCACTATTGCGGGAAGGTTGCCGGCGTGACGTGCTGCCGGCGTACAGATCGACACGTTATGGCGGCCCTCCCTACGCTACGTAGAAATGCATTCGTTGTTGTGACGTTATGGCAACGTGAACGATAAGACAAGACTTTGTGTTGGTGTCCGTAACGTTGCTCATATGTAGTCAGAGTAACGTAGCTAAGAGAAAGTTTGCACAACAAAGAGGCAATATTGCCTGAATTCAGTTACGACGAACAAGTTGCCGCCAATGTGACGTAACGTAACGGCGCCATCATTGATTTGCGGTCTAGTAGCCGTAAACGCCGCCAGACAACGAACACGGGCCCGAAACGTAGGCAACGTAGTTTATGGTTGCCGCAACATAGCGGCGTACTAATGGGGTTTGTCGGGGACGCTCCCTGTTTTTCCGGTCTCATCGGGGAAAATGTTGAGAAATTTCTCCGCCAGTTTGACCACTTCATGGGATGCGTCCCTGATTTGGAACCGGCTGTCAGGCTCTGGTACCTGCAAATGTGTACCCGTGGTGAGGCTAGGGAAACTCTGGATGCGGAGGCTGAATGGCTGCAACGCAATCCGACCGAACCTGCGCGTAGGGCTGTGCGATATCTGGATCCCAGTATCGCGATACGATATGGAGGTAATATCGAAAGGTCGCTCGATATATCGGGTTGTCGATATTATCGATAAATATCGAGGAATATCGTGGTATCGGAGGATATCGAAATTTCGAGGAATATCGTGATATCGGAGGATATCGAAACATCGGGGGATATCGTGATACCGAAGATATCGTGATATCGAGCACATTGTACTGTCAAGATATCGTGGCATAGAAAAATCGAAAATGAGTAGTAAAACAAACTATTCTTTCTTAATAAGAAAAGACATGACTTTTCTCTTATAATATAAATTTTAAAAATATTAGGAACTTCCCAATAAATCAATATTAAAACGAAAATATTACTGATATTGTTATCTTCGGCTAATGGTAATGGCCACTAGTTTAATGAATGGTCACTGAACTGTCACTACTTCATCCCGGGCGTTGATTTCGGTACAGATGTGAATCTCTTATTCATGGACATAAAAACAATTGGCTCACATGTTCCCCAGTGAGACAGAGGTGCGGTAATCATCAACCACGTTCCCGCCCTTACTAAACATCCGTTCTGAGGGCACACTTAGGCCCTGTCTGTTTACCGACCTTTATTGCGCCGTAATAACTGAAAATATGCCGATACCACGACACCACAATATTGCGATATCTCTCGATATCGTGATATGTCTCGATACCACGATATACATTCGATATCGATATATGCCGATATCGATATTTCGATATTGGGCAGATATCGAGGGGCCCGATATTGACTTGATATCGTATCGTTTTCGATATATCGGAATATCGCACAGCCCTACCTGCGCGCACCGCGCAGGCTGTGTACGACCACCTCCGCACTACCCTTCAAAATAAATTCCCTGCCATTGCCGACCTTCAGCGGCACAAGGACGCACTAGCGGTTCGAGTGAAACGGCCTGATGAGTCGTACTCCCAGTATGTGGGAGCGGTGTCACGACTCTGTAAGCAGTGTGGCATCGATGATGTGCCCACGGTGCTCGAAGAAATACACAAAGGGGTGGACGATTCTGTGTATACGTTAGTGCGCCCTTCTCAGTACTCTTCGGAGAAAGATTTGCTCTTGGCGTATGAAAAATTGGGCCGGAGCGTGGCCGCGCGGGCACGCGCGCGCGCGGGCCCCGTGACGTCACCGCCCGCTGCATGCGCCGCATCTCTCCCTCCCGGGTACCCTGTCCCTTACCTCCCCTTCCCCTCCTACCCATACCCTTATCTCCCAGCCGCCCCGGCCCCGGCCCCGGCCCCGGCCGCGGCCCCGGCCCACCCAGCCCTGCCTGCTGTTCCGCCCGCCCCGTTCCCCTCCTACCCCTACCCCCTCCCCACGGCGCCGGCCCCGCAGGCCGCACCAGCCGCGCCCCCTGAGCCCGCCGCCCGTCCGCCGACTGTCGATGAAATTACCCGTGTGCTCAAAGCCATGTCGCTGGCCGGCGTCTCTGTGAACGCGGTGGCTCCTCCACCGCCCAGGGCCGGCCGTCGCCAAGAACGCGACGGTCGCCGAGACCAACGGCGTGCACCCAGCCCTGACAGGTTTAGGGACGGTCGACGGGAGGGAGGGCGAGGGGAGTACGCGCGTGACCAAAGCTTGGATCGCACGCGCGATGAACTCTCTCGCTTGTACCGGGAACGGGACAGGCTGGCTGAGGAGCTGTCTCGCCGTGAGTGGGCTGAGCGCCTCCGCGGCGCCAACAACCGCGACCTGCCCTACCCGCCACCTGACGGCCGTGCCTACTACGCCCCGCGCGGCCCGCCTGCCTCTGCTGACCGCCGTCCTTACAACGGCCAAAGTTATCAAAACTCAGGTGGCCGGGGGGGACAGGGACGCTACGACCGCCGGTCCGACGACTCGTACCGCAGGGATCAGCCCGGCAACGGTTCTGGTGACCAACGCCGCGGCAACCCTACCTGGCGTACGCGAGGGTCGGAATCCGATTTTGCTGAACCTGCCCTCCGGGACCGCTCTGCTTCCCCTCAAAAAAACTAGATGTAGCAGTGTCATTGCCTGACCACTTTGGCACTGCCCATCCGGGCACGAAGCCTAACGCTGAGACCCCCTCCCTCCCTTTTTCGGCTATCACATCCCACTCAAATGTCCCGCTCGACGGAAATTGTCTGTTTTCTGCTGTCTCCCTCTCCTGCTGGTCGACACTCGATTTCGCTCACTCTCTCCGCCTTGCTGCCGCCGAGCACATTTTTCAAAATTGGCCTGTGTACAAAGACTTTGTTTCCATCCACGGCCGCTCGGGCAGCCCTACCGCGGCTCAGTATAAGCGATACGTGTCCAAGTCAGGAAATTTCGGCACGTCCGTCGAAATTCAAGCCCTCGCTAGGGCTCTCCAAATAAAAATCGCGGTCTACGCTCCGTCGGGCCATCTTGTTTTCCTTCCATTTTCCCCCTCCTCTGTTAAGCACACAGTGTTTCTGAAAATTTTCCCTCCACTCGACGCGGGACATTTTGAAACCTTTGACCCTGCTTGTGTGCGCCCGTCTCATGACTTCGGTGCACATGACGCCACCGCAGCCCCAGCCCCCGCCGGGTCCGCTGCAGCTGCCGTTCAACCCGCGCCAGGCCCCGCCCGGCCCCGGGCCGCGCGCGGCCGCTCGCCGGTCAAAATCCCGGTCAACCCGCCCAAGCCGCCCGGACAGTTTCGGCCGCCAGGCCCGCCTCGCGGACCCAGCCCCCGACCTGCTCGTGCGCGGCCTCCTCCTCCTCTTCCCCTCCTCCCCTCCCCTCCCCCTCTCCCTCTCTGCCAACGCTATGAAACACTAGCGATTCATGAGGACGGCGACAGCGTCGAAATTGTGACTGACGCCCCGCCCGCCCGCTCTCCCTCCCCTCCCCCTTGCCTTTCCCTCCCGCCCCGCCCCGTCCAGGCCTCCAGCCGAAAAAGTCCCCAGTCTCAGCGCCCTTCTTCACCCGCCCACCCGGTTCTTATCTCCTGCCCTGTCTCCTCCCCTCCCTTCCGCCCGCCCCGCCTCCCCGGGGGCCGGGCGGCCGTCGGAAACTGCCGCGCTCTTTCCAGTGCCCTCTCCCCGGCGCCCCGGCGCCCCCCCTTTGTTTGCCGGCTCTCACGCGGCGACTGATGCTACGCCTCGTTTGCTATTTTTGATCAAATTCCGATTTGCTTTTGGTGATCGCCTTTGCTTAGTGGACTCTGGCAGTTCCTTTTGCATAATCCGGTCAGACCAACTCCCGCCTGGCGCTATGCTCTCCAACGCGGCCCCGCGGGGCCTCACGTCGGCAGCATCTGACTCACCAGTGCGGATTGTTGGCACCTACACCGGGCCGGTGTCTCTTAATGGCGTCTCCCTTGTACAACCCTTCCTCGTGTCCGACAACCTTACGCATGACGTCATTATCGGGCTTGATTATTTGTATAATTCTGGAGCAGTTATTGACTTTGGGGATGATTCTTTTACCCTCAACGTCAACGGCGTTTCGGTTCGGACTCGGCCCCTTTGCTCTTTACCTTCTTGTAATTTCTGTACGCCCTCGGCTCCGGCCGATCCTCCCCCTCCTGCCTCTCCTCCTTTTCCCCCGGACCGCGCCGGGCTGGAGGCTATAGACCCAATCGCGGTCTATTCCTCTCACCGTCGCGTGTTCACCACCAGGCCAGTAGTTCTTCCATTTAACGAGTACTGTACCTTTAAAGTGGACGTGACTCCCCTCCCTTTCGACGAACCCCTGCTTTTTCGCCCGGCTTCTCGCCTTACGGATATGTTAAAACTTGAACCAGCAACGTTTTGCTTGGCTCCTGAAGAACGATTAATTAGCTTGTACAACCCCTTGGAGCACGATGTTGTTCTTGATGCCGGTCTGAGTATCGGTCTCCTTGTCCCCCTCCCCCCTATCGGTCGCGCCGGTAGTCGCGTAGTGCCTGATCAGCCTACGTCTGGGGACAAAACGACCCACACGGCAGGTTCCGTGTGTCCTGCAGCCACCCGGGCTGACTGCCCCTTCACATTGCGCGCCGCCTGCGCCGTCCCCGCGCCGCCGCCGCTGCCGCCGCCGCTGCCGCCGCCGCTGCCGCCGCCGCCGCGCCTTTCTCTGTGTTGCGCGCCCCGCGTCGCCCCCGCGCCGCCGTCGCCGCGCGCCTCTCCGTGTTCCGGGCCTCCGCCGCCTTGCGCCGCCCCCGCGCCATCGCCGCCACTGCCCTCCGCACGCGTATCTCAGCCGGCCGCCCCGCTCGGGGCCGCTGCACTCATCCCGCCGCCCCGCGCGGCCCCGCCTGAGGCCGCCGCGCTCGGGTCGCCCTTGCTGCTCCCTGCCGAGCCCGCTCTCTCTCTAGCGCCGTTTGATTTTTCGCGCGCCACCTCTGCTGCTCTTGGCGATCAACTTGATCTCCAACTGCCCCCTCCTAAACCTCCTGACCCGCCTCCTCGGCGTTTCAAATTCAATGTCAACCCGTCCCTTGACCCGGCCGTGTCCGTGCAAGTGCACGCTCTTCTGGAAGAATTTTCGGACGTTTTCGCCGACGGGTACGGGGACATGACGCGAACGTGTCGGTACTCCGTCTCCTTGCCCATGAAGGATGACGCACCTGTCTCCTTTACGCCTCCCTACGGTCTCAACCCCGCCGAGCTTGCTTTTGCGCGGGAACATGTCTACAAATTGGTTGACGCCGGCGTGTGTCGAAAAGGGACCAGCCCCCACAACAACCCAATCCTGATCCTTCCTAAGCCCAAAGCCCACCCTGATGAAAAGACGCGCTACCGCTTTGTTCTAAATATGCGACAGGTAAATTTATTCATGCGTAGAATCAATCATGTCTTGGCGAAAGCTACTGATCTTCTCAACAACTTACTAGGTAGATGTACGCCAGACACCGTCTCTCGTAACAGGCTTCGCGATAGATCGCGAAACACTGTTACGCTGCGACGGGCCTGCGTACATCTACCTAGGCCTGCGGCGCTGGCAAGCCTGCATGATTTAAGATTTACTCGTTTTAGACAGGGGGCTGCCGCCCCCTGGCCCCCTGCTTTTATTTTTTATTACGAGCCTGCATGGTTTAAGATTTACTCATTTAAGCCAGGCCCAGTCCAGAAATCCCATGATCGTTCCCATGAGCTATGGGACATCAAGGAATGTCATGGGAGACATTTCCCCATGGAGGATAACTTTCCATGTAGTTTTTGCCCACTTCCATGTGAGGTGATTTCCATGGAAATAAGGTTCCTTGGCAGCTGACCGTCTCTATGGAATAGAGCACTAACTCCATGGAGTAATAACAAAATGTTTAAGTCCACAAAACGACAAAGAGAAGACTGATCGAAATAAATGAATCACGGATATAGGGTGTCGGAAAGGAGGCGGAGCCAAATCTGGTGGCCGTTTTTGCGTAGCTCAAGCCGTTTTCAAGTTGCCAGAAAAAAGTTCTCAGATTTGAATGAAATTTAAACGGCCCTACTAAAATTCATCGTAGATGCTACATACTAAATTTCAGATCGAAATTCCAATAGTTATAGATTTTACAGCCCTTTTAATTTTCATGGGAAATTGTTTCCATGGTAAAGATAGGCAAGTGCCCAATGGGATAGGTCACCCCATGGAAAGACAACCGTTCCATGAAGTCCTCTCGCATGGCAATCATTTTTCCATGGAGCCTTTACCCATGGTAAGAAATTTTCCTTGGAGTCCTCACATGGAAAGCGATATTCCATGGAATCTTGTTCCAAGGAAAACACTTTTCCATGGTAGAACGCCCATGGAAACAGACACCACATGGAATATGATGCACCTTACATGGAAAACAGACCTCTATCCTCGGAAAGGAGATCATGGAATTCCATGGTGTCCATGGGATTTTTGGACTGGGGGGGGCTGCCGCCCCCTGGACCCCCGCTTTTCTTTATTACGAGCCTGCATGATTTGAGATTTACTCATATAAGCCAGGGGGCTGCCGCCCCAAAACCCTTCTCCGCAGAGCCAAACAGACAAAATTTTTGCCCCAAGCTTCGCATCTCGTCAAATTACCCTAAAAACGACACCCAACATGCATTTTGACGACTTTTCGTCCACATTTACCGCTGTAGCGGCTAAACAGTAAGAGATTGAGCAAAACAGACGAATTTTTGGCCCGAAGGGTCGCAATTCGCCGAGATACCCCCTGGGACACAATAAAATTTTGTAATTTTTAAAATCTAATTTTTTAAAAAAAATATAAATAATTTTTTAGCAGGGTCAATTTTTGAGCTAGAGTGTTCATATTTGAACTCGTCCGAGCTTTTTAGGCCAAGAAGGTACAGTAAAAATTTCAGGTCGATATCTTAACTCGTTCTCGAGTTATCGTGCGAACAGACACACAGACACACAGACAGACAGAATTGAATTGAATTGAATTTGAATTTATTTAAAGAGAAGTACATAGGACTAAACAGTCCCGTTTGTGTACAAACTCTGGGTTCAGGGATGCATGTAGCAGAAGCAGTAAGTTACTAGCAAAAACACTAAATTAAATAATAAATACAGCAATATAAGTTTGAGTAACAGCATAAACATATTTAAAGCAGGGGATGTGGCATTAGTATGAACTTAAGAATAATTTTGTGATGTGCGCTCTACATGATGAGGGTGACAGATACAGAAGGTTATACAATTGGTACTCGTTCCAAATATTACAAGCGGTGACCTGAAAACAATGTCTTTGCCTTTCGGTGCGACATGATGGTACAATGAGTCTATTTTTAGAGGAGCGGTTACATCGCAAGTTGACACTAGATACAAAGTGGAATTCGTTACATACATATGCTGGGCACTGGTTTTTGATTACAGTCAAACATAGCATTGCAGTTGCAAGTAGCCTCCTATCTCTCAACTTCAGGATACCAAGCTGCTTATAGACTGGAGTAATGTGGTCCATAAATTTCACATGGGTCATAAACCTGATACACATATTTTGAGCCCGTTGTAATTTTTTGTGGTTGTAGTCAGGGATGTCAGTAAAAAGAACAGAGCAATAGTCAAAAATAGGGAAGATCAGGGATTCAACAATTTTCTTCTTTATATTCGGCGGTAGGATGCAGAAATGCCTTTTAATTTGACAGAGCGACGATATGACGCGCCCGACTTGCATCTGCGTGTGTTCCGTCCAGGTCAGAGTCTTATCGAATAAGATACCGAGGTTGCAAACTGACTCAGACACACTGACAGGTTTGCCATCCACCAGGACCGCTGGGGCCGTTCTCTGACCCATCAGGTTGTGGTAGTATGGGGAACCCAGGTAAATACACTGAGTTTTACCAACATTTATCAAAAGATTGTGTTCAGCGGCATAGGTTGTTATGGCTTCATTGCAGTTATTGATCCGCCGCACCGCATCACCGATGTTCTCAAGGTGAAACGAGGTGTAGACCTGCAGGTCGTCTGCGTAGAGATGGTAGTTGCAGGGGGCAAGGATACCGGGTAGGTCATTAATGTAGAGGGAAAATAAGAGCGGCCCCAGCACACTTCCTTGCGGTACTCCGGTTACAATTTGTATCCACTCCGAGTAAGAGTCGTCGCCCGCTTTTACTCTTTGAAACCTGTCAGATAGGTACGATGCGAACCAGTATACTACCGATGGAGAAAAACCACAAGCTTTGAGTTTGGTCAGCAACAGGCCGTGATGGACGCAGTCGAACGCCTTGCTAAAATCAAACAATAGAAGTAGCGTCATCATTTTCTTGTCCATAGCTTTTCTCACGTCTTCAGTTACCTTCACGAGTGCTGTGGCGGTACTGTGGTGTTTACGGAAACCTGATTGCTGGGCATTCAAAATGTTGTTCGCTGAGAGGTACTCACAGACCTGCTTATGGACAAGTTTTTCTAAAATCTTGCTAAGAACACATAAAATGCTCACTGGGCGAAACTCCTTGCATTCCTTCGGGTTTGACGTTTTCGGGATCGGAGTTATGTTGGACATCTTCCAGAGGTTAGGGAACACACTGTTCTGAAGGCTAAAGTTGAAAATGTGATCTAGCACTGGTAAAAGCTGGAGCAGGCACATTTTTAAAAAAGTGACGGGAATGCCATCCAGTCCCTTCGCTAGTGAGGTGACGCTAATCACTGCCTCAATGATTTCCTCCGGCTTCACATATTTGAAGTAGAAAGCACCCTCAGGTGCCCTAGTTGCCCCCTGGTACTTCTTTACGGTGTTAGAGACAAGCTCGGCATCTTTGACAGAGGCAACACTGGCATAATGTTGATTTAGCTCATTGGGGGAAACTGGAAGATCGGTATCAGCGGGCGGCCCGTTTTTCTTGATGCCCAGTGAGCGAATAGCCGCCCAGGTGTCCTTGGATGTTTTAGCATTTTCAAAAATACCATGAAAGTGTTTTATCTTGGCATTGCGACACTCCTGTTTAGCCTTGTTGCGGAGCATGACAAATTTATCGCGATCAGATGGGTTCTTTGTAGCCTTGAACTTCATCCGGGCCTTGTCTCTAGCATTTAGTAATTTTCTAATATCCGGTGTGATCCATGGTTGCGGGTTGTGTTTACAGTTAACCGAGCGAATGGGTGCGTGCTTATCAAAGAGTCCAGTGAGGATGGCATTGAAGGTGTTGACTTTTCCATTTATGTCCTGTTGGTAATATACATCCTGCCACGCTTGTTCTTCTGCATCACGTAGGAGCTCAACAGTGTTAATATTCTTAAAGTCTCGGTATAAGATCTTCTTTTTTGTGGGTCTAGGATTACAAAAGTCAAAAACAGCATACAGGAGATCGTGAGCAGAAAAGCCCGGGGCGCTGGTTTGCCCATGGTCCAGTACAAGGTTATTTGAGTTACTGGCCAACACATCGAGGTAGGAACTGCAGGTCTCTGTGTGATAGGTGTTATCAAAGGGCAAACATTCAACATTACATAGCTGCAGGGTATTATTAACAAGAGCCGTTTCATCCGACTGACTACCAAATCTGGCATTTAAATCACCACACAAAATTACATGTTTAAAATGAGGCAAGTAGAGGTACATATTATCAATAAATGCATCTAAACCACAAATATGCGGTGGCCTATACATACATGCGAGCAGCACATTACCAGTGGGAAGACCTAGATTAACAAGGATGTACTCAGGCACATTTTCGTCACCGTCGGAGGATAGCAACAAGGTGACAGGAATATGATCGGCAACAAACACTGCGACACCACCGCCTCCTCGATTTTTTCTGTCAACATGAAGAGTTTTGTAGCCAGGTATATTTGTTTCACTATTTTGCTTGAAAAACGTCTCACTCACACACACTACATCAATACCAGAGTTAACAAAAGTTAGGTGAAACTCAGTAAAGTGGGCCTCATTATGCAGTGACTGTGCATTGATTGTAACTATCTTCAGGTTTTTAGGGTATTTAGTACTAATGCCACGGACATATTCATGTAGATTATACACATCACCTCGATGGAATGCCATGTAAACAGCTACAATGAAAAATTAAAGTATGCTGTGTGAACAAAAGGTTTAGTATATACGTAAACAGTAGAAAAGAGCGGGGAGTGCACAGGTACGCCCCGCTCGCCGAAATAAAATTAGTATTTAGGAATTATTGTAGAAATATATAGTGCAACAACAAATGGAATAACAGTGAGGGAAAAATAACAGATGAACAAACATTAAATAAATAGATATAAACAACATTAAAATAGATAAGTTAACTAGCGCTGGTCAGGCTGAATCGTCTAATGTTCCGCTAAGTAGCGCTGCTGGTCGGTGCTTTACGCCCGTGTTGATGGGCAGCCCCTTCCTATTGGCCGCCGTCACCGGCGGGTGGGCGGCGCCTGGTAGGTAGGCAGCCGCACTAACTCCTCTACTCGCAAAGTGCATGACGCCTGTTGGGCAGGCAACCGCTATGACACGGGAGCATACCGGGTTGCAGGCGTTCAGGTTGCAGGGGCACGAGCGCCAATGGAAGGAGGAAGTCGATCAAATCAAATCAAATCTTCGTGCTGAGTCGCCCGGTGGACTCTCTTATCGGCCCCCCTCCAGCAAATGACGCCGTCCGCGGTCCACACATTTTCTTTTCCATATTTTTGTTTTGCGGCATGCAGCAGAGCCCTACGCTCTTTAGTGAGATCCTCTAGAATGACAATGCGCGTCCCCTTCAGGTATTTCTTCAGTGCAAATACTTCGCGGCGGAAGCCGTATGAAGTAAACTTCACGAGGATCGGGCGGGGGGGCGGCGCCTCTGCTGCCCCGCCGCTGCCGCGCGTCGTCTGCTTGGGCGGCGGCCTGCCGGTCCGGTGCATGCGACAGACGGCCCTCGAGAGTAAGTCGTAATTCAAATTGCACGAAAAAACGTCCCTCACGACCTGTTCCACATCTTCACCCTCCTTCTCAGTCACGCCGAAAATACGGATCGAGTTTCGCCGATTATACTGTTCGAGCTCATCGGTGCGCGACAGTATGAGTTTGTTTACCTTGGCGTTGGCGGCTCTGAGTTTTTCTATTTCCTTTTCTGCAGAGATGACACGGTTTTCCAGGGCCTCGCACTGCTCCTGCACGGCCGCAGCAATCACGTCCTTGAGCCGGACCTCGATGACAGAGAACAGGCTGTCTGCTAGCTGGTTGATAGTCCCCCCCTCGAGGAGAACTTCGCGTAGCGCTTCTTTCACTGCCGACACACTCTGGCGTGTCATTTTCACAATGGATCACAGTCACAGTCACACGGTCACACAGTCACAGAGAGGGCGGGGCCGCGGGGCACTAGCACACGACGAAAAAGAACTTGTAGCGTATTTGTTGTCACATTGGCTGGCGGCTGGGCGGCCGGCCGGCGGGAGCGGAGGCGAGCGGCGCGCACACGTCTACTCGCTACGAGGCATCAGTCTGACAGACAGACAGACAGACAGACGGACATTGAACTTTTTTAGCACTCCAGTGGCGTAATAGGCCTCGCTATCGCTCAGCCAAAAATTCTACCGCTTTTATGCGCGGTTTGATTTTAAAGATGGATTCTATCAACTGGAGTTAGATGAAAAATCGCGGAAGCGTTGCTCTTTTACTATCGGCCATGAGTCCTTCCAACTCTGCAAGTTGCCTATGGGGGCTCGGTGCTCCGTCGCTCTGTTTTCTAATGTGATTGCCACCATGCTCGAAGGGATTCTGTATGTTCGGCCAGCCTTTTTGTATGTTGATGACCTGTTCCTGGGGGCCAATGACCCTATGGACCTTTTGGCGTTGTGCCGAGATGTGTTCCTACGGCTCCGAAGTGCCGGCATGTACCTGTCAGTTTCCAAGTCCGAGCTGTTTTACCCTCACATAGAGTGTTTGGGGACAATCATTACTTACGGCGAGTATCGCCGCAACCCGGATCGCTTCCGGGCGCTATCTCAGCTCACTACTGTCCGTACAGCCCGCTAGGCTAAGCGCACCCTTGCCTTTCTCTCCTATCACCGCCGATTTGTCCCCGGGTTCAGCGTCAAAACAAAACCCATTCACGACGTCGCCACGGCTACGGTCCCCTTTGCTTGGGGGCCCGAACACGTGCGCATCGTGGAAGAGGTATACCAGACCATTGTTGACGCTAGCCTGGCACATTTCGACCCGACTCTCCCCGTACGGGTCGAGACGGACGCGTCCCTTGTCGGTCTGTCCTGTAATGTGTATGTTAAGCGTGACGGCCTGTACCGGCCCTACGCTTATTGGAGTCGCTTAACGACGGCCCCCGAGCGCAAGCTCCTTCCCTTTTACCTGGAAGTCCTTGCAGCCGCAGAGGGCGTAACCCATTTCTCCCATGAACTCCGTGGTGTGAGCTTCACTCTCGTCACGGACTGCTCCTCGCTCACTGCCATTTTCCGTCTCAAAAACCCCGGCGCGAAACTCGCCCGGTGTATTGCCTGCCTTGCTGAATACGATATCACTTTTGTGTATCGAAAAGGGACGGAAAATACGGCAGCTGATGCTCTGAGCCGGGCCCCTGACCCTCTCTCTCTCCCCTCCCTTCCCTACGGGCCCTGCCCTGCCCTCCCGGACGACGCGCTCGAGTCGGCTCTCTCGGGGCCGCTCGGCCCCGTCGTCGCCGGCCTCGCCGACGAGCAGGCTCGGGACCCCGGCCTGGCCGCCCTTCTTGCTGCCTTGCACTCCGGCGACACGTCGTCACGCGCCGCGCGCCGCTTCCAGCTGCGCGCGGACGGTGCGATCGTTACCCGCGAGGCGCAGCCCCGCGCCGTCATTCCCACACACTTGCAATCTCAAATCCTTGCGGATTCTCATGACTCCTACATTGGTGGTGGCCATTTTAGGTACACTAAAACTTTTGATCGCCTAAAGCCCTTTTATTGGGAAACCCTGCGTCGCGATGCTGAGTGATTCCATGTCAAAGGTACACTGAAAAAAAAAAGTTGTCTCCGAAATCGACCATATTTTTTTTGTCGGCTCTCCTATGGTACAAGACTCTACCCTGTAAATGGCAGCTCTCTAGGTGCACCCAGTCTGGAGATATAAAATACTACCATTTTGGTACTATGTAGAAATGAGCTGTAGGTAAAAGTAGGGAAGGAGTCATGGTAGCGACTTTCCACTTGGTATGCAGCTTGTTAGGAGTCAGTAGATGAAAAAAAAATTTTTTTGGAAAAAAATTTTTTTTAATTTTTTTTTGTTGATTTTTTGAAGTGTACTTTTGGAAATATCTCAAATGATGTCATAAAATTTTTCGACGCAAAAAATACTGAAAGTAGCTCATATCACCCATGATTTATCCTGAAAGACTCATCACACGTAGACTTTTAGTTTCAGAGTTATGGGGATTGCGCTTTCCAGCTTTCTCAACGTAAACCCATAGAACCTGTATGGAATGACTAGAAGCTACTTCAGACTGTTGCAGAGTTCTACACTGGGTGAGTATGAACTAATAAGACTAAAATTGACTTCCTCTTAACATTGGACACCCTTTTCTGTAATAATATTTTAAATACTAAGGATACAGGGAAGGTTCGAACAAGGTAACGGTAACTGTTCATCTCATTCTTGGTTTACCATCACATTTGGTGTTCTCAGGCTAGTCAGATGATTTAGAATAAATTAAAACTAGAATCTTCTTTGACAGCAAAAATCACATTAGTTCAATAGTCCTTAAATTAATAAAATTAATGAATAATTGAACTAATGTGATTTTTGCTGTCAAAGAAGATTTTAGTTTTAATTTATTCTAAATCATCTGACTAGCCTGAGAACACCAAATGTGATGGTAAACCAAGAATGAGATGAACAGTTACCGTTACCTTGTTCGAACCTTCCCTGTATCCTTAGTATTTAAAATATTATTACAGAAAAGGGTGTCCAATGTTAAGAGGAAGTCAATTTTAGTCTTATTAGTTCATACTCACCCAGTGTAGAACTCTGCAACAGTCTGAAGTAGCTTCTAGTCATTCCATACAGGTTCTATGGGTTTACGTTGAGAAAGCTGGAAAGCGCAATCCCCATAACTCTGAAACTAAAAGTCTGCGTGTGATGAGTCTTTCAGGATAAATCATGGGTGATATGAGCTACTTTCAGTATTTTTTGCGTCGAAAAATTTTATGACATCATTTGAGATATTTCCAAAAGTACACTTCAAAAAATCAACAAAAAAAAATTAAAAAAAATTTTTTTTCCAAAAAAATTTTTTTTTCATCTACTGACTCCTAACAAGCTGCATACCAAGTGGAAAGTCGCTACCATGACTCCTTCCCTACTTTTACCTACAGCTCATTTCTACATAGTACCAAAATGGTAGTATTTTATATCTCCAGACTGGGTGCACCTAGAGAGCTGCCATTTACAGGGTAGAGTCTTGTACCATAGGAGAGCCGACAAAAAAAATATGGTCGATTTCGGAGACAACTTTTTTTTTTCAGTGTACCTTTGACATGGAATCACTCTGCTGCCAATTATGTTCGCTCCTGCGAAGACTGCCAGCGCCGGAAGGACCAAGGGCCCAAACAGGGAGAACTCACCCCCATCACGGCCCGCCACCCCCAAGACTTGGTCTCCATCGACTACAAGTACTGTCCCACGGCCAAAACCGGTGAAAAATATTTATTGGTTTTTGTTGACAATTATACGCACTATGTAACTGCGTATGCCACAAAAACTTTGACGACGGCTGAATTCTTGGAATGCCTTCGCAAATACATTTTCACATTTGGCTGTATCCGGACGATCTTGTCGGACGCTGGTTCATCTTTCGTTGCCCATGAGTATAGGGCCCTGGCACGCTCGCTCAACACGCGGGTTGCCTACTCGCCCCTGTACTTTCACAGTACATCGGGACTGAGCGAGTCTCTGATTAAGTCCGTCGGCCACCGGCTGGCCGCGTTCTGTCAGGACGCGCTGTCTAACTGGCCACGCCTGGTCACAGCTGCCTGCTTTGCTCTCAACACCAGCAAGCGGTTGACAATGGGAGTAAGCCCTCATGAGATGCTCATGGGATACGACCCGCTCGTCCCGGCCACCCTCACCTACTGCCTTCCCCAAACCATCCCCAAAGCGGAAAAGCTGACCCGTCACTTCGCGCTTCGCACGCGCGCCGAGGAGCACCTCAAGCGCGCACAAGCAGCACAGAAGCGCTACTTTGACAGCAAGCGCCGGCAAACCCACTATTCTGTGGGCCAGCGCGTGTTGGTGTTCCGCAGACACCAAGGTCGTAACGCTAAATTTTTGTACAAATTCATTGGTCCGTTCCTTGTAAAAAAGCAAACAGGTAAATCTTCCTATCTGGTGCGGGTGCGTGTTCGAAACCGCCTCCGCTTACGGAAGTATCACGTGAGCCAGATGCGGCCGTACCACAAGCGCTCCAAAGCGCTCCGGCCTCCCCCGCTGGTCCCACGAGTCCCCGTCCTCGAAGACCCGCCGCCCCCGAGCGCTCGCCTCACGCGCACCATGACCGCTCGCGCCAAGGCCCTTCCGGCCGCATAGGTCTGTTTCCTTACGGTTCCCCATTTTATTTGGTCTTTCCTCCTTTCCGTATTTTTCTTCCGCCTCTAGAAACGAACACTACGTTACGGGCACGATTTTTTTTTGTTTTGTACATTCTCCCCCTCTGCCATTGTGGGTGCGTACTAATGTCCTGCGTCGCGCGGATGTCCTGTTCGCGAGAAGTGGTGCAGCTCGCGGCCCCTTCGGGGGCCGCGTGCGTAAGACTAAACGTACTCCGGACGGGCCCCTGTATACCGTTGTGCATTATTCACTCACCCGTCAAGTATTTTCTTCCCTTTTGGCTCTTTAATTTTTTTCTCACCTTTTTTTTCTTTCCAAAAAAAAAAAACAAACTTTTTTTCTCCCTTCTAAAATTTTTTTTTATTCTCTTCTTTCGCAGTTGGTGGCACGCCGTCTCTTTCGACGGGCGTATGGGTCGTGGGGTCGCAGCCACACTAGATCAGATTTTTTACTTGCGCTGGGAATTTCGGTCCCGGGTACAGTCCGTGCCAGACGTAGTGTCCATTTGGAGGGGTCCCCGCCAAATTCTGAACGTTGTCACTAAGTGGCGTGCTTTTCACCGCCCCACCCCCGCTGAAGTGTATGCCGGGTTGGGCACACTTCGCGAATTTTTACGCTTCTGCAATATCCGCGAGTTTGCGACGGTGGAGTTCTCCGCGGGCCTCGACAGGTGTCCTTACTCTCTTCTTCTCCGTTTCCTCGAGGAAATTTTTGGTTCGGACGACATAACTATTTACATGTACCATATCCATTAATTCCTTTTTTGGCTTATTTTTTTTACACACAAAATTTTTTTCTTTTGTTGTTCATTTTTTTTGTGCTCTCTCCGCCTTTGTCGCGGCTTCCATTTTTTTCTTAATCTTTAATTCTCTAAAACTTGCTTCAATTTTCTCATTTTTTTTCTCTATACTTGGAAGGCACCTCGGCTGTTGGTTTTGTTCTCTCTGTGCGGCACTCTCTGTTTGTCTCTCCCTCTGTCTCCTCCCCTCCGCCCGGTCTCCCCCTTCTCCGCTCCGGCGACGCCCCGTCGCGTCTCCCCCGGCGCACCACTGACCGCGCGGCCTGTTTACGCCGCTGCCATGGCGCCCCGCCCCGCCCTCGTCTTGATCCGCGCCTGCTTCACGCTCTGGTGCGTGGACGCCACCTTCGCGGTCATGGGGTTTGATTGCTCGCGGCCCACGCTGAACATCTCCGCCATCTCCCTCCGCGGTCCCGGCCCGTGCGCGCCACCACACGCTATCCCGTCGCCCGTGCAGCGCGACGTGCAAATAGTGCAGCAGCACCTGTACGAGAAGACACGCGTCCGCACCTGCAGGGTTGAACTCGAGATTCGGGTGTACAGGTGCGCCGTCACGAACATCAATCACGGCAAGGTCCGCGGGGGACACGACGTGCATGTCCACTGGCTGACGCCAGGTGCGTGCGCGGAGATGCACGACCGGGGGACGGCCAGCATATATGGCAACAAAATCGCCAACCTGCGGGTAAACGAAGAAACTTCGCGCTGGCTCGTCATTCGGGGAAACTTCGGGCGCGACGCCTACTGCCACGGTATGGAGTGGACTCTGAATGACGTTTACTATGACTCTGTTGCTGCGGCGGGGACTGCCCGTATCTTGTTGCGCGCGTTCGACGCCAAGGTGGACGCCCGCACAAAGCTGGTCATCCTTCCATCCGGAGTACGCTGCGACTTCACAGCCGGACATTGCCGAGACGTCACGGAGGGTAATGTCGTTTGGAATGCGAAGCCGGCCAACACCTGCTCTACCACCGGGATGGACGTCATCTACACCGGGCCGGCTAACATCACGTCCGTCGGTGACGCCGCCAACAAGACGTACCTCACCGTGGCTACGGAGGGCCGGCTGCTGGCTCTCGTTGTACAGATGGAAACCCCGTTTTCCATCTGTAATACGGTAGGACACCTAACAACTGAACCACGAATTTTTGTACTGTTTAAGTCGGCACTCCCCTTCTTCTTCACACCGAGCCAGCCGCTCCCCGAGAACGTCGACCTGCTGTTCTACATCAACTCTAAGGCCTTGTTCTTGGACTGGACGGCGTACCACCGCGTTAACACCTCGGTGGCGCACGCGGTCCATGAACACTGCCTCATGGACCAGGCGCGACTCGAGGCCCTGCTCGCCCTCGCTCGAGTCTCGCCCGACCCAGCAGCGAAAATTCTCCAAAATTCGGTCGGTTTCACTGCAATCGAACGCGCTAACGTTTTATACCTAGCTCAGTGTGAGGCGCGGAAATTTCCTTTACGTCTCGACGACAAGTGTTGGAATGAAATCCCTGTTTGGGACAAAGACCAACCTGTCTTCCTTCAATCCGTCACCCGCATCCTGGTGCCCGCCGGTACGGAAGTGGACTGCTCGTCTGTGCTCATGCCGCTCCACTTCATTGATTATCGGTGGATTGCATTCACCCCGAACATCACCAACGCCACGGCCGCTAACATCCAGGAGCTGCAGCCTACGGCTTCCTCGCCCGACATCCTCCCGCTGTCGGAATACATCGGGTCGGCGGGACCCTACGACGCGGACGTGATGCGGGAACTACAGTCGGCGTTCCAGTTCCCGGCCGTGCGCGCCGCTGTCTTCAACGACTTCGCCCGGCGCTCAACACAACCACGAGGGCCCCGGCGGATACAAGCCGACGGATCTTTTTAATCAAATGGACTTCGCTCGCCTGGCGGACAGCATGTTTTCCAGCATCTTTAATTTCGCTGTCCGGTTTGGTTCGTTTAGTTCAATTTTCGTCACAATTTGTATATTATTGTTCGCCGTCCGCAGTGTGGCCCATGCCATCGTCTACGGGCGCCTCCTGTCCGGCGTGTTCGGCTGCGGGAAGCTCATCCTCGGCGCCCTATGGACTACGCTGGGCCAAGCTTTCCTCATCGAGCACGAGCGGTTCGTGCAAAGACGGGGCCTACCCGACTGTGACGTGGACGACGGCCTGGACACGCCCCCGGTCCGCTCAGCCCGCCGCCTCGCCCAGCGCCGACCCGCCCCCGCTCACCCGGACGCAGATCGCGACCTCCCCGACGCCGCCGGAGATGCCGAGCTCGGCTTGGCCAGCCCGCCCCGGCCGCCTCGCCGCCCGGCATCCGACATCGACTACGCCGTCATCGACGCCGAGCTCGGCCCGGCCAGCCCGCCCCGCCCGCCACGCCGCCATACTCCGCATCCCCCGGACGCGAGCTATGCGCGCGCCTCCGGCGTCGACGACTTCACCATCGACATGGACCAGGCGCCCTTCTCCGTGCGGCCGCCCTCGCCGGATCTCCAGCGCATGCTCCGGGAGATCGAGATGACGACCTTCCGGATGTGCGGCCGACCGCCTGTCCCGGCCCCACCTCGCCTGCCGGGTGATCCGTTGCCGCCGCCGGCTGCCGATCTGCCGCGCCAGCCGTAAGTTTTCAGACGGTTTTTCCGTATATCCACGCGTGCTTATCAGTGTTCCCTTCAGTCCACGTACTGCGTAAACAACCCCGCTCCACTAAATGGCTCCGAATGCGCCACTACGCCTCACTCCGCTCCGGGCTGTCAAACCGCGCGCGTCGGCTAGCCCCTCCGGACTTCACAAACGTTTGCGGTCGTGTGTGTGTGTGTGTGTGTGTGTGTGTGTGTGTGTGTGTGTGTGTGGTGCAGTGTCCTGTGTTTTCAACTCCAACTTTAACTTTTAACTTTACCTCTAATGGCGCTGGTCCTGGTTTGCTCCGTGAGGGGGGAGTCCCTGCGCTTCCTCTTGGACTGTCGGAGGGCGGACAGTTATATCGCCCACCGACACTGTGGCCACCTGGACAGGTATGTCCAGCTGGCCCCGCGCCGCGTGCCCGGAGGTCCGCTGGTGGTCGTGGGGGCCATCTGTATCACCGCGGCCTGGTGTCCTGACGCCGCCAACCCCCCCTCCTCATGCGTTCGACCACGATTTCCTCGTGATCACCAACGAATGCTTGCCGGCTGGCATCGACGGCGTGGTCGGGCGGGGCATGTATGCCCTCGTCCGTGCCCGTGCCCATCGCCCTGTACTGCCCGCGCCTCGCTGTTAGTCGGCAAATCACACCTCAGCGCGCCGTCGCCTTCCATCGCCTGTTGTCGGTGCAGCCCCCCCGTCGGCGGGATCGCCGGCAACCCTACGGGCCTGCTCCGGCCCTCGCAGCGACGAGCGCCACCCACCGCCGCCGCCGACGCACACAACCAGCGTGGTCGTGGGGCCCTTCTCCCGGCGCCCCGGCCCGCTCGCTCCCGCCCGGGGGCCTCGCCCTCCCGAGTCGCCGGCCCGATGACTCCCACGCTGGCGCGCATCGCCGCAGTCGTCACCGACCCGAGGACGTTCACGATCACATTCCCCAGTTAAGTGTAGCGGACCTTTTGAGTTGGGGGCCTTGTCATTTTTTATTTTTTTTTACAAACGAGGCACCACCAACCCTCCTCGACATGCGAGTCATATTGTACAGTTTATTTAGCACTAAATTTTGTTTTAGATAAGGATACCGCCCTAGGAAAGGACTCAATATGGTCCTTCACAGATTGTATGGTTCCCTCCGGAATTCTATTAGCAGGTTTGGCCAAGCCCCTTTTGTCAGGAGAAGTTGAACAGCCTGGACCCAATTTCTTCACAACAGTTTTCACCACTTGTTCAGATATTTGCAGTGTGCTTAAGAATAAAGGTCTGCACACTTTCACGAATTTACCTTCTACCCTAAGATGGTAATGGATGGTGTTTCCTCTATTGCTTCCGGAAACTGTGTCTTCCTTTGGTCTGAGTGGCTTCTCTATTTGTAAAAGGCGACTAATGAAATCCCATTTTTTTCTTGATTTGGAGATTCATAGAACTTGTTAAATATTTCTTGCCTTTGGGATTCATTAATGTGTGAGCTGCACTGTAACCTACAGTCTTTCTTGCAGGGTGGACCTAAAACTTTCTTAGGAAAAACTTTTCCTGACTTAACAGAAGTGTACTCCAGCCCAGCATGCTTGGCTTTCTTGGCAACAACCACTTTCCAAGAGTTTTGATGAGTTTGCCTCTTCCTTGCCCGAGGCTCTGTAGATGTTTGATTTACCCTTTTTCTTTTCAGACTTACAGGGTTCTCTTGAAAAAGACTGCGTCTGACTTGGTCATTTGTTTCCTCAGTAGAATCTGGAGAATGAAATAAAATGTGTTAGAATATAATTAAATACAAAATCTAACTGATACCCTGACAAATTTTCTCTGATAATAATTATAAATTAAATATCTTTTAATAAAAATTTCAAGGGTTTTAGAGAGGTAGTGAGGTACACAAAATTGTATCCCTTGTAAACATGAGTATTACTGCATTATTACAACTATGATCATTAAAAATTTGTCAAGGTACTTGAAAGCAAGCTTTCGCAAGGAAAACCGCATGCATGAATTTATACAGCACACAAGAAAGTTTTTCAAATCATCCATTACAAAATAACTAAATAAAACTGAGAAGAGCACGCAGAGATTTTAAAAAGTAGCGATATTTTTCACAAGACTTAAAAACATTCACAAAAGAACATAGCTTGAATCGCATCACAAGTGTGATATGCAATAGTACGTACACACCAAGAAAGGCTGGTAAAGTATTGGAAGAAAACACCCCTTTAAGCCATTCTAATCTCTATTTATATTTTATTGGCAAAAACTTACCTATGGTTCCTTTGAGTTAGAAAAGTAGAACCAAAGATAAGTTATGGTAATTAACACGCCTAACATTCATATTGAAGTTGCTGTCAAATTAAAAGTTATCATAATGAGGAATGCTAAAGGAATTACCTGGTATAGACTCAGATGTAGCAGCCAATAAGGTAGGAGAAGGAGTAAAAAAAGCTCACGGCCAAGGGGTGAATCTGTGGCTGGCAATAACTTCTTGGAGGAAGGAGTAGAAAACAGCTCACGGTCAATGGGTGAATCTAAAATTTAAAATCCCAATGAAAAGAATTAGAATATTATAAAACTGTGAAAAAATTAAAATAATAATTTAAGTAAGGACCGTTACCTTGAGATACAGAAACTGGAACCAGAATTCCGCCATCAGACAGGGAAAATATTTGAGGCTCCAAAGAATCTGAAAACATTGTAAGGTGTAAACTAAAGTGTTGATGTATATACAGTACATCAAAACAATAATAAATTTATCTCCCATAAGAAGATAAAATTTAAAATAAATGTTTAAATACTTACCCTCAGCCACAGCCTGCTTGACATGGTCATGGACTGGTGTAACAAAGTCTGATCCTTGAACAAATTGCAGTTCAGACTGCAGCACAGAACTATTATTTTCAAGTGTTTCTCTCATTCCATCAGCACTGCCCTCTTGAGAATTATTTGCTAATTGTATTGGTTTCAGCAGCTTCCCAGATGGTACCTCTGAATTTCTGTTTTGAACAAGATCTGGCTGCCTGCTTAATGGAGACTCTAGAAAAAATGTTTTTACATTAATGGGGATAGTTTGATGTTATTCCCATTTCAGTCACATTTACCACCATGAAGAAAACCAATCAGGTGCAAAGACTTTGTACTAACCTATGGTGTCTTCAGTTTCCGAGTCATTGAGCGTTGAAGCAGACACGTTACATTTGTCCTTAGGTTCATAATTTTCCTTTAAAAGTAGTGTAGAGTCCATGTCTAAAACATTTCTGTTTTGATCTAATAGCTGCCTTGATGGACACTCTAAAAGAAATTGTTTTTTTTAATAATGGGTCTAATTTGATTTCATTTCCATTTCAGTCACATTCACCACCATGAAAAAAACCAATCAGGTGCAAAGACTTGTACTAACCTATCGTTTCTTCAGTTTCCGAGTCATTGAGCGTTGAAGCAGACACGTTACATTTGTCCTTAGGTTCATAATTTTCCTTTAAAAGTAGTGTAGAGTCCATGTCTAAAACATTTCTGTTTTGATCTAATAGCTGCCTTGATGGACACTCTAAAAAAAAAATTGTTTTTTTAATAATGGGTCTAATTTGATTTCATTTCCATTTCAGTCACATTCACCACCATGAAAAATACCAATCAGGTGCAAAGACTTGTACTAACCTATGGTCTCTTCAGTTTCCGAGTCATTGAGCGTTGAAGCAGATACATTACATTTGTCCTTAGGTTCATAATTTCCCTTTAAAAGTAGTGTAGAGTCCATGTCTAAAACATTTCTGTTTTGATCTAATAGCTGCCTTGATGGACACTCTAAAAAAAATTGTTTTTTTAATAATGGGTCTAATTTGATGTCATTTCCATTTCAGTTACATCCACCACCATAAAGAAAACCAATCAGATGCAAAGATTTGTACTTACCTTTGGTTTGTTCAGTTTGAGAGTCACTGAGTGTTTGCACAGTTTCACTAGGTTTGTCCTCAAATGTAAAGTTTTCCTTTAGGTGTGCTGTACTATCCTTGGCTACTTTATCTAGAATGTTTCTGTCATGATCTGGCTGCTCTGAAGATTGCTCTAAAACAAAAAATGTTTGTAATACAAATTGGGCTAATTTGATGTCATTCTCATTTTAGTTACATTAATCACTATGAATACAACCAATTAGATGTAAAGATTTGTACTAACCCATGATTCCTTCAGTTTGAGAGTCACTGGGAGTTGCTACAGTAGTTTCACCAGGTTTGCTCTCAAGCTTACTGGCTAGGGGTGAATCTGTGGCTGGCAATAACTTCTTGGAGGAAGGAGTAGAAAAAAGCTCACTGGCAATAGGTGAATCTAAAATTTAAAATCCCAATGAAAAGAACTAGAATATAATAACACTGTGAAAAAAATTATAATAATAATAATTTAAGTAAGCACCGTTACCTTGAGATACAGAAACTGGAACCAGAATTCCGCCATCAGACAGGGAAAATATTTGAGGCTCCAAAGAATCTGAAAACATTGCCAGATGTAAACTATAGTGTTGATGAATTCACAGTACATCAAAACAATACTAAATTTATCTCCCATAAGAAGATAAAATTTAAAATAAATGTTTAAATACTTACCCTCAGCCACAGCCTGTTTGGCTTGGCCATGGACTGGTGTAACAAAGTCTGATCCTTGAACAAAGTGCAATTCAGTCTGCAGCACAGAACTATTATTTTCAAGTGTTTCTCTCATTCCATAAGCACTGCCCTCTTGAGAATTATTCGCTACTTGTATTGGTTTCAGCAGCTCCCCAGATAGTACCTCTGAATTTCTGTTCTGAACAAGATCTGGCTGCCTTGATAGAGGCTCTAAACAAAAATGTTTTTATATTAATGGGGATAGTTTGATGTTATTCCCATTTCAGTCACATTCACCACCATGAAAAAAACCAATCAGGTGCAAAGACTTGTACTAACCTATGGTCTCTTCAGTTTCCGAGTCATTGAGCGTTGAAGCAGATACATTACATTTGTCCTTAGGTTCATAATTTCCCTTTAAAAGTAGTGTAGAGTCCATGTCTAAAACATTTCTGTTGGGTCATTCCAAACTAGATTTTCGCGAATTGCAGTGACCCCCTGGAATTTTTTTTGTTTTGACCCCAGTCCATAGTACCCTTTGAGAGACCTTTCCCCGATTTTTTGCAGATTTTTAGCTCAAAGGGTTCCGGAGATATAAGGATTTTAAGTTTTTTGAGCCTTTTTTAGTGAAATTTCGAAAAAACGACCTAGGCGGAGCCGAAACGCTCTCGAAAGCGAGTCCATCATGTACCGGTACGTAAAATGATCCCAGGAATCCGAATCCGGCCCCAGAATGGACGAGTTTTAACTCCTAATACCCCAAAAGTCGAAATTTCGTTTATTTTTCATGCGTTTTCGCGGCCCTGAACGGCTGACCTCCCCATAACTTTTTGACCTTTTTATGGGTGAAAATGAAAGATAGTTACTCGCTCTTTCAAATAAAACTGGCGAAAGATGTGGGACCGAACCTCGTTTAGGCGCTACAGGCCGGCGAAAATGAAAAAAGTGCGATTTTGGCCTAAAAAACGCGTTTTTCGGGGTTTTGGCGGTATCTTATCGAGATGTTCCGCACCTCGTACACGGGATATCTATTTGGTTTCTAGGGGTTTTCGGCCTCCTCTTTCAGTTGCAAAAATAAAAAAGTTGGGTATTTGGGTCCTTCTATCAGTTTTAGCTCCTCAAAAAACTCAAAATCGTCAAAAAAAATTTTTTTTTAAATTTTTTAAAATGATGCTGAAGCCATGTCCTACTCCCACAACCTTCAAATTTTCAATCCCGGACCCCCGAACCGATGTTTTAGCCCCGTAAAGACAGAAATAACCGAAATAACACTTAAGGACCCAAAATTTTGTTTTCTAGCGACCATCTAGAATTGATCAGGACCTCAAAAAAAGCATTTCTAGATGGTCGCCAAAAACATTTTTTTCGGGTCCAGCACTTGTAAAATTTCCCATATGAGAGTGTTGGACCCCAAAAAAGTGTTTTTGGCGACCACCTAGAAATGATCAGGACCTCAAAAAAAGCGTTTTTAGATGGTCGACAAAAACACTTTTTGGGGGTGCAAAACTTGTAAAATTTCCGATATGGGAGTGTTGGACCCCAAAAAAGTGTTTTTGGCGACCATCTAGAAATGCTTTTTTTGAGGTCCTGATCATTTCTAGATGGTCGCCAAAAACACTTTTTGGGGGTCAATCACTCCCATATCCGAAATTTTCCAAGTTTTGCACCCCCAAAAAGTGTTTTTGTCGATCATCTAAAAACGTTTTTTTTGAGGTCCTGATCATTTCTAGATGGTCGCTAGAAAACAAAATTTTGGGTCCTTAAGTGTTATTTCGGTTATTTCTGTCTTTACGGGGCTAAAACATCGGTTCGGGGGTCCGGGATTGAAAATTTGAAGGTTGTGGGAGTAGGACATGGCTTCAGCATCATTTTAAAAAATTTAAAAAAAAAAATTTTTTTTTGACGATTTTGAGTTTTTTGAGGAGCTAAAACTGATAGAAGGACCCAAATACCCAACTTTTTTATTTTTGCAACTGAAAGAGGAGGCCGAAAACCCCTAGAAACCAAATAGATATCCCGTGTACGAGGTGCGGAACATCTCGATAAGATACCGCCAAAACCCCGAAAAACGCGTTTTTTAGGCCAAAATCGCACTTTTTTCATTTTCGCCGGCCTGTAGCGCCTAAACGAGGTTCGGTCCCACATCTTTCGCCAGTTTTATTTGAAAGAGCGAGTAACTATCTTTCATTTTCACCCATAAAAAGGTCAAAAAGTTATGGGGAGGTCAGCCGTCCAGGGCCGCGAAAACGCATGAAAAATAAACGAAATTTCGACTTTTGGGGTATTAGGAGTTAAAACTCGTCCATTCTGGGGCCGGATTCGGATTCCTGGGATCATTTTACGTACCGGTACATGATGGACTCGCTTTCGAGAGCGTTTCGGCTCCGCCTAGGTCGTTTTTTCGAAATTTCACTAAAAAAGGCTCAAAAAACTTAAAATCCTTATATCTCCGGAACCCTTTGAGCTAAAAATCTGCAAAAAATTGGGGAAAGGTCTCTCAAAGGGTACTATGGACTGGGGTCAAAACAAAAAAAATTCCAGGGGGTCACTGCAATTCGCGAAAATCTAGTTTGGAATGACCCTGTTTTGATCTAATAGCTGCCTTGATGGACACTCTAAAGAAAATTGTTTTTTTAATAATGGGTCTAATTTGATGTCATTTCCATTTCAGTTACATCCACCAGCACAAAGAAAACCAATCAGATGCAAAGATTTGTACTAACCTTTGGTTTCTTCAGTTTGAGAGTCACTGAGTGTTTGCACAGTTTCACTAGGTTTGTCCTCAAATGTAAAGTTTTCCCTTAGGTGTGCTGTACTATCCTTGGCGACTTTGTCTAGAATGTTTCTGTCACGATCTAGCTGCTCTGAAGATTGCTCTAAAACAAAAAAATGTTTGTAATAGAAATTGGGCTAATTTGATGTCATTCTCATTTTAGTTACATTAATCACTATGAATACAACCAATTAGATGCAAAGTTTTGTACTAACCTTTGGTTTCTTTAAATTGATTGTCACTGGGCGTTGACACACTTTCACAGGATTCAGGAGTATGAGTGCTCTGACTACCTTGGCTTTTTTCATCGAAAACAGATCGGAATGATTTATATCCTTCCTCATCAATAGGGAGACAAGGACTTGGTGGCACATGATGCTCTGTTGCTTTAGCCCTTGTATTTTGTACTGCAACAACAAACATGGTAAACAACAGGTACATTTCCATAGTACGTTTCATGGAAAAATTATGGAAATCCACACCCAGGCAAAAGTTACTGCCCAGATTAATAGATTAAATCATAAAATAATTCTCTTATTGTAAATCAACATTTCTTTCTACCACATTGATACACAAACACTGGACATTAATATTAACAAGCAAACTAAAACAAAGAACCTAACCTCCTTTAGTTTCCTTCCTGGCCCGCTTTTGGTTTGGCCCAGAGTCTCCTGCCGGAACGTTTTGAACAATTAATCAGTTTATTCGCCGTATATTTAGTTCGAAAGGGCTCACAAAGCGATTCGAGGTTAAAGCTTGAGCGGCAGTCTACAACCAAAGAAACCGAGGGGGTTTTCACTCGCGTAATACCGTGTACACATTGCCTTGTAATACCGTGTAATACCGTGTAATACCGTGTAATACCGCGAAATACCGCGAAATACCGCGTAATACCGCGTGATACCGCGTAATACCGCGTAATACCGCGTAATACCGCCAGGTCACCCCTCACACACCAAATATTCCTGCTAACGTTTTACTTCAATCATCTTGCTTCAATCATATTGCTAATGTTAATAGAGTATACTGAGGCATTCCCTTCCCCCCTCCACTATTCCCCCTCCTCTTGCTTCCCCACTCTAGTGAGCGTTGTTGTGCTTTTGAGTTGCTTTTGGCGCCGACGAGCAGCGACGACTTACTGGAAGGCAAGGCAGGCAAGCATCTTGCTCTCCTTTCCATAGCACAGCGGTTCCCAACCTTTTTCGGATCGCGACCCCAAAATGACCCTTCAAAATTTTCGCGACCCCACGGACCCGTCGCCGCGACCCCACGCGACCCCACTTTACCCCCCGCCCCGCCCCCCTCACGCCTGCCACCATTAAAAAAAGGTGGAAACTTCAATGTTTAATAAAAGACTTGCTATTTTTTTATACATTTTATTTTAGTGGCTGCCTTGAGCTTGTACACACTAAATGGAAATGGACAATTTTGTCCCAAGAAATGTTGAGTTTTTGTGCACACCAATCCCTTTTGACAATTTTGTGTAATAATTTGAGACTTGCTATGGCAAAGCGAGTAGTTTTTTTTTAGTTTATTTATAAATTCTACGTTCTATTATATCATTATCTTTATCATTATCATTATCTTATGCGAGCGCTCGTAAACGTTAATTCCTCAAGGGACTCAAGCTATAAGCTAGGTTATGTGACAACCCCTTGCCCCCTAGCTTCTTAATTGTTTCTGGAGTTACTCAATAATACACACAATAACATGGTTTTAATGCACTCATTTCAGGATATTTCAGAATATTTGGTTATTTCTTATTTTTGAGTTTCGTAAAATCTTTTCATTGAACTCTCAATTCTGAAATATTTTCCTGGTTTTATAAAAATGAAAAAAGTGGCCTGTTGTCCCATTTCTTCTTATTTTTTTTAAAAATAATAATCCAATACCCAGTTCAATTTTTTAAAATGTAGGGCTTGGGCAGAAACCCAAGCAGAGTAAAAAATTAAGGCAAAGAATGAAATTGTGTTCTAAGTCACAACATTGGCCTGGGGGACCATGTTGGAGGAGCCTTCCAGGCCACCTGGCCGCCGCCGGCCTGTACACACTAAACCCTTATGCACTTTTTTGTGCATAAGCCTTGCAGGATTTTACACAACCATAGTTATGCACAATATTTCCTGCATAACTATGCTTAACTTTGTTCCTTGTGCACAAATTTGTGCAGAATTATGCACACTGTGTAACATAGTTATGCATAAAATTTTGTGCATAACTATGGCTGTATAAAATTGTGCATAAGGGTTTAGTGTGTACGACGTTGGCCTGCAGGACCAGACCCCCGCCCGCGAACCCCTCACTCCCCCTCCCCTCTTCCTCTTCTCCTATGTCGTCCAAAGATCCGCCAGCCCGCTATACATGCGCGCGCAATGGCTTGTCTACCTAACAGGAGACCACAATCCGCAAAGCGTTTGCAGTTTGAAGGTCCGTCATACTGTTATTGTAATACCTCCGTAATACCGTGTAATACCTCCGTAATACCGCGTAATACCCTGTAATACCGTGTAATACCGCGTAATACCGCGTAATACCGTGTAATACCGCGTAATACCTGTAATACATGAATTATGTAATACCGTGTACACCAAAATTCCGAGTGAAAACCCCCTCGAAAGAAACCCTACGAAATCCATAAAAATTATGCTTTGACACGTACCAGTAGATTTTCTAGCCAATTCCATGATTCTGCGAAGCCGGTTTGGGTTTTTGCCCCAGTTCGACATGATGCATTGCTTGTTTTTTCTAAATAATAATACATCACACATATACTCAACCCCAACGCCTCCGCTAGCCTCCTCCACCGACAACGCCAGGCGCCAAGGCGGGGGCGCGGGTACGGCGGGGACTGCTGCCGCGCCGCGGTGCATTGTGGGAGAAGTTACGATACTTCTCCGTGGAATCTTACCCTCGCCCCCGCGTCTGTTCCAAACTTTGATGATTTTTAATAAATCAGCGGTACTTTGGAATTCTTTGATATTTTGTCAGTTGATTCTTAACAGCTCACAGATTCGGAATCAATAAATACCTCATAATGCGCAAAAATGTTAGTTACGATGGTTCTCCAGCTGCATAGAAAGTTAGGATGTTTCTCGAGCGGACAAAACAGTTAGGATCTTTCTCGAGCGGACAAAACAGTTAGGATCTTTCTCGAGCGGACAAAACAGTTAGGATCTTTCTCGAGCGGCCGGAAAAGTTACGATCTTTCTCCTAGGACGCGTCGACATGTATATTAAACAAATGGGGAACGCTCTCCCCCCAGCGGCGGCATGATACCACGTTACAGCTTGGCTCCTCTCAGGTAGTCCTCGTGGCCGAGGGGTCTAAGGCGAAGGGTTCCCAACCCAATGGTTCGGGTTCAACTCCCGGTAAGGTACGGGAATCTTGTAAGGATATTGTCCTTAAAATCCGTTAGTGCGTTGAGGAGCCAATTATGAAAGAGTTAAAGTCAAAGAAATTTCTTTTCAAAAGTTGCAATAATTTTAATGACATGTGTTATGAAATTTCATTACAAAATTGTAATGAAGATTTAATAACATTGTAATGAAATTGTAATGAAAATAGCTTCATATAAATGTTATTAAAATGTAATGAAATTTTTTTTTAACAGTGTAACTTTTGAAAGTTTTATGAAATGTGGGACTTCTGATGGGAAGTATCAGTTAATCATAGGCAAAATTAAAAAAATCTACCAAGTGAAATGAGGAAAAGCCCTTATGGTGAAGAAGAAATAATGCTCCCACCAAGTACCTGTTTCACTGTGAACCTCTCATTTGCAACCTTATGTGCTACTGTCTGTCACTTAATGTAAAATTGTCATGAACTGTAAATTTTGAACTTAACAAAAATAGGATTAAAAATCATCAAGGGCCAGTACTAAATCAATACATAAGAGGAGCCACATTTCAACAGTGACAAACTTGACCTTAAGAGCTGAGCGGCCTGCTAGGCCGCAGAACATGCTTACTTTTGTGAACACGATTTGAATGTCACTATCCATGCAAGCAGCACAGAGGCCATAGAGATTTCAAAACAAGACAAGTCCCTGCCGAGCAGCAGGAGAACTGATATCAGGTCGATTGGGACCATAACTCAACAAAACTACGTCACAAAACTTTCCCAGACAAAAAATAAATAAAAATAAACATAAAATAAGTGAGTTTGTATGCAGTATCTCTCATCAGGGGCGAATACCAAAATGACACCCTGAATATGCTCTAGTCTAGCACTACCACAGGAAATTGAAACAATACCTTTTGGATTCATACAACAAACACTTAATTGGCATATTGGTGCAAGGCCCATTTTTACAACTGCAAATAACAGCTGGAAATCAACCAACCAGAATGGTAAAACAAATTACAAAATTCCACAAGCATGTTGCAAATTGAATTGTTCAAAAAATAAAATAAATGGGGAACACAAATAAGCTATCTTGTCTCCAGCCTGGTGAGTCTTCTCAACAAACACCTCTTCCCCTGCATGCTGTGCGACAAATGCCTGCTGAAAAAAAAAATATTTTAAACCACATATAAGACTACAGCCTCTTTAAACCCATTCTTCCTTTTTTTTTTTCAAAAATATAGGAAAAAGAAACCTTTAAGTAGTTATAAACACTGTGCCACTAACCTGCATAACTCATGTCCTTTGGGGAAAAGAGAAAGGTTAGTTCCTTGACACGATACTGACTGAAGTTACTCCGTAAAGGGAGGGTATTCCTCCAGGACAGCTTTGCTTGAATGAATCCGTTGGTTCCAACAGTCCAGCTTAAGTAAGGAAACAGCAAAGGAACCTGTTGACACGGTGAAAAAGGCATGAATAACATATACATCAACAACAGCTTTCTACAAGACAATCTTGACCAGTTTGGACAAGAGGCAGGCATAAGTAAACCACAGAATGCCTCTGCCACATGCATCTAGATTAAATGTGAGTTTAAATAAATATATATATTTCAAGCAACGAGCAAAACGTTCATAAAGATTAACTGGCGTAAACGAAACCAAAGCATCGGTTAAGAAGACAGCTTAGTTTACAAATCGAGGGGATAAGAACCAAACTTTTATCGATATATTAGCAAAGCAATCTCAAGCGTCGTTCACCGTGAAGAGAACGAGCGTTGGTGCGCAAGATATTCAGATAATCAAATCAAATCAAATTAATTTGATATTTTTATTAATTTTGTCTGGTATCTTTTAAGGCCCCCCAAAAAAAGAAGAAAAAATTAACAAGAAACATAAAGGCACTAATGAGCTAGACAAAGAAAATTACATAACTTTTGAAAGTTTTATGAAATGTGGGACTTCTGATGGGAAGTATCAGTTAATCATAGGCAAAATTAAAAAAATCTACCAAGTGAAATGAGGAAAGCCCTTATCTAAAATGGTGAAGAAGAAATAATGCTCCCACCAAGTACCTGTTTCACTGTGAACCTCTCATTTGCAACCTTATATGCTACTGTCTGTCACTTAATGTAACATTGTCATGAACTGTAAATTTTGAACTGAACAAAAATAGGATTAAAAATCATCAAGGGCCAGTACTAAATCAATACATAAGAGGAGCCACATTTCAACAGGGACAAACTTGACCTTAAGAGCTGAGCGGCCTGCTAGGCCGCAGAACATGCTTACTTTTGTGAACACGATTTGAATGTCACTATCCATGCAAGCCCGTGATAAAAAAGGATTTGTGCACAACGCGTGCGCGGCCTGTGCGCCGCTTGTGCAAATCGCGTGCAAGACGCGTGCGCAGAGTGTGCGAAACACGTGCGCCGCGAGTGCGAAACGCGTGCACATCGCGTGCGAAACGAGTGCACAAGACGTGCGCGACGCGTGCGCAAGGTTTCTGTGCGCAAAGCTGGTGTGCACAGCCGAGACACGCTGTAGCTGTGCACGGCGACCACGCTCCATGTGCAGATCGAGTGCAATGCGCACGGGACCTGTGCACAGAGTGCGCGTATGCCGTGCGCACCCGGCGCGAAAGGTCGGGAAACCTGTGCTTACCCCGTGCAACACGCGTGCAAAACCGAGCGAATCTCTGCTCTGAGTGTGCTATGCGCGTGCTCCATATTGTGTCGCGCGTGCAAAGGTGTGCACGCCTCTTCTCACTCGAGTTGTCCCCTGATGACCACCTGAACAGAACACGATTTCCCGGTCTCGGGGCTGTGGGAAATCTAGCGCCGAAAACCGTTTTTCTCTGCGGCGTCGGGTTCCCGAGATACGAGGACGTACCACGACGTACCGGGAGCACCGCGCCAAGGATACGTTCACATTTTGGAGGCCAAAGTGACCCTGGCGCCTTTCTCATTGGGTGTCCGGGACTTCTGACTTCAGAATTAGGTTCCATGGGCTGTGACGCTTCTGTAGACACCTTGAACACCCCACTGCCACCCGGCATTGGGGTTTGACGGCGTCCTAAAACTGTGCATTCCTGTATATATGTTGTGTTCGACAGGATCAGACTGTTAAGGACGCCGTCAAACCCCAATGCCGGGTGGCAGTGGGGTGTTCAAGGTGTCTACAGAAGCGTCACAGCCTATGGAACCTAATTCTGAAGTCAGAAGTCACGGACACCCAACGAGAAAAGCGGCAGGGTCACTTTGGCCTCCAAAATGTGAACGTATCCTTGGCGCGGTGCTCCCGGTACGTCGTGGTACGTCCTCGTATCTCGGGAACCCGACGCCGCAGAGAAAAACGGTTTTCGGCGCTAGATTTCCCACAGCCCCGAGACCGGGAAATCGTGTTCTGTTCAGGTGGTCATCAGGGGATGACCCGAGTGAGAAGAGGCGTGCACACCTTTGCACGCGCGACACAATATGGAGCACGCGCATAGCACACTCAGAGCAGAGATTCGCTCGGTTTTGCACGCGTGTTGCACGGGGTAAGCACAGGTTTCCCGACCTTTCACGCCGGGTGCGCACGGCATACGCGCACTCTGTGCACAGGTCCCGTGCGCATTGCATTCGATCTGCACATGGAGCGTGGTCGCCGCGCACAGTACAGCGTGTCTCGGCTGTGCACACCAGCTTTGCGCACAGAAACCTTGCGCACGCGTCGCGCACGTCTTGTGCACTCGTTTCGCACGCGATGTGCACGCGTTTCGCACTCGCGGCGCACGTGTTTCGCACACTCTGCGCACGCGTCTTGCACGCGATTTGCACAAGCGGCGCACAGGCCGCGCACGCGTTGTGCACAAATCCTTTTTTATCACGGGAGCAGCACAGAGGCCATAGAGATTTCAAAACAAGACAAGTCCCTGCCGAGCAGCAGGAGAACTGATATCAGGTCGTTTGGAACCATTACTCAACAAAACTACGTCACAAAACTTTCCCAGACAAAAAATAAATAAAATTAAACATAAAATAAGTGAGTTTGTATGCAGTATCTCTCATCAGGGGCGAATACCAAAATGACACCCTGAATATGCTCTAGTCTAGCACTACCACAGGAAATTGAAACAATACCTTTTGGATTCATACAACAAACACTTAATTGGCATATTGGTGCAAGGCCCATTTTTACAACTGCAAATAACAGCTGGAAATCAACCAACCAGAATGGTAAAACAAATTACAAAATTCCACAAGCATGTTGCAAATTGAATTGTTCAAAAAATAAAATAAATGGGGAACACAAATAAGCTATCTTGTCTCCAGCCTGGTGAGTCTTTTCAACACACACCTCTTCCCCTGCATGCTGTGCGACAAATGCCTGCTGAAAAAAATATTTTAAACCACATATAACACTACAGCCCCTTTATACCCATTCTTTTTCTTTTTTTTTTCCAATAATAGGAAAAAGAAAACTCTCAGTAGTTATAAACACTGTGCCACTAACCTGCGTAACTCATGTCCTTTGGCGCAAAGAGCAAGGTTAGTTCCTTGACACGATACTGACTGAAGTTACTCCGTGAGGGAGGGTATTCCTCCAGGACAGCTTTGCTTGAATGAATCCGTTGGTTCCAACAGTCCAGCTTAAGTAAGGAAACAGCAAAGGAACCTGTTGACACGGTGAAAAAGGCATGAATAACATATACATCAACAACAGCTTTCTACAAGACAATCTTGACCAGTTTGGACAAGAGGCAGGCATAAATAAACCACAGAATGCCTCTGCCACATGCATCTAGATTAAATGAGAGTTTAAATAAATATATTTCAAGCAACGAGCATAACGTTCATAAAGATTAACTGGCGTAAACGAAACCAAAGCATCGGTTAAGAAGACAGCTTAGTTTACAAATCGGGGGGATAAGAACCAAACTTTTATCGATATATTAGCAAAGCAATCTCAAGCGTCGTTCACCGTGAAGAGAACGAGCGTTGGTGCGCAAGATATTCAGATAATCAAATCCGCGGGATTCATAGAATAAAAATAAATCTTTCAGCAGGTTTTAAAACAGAAGAATGTCAAATCAGAAAGCACATGATGATAGCAGTCGGCACTCAAGAATGGCTGGGCAAAGCGACGGCACACACAACAGCATAATTTTTTACATAACAAACAACCTGAACTGTGTTCTTTTCTCTTATTTGGAGGCAGGGAGTGTGATACGATAAGCAAACTTGAAAAGCGAAACTACGGACTCACCCAACTCTAAAAAAAGAGCAGAAGACACGAGTGGAGTCAAATGTTTATGGCCGTGCTTCTAGCGGTATTCGCACTCACGTCGGCAATCGGCACAATACATAAACAAGTGATGATCGCACATAAAATATCCGTTTAACCACTATTTCAACAGGACATTTGCACAACATTACTTGGACTTAGTTCCCTTATTGGCACGGTTTGTTATATTTAAACATTCAAATGATTCAAATGACTGTCACTCAAGGGAGGTTGGCAATGACAACAGTTCCAGGCCGTGGCGCCATCTCTCGGCAGCCCCGTGTACTACGCCCGTGGCGCTGCGCGCTGCGCTGGGCTTGGCCTCCCGTTTCAACGTTGTACTCTGGCTGTTTCCAGTATAGAAGATAAAACTAGATTTTTAGCGTCAGATAGACGAATATAGTGCTGCCTGAAATAGTTTTCAAAGTCCCGGACGTGCCTTCATGAAGTTTCAAGTGTCGTCATTGTGTGGCAGTGTGCGAACGCGTAATTTGTGAAGGGTCTGCGTGTGGCGCCCGCGGCCGGCTGGCTCTGCTGAGCTTTTAACAACAATTAAGTTAAATGTCTAATCGTCAGCTAAACGAAAAGTGTGGTCCGTATGTGTATTTAGAGTGGCGCAAGTCGCCACACATAGTCATAAGTGCCTGCATCTCACAGATGTCAAAAACGAATAATCTGTTGTGAATGTGGTTGTTGTAAATGTGGTTCGAAGTAAAAGCACAAGATCGCATACATTTGTTTTGGATATTGCGACATGAACAACATGGATTGCTGAAATGACAGCCAGTGTCGATTCAGCTTACTTTTGGACTTATTGTTTTGGTGAGTATCCTAACCTTTTTAATGGAAATTAATATAGTCTGCCTAGCAGCATCCCATTGTGTCTGTTTTGAACAGTAGGCAAGGCAGGCCAGTACTGAAAACACATACTGTCTAGGTGAAAGGTACTATCTGAGACATGGTTTTCCTTATTTAACTTGGATTCCTTTCATTATGAAACTTTATCCACGCTCCCCAGGGTTGTGATATCATTTTGACCCATCAAAAGTTACTCTCCAACGGTCTTTATTTACAATAAATACCAAGTGGTATTTGTATATTATACCAAAGAGAGGGCATTTAGGTATAGTTTATGGATTAAAATATTCTAACCCTTAGATCCGAAATGCAAAAGAAAGTTGGAGTAACATAAGACAAATGCATTGTAATTGCTTCTCAACACCTGTCCTGTTTCTCAGTGGTATGATTTTATTTTGAGCTGTCCTATATGTTACACAAAACTTTCTTTTGAGCCGTTTTGGACTAGATTTTACGTGAGATGAAGTGTCCTCTATGAATATGGTAAACAAAAGTCATGTTTGAAATTTATCATATTTTGAGATCACTGTTCATGGGATTTTGACAAGAAATATTATTTGTAAACGGAAATGGGAACTTTTGCAATACTTCATCCTAAAATTTAATTCTAATTTTAATCATATGATCATTGAAATGACAGGTGCGTTCCACAATTTGATTAATGTATCTGTCACTCTGCCAACATTTACTTCAAAACAGTATCACATTTAAAAATATTTTTAACAAGTTGACATTTCTAAGCTTCCGTGAACAATATTCAGAATCATGACATTTTAGATGTAAATTACTGATGGACCTATGTTGACCTATGTGTGGTGGTGGTGGTGGTAAAAGAGGGGGGGGGGGGGCGTTAGGCCCTGGTTTCTTCAAAATTTGCAGCTTCTGATGAAAACGTTTTGAGGTCTATGACGGGTTCTCTAGGATTGCCTCATCGACCAGGATAAGGTACACCAAAATCTGATCCCTTCATCCTTCTCAAAACCTACAAGTGACAAATCATCTACAAAAGACGCCCAAGAGATATTGTATAGCTTCCGTAGGGCAGTCAGTAGATTCTGCACAATAGGAATAGGATTGTGAGAGCACCATGCACGTTCATGGGCGCTGTGCGCTGGCCTCCTTGAAGGTGACCGAAGTGCCCTACCCTCTACAAAATGAGACTTCCTGCGGTTTTCGGTTGCCTACAAAATAATTTCATCAATATTCATTTAAGCTCTATGTCGCTTCGCTCACCAACTTCGTGCCTGCCGCACGTACTCTTAGTATTATGAAGGCAAGATTGATGATGCCCTTCCATTTTCCCTGTTTATTGGCTATAAACTACCTCGTCTCGGGGATAATTTTAATTCAACAAAATTGAATCCAATATATACAACCAAGTTTAGATCTGATTGGCAACTGATTCACGCTATTTCAGCAAATTCGAATCCAATTCACGCCAATTCAATTCTAATTCACAAAGCCTGCACACCTAATTCAGCGTTTGTTCACCCATACGCCATCGCGGAAATTCCCACTTCCTCCCATCTTCATCGTGTGGCCGTGTAGGCTGCAGTGAACGGTACCATTGCGAAGGATTGAGGATTTCCCTGACAATACTCACCCCACCAGAGACTCCAACGGGCTGGCGGCGGCGCGGCGGCGCGGCGGCGGCTTGCTCCCACCAACGCACTCTACAGCGCCTGCAGTCAGTGCATAGGCCACCCAATTGACAGTTATGTGTTCTGTTTCACACTCAATACAGTTACACACCGGGACCGGTCGGCACGAAGGGTTGCTACTTTAGTAAGAATTGCACTTCCTTGTGTGCTCCACTACATTGCACATTTCTTAGTAGAAGCCCTCGAGACAAACTCACTTCCTTGTAAGGCCCAGTCTGTGTAACGCATCGAAGCTAAGTCACGCTAGGCAGATTGGCAGAAGCAAGGAGCTCTAAGTACCTTGCACAGTACTTTAGATAGATAACGAGATACTAAGATGATTCTGTCTTCTGCTCCTTTTTTGTAACGAATAGTTTACTTTTTACATGTAAAGAACCACACTTAGTACTCTTGCGCAACCTCTCTTATAAGAGGAGATGCACAAGCGAACAGTCCGTATTAAGCAAGGTATTAAGAGTACGGATATAGTTTGCAAACGATGGTGTCCAGGTAATACACATTCTTTGTAGCAGCAATTCCGGGCTATGATGCGGCACCGTAGAGCGGTCCGGGGGGTTGGTGAGGCCGGTGATAGGCGCAGGCGGAAAGAAATCAAGCAGGTCCAGCGGCTCCGTCCAGGACTGGTGCGGCAGGGTGTAACAGGGCCAGATGTGAGGACCCGCCTGCAGGCTGCAGGGCACCCGGGGGGGCTGGCGGGAGAGCGGCCCAGCGCTCGAGAAGGAGAGGAGGGCGCAGATGCCACGGCCGTGAAAAGCCCACACAATCCCAGGGGTCCTGCAGGAGAGCCAGGGCTGGATGCCCAGGACGGCTATGCCACCGGATAAGGAGCCGGTCCGTGAGGTAGTCCAGGCGCTGACACAGGGGCCACTCGGCGACCTAAATGAGGGTGGCGTTGACCGTCGAGGAGGACATCAGGCCCTGGGCCGATCGGAGGGCCGTGGAGCAGAGGACTTGCGCCTTATGACGCACCCGCTGCGGCCGGTGAAAGTTGACGATCCCGGCGCCGTACTCAAGCAGCGGCCGGATGGTAGAACGGTAAAGCTTGAGCAGAAGTGCAGGGTGGCAACCCTAGCGCACCCCTGCGAGAGAGCGGAGGGTACCCGTGCGCTTAGCGACCTCGCGCTGCATTTCGGCGAGATTGTGTTGCCAGGCCCAGGTCGGCGTGAGGAAAAGTCCCAGGTAGCGGATCTTGGCTGCATAGGGCATATCACTAAAGTCCACCGAGAGGTTGGGAGGGGGGGAAAAGCCGCGCCGTCGGTAAAACACTGTGTACTGCGACTTGGCAGCGGACAGCAGGGCACCGTCAGCGCGGAGACGGGCAGTAACAAGGTCCACGCCGTGGCGGAGGGCAGAAAGGGCCGCGCGGAGCGAGTCCGCGGCCGAGCCAAGCCGAGCGGAGAGCTGACGAGAGGGCAAATGCCTCCACTGCCCCCCCCCCAACCCCCCTAAAACCGCCCCTGCCGAACCCGGGTAGCAGGCGGGCCTCGGGCAGCCGATGTCTTGCCCGGCAATGCCGCGCTGTGCCGAGCCGCAGCCGCCAAGAAAAGTAGTAGAGGATATCTAGGGGGTTTTACACTCGAGATTTTCGTGTACACAGTATTTCAAAATTCAGTATTACGCGTATTACGGGTATTACGTCGCTCTTACGGTGGTATTACGCTTATTACGTTGGTATTACGCGTTTTACGTTGGTATTTTGAGGTATTACGGTGGTATTACGGAATATTACGGTGGTATGAAAGTTACAAACACCTGTGAAGTACGCAACCCATCGTGCGCAGGTGTCTCGCGGCCTTGCCAGCCTTCAGTTGACCCAAGAGGAGGGGACTCTAGACAGTGGCCCGGGTCACCACCAGACCGGGAGAGTATAGGCACTGCTCTTTACCGCCGAGCTGCAGCAGCTCACCGACAACAAGCTTGTCCACCTACTGCGCAGCGCTCCGCAGCACCTATCACCACCTCCAGATGCGGGCCATGCCGGGCAGGGCGGCGGGTGGAGTCGGGTCAGCCTCGGCCTCCGCAACTTGCCGTCGACGACGTGCGCAGACTATCACGACTCCACCGTCGCGAGGGTCACGAGCTGCAACACGTTCAGGAGCACGCCGGGCGCCGGGCAGGGCGGTGGTGGGCCAGCCTCGGCCTCCGCACCTTGCCGCCGCAGCTCGCCTGCCTCTAACTCCACCACCTCCGCAACGGCCAACATCAGCTCCGGACTGGAGTTCCGCCAGGTGGACGCCATGCTATAGGAGCAGCGGCGGGGCACCCCAGCCTCATCTGCTAGACATGTCGCGGGAAGCGGCGGGGTTCGGTGGCGCTCCCTCCTCTGCTGGTTGCGGGCACGGGGCCCCTGCCTGCCCAGCCTGCCCAACACCTTCTGTGGGGTGAACGTGGACGACTCGGCGTTGATGTACGGCTGCAACTAGCTGCTGATTTCAGAGTACAGTCGGGGTACTTTCGGAACAGTTTTTTAGGCCCCCGTTAGGAGTGCCTATTGCTCACGCCCGTGAGTTTTTTATTTATTTTTATTCTTGACGATGGCCCCTTATGGCCGCGGCCAATCGTGACGAGCCGATTCGTACAAAATTACAATGAAAAATACTACGAAAAATTAGAAATTTTTTGAGATAGGTCTGATGCCAAGCTGTCTGTACGTTTTTGCATAAAATGAATGTGCATCATCAGTTTCTATGGTAATTGCGAGCCGAGCACCCTGTGCCGAGCCAAAATTGACACCCTCCAAAAGTTTCTGCCCAATAGAAATGTTTCGCGCGAAAATCCAGCCAATAAAAACGTCCGCCTGTTGCTTTGTACCTCAATATCCAAAAGTGTCAACGCAAGGAGTGGTCACGTCAGAATTGTTGCAGATTCACGCCATGTAAAAGGGTTCACCACCAGGAGACTTTCAAACGTGACCACTAGCTGGCCGCCGCGGCTCCTGATTGTTGGCTGGGACTGTAATTTCGCCGTGGGCGGGGCTTGTGACAATACCGCCAACCTCAGAGTGATTCCTCAGCTCATGTTTTCAGTAAAAGATACAAATAAGTCTACCCTTGTGTACCGTGTTCGTGAGTGGAGGATTCAACAGTTGTTTGCTTAAGGCCTGCAACATCATTTTACGTCGTTACTAAATCTAAAACTAGCAAAATATATTTTGAGTTGGTTTGAGTGGACACCAAAGCGGCGTTGTTTACGGCTGGCCCGCTCGGCGCCATGTTTGAGTTAGAAATGTGAGGCGGATAAAATTCACGATTTGGGTTCTCTCAGTGAGTTCTGACCTAGTATTTTTAAAATCTATTTCATTTTCTGGTAAGTGCGGTCCAAATGTGAAACAAGAACCCTTTATTTCTTGGCTGTTGGTTCGATTTAGTGGTTGTCAAGGCGCGTTGTTGACAGCTGGCCCGCTGGGCGACATTATGTGTGCCAGAGGTCTGGTGAATAAAATTCATGATTTGGCTCTCACCAATAGTTCTGGCTTTATATTATTTAATTCTTTTTGAATTTTTTTTTGTGTGTTTTTGACGTGGTTTGAAGATGCATTACGTGCATAACGTGTATTACGTGTATTACAACGGTATAACGGGACACCTTGTACACAGTATTACTCAAGTGAAAACACCCTCGGATGATACGTCCCAGTGTGTGGTCACAACCGGCAAAGCCACAGACAGCTTATTCTAAACCGGCTAAATGCGATACTTATAGTGTGTTTCGCTTAGAAAAGGGAGAAGAATAGCGGATGGAACAAAAAGCGTCCTCATTGGCTGAGGCCCCCCCCACACACACACACACACTTCCCCCCCCCCCACTACCACCACCACCACCACCACTAGAACGCTCAGCCAATGAGCACGCTTTTGTTCTATGCGATATTCTTCGCTCTTTTCCAATCGAAACCCACTATTCGCATAAAATGAACCAGTTTCAATCCCCGAGCCAGCCACACACTTGAGTAATGTTTTTGACACATAGGGGCATTATCCACACACAACTTCATTGGTTGTCTACTTTGCAGGCGCATTCAAGTTGGGCGTATAGCGGGGCAAGGCATGTCGGGGTAATATGATACGGAGAAAGGTAGAATCAAAGAGGTGGAGCTGGATCCTTCGCGCTTCCATATTCCTACATGTCACCTCAGGGCAGGGTGGGGTGGGCCGTGCGTGGGGTTGTAGCTGTGAAGACTGCAGGACCTATCGTGGCGGGGACAGTGCAGAGCGAGACGTGTCGGGGCGCGCGGTGCCGGCTCACCTGTCAGCTACAGGCCGCCTACCGTAAGGCCCTGCAGGCTGATTCCGAAGATCGTTCTTGCGCCTCCATCCTTGTCGCACTCATGGGGTCCTGACACCCCCGACATAGGGCACCGCCATAGGTGCGACAAGGACGAAAACGCGAGAGCGATCTTCGGAATCAGCCTGCTGGGCAGAGGGCCGTAGGAGAAGAGTGAGAAGGGGTTGGGCGGGCTTCATCTTATAGAGGCTGCTGCAGCTGCAGGCGTTGAGGTGGGGCGCGCGATGCAAGCACAAGCACACCTGCAGCTGCAGTCCGGCCAGCTGCTTACATGGCGGCGGCGCGCGCTCGCCTATCATGAGGCCCTGAGGCGATGTCTGCGTCACACACACACACACACACACACACACACACGCGCGAGCGTGCGTACTATCACACGTACTATCCACTCACCACCTCGCGAGTTGCCCACCCCTATGTGGCTGTCGCGTACAAGCTAGAAGATCAAGACTCCGGAATTGGCTTTAGAATCTTTGCTTATACCTACGGCAAATTTTCGGACAAACTTGTGATTTCTGTCTATATTCCTTACTAATGCACCAAAAAACCACTAACCGTGGAAAGAAACATGTCCTGTTGTGTTCGCCCCTCGGTTATCCGTGGGTGCGCACACATCGCTCCGCCGACCGCCGCACGGAACTTTCCTGTAAATCACATGAGTTCTGGTCTTCCCCTCGCCGGCGCGTCTCGTCGCCGGCCGCCTGTTTACAGACCCAATGGAAAAGGTCTTAGGGCGGCCGGTGCAGGCGCACCGGCCTATGCACGGTCTTGTGGGGAGTGCGTAATGGTCACATGGTGATCGCGTGACTTCCACCCCCACACCAGCCGCTATCTCCGGCGCTGGGCGCCTGGAGAGCAGCTGGGACCGTGCAGTACTTTTACAATAGAGTCGCACGGAGCGAGCTGAAGGGAGAGGACCACAGCGAGAGTGTGTGGGTGCGTCGGTCAGCTGAGCCAGCTAACCCGGTGAGTGTCGTATAGGGAAACACTTTAATCACTGAGGTGCCCTAGCTTCTAACCTGCCCTACACCCCCACTGTATATTAGAGCCACCCTTTGAGTAAAGTCTCTAAATAAATCATTAGTAAACCAGTCAAACGCTTCCTTACATCCCGGCTGGCTACTCGCCAGAAGTATCCCCGCTATTAAAACGGACTTCGGTCACAACATGGTGGAGGTGCGGGCCTGGTGACTTGGTCTGGATGTATGGACCGTTTGACTCGAACGTAAATTTCTCCTCGAGAAAAATCTCTTCTTTTCTGTTGTCTTAACTCCGTCTCTCCGTGCGGCTCCTAATTTTTGGCCATTTTTTTTCCTCTAAATTTTATTTTTTTTTAAAAACCTAACAAATTAATTAGGCTATCCCCCCCCCTTCCCCGCCCGTTAAACCGCGCAAAACCATGCAGGCCCCAGCTATCCAGCTCCACCCTACTTCTCCGGTTTCCCCGGGGAAAATGTCGAGAGATTTCTCCGGCAATTTGATGACTTCATGGGCTGCGTCCCCAATCTAGACGCAGCAGTCTAACTATGGTATTTACAGACGTGTACCCGTGGGGAAGCCAGAGAGACGATTGACGCGGAGGCTGAATACCTCCAGCGTAACCCCACCGACCCCGCGCGCACACCCCAGGAGGTGTACACACATCTCCGCACCACCCTTGCAAACAAATTTCCTGCATTGGCCGACCTCCAGCGGCACAAGGACGCACTAGCTGTGCGTGTGAAAAAACCTGAGGAGTCTTACTCTCAGTATGTAGGAGCCGTGTCGAGGCTCTGTAAACAGTGTGGCATTGTTGATGTGCCCACTCTTTTGGAAGAGATTCACAAAGGAGTGGACGATTCCGTGTACACGCTAGTGCGCCCCTCCCATTACACCTCGGAGAAGGACTTGCTCTTGGCGTACGAACAGTTGGGCCGGAGCGTGGCCGCGCGGGCTCGTGCCCGTGCGGGCCTCGTGACGTCACCGCCCGCTGCGTGCGCTGCAACTCTCCCTCCCGGGTACCCTGTACCTTACCTCCCTTTCCCCTCCAATCCATACCCTTACCTCCCTGCCGCCGCCCCGGCCCCGGCCCTAGCCCCGGTCCAGCCAGCCCTGCCCGCCGTCCCGCCCGCCCCCCTCTCCGGCTACCCGTACTATCTCCCCGCGGGGCTGGCCCCGCAGCCCGCGCCCGCCGCGCCCCCGCAGCCCGTCGCTCAACCGCCGACTATTGATGATATCACCCGTGTGCTGAGTGCAATGTCACTGGCCGCCGCCTCCGTGAACGCGGTGGCTTCACCACCGGCCGGAGACGGCCACCGCCAGGACCGCGATGGGCGGGACGATCGGCGGCGGGCACCCAACCCCGACAGACGTTGGGACGGTCGACGGGAGGGCGGGCGAGGAGACTACGCGCGTGACCGCACGCGTGACCACAGCTTCGATCGCCAGTGCGACGAGCTCTCTCGCTTGTACTGGGAACGAGACAGGCTCGCTAAAGAACTGTCCCGCCGTGATTGGGATGACCGCGTCCGCGGCGCCGACAACCCCAACCTGCCCTACCCGCCCCGTGACCGCCGCGACCACTATGCCCCACGCGGCCCTCCTGCCTATGACGACCGCCGGCACTACACCAACCATGGTTATCAGGACTCAGGGGGCCGGGGGCGACCAAGCCGCCGTGACCCACGCCGGGAAAACCCTAACAGGGTAGAGTCTGATTTTGGTGACCCGGAGATCGAGGATCACGATGCTGCTGTCCTTCCAAAAAACTAGAGACAGCAGTGCCATTCCTTGAACTGGATGGCACTGCTCGTCCGGGCAAGGAGCCTAATGCTGAGACCCCTCCCCTCCCCTCTTCGGCTATCAAAATTCACACCAACGTCCCACGCGACGGTAATTGTTTGTCTTCCTTTCATTCTTCGCCCTACTGGTCCCGCGCCGTAGCGCTTGCACTCCAATGCGGGGGCGAGTTCGTGGCCTATGATGCAACCACTGTTATCAGCGCCACGCCCTCCCGCTCTTCTTCCCCTGCCCCCTACCCCTCCCTCCCGCCGCTGCCCCAAAGGGCCCCGCGCCGGAGAAGTACCCAGCCTCAGCGCCCTGCTCCCGCTGCCCGCTCTGTTCAGGCGCCTATTGCCGCGCCCCCTGCGCCTATCCATGCTTCGCGCGCGCCCTTTGTTACCGCCGCCGCCGCATCCCTTGCCGCCGCCGCGCCCGCCACGCCCCTCGTGCCTTTTGCGCCTACCGCGCCCCCTGCGCCGCCTGCGCGCCCAACCCTGCGCCGCCCATCGGCCGCCGCCGCCGCCGCCCCAAAGCCTGCCGCCGCCGCCGCCGCCGCCCCAAAGCCTGCCGCCGCCGCCGCCCCAAAGCCTGCCGCCGCCGCCGCCGCCGCCCCTAAGTCTGCCGCCGCCGCCGCCGCCGCCGCCGCCCCTAAGCCTGCCGCCGCCGCCGCCGCCGCCGCCGCCGCCGCCGCCCATGCGCCCTTGTGTGTTTCCTCCCAATTGCTTTCAACAACTACGGGACATGATTCAAATTTAATTCCGGCCGCCCCTGCCGCCGATGAGCCCTTGTGCGCTCTGTCCCCTGTAATTGAGAAAAAATTCTCGGGAGATGCTTCGTATGTTGTTCCGGCCGACGCGCCGCCAACCGGCCGGGTTGCCTACCCTGCGGGAACGCCTGCAGTTTGCCCCGCCTCCTCCCCGCCGCCTGGGCCTGCTGCCCCTCACGCGCGCGTATCTATGTTTGCCGTGCCGCCGCCGTCCGCCGCGACCAAATCGCTGCCCTGCGCTGCCGCCGCGCCCCTGCCTATCGCGCGCGCCGCTGTGAACGCAGCGCCACTACTGCCGCTAAAGCCGTTGTTCGCCGCCTGCGCGGGTTCTATCGGGCCTTTGGAGTGTGCCACCACTGCAACCCTTGGGGATCATGTGGGTCTCCCACCTAAACCACCGGACCCCGTGCATTTCCTGCACCAGTTCCCCGTGGCCGCCTAAAAGTCTCTCTCTTTGACTCCTTGCGTCTCTTTCTCTTTCTCCGTCTCTTCCGCGAATCGAGTTGAAAACTACGTTGAATGCACTATTTGCTGAAAAATCACGTCATTGTGGGTTCGTGCTAGTATTCGGCGTGACGCGCGGGTCCCGTCCGCGAGAAGCGGTGCAGCTCGCGGCTCCCTAGGGGGCCGTGCGCGTAAGACTTAACGTACTCCGGACGATCCCCTGTGTACCGTCTTGCATTGGTCAACTTCCCGCAAGATTTAAATTTTGTCTCCATTTTTTTTCGAAGTTAATTTTGTTTTTTCTCGTTAGATTTTACTTAACGTAATACTGGTTATGTAATTATTTTTTTTGGCACCTTGGTGAAGTGTGTTTTCTCTGTACGGCGCTGTCGGTTTGTCTTTCTCTCTGTCCCCGCCGCGCTCCGCCGCGTTTCCTCCCCCTCTCCGCAGCTCCAGCGACTTATCGCTCAGCGAGAGCTGACGCTACTGCACCGTAGCATTATGGTGTGACGTCACCAAGCTCGGCACTGCGCCGCCCTCAGCCTCCCACGCGGCTGCTTCACGCCGCAGCTGATAACGGCAGCCTCCGTGGTCAAGACTTTTGACTGCTCGTGTGGCGCACCGGACCATTGTGCTGTCTGCCCGCCACGCGCCTGCACCCAGCAGCGGGCCGCAGCCCCGTTTGGTGCCCACTGCCCCACGACCGCAGCCCGCCGTCGCCTCTGCCTGTCGCCCGTTATCGGTGCAACCCCGCCGGCGAGACTGTATCCACCGCCGCCCGCTACCGGCCTGCCTCCAAGGTCGCTCCGCCCCGCCGCGACAGGGGACCTCCCTCGGCCCGTCGCCCCTTGAGCGGCGCTCAACAAGACCAGCGCTACTGCGACGACACTGCGGACCGAGCCTGACCAGCGTCGTCACCGACATCACCGACTACGTCGTCCTGCCGCTGGTGCGACTGGTCGCACACGCCGACTCCACGCCGTGCCTGCCCTGCGCTGGAGAGCCGCCGATCAACGGAACGACTGCGGTACACCTGCGGTTTAAAAGTTAAGTTACACCTGTGCCCACGCCAATACGACGGCACACTGTGAATACATCTATCGCTGATACGGACCGCATGTGGCTCCGCATTCTTAGCGACGCAGTTGTCTGAGCACTTTGTTCTGTTTTAGATTAAAATACCGCCGTCGACCGAGCGCCTGCTCTGTCACATGGACGGCGCCTGCCCGCTGGCCTCCGGCACCCGGACGACATGGACACCAAGCTGGGGGAGTTCGCTGCGACGACCTTGTGCGTGAAGGCACGCCCTGGTGCCTCTCGGAGTGGCCCCAATCAACCGCGGCCGGCTGACTAACAAGCCCAGCCGCCGGCCTCCTCACACCACGCCGCCTTCAAGAATTTTTTTCTACCCCGCCCCTCGTCGCTGCTCAAGAAAAATTTGAAAGACTTTATTGGTGTCCCGTCCGCCCGCTGCCGTGCCAGGCGGCGCCGTCCTCGGAAGCATTGGTTGCTCGGTGCGATTTCGGTTAATGTTAATGATAAGTTGTTTGTTTAAATAGGCTTCCTGCGCTTTTCATGCATTTTTTTTTTGTTATTTCTGCTTATATGTAAATAATCTTCCTTTAAGAATATCTCAATTTTGAATTGAAAAAATAAAATTTATTGTTCATTTTTGTGTTTGGGCACCTCATGTACACTGTTTTTGTAGTTCCGCGTACCTCACCTTAGAATTGTAACTTTCGATAGGGTAGTCCCTTTGGTCTTCCACCACATCGCACCAACTTCATTTTTTTTGTATCTACAAATTAATTTTTTGTGTCAATTTAACTTTGAATCCTTCTTCATTTTTTTTGCGATGACTTCTGCCTCTGAGACGAGGACGTCTCATTTGTAGAGGTAAGGGATGTTGTGTTCGCCCCTCGGTTATCCGTGGGTGCGCACACATCGCTCCGCCGACCGCCGCACGGAACTTTCCTGTAAATCACATGAGTTCTGGTCTTCCCCTCGCCGGCGCGTCTCGTCGCCGGCCGCCTGTTTACAGACCCAATGGAAAAGGTCTTAGGGCGGCCGGTGCAGGCGCACCGGCCTATGCACGGTCTTGTGGGGAGTGCGTAATGGTCACATGGTGATCGCGTGACTTCCACCCCCACACCAGCCGCTATCTCCGGCGCTGGGCGCCTGGAGAGCAGCTGGGACCGTGCAGTACTTTTACAATAGAGTCGCACGGAGCGAGCTGAAGGGAGAGGACCACAGCGAGAGTGTGTGGGTGCGTCGGTCAGCTGAGCCAGCTAACCCGGTGAGTGTCGTATAGGGAAACACTTTAATCACTGAGGTGCCCTAGCTTCTAACCTGCCCTACACCCTCACTGTATATTAGAGCCACCCTTTGAGTAAAGTCTCTAAATAAATCATTAGTAAACCAGTCAAACGCTTCCTTACATCCCGGCTACTCGCCAGAAGTATCCCCGCTATTAAAACGGACTTCGGTCACAACAGTCCATTTTGTCGAAAATATAAGGGCACTTCCGCAGTTCTTGTTCTTCTTTGTGTACATGGGGCAGGTACTCTGTCAAACGCGGATAGTTGTGGCTGTTTGCGCCTGGACGGTAGTCAACCCACCATGCGGTGTGTGGATAGTGCCCCTGTGTGGTGGCTGAGGCGTGTAAAGTTAGTGAAGGTAAAGAACAATGATTAGTTTTATTCAAGGACATGTCGGCCTGAAGTTCATTTTCTTGAGAAGAAAGCCATATGATATCGAACTGTTGTACAATCGCGCTTTCTGCTGTGCGGCGGCCGTAACGCACGCCCTGGCGGAAATCGTGCGTGTGCGCTCACAGCCTGGCCACACGCTCGCAGCGTGTGAGAATCCACCCTGCGCACCTCTCCGCACACGCTGCGAGCGTGTGCAAAGAGTGGATTAGTAACGCTTTAGCGTGTGAGGTGTACAGCCTCCGAGCGTGTGCGAGGGTGGGACGAGCGTGTGCGCTCACAGCCTGAGCGGCCCGCGCGCTCCGCCTACCCCCACCCCTCCCACTGTGCTCACTCGCTGCGAGGGTGGGAGCACACGGTCGCAGCGTGTGGCTCCTCCTCTCCGACCGTGTGCGCTCACACGCTGGTGAGCTGGGTGGTACCACCGTGTGGCCTCACTCGGTCCCAGCGTGTACGGAAACACCCTTGCAGGGTGGACCCACCCACCCTACTCACACGCTCCCAGCGTGTGACGGCACACGCTGCGCCGGTGTTTTCCTCCCCTCCCACCGTGTGACGGCACACGCTGTGTTGGTGTTTTCCTCCTCTCCCAGCGTGTGTCGAGCGTGTGTGTTTTTATATGCGCACGCAGGGGCGTATAGGCAACCCTCAGCGCGGTTTACATTCCAGACAAAAGTTAGGCACAATTTACAAGAACAAAGTATTTTTTACAATTTGTTTATTTTACTTAATGTTCATTTATAATCACTAGGGCTGATTATGGTCGCCGCCGGTACCACATTAGTTAAGGAGCAGAGCGTCCTGCCCTCTGTTGCCGAGTTCTGCAGTGGGGCGGGGCTGCACTCCTCCGACGCCGGTGTGGGGCGGGGTTGGGTGCTGCTCCACGACGGCACCTGGACCAGGACAGGCCGGGGCGGGGTTGGGCCGCACGCCGGCGCCAGGGCGGCGGGGCGGGAATTCTGCCTGCTGGTGCTGGCGCTAGCGATGCAGCTCTCCCTCTCCCGCAGCGGCGAGGCGAGGCGCTCCTCAGGGGTATTGCCGGTCATCTCGGCAAAGGGTAGGCGCGCGCGCGCGGGCGTGGTCGCCTCAGACGACCTCCTCCGCCGATGTGCTAGCCTCTGGACGAGGTCTGAAACGTCCTCGCCCGCGCGCTGCCTCTGCCGCACCTTGGCCTCCAATGACCGGGCTCCTCCCCGGTCGGTGCACACATCACCGACCTTGCCGCCAAAGTTATTGACCCGCCTGTCAATTTCGATCATGTCCACGCTGTGGCTCTCAAGCCATTGGCGGTACTGTGCTGAAATTAAAATGCAAATAGTTATTTTCAAAACAAACCGGAGTTCCTAAAATTACTGAGGCAGACAGGCAAACACACATACCTTTGGCCACCATCATGATATTTTTGTCGATGACGACCGTCTCCTCTTTCGAATTCTTCTGCTTACGGACCCGCAGATGGGGGATTACGGAGTGATCTTTATACACTCCCTCCAAGAACAGCGTGATCCACTCCGAGTCCTTTCGGACCCGGTTCATAGCTTCCACACTGTACTTGGAGATGGTCACTCCGTACCGCACATCTCCCCACGGGACCTAAAAATAAAGAAATTATTAGGGAAATTATTACAAGAGTTAATTTTTAGGGCAAGTCATGTTGTAAAGTAATAACAATTTATGATACTTACCATATGGGTGATTCCAGTAAAAGTGGCAAGTTTGAAGAAAGCTTTTGAGAGCAAAAACAAAGTGGTAACGTGGATGTCTAGGGTCAGTAACGGGGATGATCACTGGTCGTAAGACGGTAACGGGGATGACCACTGGTAGTAGGACGGTAACGGGGATGACCACTGGTAGTAGGACGGTAACGGGGATGACCACTGGTAGTAGGGCGGTAACGGGGATGACCACCGGTACTAGAGCGGTAACGGGGATGACCACTGGTCCTACGGCGGTAACGGGGATGACCAATGGTGCTTGGCGGTAACGGGAATGACGGCCGGTGTCCGGGGGGTAACGGGGGTGACCAATGGTGCTTGCCGGTAACGGGAATGACGGCCGGTGTCGGCGGTAACCGGAATGACCGCCGCTGTTAGGGCGGTAACGAGGATGACTTTTGGTGTTCGGAGGTATCGGGGATGACGGCCGGTGTCAGGGCGGTAACGGGGATGACGGCCGGTGTCAGGGTGGTAACGGGGATGACGGCCGGTGTCAGGGCGGTAACGGGGATGACGGCCAGTTTCAGGGCGGTGACGGGGAAGACGGCCGGTGTCAGGGCGGTAACGGGGATGACCAATGGTGCTTGGCGGTAATGGGGATGACAGCCGGGGTCCGGGCGGTAACGTGGATGACGGCTGGTGGTGTCGGAGCGGTGACGGGGATGACCACTTATCCTCGGCGCACGGTAGAGGGAGATACGGTGGCGGCACTAGGGGTCTGGCCGTGGGCCACACAACTGGACGAGCTGGGGAAGTCTAGGCTATCTAACTGACCGGCTCTCCTCATGGCAAAAGTAACCCCTGGGATTCCCAGGAGATTTTTGGAAATTCCAGGCGCGCCAGTCATTTTCCATAGGTTTTGCATATATTTTTCCCAGGAGCAGCCTTGATTTGCGTACCCTTTCCCAGGCGCACCTTGGGAATTTTGTGCCGAGCGTCTCTTTTCCAGGCCACGCCTGGAAAATAATTTCCGTTTCCAGAGTAGTTCCTGGGAAAACGTGCAAAACGGCAAACACCGAAGCTCCGACGGTACTCGACGTCCTTGACGTCATCCAGTGTGGACCTCGATGGGTTTCATTATGACCACCAATCCGGCACGTGTTTTCCTAATGTCGGGGTCGGGGACCTGCTGAGGTCGGCCTCGAAAACCGTTTTGTGCTGCGGCCTTCGGTTCGCGAGATACGAGGATGTACCACGACGTACCGGGAGCTCCGCGCCAAGGATACGTTCACATTTCGGAGGCCAAAGTGATCCTGGCGCCTTTCTCGTTGGGTGTCCGGGACTTCTGACTTCAAAATTAGGTTCTACAGGCTGTGGCGCTTCTGGATACGCCTCTCACACCCTTCTGTCGACTTACATTGGGGTTTGGCGGCGTCCTGAACAGTCTGATCCTGTTGAACAGAACACATTTACTGGAATTCACAGTTTTAGGACGTTGCCAAACCCCAATGTCAGGTGACAGAAGGGTGTGAGAGGTGTCTACAGTAGCGTCACAGCCTGTGGAACCTAATTCTGAAGTCAGAAGTCCCGGACACCCAACGAGAAAGGCGCCAGGATCACTTTGGCCTCCGAAATGTGAACGTATCCTTGGCGCGGAGCTCCCGGTACGTCGTGGTATGTCCTCGTATCTCGCGAACCGAAGGCCGCAGCGCCAAACAGTTTTCGAGGCCGACCTCAGCAGGTCCCCGACATTACGAAAACACGTGCCGGATTGGTGGTCATGATGAAACCCATCGAGGTCCACCCTGGATGACGTCAAGGACGTCGAGTACCGTCGGAGCTTCAGTGTTTTCTGTTTTGCACGTTTTCCCAGGAACAAATCTGGAAACGGGAATAATTTTCCAGGCGTGGCCTGGAAAAGAGACGCTTGGCATAAAACTCCCAGGGTGCGCCTGGGAAAGGGTCCGCAAACCCAGGCTGCTCCTGGGAAAAATATATGCGAAACCCACGGTGCTCCTGGAAAATGACTGGGGCGCCTGGAAATTCCAAAAATCTCCTGGGAATCCCAGAGGTTACTTTTGACGTGCGGAGAGCTGGTCAGTTAGATAGCCTAGACTTCCCCAGCTCGACCAGTTTTATGGCCCACGGCCAGCCCCCTAGTGCCGCCACCGTATCTCCCTCCACCGTGCGCCGAGGATAAGTGGTCATCCTCGTTACCGCTCGGACACCGGTCGTCATCCACGTTACCGCCCGGACACCGGCTGTCATCCCTGTTTCCGCCGTGACACCGGCCGTCATCCCCGTTACCGCCCTGACACCTGCCGACATCCCCGTTACCGCCAAGCACCATTGGTCATCCTCGTTACCGCCCTAGGGCCAGTGGTCATCCCCGTTACCGCCCTACTACCAGTGGTCATCCCCGTTACCGCTCTGACACCGGCCGTCATCCCCGTTACCGCCAAGCACCATTGGTCATCCCCGTTACCGCCCTGACACCTGCCGTCATCCCCGTTACCGCCCTGACACCGGCCGTCATCCCCGTTACCGCCCTGACACCGGCCGTCATCCCCGCTAGCGCCATGACACCGACCGTCATCCCCGTTACCGCCATAACACCGGCCGTCGTCCCCGTTACCACCCTGACACCTGCCGTCATCCCCGTTACCGCCCGGTCATCAGATGTCATCCACGTTACCATGTCAACTTGCGTTTGCGAGCCATGCCCGATACTTTTATTCGGTGCACCCCTCCCTCCCCCCCCCCTCCCTTCTCAAGATGGCTGCTCTGACAAATTTTCATACTTGTACGCTCATTTGTTTGTTAAAAAAAACATGTTTAAACTTGTTTCCGAGGATCGTTCCGACTCGATTTGTATTGTATGCGTTCCAAAACAATGTTTTTTACAAACTACGCACTTGTAAACGTCCGAAATCATGTTGTAACTTGAACTTTGTTTTTAAAACTGGAAAGTTTCAAAAACCTAGTGACATACCTTCAAATTACCATATCTTCGCTAATTTTCAATATTTTTTGGAGCCCTTTGGCTTAAAATGACCATCGATTAGTTCTACAACTAATTTCATAGCACATTTTCTTCTTTCAAACCCCCAACTCAATGTCCTGTCACTTTTAACTTTTGAAACGGACCTAGTGACACGCGAAAATCGTTATTTTTGGCCCTTTGAGTCCACCCCGTTACCGCATGCTGTCATTCTTTCGGAAACTAAGTTGCGGCTTTGGTCCATCTTCATGCGATGCATTCATTTTGACCTCGAACGATCTTTTTGTAGCTGGCATTCAAGAATATAGAGCCAGTGACATGAATTTGCCACTTTTTCTGGATTCACCCATATCGCAGTTCGGAGACTGTACGCCGCCATCTGCTACTGTACTTGGCACAGACGATCTTGTTGACTCGGCTGTAACACAGAAATACAACTCATTTCATTCACAATTCTGATGACTACTCAAACACATTGTTTTTAACCCAAAGCGAATAAGGTACATTGTCTCCCGAAGGTTGTAGCAAATGGCGATAGCAAACTTGTCAAGCTTTATTGGTTACTATTACGGCAACTAGCCACACTCCTTAACAGCAATTGCAAAGAAAAGCGGTACTAAAGTTAAACACTCCACACATTAAAACCCAGAAAGACCCATTTATAATCCTAACCAGCACCATTTCATAATCTTTGAAAGCCATTTCCACACAATTGTTGTGCTTACCTTATTAACATACAACCATGTAGGACAGGTTTTGCACCATTGATCATGGATCTGCTTTCAAGTACTTTCAAAGCAGAAAGTATGGCTAAAAAGATTGTCGAATAGACTACTCAGAAAATCCCATAGGATATTCAAACTCTTGTCATTAAATGACATAACAATCATGTTATAAAAATAGGTTAGAAAATATATGATGCACAAGCCCATCGCTTTGTTGTTATAAGTTTGTACAACTTTCGCAAACACTTTGATACTGCACTGCTATTACACTTATGTGAAATAGCAGTGCAGTGTCAAAGCTAATCAAATACTCGATAAATATAGTTTCAGATCCATCACAGACTCCGATGACAATCGTCAAATGCTAATGAGCAAACACTTGTAAAATATATTATTTAATATGCAATAGCAAAATAATTTAAATAAAAATATGGTGCGTCTATCACCAATATTACTTTCTGAAAAATAAAGCAGGCCAAAAATTCAAGGTGAAGCAAGGCCTATTCAAATAAAAGTTTTGATTCCCTTACTTCCAATATTTAAAAAAAGAAAAAGACTCAAAAGAGTGCTTATTGCAGTATAGTACGTGTTAGATATAAATCACCATTATTGCAGTATAGTACGTGTTAGATATAAATCACCATTAAGAGTTACCTAATGTAATATGCAGTAACAAAATAATTTAAATAAAATGTGTGTCTAACACCAATATTACTTTCTGAAAAATAAAGCAGGCCAAAAATTCAAGGTGAAGCAAGGCCTATTCACATAAAAGTTTTGATTCCCTTACTTCCAATATTTAAAAAAGAAAAAGACTCAAAAGAGTACCCATTGCAGTATAGTACGTGTTAGATCAAAATCACCATTAGGATTTACCAAAAGTAATATGCAGTATCAAAATAATTTAGATAAAAATATAATGTGCCCATCCCTAAATTACTTCCTAACAAAGAAGTATCAAAATTTAAAGTGATACAACATCCCATACCAAATCTTATCAACCATTGAATTGAAACCTTACAAAACAAAAGTTTTGCTTCCTCAATTTAAATATTGAGGAGTCGAGGGAAAGGAAGGAAACTCACTTGCCTTTGAACGTCGAGAGAGAGAGGTGGTGCTCCGTGGCGAGTCGGTGCTAGAGTGATCGCTCCTTGCCGGAGCAGCCGCCAGGTGCGTTCCAGTCGCGCCCCCTGGCGGCTGCCCGCCGAACCTCTACCACGGATGCCACACCCCTCCCCCCCAGGATTTATTGCTTTTTTTTTTACATAACAAAATTAAACTTAACTTAAAATAGGAACTCTTCCTTGCTTCCATTACAAACAAAAAATCAGTCTTGCAGTCCACCCGCCGGAACCTTCCGGGGGCGTCTTCAGTCCGTCCGGTAGCGGGCGGGCGCCAGCCGGCGCCTCACCGGCCTCCGGGGCTCCGCGTCCCCGTCGTCGTCAGAGCTGGAGGGCACCCTCTCCCCCAGCCTCTCAAACGCCGACGCCGGCCTGGGCGCTGCAGCAGGGGCGCGTGCCTGCCCCCCCCCCCGAAGCCGCAGCCCTGCGCTCCTGGTGGCGTACTTTGGACGGGGAGGGCTTGGGCTGGTAATCTGCCCCTAGCCTGGCCTGCAGTGCCCGGCGCCGCTCCCGCCTCTTCTGGGTCTTCGACGCCGCGGCTGCTGCTGGGGCTGGCAGCGGCTCCTGCCGCCGCCTCGCCTCCAGCACCTGGCGTGCGTCCGGCCGCGGTTTGGGCGGTGCTGCTCGCGGGGCCGGGCTGGAGCACTCGTCCGCCCAACTGCTGGAGGTGCCCCCCGCCGAGCAGATCACGCTGCGGACTCGGGGGCGCGCTCCTTGCCTCGGGGTCTGCGTGGCGCCTGATCCAGCGCCTCCGCTTTTCCCTGCCCGGGCGCCATCCCGGCCGCCTCTGGGCGGAGTGGCTGCCTCGCGGCTGCCTCCTCCTGCTGGCGGTGCTGCGGGAGGGGCGGCCTCGCGGCTGCCCGCTCCCTCCTCGAGGAGCTGCTCCTCTTCCTCAGAGCCGAGGTCAGACGCGTCGAGGTCGAGGAGCCCGTCTGCCCCTACCGGGCCGACCTCCTCCGCCAGGGCCTGCGCCTCCTCCAGCTTGACGAGGAGCTGCTGGGCTGTCGCGGCGCGCTTCTCTCCCTTGACGCGGGCTCTGCCCAGCCGCAGCGTGAGTTGGCGCAGTCTTGCCACTAACTCGTCCCCGGTCTCGTCCCGGGCGCTGGTCTCCTGTTGTCGTCGCGGCGGGTCCGGGGCGCTCTCCCAGGGGCGCGGCGTCGGCGGCGGGTTGAGGTAGGCTTCGTCCTGCTCCGGGAGGTAGCCAATTGGTTTTCCCGGCTGCCGACCGTCCGACCGTCTCCGCATCTGTGCAACGTGACGTTTCACATTAGTCCCGTCCTCGCACACACAGTCCCAGAGCCTCGCGCCGCGGCTTCGTTCCGCTCGGGCCCTCATCCACTTTTCCGTGCCCTTACGCCCAAATCTCCGCACCCACACCGCCTGGCCGACCTGAAACTTCGGAGCCTCTTGCTTGCCCTTACCAGCCCTCTCCCCCTCCCCTTTGGGCGGGTCGGGCCTCATCCTGTCTAATTGCCCGACGGGTTGCCAGCCCCGCAGGCGCTGAGCCGGAGACAACCCGTCGTCCCCAGGAGTAAAGCGGGCTGCCGCCAGGACGGCCAGCAGGCGCTCCGCCGCCGTCCCTTCGAACTTCGGCAGCCCTTCCTTGATGGTGCGCACGGCGCGCTCCGCCAGTCCATTGGACCAGGCGCAGTACACTGCTATCGTCAGGTGCTTGATGCCTCTGGCGTCCAGGAAGGCTCTCAGCTCCTCTGATTTAAACGCCGTGCCGTTGTCTGACACCATCAAGTCCGGGTCACCCAGCCGCGCGAACGCCTCCCGGAGGCAGCGAATCACACTGGCTGTGGAGGGGCCCGGCACCCACCAGGCCTCCATCCACCCCGTCTCGGCGTCCACCGCCACCAGAAACACCTCCCCCCTGCTCGGCTCCCCGAAGTCCAGGTGGACCCGCCCCCATCGGCGGTCCCGCGGCCACGGCTTGTAGGCAGGCGCGGGCGGCGCCGGCCTGTTCGCCTGGCAGACCTGGCAGCTGTTGACCAGCGCCTCGATCTGCTCATTCAAGTACGGCCACCACAACACGCAGCGCGCCATTCTCTTCGACCGCACGATCCCTTGATGAGACGAGTGCAGGCGGGCCAGGGCGTCCGGGCGCAGGGCGGCGGGTACGCACACCCGCTCGCCCCACAGGACACAGTCCCCCACTACCGAGATCTGATCCCTTTTTTTCCAGAACTCCCCGGCCTCGCCCTGCGGTTGCTGCCGCGGCCACCCTTCCCTCGCCCACTCGCGCACTTGCCGCAGTAGGGGGTCTTTTCCCGTTTCCTCTGCTATCAGCGCGGCCGTCACCACGGGTCCCTCTGGCCGCCTCTGTCCGTCCGTGTCAATAAAATTGACATAGAGGATGGGCGGCGCGGGCGGGTCCTCAGTGGGGCCGGGCACCGGGAGGCGGCTGAGGGCGTCGGCGTTACCGTGTTTTTCCCCGGGGCGGTATTTCACCTCCATCTCATAGGCCGACAACGTCATCAGCCACCGCAAAATTCGCGGGCTGGTCACTGTAGGCGTGCGCCCCCCAAACAGCCCGACTAACGGCTTGTGGTCCGTCAGGACGGTGAAGGGCCGGCCAAACACGTAGTTGTGGAACCGTGTTACTCCAAAAACTATCGCAAGTCCCTCCTTGTCGAATTGCGCATAGTTTTTTTCAGCGTTGGTCAATGTCCTCGACGCATACGCTACGGGCCTCTCCACCTCCTTTCCATCTTCCATGCACACGTGGGCCATGACACACCCCACCCCGTAGGGGCTCGCGTCCACCGACAGCACCAAGGGCTGGCTGAGCGAGTAGTGCACCAGCACCTTCTCGCTACACAGGATCTCAATGACCGCCCTAAACGCGCCCCTCTGCTTCTCCCCCCACGTCCACGTGGATTCGCGGGAGAGCAGCTCGTACAGGGGCGCTAGCAGCTTAGCTCTCTGCGGAATAAATTTCTCGTAGAAATTCACCTTTCCGAGAAAGGATCTTAGTTGGTCTTTGTCCTGGGGCTCCGGGGCCAGCCTCAGCGCCTCCGTCTTCTTCGGAAGGGGCGCTATTCCTGCGGCTGACACCACGTGCCCCAGGTACTGAACCTGAGCTGCTCTAAAAAGACTTTTGTCCGGGTTGATCCTGAGGCCTGCCTCACTCAGGCGCCCCAGGACCTTCCGCAGGCGATCATCATGCTCCTTCAGGCTCCGCCCTTGCACTAGCACGTCGTCCAGGAGCACTACCACCCCGTCCACTCCGGCCAGCAGGCCGTCGATCAGCTTTTGGAACCGGGGCGGCGCGACCGACACCCCGAACCAGAGGCGCTTGACCTTGAACAGCCCCCTGCCACACTTGCGACAATCCGCGTCCCTGGCCCAACACGTGTCTGGGTTGTGCCGGGACCCACAGCGGAAACACTCGTTGTTGATGTTGGGCCTCTGGACGTACATCACCGCGGCTTCGTGCACCTCGGGCTCGGTGCTACCGCGCTTGTTCAGCGCCTCGCACTCCGCCCGGGTACGCATGTGAACCCGGATAATGCCCAACGCACTTTTTACCGTGAGGTCCGGGGCCTCGAGCAGCTTCCTCTGGCACTCCTTGTCCGCCACCCCGCGCACTAGCTGTGCGCGGAGGCGGCGGTCCAAATCCGTGAATCTACACGGAATGGCGAGCTGCCTGAGGTCCGCGAGCCAATCGGCCGCGCTTTCCCCCGGCTTTTGCCTCCGCTGCTCGAACACAAACTCAGCCATGGCCTCCGAAATGTCCTCCTCCCAGTGCTCATCCAACAGCTCCAACAGCTGCGTGAACGACACCCCGGCGCTTTCCAGCACCTGGGGCGCGCACAGCGCTACCAAGAGTCGGTACAAATCCGCGTCCGCACAGGTCAAGAACGCAGCCTTACATTCCGCCTCCTCAGTGAAACCCTGATGGTGGAGGGCCTGCAGCAGCCGGCGTTTGTACTCAGCCCATGTTTCTACCTTCTCTTTCATACAGAAACTCTGGAACTGAAACCGCCTCGCTCGCCTCACAGGCCTCTCCTCTTCGGATTCACTTTCTGACTCCGGCCCCGGCCGCCGTGTCAAAACATTCTTTGGTCGAATCACGACCTTCCGGGGTTTTGTTGACACCGTGCCTCGTCTGGTGACAACCATTCTGCCGTCCGCTGCCCGTACCCGGCCTCGTGTGTCGCGTCAAATGCGCCCGTGACACCACTGGCCGGCCCTAGGTGCTGACCCTAATCACACAACCCGTCACAATCGTCGCCCACACAAATCACTCTTGTTCCCCAAATCCTCGTCGCCAATGAGGAGTCGAGGGAAAGGAAGGAAACTCACTTGCCTTTGAACGTCGAGAGAGAGAGGTGGTGCTCCGTGGCGAGTCGGTGCTAGAGTGATCGCTCCCGGCCGGAGCAGCCGCCAGGTGCGTTCCAGTCGCGCCCCCTGGCGGCTGCCCGCCGAACCTCTACCACGGATGCCACAAATATTTAAAAAAAATATATATTTGAGTTCACTAAATAAATAGAATGACTAGACATTAAGACACTAGGTGTCAAAATAATTTAAGACTAGACGGGTAAACTGTTTAACCAGTCCTGAATGTAAGAGGCTTTGCCTTCACACTTACACACTTTCGCAGTCAAACCTTCAAGAGCCTCGACAAGGCGCACATTCTCCTGCACAACAGTGTCGACCTTCTGGTTGAGTGCCGCCATTTCACTCTTAAAGTCTTGAAGGATTTGACTCTTCATGTCGTTGAACATGGTGAGCATACTGTTTAGCATACAGGTATCCACACTGGAATTTTCACTGGTTGCCACCTCACTACTGGGAGTGGAACTCCCCGTAGAATTCAAGCAATGACTCTTAAGAGGTGAAAGTACTGTTTCCTCATTTGTGGAGGATGCCGTGCTGCTGGCACTCATCTGCCCAGCTGGAAACTCATCCACTATCTGAGTACGCGACATATATTCATCATAATCTTTGTTTTCAGCAGTACGCTTATTTTTCTCCACACCTCTCTGCAACCAAAACAAACATTTCATAAAAACATTATTAGAATACTGTTGCGATGAAAATAACAAAACAAGGAGAATGTTAAGAAGCTCACATACCCTTACTACTATTTTCGCTTCTTGTATTGCACTCTGTCTTGCCAACGGCTCTTCCGACTCTGATGATTCAGGCTCTGACTCAGGTGGAGGAACTGGAGGGAAAGATATCCTTCCAAGGGCTTCAGGCATGAGATCATCCCTGTTCACTAAAAGAAAAACATGAAATAGAAAATGAGGCAGAATGTGAACAACCATGTGGTAAGTGTATTAAGTGTGGTGGAGCAAACAGTGAATCCTAACCTCTAATAGTGGGTTACTTACCTGCCAATTTTCCAATTAGAGCCCAAAACCACTCCTCCTTTTGACTTTTCGTCCCTTTTTCCGTTTTCACGGAGTACCATGTCGACTTTTCAAAGTCTGTGATATTTTCTGGGAGGAATGCCTCCATGGACACAGTGCTTCCAACTACCTTCCTTTCTCGTATCTTTTTTACTTTCACTACATCTCTAACGCCTGAACCGTAGTTATCAGCAAACTTAACGTACGCCCAAGTTAGAGTTTGGAGATCTTGGGAAGCCACAGCGATATACCACAATAAACTAGGGGAGATAATAAATATGATGCGACCTATTCCAGAAGTGAACACACTCACACTACGCTGATGGCGCGTAACAAGTTAGCGTGGGTTCTTTTTCTTTTTCTTCTTCTTCTTCTTCTTCTTCTTCATCGGCATACCAACACAAATAAATATTACTCATGAAATGTGGACGCTAAAATCAACGGTGGCTGCTATTGAACATTATAAAACAGGAAAGTAAAGTATGCCTTACTTTACATATTCTATTTTGATATTGGAAAGGAAAATATGCTTTCCGTTTAGAGGGTACACTTTGATGTTGTGTTGGCGATTTTGGAACTTTCGATGTATCGGAGATTGGCGGCAAAGCACCTCACGAAAGCTTGTTCTCTAACCTAACCGACGCCACAACAACTTGTCTGCGGTATCGTTGGTATTTACAACTATCTTTTAGGCATTTCTCTAATAGTTTCTCTTCTAGGTTTGAGTAAGATGGGTCGCGGGTCCGGGCGCCGTAAGGAATACGTTCGTACCGGGGGCAGTCCATCTAAGGCAACTTTACGAGTTCGCAAGCACAGGGAGAAGATGAAGCAGCTCGCCTGTTCGTCCAAGGTAGGAGCATTTTTTTTATTACTATATTTGTTAAAGTTTGGAATTTGTAAGTCCTCTGACATATGAGTTCATTACAAGAAAGTTCCACCAATATTTCTCTAAGGTTAAGCTGCATTCCTTCCAACTTAGTCCCATTGTAGATTGCTGTAACTTGTGCAGTAATTTTTGCTAAATGGTCCTATATTTATTCTTTATAAACTGATCTTTAACATTCTCCCTGAAGGATGGACCCACTGCTCTTCAATCCGACCAATCTGACTTCTCAACATTAACATCTAATGATTGTTTCCAAGCTCCACATGAGTGCATGGATGTGGTGAGTAGTAACAGCCGAACTTACTTTATCAAATTACTTTGTATTAGCATGTTTCTTGAAGTTATGAAAATTGTTTACAGGGTGCAAGTACATCTATCCATTGCTCCTCATTGCCAACATCTTCTCGGGTATCAGAAGAATGTACAAATGTGGTGAGTTACAGTTGTATTTACTATATCAACTTATTTTTTTATTGGCTTTTTTCCTGAATTGTTGAAAATTGTTTACAGGGGACAAGTTCACCTTGCGATGTGGTCAAAGAAAGTCAGGAGTCTGCTTTGGCTGACGAGATTACTGAGGGATGTCTTCTAGCTGCGCCTTTAGACCCAGTGATCCCTGCATCAGACAACGAAGAGGAAATTCCAAAGGAATGCCTTCTCCCGTTGTGTTCGCACACAGACTGCACAGCTCATGATGTGATGCTTATGTGTCTGGCTATTGGGCATCGACATAATTTGACATGGGCTGCAATTGAAGACATGATGAAGATGTTTAATGCAGTGTATGGAACTAAAAAAATTAATACTACCAAAGTAAGTTTGTTGAAGCGTTTCTTTGAAGAAAAGGAAGAAAGTAACATATGTTACCATTATTACTGTGCTTTGTGTGAGAAATATGTAGGTGAAGTGGATAGTGATAAGAGGGATGTATTTTGTGATATATGTAACAGTGTTTTGAGTGATCCTAAGTCAGCTACATATTTTGCTACTTTGTCATTAGAGAAGCAGTTAAAGCAGCTGTTAGAGTCGAACAAGGAAGTTGCAGATGCAATATTGACCTATAGGTTTCAGCGAGAGAAAAGTGTTGAAGGTAATTTGGAAGATATTTATGATGGGTCAGAATATCAAATGCATTCTGTAGCTGGTGGAATTTTATCACTTCCACAAAATTTTTCTTATTGTTTTTTTACTGATGGAGTAGCCAGTGGCAAGTCCAAAAAAAGTTTCTGGCCTATTTATGTTAGTATTAATGAACTGCCCCCCGAAGTAAGGAGGCGTCACATGTTATTAGTTGGTCTGTACCATGGTAAAAGTCAGCCCAATCAGCGCATGTTTTTAAAGCCTTTTGTTGATGAGGCAAACAAATTATCAGATAAGGGTTTTGAGTGGAACTGCATGGGTCAGGTCACTGTAAGTAGAGTACTTCCAATAGCTGGAATATTAGATTCTGGTGCCCGTTATAAGGTTCTTAATATGCAGAGCTTTTCCGCCTTTTATGGGTGCACTTTCTGTTACCATGTGCAAACTCGTACTTTAAAGAAATTAAAGTTTACAATTAATTCTGGTCGGGAGGTTGAGATGAGGACAAAAGCCTCCCATCAGTCAGATGTCTCTAATGCTTATTCAAAACGACATGAAGCACAAGAAAAGAATAGGCATTGCAGAGGAGTGAAAGGGCCATCCACTGTAAGTTAGGGATGCACGATAGCCTATCGATATTTTGGACTATCGATAGTCTTGTACCGATATATCGATCTTTTAATATCGATGTTGCTGAGGAGCTATATTACGATTAATCGATATTTTTTAAGTCATTTTATCGATACTCAAAAGTACCCGCTATACAGTATAAACTAGGAAAGTGGGAACGCTAACTCAGCCAAGTCTGCTCGGAGCAGGCTAACCTACGAGACTGACGTGGAGTTTGTGTGGATTTCAGTCAGATAATCTGAACTTTGATAAACATCCGTAAAATTATTTTAGTTTTCCAAGTTCATTTTTAAAGCATTCTGCCAATTTTACGCATTTTCCCCATCATTATCAAAAATTTATCGATATTATTCGATATTGATGGCTATCGATGTTATCTTATCGATAAATCGATACTAAATATCGTAAGATTTTATTAAGATCGATAACTACAATATCGATACTTTGCCTTTCGATGTGCATCCCTACTGTAAGTATGTTAACTAAATTTGATGTAATAACTAGAGGTTTTCCTGTTGATTACATGCATAATATTTTGTTAGGGGTAACCAAAACATACTTTGAGTTGTTGTTTGAACCTTTACGTAGAAAATGTTGGGTAATTTTAGATGATGAAGACAGCTTTGCGATGGAAGATGTAATGGAGGCTATTGATGCACGCTTGTTGCAGATATTGCCTCCCTCTTGCATTAGTAGATGTCCCCGCACTATTAAAGATTGGGGTAGTTGGAAGGCCAATGAATGGAGGAATTGGCTTCTGTTTTATGCTCTTCCATGTTTGAAAGGTTTGCTTAAAGATAAGTATCTAGATCACTTTAAGTTATTGTCTGTGGGAACCTCTGTACTGCTACAAGGTTCTGTGAGTAAGGAAGATGCTAGGTATGTGCATAGATTATACCAGCTATTTGTCATAAATTATGAGAGGTATTTTGGAGAGGAATTCATGTATTATAATATTCATCTTTTACTCCATGTTGTGCAGGGTGTTATGAGGTTTGGACCACTGTTTACTCATAATGCATTTATGTATGAATCACACAATAGACATTTGCTGCAACTTCATAAAAATCCATTCAATGCTGTGAAGGAAATTTGTAAGAAGTATTCAACCTTTCAGGCACTGCCTCGGCTGCTTGCAAAGTTTGCTACTTCTGATAGAACAATTGAATTTTGTGAGAATGTGTTAGATCATAGGTTAGTGAATCTTGTGAATTGTGATTCATGTTTAATGCTTGGTGCGGGCAAATTAGATTATGCTCTTAGTGAAGAGGAACATGCCTTTCTTGCTCGCACTGAAGAGTCTGTGATATGTAATTATTTTGACAGGATGTTGTATAAAGGTATGAGAGTAGCTACTAGTCAGTATTGTAATGTTAAAAAAAATAATGATTCTATTGTACATAATAACTGTGGTGAAATATTTGAGGTGAAAGCTTTATATGTCATCCTAGATAAGAGAGTGAGGATTCTGGCAAGGCAGATGATTTCGGAACCACTTAGAGAATTGCGTATCACCACCTGTTTCTCTAAGTTGGGAGACCTGAAACTTCTCCGCCCAGATGATATACTGGGACTTTGTGTTGCTGTAAATATTGACTCTAAAACGTACCTTAACATCATACCATTTGGTTGTTATGATGACTGATTGTAAATTTTATTGAATTTATGTAAATGTTTGTAATTATGTGTAAATTTATGTGAAAATGAAACAATTACACTTCAATTGAGTATTGTCATCCCTACGTACCCTCCACAGACTTTCAGTTAAACCTTTTCACTTCAGAATTCTCCGCTCATCTGTCAAAAGGGCTTAAGTCTCAAGAAAGGTTCCTTTTCCTTCTTTTCTTTCTTTTTCTTTTTAAATACATTCTTTAGCATACGACACTATATTTTAAATCAACATGGAGAGATTTATTTCTTAATAACTTAGAATTGAATAACCATTAACCATACCTAAAAAGATACACACAGGTAAATAAACTCATTCAAATTTGCCTATAAAATTGGAATGTTACCAAAACCTTATGGACTGGAATGTGGCATGTGATCCCACACTCTACATAAGAAAACAATTCACTGAGATAAAGCCCAATTTAATAGAGATATAACTTTGTAAAACAACCAATTCTTTTTCAAAAGAATTTCAAGTTTTGGATTCCTTCGTCCCCATGAAAGCTGGTAAACATTGGAAAATTAGGCATATTCTTGATCAGCAAGACAAAGGGAGTTAAAAAATCACAATTCTAACTCTGTGCAAGCCATCGTTTAGAAATTGATTGGCAGCGCGCTGACCGTGTACTTCGCCACCACCCTGTGACACACTGGGAGACTGTACGCCACCGTGTGCGCTCACAGCCTCGGCACACGGTGCGAGCCGCGCGCCCGGCGTGTGTAGGAACAGCCTCGCACCCACCCTGTTACACGCTGGGAGACTGTACGCCACCGTGTGCGCTCACAGCCTCGGCACACGGTGCGGGCCGCGCGCCCGGCGTGTGTAGGAACAGCCTCGCACCCACCCTGATACACGCTGGGAGACTGTACGCCACCGTGTGCGCTCACAGCCTCGGCACACGGTGGCCGGCCGCGCGCTCAGCGTGTGTAGGAACACCCTCGTCCCACTCTGGTACACGCTGGGAGACTGTGCGCCAGCGTGTGCGCCCACAGCGTCGGCACACGGTGTACCGCGAGCGTGTGAGAATCCACCCTCACGCACACGCTGGTACCACCCCACGGTGGAGGGAGAAAAGGTGGCGGCACTCAGGTATCCCCAGCGTAGGGACCCGTGGTTCCAGAATCTCGACAGGTTGGGGGATTAACGACTAAGTCGGGGCGATCTAACGTGCCGGTCCGGAGTAGCTGCGGTCGGGGCGGCCCCACAGGCAGGTAGGCAGCCCCGACTTAGCTTCAGCCGGACCGACCGTAGGCTCGGCGGGAGTGTGCGAGAGAGAAAGGTCACTGTGCGAGAGGGACAGGTATCTTTTGGTGCGGCACGGCACGGCACGGGCAGGCCGCGCGCTGCCGGTGGGACGGGCGGGGAATTCTGAAGAACAAGAAAAATCATTTTAGACTAAAATTTTCAGTTTCCGGTAACGTTCCAAACAGCTAGAGGAGAGCGTTCTTCGAGTGGCTGCGAAAAGTTGTCTGCACGCGACATTTCTATTAGCCATCCGGGATGATCTGCTTGGGGCACAAGACGACACCGTGGACCTCATCGGATGCACCGAGCATCAAAGGGGGTTAACCACAGCCATCATAACACACTATTTGAACTGCCGCATGCACTTATTTGTGTGTGCTGAAGCAGATGAGTACATGAGTTCAAAACTTCAGAATTCCCCGCTCGTCCCTTCCGACAGCGCGCGGCCTGCCCGTGCCGTGCCGTGCCGTGCCACACCAAAAGATACCTGTATCTCTCGCACAGTGACCTTTCTCTCTCGCACACTCCCGCCGAGCCTACGGAGTCCGGCTGAAGCTAAGTCGGGGCTGCCTACCTGCCTGTGGGGCCGCCCCGACCGCAGCTACTCCGGACCGGCACGTTAGATCGCCTCGACTTAGTCGTTAATCCCCCAACCTGTCGAGATTCTGGAACCACGGCCGGGCCCGTAGTGCCGCCACCTTTTCTCCCTCCACCGTGTACCACCCTGTACACGCTGGTAACACGCTTGCACACGACGCTCCTCACACGCTCCGAGAGGTGCACGATTCCGCCAGGGCGTCCCTGTTTAGAGCTCTGCATATATTACGTAAAGGGTTCTTTGCCATTTACCTCCTCCCACTCCCCCCTCGATGTCACCGATGTGTCTCTTTCGGGTCTGACCCCTTCCCGCCCTCTAACGTAGCTTTCTACCCTTTTTCGCGGGGACCATTTTAATAGCCATCGCGGTGAAAATTGGGTCGATTGATCACTCAACCAGAGTTAACACACTGAAAAATCCGGAAAAATCTCAGTAATATAGGACAATAAATTTAAAGCTGCAACGTCCAAGTTGTACTTTACATTTTTTGCCACTAGTAAAAAACTACGTCATCTGAATTCGGACCCCCCCTCCCACCATGTCACCAACCGCCAGACTTTACCGTACCAAAAACCGTGTTTTTTTTCTGACAGTGCAGTTGTAGATAGTGGCGTCTAGAGTCAGCTTAAACTGAACTGACCATTCAAAGTATCAATTACGCCGGCGCGGCGCGTATAACGGGGACTCAGCACCCCCCAAGCGCCACCCAAGGGTTGTGGTGGGGCGGGGCTGGGATAGGGGAGTGGGGGGATGGGTGTGTGTCGCTAAGCCTCACCACGCCACGTTACGCTCCGCCCACTAATTCCTGGTGACTTTCTTATCCACGCCGGGGAAGGCACGGGCGGGGTTGGTGCTGCAGGAGCTAGCCGCGTATGCAGAGCTGCTGTTGAGCCCCTGGCGGGGTAGGCAACCTATTGCATTAGCGTGCCTTCGGTGCTGCCTGCGCTGCGCAGAGCTGGGGCTTGGCATGTCGCGGTCTCCACAGGGAAAAATCACGGTTATCCCAAAGGTGTTGTCCTCGAAGCGGTGCGGGGGTGGAGGTTCGCCAATAGCTTTTCTGAGCAATTATGCTCCAATTCTCGAACAAGATCGTTATGCTGCTTCAAAGGAAAATTATGCTCCATTATGCTTTTAACAAAAGGGCATTTCAGTGGTCGTGAAGTCAAAACAGATGAAAATTATCACTTTCGGATAGTTTTGAAATATTATGCTCCAATGCTCCAAGCATAAAGTTCCTCTCTCTAATCCTTGAACCTTGTGTTTGGGCAACGTTTTAAACTTTTCCACGCTTCTCAAAATAAGCGCCCCGATTGGCCGAGTTAACTTGTTTAAACTAGGTTTCGATTCAATTCTAGCAAGTTCGAATGAAAGAAATTGTGTCTATTAGGGCTGCACATACATTCGGATAATTTTAAGTAACGTTTTACGACCGAAATGTGAATTGTTTAGAAAGCCCTTTCTGCTTTAAAGCTCCGCCAATCAGGGCAATGTCCTCATAAGCTATCACTCACGATTCGACATTCGAAATTCGAATAATCGTTTCGATCAGACAATCCTAATCCAGCAAGACCGGACACACCACTTTGATGGCACGATGTACACCAAAAAGACAGAGAAAGAATTGGAAGGATACTTCATTACCTCCAAGAGCAGTTTAATGTCCTTAAGGACTCTATTGCCAGTCGTCATGGCCATGGCTAATCCGAGGTGCGGAACACGCTAGTAAAAAATTGGCGCAATCACAAAGCAACAGACCAACGACCATCTCACGCACTCACGCAACGGACGTCAACACAATACAATGTTGTCAAGTTTATCACCAGATAGCGCTTCTTTCCACCCCCTCCCCCTCCCTCAACACAGGAGCGGCTGAGGTCTAGAAGCCGTGAAGTCAACTTCTTAAACCAAAGTAGATTAATTTGATCTGAAATAAGGCTAGATTTCTGAATTAGAAGGCAAGAGCTGGCAAAAATCAAGTGAGTGTCAAACTTTTGAAGGGTCAAAAGAGGATGCGGGCGTTCCCGAAGAGAAGTTGAAATGAAATGCGTGTGTTTGAACCTACGCGCCACACGCCCAGCGTCACGATCGTGGCTTTGTCGAAGTTGAGAGCTACGACGTTGAGAGCTACGCGCTACACACAAGACGACAGGATACTAGGTAGAATCGAGACATTACCGCCATTCATTGACAAGGCTGGACAAGGCAAAGCTAGGGGGCTATCCACTTAAGGCTACGCTTCCACGCTAGCGTGCGGCGGGCGGGCGTACGCGTGGGCGCGCGGCGTGAGAGGGGGGGGGGGGGGATACCGATATACCTCCCGAAATAGGGCTATACGCTTCGACGTATGCCAACCTGTAAATTTTTAGAAAGAGAATGGTTCAGAGACCATTATTTCTCTAGAAAAGTTTTCGAAATTTTAACTCTGCGGACGGCTGTTCAGTTGGTCTGCTGTGCCGCTTTCGCTCCGGCGGTGTAGAGGGCGCTGGTGAAGAGACAAAACAACGTCTAGCTTCGAAGCACCGTAGAGCCGGTTACCGCGCTTTTGTCGAGTGGCGAGCAGTGGCGAGTGGCATATTCTAATAAATATTTATAATTATTCATCAATCTGATCCCAAGTAAAGTTCCGTTTGAGAGATGGAGGAAACCTAAGAGGAAACTTTTAACGTCCACGGGACGTTTTTCACCGTTACGGTGGGTAAGGCCGAGGCCAATAAGATGCATCAAGGTACGTTGGTGTGTTCTACAGGTTGTTTCTTTGTTTCCCTGGTGATCCTGCGATCGGCAGTTGACCGTTTGAAGCCGTTTCGAAAGCATTTCAGACCGTTTAGTCCGTTCTCAGAGCATTCGTAACCATTCTAAGACCGTTTGTGAGTAAGAACATTTGAAAACGGTCTGGAAATGCTCCAACACACTACACTACACACTACAGACACACACCATACTAGGAGCGGAATGGACGGACAGCCGGAGGGAGGTTCTACCCCGTCCCCTGGGCATGGTGGGCTACGGCGCTCGGGGTGGTCACGGAAAGGGAACGGGTCAGCAGTAACCGGCGTGTGCCGCCTAACAGCGAATAACGTCCTGAGGCTGAACCCTTACTCGGTGACCACGCTCGACGAGGCTAGCGCCCAGGATCGCCTAACGTTGAACAGGGACCATCCTCAAAAGAAGAGGGGGGAGGAGGCAGCAGGCGCTCCACCCCCAGCAGCAGGAGAGAGGGAGCCAGCGGCACCTCGAACCTTGCAGCAGTCCCTCAAAACATTCGAGCGACATTCCGGACGAAGATCGACGGGACCCCGAAGAAGGACCTCCACCATCAACGCTCCCGTGGGGAGAGGTCGCTGTCCGTGCCCATGCGTAGCGACAATCAGTCACTCAAAACCAAAATGTCTGTTCGTCACGCTCTGTTCGTCATTCATTGAGAGGGTGAAATACGCTCGGTAAAGAGCAGTTAGGTGCGCTCGGTGAGGTGCCCTCGGTGACGTGCCCTCGGTGAGGTGGCTCGGTAAGGTGCCCTCGGTGAGGTGCGCTCGGTGAGGTGCGCTCGGCGAGGTGCCCTCGGTGAGGTGCCCTCAGTGAGGTGCGCTCGGTGAGGTGCCCTCGGTACGGTGCCCTCGGTGAGGTGCGCTCGGTGAGGTGCCCTCGGTGAGGTGGGCTCGGTGAGGTGGGCTCGGTGAGGTGCGTTCGGTGAGGATCCCTCGGTGAGGTGCGCTCGGTGGGGTGCCCTCGTTGAAGTGCCCTCGGTGAGGTGCGCTCGGTGAGGTGCCCTCGGTGAGGTGCGCTCGGTGAGGCACGTTTGGTGAGGTGCGCTCAGTGAGATGCCCTCGGTGAGGTGCGCTCGGTAAGGTGCCCTCGGTGAGGTGCGCTCGGTGGGGTGCGCTCGGTGGGGTGCGCTCGGTGAGGTGCGATCGGTGAGGTGCGCTCGGTGAGGTGCCCCCGGTGAGGTGCGCTCGGTGAGGTGCACTCGGTGTGGTCCGCTCGGTGAGGTACGATCGGTGAGGTGCGCTCGGTGGGGTAGGCTCGGTGAGCTGCCTTCGGTGAAGTGCCCTCGGTGAAGTGCGCTCGGTGATGTGCCCTCGGTGAGGTGCCCTCGGTGATGTGCGCTCGGTGAGGTGCCCTCGGTGTGGTGCGCTCGGTGAGGTACGTTTGGTGAGGTGCGCTCAGTGAGGTGCGCTCGGTGAGATGCCCTCGGTGAGGTGCCCTCGGTAAGGTGCCCTCGGTGAGGTGCGCTCGGTGGGGTGCGCTCGGTGGGGTGCGCTCGGTGAGCTGCCCTCGGTGAAGTGTCCTCTGTGAGGTGCGCTCTGTGAGGTGCCCTCGGTGAGGTGCGCTCGGCGAGGTGCCCTCGGTGAGGTGCCCTTGGTGAGGTGCCCTCGATAAGGTGCCCTCGGTGAGGTGCACTCGGTGAGGTGCGTTCGGTGAGGATCCCTCGGTGAGGTGCCCTCGGTGAGGTGCGCTCGTTGAGGTGCGGTCGGTGAGGTGCACTCGGTGAGGTTGCCTCGGTTACCTGCGTTCGCTGAGGTGGCACGTAAATAACACGTCAGTAACACATCACAGACACGTCAATGGCATGTCATTTTCAAGTCAGTGACACGTTAGTGACACATCAGTGACCCGTCATTGTCACGTGAGTGACACATCAGTGACAAGTCAGTGACACGTCAGTGACCTAGTAGTAAGATAGCATCGAAGACATGCACTCAGTGAGTTGACCTCCGTCAGATACTACTCCGTCTACGGACATTGCAACCCCCCCCCACCCCCCCCCCCCCCACCACCACCAACATCTTTAACAACCGAACAAGTGTCTTTGATAATTCAGCACCCTAGATATACCGCACCAAGAAGTGCCGGATAGCTGCCAAACTTTCGAAAATTTCTAAATTTCAGTGATCAAGACATTTTTCTAGTTTCCAATATCATAACCAGCATCAAACAACATGGAGGACACAGACACCAGCGATGACGACATGGTAAGTATAAAAGTAGACCCTCTTTCGCCAGTCTCGCCTCGGTGAGGTTTCTTTGGTGAGATCGCCTCGGTGAGGTCCCCTCGGTGAGGTCGCCTTGGTAAGATCACCTCAGTGAGGACGCCTTGGTGAAGATGCCTTGTTGAGGTCGCCTCGGGGAGGTCGCTTCGGTGAGGTCGCCTCGGTGAGGTCGCCTCGGTGAGGTCGCCTCGGTGAGGTCGCCTCGGTGAGGTCGCCTCGGTGAGGTCGCCTCGGTGAGGTCGCCTCGGTGAGGTCGCCTCGGTGAGGTCGCCCCGGTGAGGTCGCCTCGGTGAGGTCGCCTCGGTGAGGTCACCTCTGTGAGGTCACCTCTGTGAGGTCGCCTCGGTAATGTTACCTCGGTGAAGTCCCATCCGTGAGGTACCTCGGTGAAGTCCCATCCGTGAGGTGACCTCGGTGAGGTCACCACGGTATCGCTCAGATGATATTTTTATTCTAAGCTGGCGACTTCTAACTCGAACGCGGTTGCGTTGGTGGTCCCCCCGATATCCCCTGCTTAACGCTGTTCCCTCCAGGACGGATTGTCGCCGAGGCAAGAACTTCATAATATGTTAGCACTGAAATAAGTAGCTATGAAATACCTTACCGGATGAAGAGTTGAACCTTGGACTTGTTGGTTGGAATCCCATCACGCTGACCACTGGACCGTCGGGACGTGATATGTGACTAGCCTCAGAGTCCTCGGGTCATCCCACAGCCGCGCGCCCTCGCCACGCCGCCCGCCGCTGGGACATTCCCAGAGGGGCAGCGGGCAGGGAGGGTAGCCAGTTACGGCGTGCTACTATCTAAGGGATTTCCGATGTTCTCATTTTGGTTTTTTATTTATTTCCGTTCTAGCCCTTCCTTTAATTTACTTTTTATCAAAACATTTAATACCCGCATTGAAAACCCTCAGGGCATGAAGCCGCGGGAAATAGCTTCTGGAAGCCACTTGTACACCATGTAACTGTAGTTTGTGATATGTATACTTATGAATCCTAAATTTACTATAACATTGAAGAAAATTTTCAACATACAAATAGTGTACCGGCCTCCAGAACGTGTGGGCGGGTTGCGGGGCGGGCAGGCTTGACTATTATTTATCAAGGAATTTACAGCGCCTTGTCATCGAGGTTGTGGCACCCTAGCGACGTCACATGACACATCTCAGCGATGTTTTTAGGAGGACAAGTGAATTCATCGATTTCCTCACGTCCGGAAGATGATTCGTGCCTCTCGCCGGGGCGGGAACCCTGCAAGACTTTCGCGGCGTTGAGCTGAACCGACAGACTGGCGACGTCGGGAGCAGGATTTTCATATAATCCCGGACAGTTATCCAGAAATACATGAAAACCAATTGGCGTTGCGATTATGTCGCCCGGCCATGCGTCCTGAGATAGGGCCTTGATTATGTCGCCATTTCATCGTGGCTTTAATTTCTTGTTTATCTGTCGTCTCTGTCAAAGTGCGGAGAAAATATCGGCTTATACTGATGAATCATCTCCTATATGCCATCGCCAATTTTTCCGAGCGAGATGATTCTTTATACTTTTACCGAAAATACAATCAGTGGACAATTATCGCCTCGCCTACAAAGCAGCGATATCGGTAGCCTCACCGTTTTGTGTTGTTGAGGTGTGGATGGTGCCACGTCAGCTGGTGGTCATCACTCCGTAGTTTACTATTTGGGTCACAGACTTGCACCCTGTAATTGTTCGATAACCATTTCAACATAAACGGGCGATATCCACTTTACATCGATTGGGCTACATATTTCTACCGATATCGATGTGAAATGTCCAATCACCAAGTTACGGTTAGATATCTGAAGATATTGAGTAGTTGGCGGAGAGGTTTCGCGCCAGCGACATCACAGTACGTACATCTCAGCGATAGTGTAAAAGCGATAAGTGAATTCGTCGCATTCCCTCATGTAGGTAAGATAAATCGTGCTTCTCGGCAGGGCGAAAACCCTGTAGAACTATCGCGGCGTTGAACCGAAACGACAGCCAAGCGACATCGTGAACAGGGTGTCTACACAATTTCGGATAGTTATCCACCAAAATTTGAACTTGAGTAAAAATCAGAAAGAAATCGCCTCACTATTCATACGTCGACAGGGCTTGAATTTTATCGCCAAACTATCGCGGCACCGAATACCAGGCGAGTCATCATCGCCGGATATCGCCGTGTTACCTGGGTAGGTTCACTCAGTGGGGTCACCTCGGTTGGGTCGCCTCAATGAGGTCGCCTCGGTAAGGACGCATCGGTGAGTTCACCACAGAGGGGAAGCCTCGGTGAGGACATCTTAGTAAAGTCGCCTCGGTGAGGACGCCTTGATTAGGACGCCACGATGAGGATGCCTCTGTGAGGTAGTCTCGTTGAGGTCGCCTTGGTGAGGACACCTCAGTGAGGATGCCTCGGAAGGTTGCCTCGGTGAGGAACACTCGGTGAGGGGCGCTCGGGGAAGTGCACTCAGTGAGGTCGCCTCGGTGAGGACGCCTCGGTGACGTTGCCTCGGTGAGGACACCCCGGTTGAATCCTCAGTGAGAACGCATCGGTGAGGTCACCTTGCCGAGGTCCCCTCGTTGAGGATACCTGGGAGAGGTCGACTCGGTGAGGACGCCACAGTGAGATCACTTCGGTGAGATCTCCTCGGCGAGGACACCTCGGTAAGTTCGCCTCCGTGAGGACACCTCAGTGAGATCGCCTCGGCGAGGGCGACACGGTGAGGACGCCTCCGTGAGGTCGCATTCGTGAGATCATCTCGGTGAGGTCACCTCGGGGCGGTCGCCTGGAAAAGGTCGCCTCGGTGAGGTCACCATGAGGTCACCTCCGTGAGGTCAGTACTTAAATTCAACACTCTCAGCAAAAAAAAATGCCAAAATTTGTTTTTATGTTCCAGGGATTAGTAGACTTTTCAATTGACTTGATGTGTATCGAAGACACGACACCAAGTGAAGAACTTTCCAATAAAGTTAGTACTTTAAAATTTCATTATGACATTACTAGCTTGGATACAGATTACTCTGACCAATTATTGTATGAATTTTCAGAAAACAATTGAATTATCTTCAGGAGTTTGTTTTAAGACAACTCGAGAAAACATAATTAATATCAAAAAACAGGTGCAAGAACTGCTTGAGGTATGCATGAAATTGTGATAATATTTTTTTTTCAACTAAGACATACTGTGAAAAAATCTAAGCTGTCATTCTTCTAAATATTTTCAATTTTAATTTTCAGAAAGGTATCTTTTGTGAAAGTGATGTTGCATCCACTTCTCATCAGATTTATCACATAAATTTATCAGAAGATACTGTTATTTGCTTAAGCAACTCCGACATAAATGAGTTGATAGCAAAATGTGATGAAGACGAGAAGGGAAAGGTAAACATATAATCAATAAGCAAAATTTATCTATACAAACATTAAATAAAAATTTGTATCTGATCTAGATGGAAGTTGACACATCATCCGATGAAGACACTCAAGGAAACCAGAAAAAGCCAGACAAACCCAAAAATACTGAAGGCAATTCAGAAGACTCAAAGACTGACAAGACCAAACATGATAAAGAGAAGGAAAAACAAAAACGGAAAAAAGATTCAGTAAGTATTAGTCAGAACAGACACAAAATTATTCAGAATTCTTTGAATTGACCTGCATTGAATATCTAATTCCAGGAAAAATCTGGTTCGGACTCTGAAAGCAATGAGAAAGGCAGGCGAAAAAAGCAGCGGAAAACAAAACCAAAGGAAAAGCCAACTCCTGAGGAAGAGGTATGTAAGAAAACACACTAAATTAAACTTACACTAAACTTCCTAAGATTATTAATAAAAGTGTCAAATAGGGATTAACAGCTATTAACAAAACTTCACATTCACTTCAAATGCTATTAAAATTTTCACAGAACTTAGCACGTCATATTATCTCATGTCAATACGCACCTCTCAAAATTACTTAGATGAGATGAGCCAAAAACATTATTGGTACAGCATTATAATTTGTAGAAATTAAATTGTCAAAATTTTCTGTCAAGGTCATATAGAAATTTTTTTCAGGACCATGACTCAAGTGACGAGGAAATCAATAGGATCAATAAAGCAGCTCGTCGAATACCAACATACTAAAGCATCAAAAATCTCACAAAATTTAAGTACTATAAAATCTTAGATTGTGTTGTAGCTAACACAAGTCAGGGCAAATCAATTCGCTTAAAATTAGAAGATGACTCAGTTAAAGACGACCACTTTTGTTATGTTCACATGCCCAAAAACTTATTACCAGAATTATTTGCTCTTTATGATGCTCTCATAACAAAAATTCAATCAGAAAAAGGATTATATTTTCAATATAGAGGAATGAAAGGATTGGCATTCCATGTAAGATTCAGCCGCAATCCTAACAAAAATAAAAGATAATTGAATCTTGTTTACACAACAACATAGAAAAAATGATAACCTAAGTATTGGAAATCAGAGAGCTTCAAACAAAAATAAAATAGAATTATTCACAAATAAGAAATGATTTGCCCTGAAATATTTTAACTAAGACTTTGAGGTGTTACAAAACTATTAGAAATGATTGATTTTTTCTGTCAAGATCCTGGCTTATCATGCACCAAAAACAAATCAAACTCAAGTATCGCAGTCAATCAGAAAACCAAAATTAAATAAGTTTACCTCATTAGTTTCTAACATCTCAAAGCAAGAAAAGTGTGTTACTCAGATAGAATTTGCTAATTACACATATATTTATGACTGTAGTATGAATTGATGTTCTCGATACCTACAATGCAAACAAACGTAGTTCCCGAGCCCTGGTGCAGACTGACGTACTTCTGAGACCCTCGGGGCAAACTAACGTACTTCTGAGACCGTCGGGGCAGACTAACGTAGTTCCTATCTTTTTAACCAAGAACTACGTTAGTCTGCCCCAATAGTGTCAGAAGTACGTTAGTCTGCCCCGAGGGTCCCAGAAGTACGTTTGTTTGCCCCGAGGGTCGGGAACTACGTTCATTTGCATTGTAGGTATCGTACTCAGTGTGTGTTCACTGTTAAATGTAAAACAGTAAATGATACAGTGAAAATCCTGGCTTACCCACACTGTAAAAAAAAAATTTGAAAATTCACAGCACCTTTGTTGTGAAAAAAGTTGCCAGAACTCTTCGTTAAAATACAACAGTCCTCTGTATCTAAAACAAAACTCTTCGGGAAATTACAACTGTCCTCTGTATTTTAATCTGAACTCTTCGGGAAATTACAACTGTCCTCTGTATTTTAATCTGAACTCTTCGGGAAATTACAACTGGCCTCTGTATTTTAATCACAACTTTTCAGAAAATTCCAACTGACCTCTGTATTTAAAATAGACTGGCTTCAAAAATATGATCGACTTGCCCACAAAATATTTCACTTTAAGGCAGCAAAAGAGTCATTTTCTGATTACGGAGAAGTGTTGGGATTTCACAATCGTTCCGTATCGAGGCAGTGCTGGGAAATCACAATAAATTTTTAACAGTGCACCCCACACTGACAAAACAAAGTCAGAATAATCTAATAAACAGACTGCAATTGAATTTCATTTTGTGTTAACTGTAGACAGTAACTGATACAGTGAACAACCCGGATTAACACTCCATGGTTACTTCACATAAATAAAAGAACAAAACAGCAAAGATTTCCTAGCCGAACCAGAGCCAATACCTTGATGTCACTGATTCTTCTGAAAATTCATGTGACTCTCGTAAAAACTTTCATCCCCCAACCATGAGAGATGAGATAATGTCAAGTGACTTTGCTAAGTTGTGGAAATGCCTACAAAAATCCATCTGGGCAATTTTTAACATAGCTCTGCAATACAAAGTTTTCCTGAACATGCATTAGAAAGTGATCATAAGTTTTCCCCATAAAGGTTGCCAAATTCTGAAGGTAATGAGGAGGCGTCATAAACATTTTACAGATCAACCTCCTTCAGGGAAGCGCCTCCCAAAAACTATTTGATTTCACTTGATATTAATGCCCAATTAATGCTCCCACAACCAATGCCTTTAAACTGTCGGGACAAGGTTGTGAGGCATTAGAGTGGACAATGGTATTAGAATTTATTTATGCTCATTATGAGCATGAAAGTGAAAGGTATGCCGACCACAATGAGGTTTTGTTATAGTATCAATACATATTATGTAATCCTACTTTAGAAGTCAATTTGTACACATTTATACAAAAGTTTTGAAATGACTGGGACGGGGTAACAACCTCAGAAACTATTCACAGACTAAGATTAAAATGTTAAAGTGACTTGAAACAACCTTACTTATGCCCCTACTCTTTTAAGTTTAGCGGATATCACACTAGCAAATGTGAGTCAAATGAAATAGAGGCAACGTTATGGGAGCACCATTAGTGGGCCATATTCAACCTTTTTAGATGCCCGCTTTCATTTGCCAACTGAAAAAATACATTAGTCTAGGAGAACAAACACTCAGTCATCCAAAGAGCATTGCATGAAGAATTTGCTTTACTAAAATTACACTGAAACATATTTTTATACAATGCTTACCTCTTTAATTCTCTTCTCTGTTGTTGACTTTTCATAACTAATGCCTTGTGACCATGAGACAATTTTCAGACTTTTTTTTAAATCCTCTAAGAGTATATAAAATGACCTAGAGTGATGTACTTTTTCATTTGGCAAATGAAGGCGAACATCTTTGAAGGTTGAATATGGACTCACCGATCCTCCTCAACAGCAGTAATTCTGACTGAAAACAACTAGAGTTTGGGTTGCGCTCTTCTGAGGGAGTTTGATCCATAGAAATTTTATGACTCCGCCACACTTCCTTTACACTTAAGGCAACTTTTAAAGGCAAAGTGAAAACATCAGGAAATACACATTTCCTTGGGGGTTGGGAAACAATTGCTCAAAAAATGTTAAAGCTGGGGTAACTTTGGATCACATTTGAACTAACAATCACCACTTGGGCAGGGAAGTTAATCTGAATAAAAGAAAGCAAATTGTCATATTCGTCTTTTGAGTTAAGACTGATTCAAAGTTTATATTTATCTCAGGAAAAGAAAAAATCACACCAGAAAGAATTGGCTCAGAAAAGGCAAGAGAAGAAAAGGAAAACAGAGTCTCTCTCGAAGAAAAAGGAAGAAAGGAAAAAGGCAAGGATAAGAATGCAAAATCTAAGGAAAGGTAGGAGGCAAGCAGATAAAAAGGAAAACAAAAAATTTAGTTCTGAAAGGAAAAAAATTATAAGAGACCTAAAAAAATGTGGATGCAATTTTGAGGAAACATCAACAATAGACATTTTACAACATAATTTCATGTGCTATGAAAAAAGTTTACAATGGCATGAATGTACAAACTGCCATAAACAAACTCATGCTATCAAACCACAGTAGAATCACCTGCAAAGGTCAGTGTCACTTGTTTTCGAAAGAAAACAATATGGATCCATTACCAGTTCCACAAGAATTAGTTGGTCTTTCTTACATTGAAAAGCAATTAATATGTCGAGTCCACTCTGTGTTTTCTTTATATAAAGTTCAAAGAGGGCAATACAAATATAAAGGTCAAGTCATAAACTTTCCTCAACAAGTTCAAAATGTAGCAGACACTTTACCACATTTAGTCGCCGACCTAAACAACCTTGTAGTATTCAAATTAGATAATGATATCAATTTAAGTGACTTCTATGTAAGAAAAGATAAAGTGTTAAATGCATTACTATGGCTGAAACAAAATAACCCATTGTATCAGGATATCCATATTGATGAACATAAGCTATCTACATTGCCTGACAATGGAAACGTTCTCAATGAGTTAAAGAAAATTACTGACACTAACTTATCAAATCATAATGAAACTAACCAAATCGAATCCGAAGAGCAATATGAAAACATCACAAGTTCAGGTGTACCAGAACTAAAAGATCCTTCTCTCAATAACACTTTAATACATTGTTATAGCCTCATATTGGAGGAATGCCTATCAATGAATTTGGGACACCTGGGTACTTAACACTGTGTTTTCCTCATCTATTTCCATACGCAGAAGCTGATTGTACAATGCCTAGAAAATATGAAGTTCCACTCCCTGCTTATGTACAACATTTAATGCTCTACAAAGATAATAGGTTTTCAAAAGATAAGCGCTTTCGATACTTCATGATGAACAGTGAAATGAGATGGAATGCTCTAAACCTTGGAAATCTATATGTTAAAAAAAATGATTTCTTCTCTAAAATGACAATAAGTCAATTAAGAGAATACTTAACAACAAAGGGATGGTCAAACACATTATGTACTATGGATCTAGATTACGAACAACCAAGTCTTATTGGAATTCAAGGTGCGGAGAACTATTAGATATGGTTCAACAGATTGGAGACCCTACTGTATTTTTTACACTCAGTGCAGCAGATTATTATTGGCCTAACTTATTTCGTCCTTTAGGTAAAGATGTAAACAAATTATAAATGAGTGAAAGAGCTGATCTCATAGCTTCAAATCCACTTATAGCTGACTCATATTTTTACCTCAGATCAAAATTTTTCATTGATCATTGTTTCAAACCACACTTTGGAGTAACAGATATCTGGTACAGATATGAATGGGAGTGGCTCGCAAGCGCTACAGATCACAAGCGCTACGGGTCATAAGCGCTACAGCTCGCTAGCGCAGGCGCGGCGGAACAGGGGGGGGCACGGGGGGCACCGCCCCCCCCCCCCCCTGGCGCAGCCCGGGGGGCGCCGAAGGCGCCCTGAAAGGGGCGCCGTGAGGCGCCTCGGTTGGGCGCAACGGGCGCCCCTAGTATGACACCCTTGGGCTCCCATCAGAGGGCGCCGCAGGCGCCCGCAGGCCAGCAGGGAATAGAAGCGATTTCTGTAAAAGGGCGCCTCCCGGCGCTCGGCAAGGGGGTTGTAAGGGGATGGTGGGGGGCCTTCACGTAGGAGGGCGCCTGCCTGGGGGCGCCCCCGGGGCGAGGGCTTCCGGTTCGGGAAGGCGCCTCCGGGTCGAGAGCTCCCGTGGTGGGCGCTCCCGGGGCAAGGGCTCCTAGGGGCGCCGCTGGGGCGAGGGCTTTCGGTGCAGCAATGGGGGCGTTCATAGACACTACACTAGACCTTCACCCCTTGCTCTTCAAAGTGAGGCAGTATTTGTTCGGGTCCGGGACGCGTTTGTTTCGTTTTTCCCTCTTTCTCCCTCTGGTAGGGGGTATGGTGAGGAGGAGGCGTTCATCCTACACTCTGAAATATACTTGCAGTGAAGTGGCATTCAGGCTCTGCTTGTACTTAGACGCTCAGTCCAGAGCTGCCGTTCATACACCTTCTTACCTGTTTTGTCCCCCCTGCGTTTCGTTGTCTCTTTTTTATTTGATGCAACCTACTCACCCACTTTTGCAGCAAGCAGACGAACTAATCATTGTATGAGTTTCTGTTAATTGTTACCCCTCCTTACTCAGAGGAGGAAAATCAAAACTGCCAAAATCAAACAACATTTCTTCAAAAAAAAAAATTTTTTTTTTAAAAATCACATTTTTAGTGCTATTTTTGAGCTTAATTCGCCAGAAATGCGATTTTTGAGAAGGGGGCGCCAAAACGCCGGGAGGGGGGCGCCGAATGCACCCGGGCCTTGCCCCCCCCTGGCCTGAAAACGTTCCGCCGCGCCTGCGCTAGCGCTACGGCTCACAAGCGCTACAGATCACAAGCGCTACAGCTCGCTAGCGCTACGGTTCGCTAGCGCTACGGGTCACAAGCGCTACAGCTCACAAGCGCTACAGCTCGCTAGCGCTACGGCTCGCTAGCGCTACGGGTCACAAGCGCTACAGCGATAATCCGTCCGTTAGGCGGAGCCGACTATTGACTGGTTTTGGGGCGAGAACGTTCTATTGATCTCAGTGCGTATGAGAAAATAAATTGCTCCGTTGGAGTCTCCTCTTTGCCCAAGGCAGGGGGGAGTTCCTGTCCTGTACCTTTTGTTGTTATATCAGCTGTTATAGTCAATAACCGTCTCTATTTACTGTCCTAACTCATAAAACAAATCATCATATTGATTTATATGGGTTTCAGTGGGAATCAGAGAACTTCAAGGTGAGTTGTTGAGTTTCGCTCAATTCGTCGTTGCTTGTGATCTCAGAATCATTATGCAGCGATGAAAATAAACATTGCGAGGGTTTGTAAGAAACAACAAACTGGATTTCACGCAGTTTAACCGCAGACGCGCCGGCCTCGGCCCTCGGCCTTGGAGGGAGAGAGAAAGAGAGAGCACAGACTCGAACGGAGGATTTTTTTTCTCATACGCACTGAGATTAACAGATCGTTCTCGCCCGAGACCCCGTCAATAGTCGGCTCCGCCTAGCGGTCGGATTCTCGATGTAGCGCTTGTGACCCGTAGCGCTAGCGAACCGTAGCGCTAGCGAGCTGTAGCGTTTGCGAGCTGTAGCGCTTGTGACCCATAGCGCTAGCGAACCGTAGCGCTAGCGAGCTGTAGCGCTTGTGATCTGTAGCGCTTGTGAGCCGTAGCGCTAGCGAGCTGTAGCGCTTGTGACCCGTAGCGCTCGTGATCTGTAGCGCTTGTGACCTACGTCCATATGAATTCCAACACCGTGGTTCTGTACATTTACATGGATTAGCTTGGTTTGATAAAGCACCTAAACTAAAGAAAGAAATGACAGAGGAGGATAAAGATATGATGTTGAAGTTTTTTGATTCCATTGTTTCTTTTGAAAACCCTGATGTAAGTTTGCTACCTAGTCAACAACACCCATGTCAGATCACATTAGAAAATGTAACTAATTTAAAAGAAGACCTAGCTCAACTTTGTAATAATGTTCAAAGACATACAAAATGCAGAAAGGGTTTTTGTTTAAAAGAACATAAAGCTAAAAAGCATCTTGTATGTAAGTACCCGCGAAATTATTTTTATGTCGGGCACATACAAGTCAACTTGTATGCCATACATGTATGCCGCCTACACTTTGGTCTTGTATGTGGCATGTATGTCACATACAAGTGTACTTGTATGTGCGCACATACATGTGAAGGGCTACATATATGTGACTTATGTCCAATATATAAAGCTCCATGCGTGGCAGCTGACCGTTGAATGTATTGCACTTGTATGTAAAATGTATAGTATATGTATGTTGCATGTATGTTGCAATGAAATGCTAAAGGTGACGCCTGCAACGCGGTGGGTAGGCCAGCCCGCGTTCTGTGTGGAGCCAGTGGCCTACTTGAGCGCCAAGGAGTTTAGAAAATAAAATTATAAAACCAAATTGGAATACAAAATATATACTGTGCAATTATTGATATTTCAGTTTAACAAATAGTTTCCTCTTATTTCCTAATGACTTGTACTTATGCTGCTAATTAGATTCCAATAAATCATTTAACAAAATTGTTGATCAGTCTTAGTTTTTAAATAAATGCATTTATACATTTTAGAATAGGCAGTACAAGTTTATGATGAGGAATAATACTATGACTTCAACATGGGTAAAACATAATAATTATTGTAAGAAAATTAAAATATTGTTCTGAAAGAATTAACATAGTAAGGAATGGTCTCCAGAAGAATGTAGAGGAGTAAGGGCAGAGATCTCAGTAGCACCTGAAGTACATTGCTGTGGAACTACATTAGGGACAGTAGCTGTGGCTTTTGCAGGTGGAAGACTTGCTGCATATCTGTCCTCACATAGGACGTCACTAAACGCCTTCTTTAAATTGGTAGGAGATACGCGAGGCCAATTTCTTTTCCCTGCTCTCTGGTTGATGAATTCTGACAACAAAATAGAGAATATTAGCATAATCACTTGAAGTTCAAATTGAGGGAAAAAATTACATTTGGGTGGAATATGGAAACTAACCTACAGTAGAATCAATGCCATCACAATGGAGGGGGGGGACGTTGCTTTTTTGTGATGCCCGATGGACGGCCTGTTGGAGAGCATTCCTCACATGCCGCAGTTGTGTAGATAGCCTTGAGCAGGAGTCTGGCCATCATAGGCCCACTTTTGCTGGTCTTCCTGATAGTCCTCAACTCTCTCTCATCAACATAAACTTCATATTTGTCAAATAGCTGCACTGCCTGTAACAGATATTTTTTAGACATATGTTCAAATGAAGGATGTGAGAGTACAAAAGTGCTCAACTTACTCCAGGATCGCCCTTTTTGAAGCGATAGTATTCTCCCATGAAAGGTAGTTTGTCATACTTCCTCCTTTTCTTCCTCCTAATTTGGTTAACTTACCCTTCCAAAAAAAGAACAATTAAAAAGGTACTTGAGATTTTAAAAAAAGAAAAAGAAACCTATTACATTCCTAATATACCATGTCCATCAGGAGAGTCATCTGAATCTCCTCCGCAAACTCCTGACATGCCACTTCTCGCTACAAGAACTGTACTAGGAGTGTGGGGATTAGAGCCGGAACTACTCTCAATAACTTTAGAAAAGCTATTAGAGCTGGAACTGCTTCTCTTCAATGATGATGATGGAGTATCGGTATTAGAGCATGGAAAACTTCTTTTCATAGCTGGAGAAGTGCGAGGATTTGATCTGATGATTGATGGATTGAGAGTTGAGAGAGGCCTTGCTACTTTAATCAGGGGTTCGTCATCAGAACAGTCAGAATTATAGCAATTTCTTCTGGGTGTTGGCGATTTCCTCGAAGACAATTATCTTATTGATTTCAGATCCTCTCTCCGCTTTCTCTTGGCATCCTTTGAAAAGAAACATAGTTTATAAAAGTGATGTGACCTTACACTTAACATACAATATAAAACAAAGTATTGAGGTATTACCTTTAGAATGTTCGTCACCTCCTCTTGAGTAAGTTCGGGAGAAGTATCTGAATCACTAACGTCAGTTACATCAGGAGCAGACTGCAAAGCAAGAGGGGAAGTCTAAGATGAAAGCGGTAACGATAGAAATAAGTTTAGAAAGATTCTCGACTTACTTCGCCGGAGTGAACATAGCCATTATCCAGCATCTTTGCAAGGGGAGTCAATTTTGAATGTTCAATCTAGAATAGGAAAAATGGGGGTTAAAGCTAGGACAAATAAAAAAGCAATTTACATCACAGTAACATAATCATACCAAATTTTCCTTGTTATGCCTGGACGAGGCTCTTTTTCGTTTGTTCCTTGTATTCTTTCGAGGGGATCCTGTTGTTCTCTCCCAGCGATTTCTGGACTTTGGCCTTGGCCGGTTCTTGTGTAGGAAGTCCAGTCTTCTCTCTAATGCAATATAATCATCTGGAACAAGAAAATGAAGGTAAATAATAAAGTGGATAACAACTGATACAGTGGTGACTATGGGATTGTGCCCAAGTGTTTGATATTCATAAGAGAGTTCAAGAACACACCAAACAGAGTTAGGTTAAGAGGGCAAGTGTAACAGTACAATTTAGAAAAATCACTCAAATCAGACCCACGAACAGTTAGGTTAGGTTACTTTTAACTACACTAACCCTCAAAATTCTTTTCAGAAAATAATTATTAACCATATCTTATCGTTCAAAAAACATAACCTGAAACAGCTGACCCGTATGACCGCTTGCTTCTTGAAGTTACAGAATATGTATACGACCGCAGAGAGGTTCGAAATACCCATGCCGCTATACCGCATCAAAGACACACGCAATCATCACGAAACAGGACGTACGACAGAGAGACGTAAAAGAGAATGATCTTACCTCTAGTTTCTTTCACCTCTCCTTCGAAACGGCGTCTTTTGCCATCGGATACGAAAAAGAATTGTACGGAATCACCTTTCTCAACAGGAGGTTCACACACTACGTCTGCGCAGGGAACTATGCAAGAGGAATCGTCCTCCTGCACGTAGAGAAGGTAGAACTCTGGTTCACACATGGCGGACAGATAGCAAGCACACCTTAAACTAGACGGGAGCCTAACAAAGCTTGAGTCACCGAAACGCTTAAATATACGTTTTTATTTTGTAGGATGAGTTCACCAGAGCTCACTCCACCTTCGTCTCCATCACACCAATTTATATCACCGGCATCTTCACATTTGCTGAATTCAAGTCTTTCTGTAAGAAGCTGTCTGAGCAACACTGACAATGATACGCAGTCCTCTAAAAGTTCTGCATCCCCACAACCGAAGCGTCGAAAAGTTGAATGTAACCAGGTATGGAGTATTATTATATATTTTAAAGTATTTTAACAAATGTAAAGTTATTTATTCATTATTTTTTTGTGCAGGTTTCTAGAACTACACTGATTAGAAGACTTTGCTTTGATAACGGACATGCAATTGACAGTGATAGTGACTCTGATGAAACTGTTCGTATGACCCAGTCCAAAGATATGCATGTAGAAGGCGGGAAACAACATGCTTTCACTTTGCACGGCGACCTGTTGGATACATCACCAGTCACATCATCCGGTTCAAGTCAAAGTGACTCAAACAGTGAGAGTGAAGGAGAGGGATCCGAACATGAGAACATAAGTTCAGGTTCTGAATATGGTTGTCTTTCAGAAGACTCTGCAACTGGCAATGGTTACAGTAGCAGTGCTGGTAGTGATAATGAAAGTGACAATGATGACTTGCTATTTGAAGGTTCGTCTATTTCAACAAATGAAGCCATTCTTGAAATATTGAAATTATTCATTAAACAGAGGAAGACTAAGACATGTTTGAATGCAGATGTAAAGCTTACAAAGAAATTGTTGCCTCAACCAAATAATTTTCCCACTTCTGCAACAAGCTTGCTCAGTAAACTTGAAAAGCTCTCACCTTCTCAAAAAGAAATACGCCATTCGTTTTGTTTATCCTGTCAGAGTAGAAAAGCAACAGAAGTGGAAGTGTGTGTTTGTGGTCAGAGTGAAACAAGTGTTTTTTATGAGTTTTCTGTAGAAGAGCAAATACGGTATATGTTTGAACATAGAAATTTAGCTTCTGCAATTGATAATTATCAAGCTAATCGTGTTTCACGAGAAGGTTTTATCTCTGACATTCAGGATGGTAGTGAGTACTGTAGGATACGGTCTACCTTAGAGGGTCAATATGATTTGGTTTTAATGTTGAACACAGATGGTGTTAAGTTGGCTAAAAGTTCAAAAAATGAACTTTGGGCTTTGTTGTCTGTTATTGCTGAAGTCTCAGCAATAACAGCAATGAACAGACACTATTTTACATTGTTGTCAGTGGTGTATTTGTTGCACATAAGAAGCCAGACATGAACCTTTTTATGAAACCATTTGTTGAATCCTTAAGATCTATAGATAAAAACAATGGAGTTTCTTGGAGACATCCAATCTCTAAAACAGTTCATAAATCTAAAGTTGTTTGTCCAATATTATGTGCTGATGCTCCAGCCAAAGCAATGGTTTTAAAAGTCAAATCATTTAGTCACAGATACGGATGCAATGTGCGTGAGCAGAAAGCAGTGCGGTACAACTTTAAGAAGATTTGTTTATGAAGAATTGCCAGCTGCTTTGCGGAATGGTACCAGAATGAATGTGCAGGGTAATCTGGCAGAACTGAGAAGAAAGTCAAGAAAAGGAGTTATTGGGAAAGCTGTTGTATGTGATCTTCCATATTTTGATAGAGCTACAGCTGTCTGTGGAGAATATATGCACGTAGTTCTTCTTGGTGTCGTTGATTATTGGCTTGATATTCTATTCCATGAAAAGGGTCCATGGAATATTGGTAAACATATCAAAGACATTGACAGGTTTATTAAGTGTATTCGAGTGCCAGATTTCGTGAAAAGATTACCCCGTGGTTTGTCTTATCTGCCTTACTTTAAAGCCAGTGAGTTGAGAGCATTCCTTTTATTTTACTCATTGCCTGCATTAGAACAGTATCTGCCATCTCAGTATTTCCAACATTGGATGCTTCTTGTGGCGGCTATTTTTATATTGCTGAAAGAAAGTATAAGTATGGTAGACTTGAATCTGGCCGAAGTTATGCTACGGTGTTTTGTGAGGGACATTCCCTCTTTGTACCATGAGAAATACTATACCTACAATGTCCATAATTTATTGCACCTTGTTTTGCTTGTTCGTAGATGGGGTCCTTTATGGGCAACATCGGCTTTTGATTTTGAGAAATATAATGGTTACATTACTTCTCATATGTGCATGGGTCGAAGCACCTTGGTAAAGAATTTTTAAACAAAGTCAAAGTTATTCAAAGTGTTGTCATTTTTGAGAGGGTTTTAGAAAATATGATTAAAAGCCAAGATATTGGTGTGACTAATTCTACTGAGAATACAGTGTGTGGTAGACCGCTATCAGTAGTGCTTCAAATGTGTGAAATTATAGCCCTTCATCAACAGAATGTTGTTAATTTTGAGGTTTATGAACGAATCACTTTTAATAGAGTAGTTTACACATCAAGACAATATGATTTTAACAAGAAAAGGTCAAACTCATTTATCCAGTTTAAAGCAGAATATACTGAGTATGCACAGTTTGGTGAAATCATCCATTTTATTAAAAATATTGACGCTGACAAGAAGATTTTCTGTCTAGTTAATGTCTATAAAATAATGCAGCTTGATCTATTTTTTCTTGAGGAAAGTTTGTACCAAATCAAACATATATTACCAGTTCAAGATTCCGGGGAACTGTTGCTTCTTCCTCTACACTGTTTGATTACGAAAGTCATTAAAGTAGGCAAGTACTTGTGTTTAAGACCTAATCCATATGAAGCCAATTTGTAATGTGAGGCTATGTATGTAAAAAAGTGTTTCTAGTCAATAGGGAATTTCATTGTATTGATGAATTTCTCTGTGATATTTTAAAATATGCTTATTGCTGAATCTTCTGCTTTATTTTACTGTTAGATCAATTTTAATTTGTAGCTTGACTTGTCTTTTTGTCCGATATGTGTCTTTTTGTCTGATATGTGTCTTTTTGTTTTTGCATATTTGGGCGAATAAAAGACCACTGTGAAAAATATCCTTGTAAATTTACGACTTTTTTTTGTAATTTTGATTTACAAAATATGTCGTAAATTTACGACAGCCCATTCTTGCTCGTCGGTCAATTCCAAGTCGATAGAGATTGCTTCTAAATTTACAATTTCAAATTGTAGTTTTACGACTTTTATCATGGAAAATTTTCCCGTAACCCTTACGAGTATTTTTCTCAGTGACTATTCTATCTTATATGCCTTTTAATTTCCAGTTAATTTTGACGATGCAACAATAACTAAACACATATCAAGAGCAATTATTTCCCAACCCAACCAGGGCCAAAACCTTGATGTCACTGATTTGTCTGAAAATCACTTGTTTTGATTGTCTACTAGTAGTGACTCTCCAAAAAAAATTTCATGCCCCTACCTACTATGGGAGCTGAGATAATGTCAAGTGACTTTTGGTAAGTTGTGGAATTTGGTGCAAATATTATATCTTGGTCGATTTTTATCACAGCTCTGCGATACAAAGTTTTCCTGAAAGAGCATCAAAAAGTGATCGAAAGAATTCCTCTCCCAAAAGTTTTAGACCCTTTCCTTGAGATATTACTAATTTTACAAACTTACTGAAAAAAAAGGAAATACGTATTCCCTGATTTTCTTCACTCTGGCTGCCCTTAAAAGTTGCCTAATAATAAAGGTAATGAGGTGGAGTAATAACATTTTTACAGATCAACCTCCATCAGGGCAGCTCAGCCCAGAAACTATTTGTTTTCACTCAAAATTTCCGCTGCTCAGGGCAAGACTGTTCGGTGAGTCCATATCCAACCTTTTTAGATGTCCGCCTTCATTTGCCAACTGAAAAACTACATCACTCTAGGAGAACAAGCACTCTGTCATCCGAAGGCCATCGCATTTTTAATTTTGAGTGAAAACAAATAGTTTCTGGGCTGCGCTGCCCTGATGGAGGTTGATCTGTAAAAATGTTATTACTCCACCTCATAACCTTTATCATTAGGCAACTTTTAAGGGCAGCCAGAGTGAAGAAAATCAGGGAATACGTATTTCCTTTTTTTCCCAGTTTTTAATTTTTTTTAAAGTGTGTAAAATTAGTAATATCTCAAGGAAAGGGTCTAAAACTTTTGGGAGAGGAATTCTTTCGATCACTTTTTGATGCTCTTTCAGGATAACTTTGTATCGCAGAGCTGTGATAAAAATCGACCAAGATATAATATTTGCACCAAATTCCACAACTTACCAAAAGTCACTTGACATTATCTCAGCTCCCATAGTAGGTAGGGGCATGAAATTTTTTTTTGGAGAGTCACTACTAGTAGACAATCAAAACAAGTGATTTTCAGACAAATCAGTGACATCAAGGTTTTGGCCCTGGTTGGGTTGGGAAATAATTGCTCATCTTATTAAAATCATGCTTACATAATACAACAACACTTTTTGCGAATAGTTGAGTAATTCATGTGCTAATTTAGCAGCGCGTCTTGTAGGGGCTGTTCGTGGTGTGCTCGGCCTCATACATTTGGCACTGCACCATACATGTGACGTCAACACTGACGTATGGTTTTTATCGGCCACATGTATGTCGCATACGTTCGCCTACCTCATACATGTGTTATGCACATACAAGTGACGCACATACATGTGCACGAATGTGCAACATATATGTCACGCATCAGCCACATGTATGCTAGACCGATGAATTCAACCAGCACATGTATGTCACCGACAGGTGTTTGTAGGTGACTTGTACGTTACATGCATGCCAATCATAGGCGGCTTGTATGTTTTGTGTTTCACGGGTACAACTTTCCAAAAAACATTCAAGACACATCTATCTTTGAATACCAAGACAATGATATTAGTGACATTGCCTTCAAAAGAAATGATCCCCTCTTAAACAAATACAATGCATGGGTCTTGCAAACTTGGAGAGCAAACATAGATTTCTCACCAATATTTTCAAAAGCCATTGTTTATCGTTATACAGCAAAATACGCGTCAAAAAGTGAGATAAAGTCAGAGACATAAAATAAAATAATGACTAACATATTAGACAGGAAATGTATTGAAAGTGAAAGCTGCAAACAGGCAATAAGGAAACTACTCTTGTCAACATGCGCAGAAAGAGATTACTGTGCCCAAGAAGTTTTCCATTTCCTAATGGGTTTTCACTTTTATGAGAAGTCTAGAGAAATAATCATAATCAACCTTAAACAACGTGATTGGATATCTATAAATCATGCATGTGGAAGCAACAATGTCATAGATAATTATATTGAAAGGCCTAAGAAATTTGAAAAATTGTCAATATTTGAATTCACAAAGTAGTTTTATGTCAGCAAGGGTGAGATAAAGAAAAGAAAGCAATTTGCTGTTGTCAGATATTTCCCTAGATGTTCAAAGGAATTTGATAAAGAAGAGTATTATCATTACATGAGTCAAGTTTTCTATCCTTGGCGTAATATAAGTGATGTGTCATGTATTGGAGATGACGTTGTAGAATATGTAGATAAATGTATCCATAATTATATAAATGTCAACGAATACAATAAGGAAGAAGATACAAATGATTCTCATGACACCACTGAGAGATCAAAAACTAATGAGCAAATTCTATCTGAGTACCACCCCAAAATGAAGACAGTTAACCTTGGTAAAGAAAGAAAAGATCTTAATTATAAATGGGATAAGCATAGCAGTAAGGTGAATAGAGAGGATATTCAAACTGTTGGACAATACTTAAGAAAAGATGTCAATGCAAGTATGCCATTACCAACTGCAATTGATAATCTGAACTCAGATCAGTTACAATTTCTAACTTACTTAAAACATAAAACAAACCAGATAATCAATAATGAAAATACAAGTCATATATTCTGTATGTTACAAGGGATGCCTGGCACAGGAAAGTCTCACTTGTTAAGAGCATGTGTACAACACATCTCACAAACACTTGGATCTGAGTCAGTTAAAGTGATTGCTCCAACAGGAGTGGCAGCCAAAAATGTAGATGGATGTACATTGCACTCGTTTCTATTATTAGGCAAGTTTGGTTTTAACATGAAATCTGTAACTGGACCAGATTTATTAACTTATAGACAAAAATATGACACTATAAAATTCTTGTTTGTCGAGGAATGTTCTATGGTTGGATTAAGAATGCTTGCCTGTTTAGAAAAAAGATGTCGAGAAATATTTGATTCAGACAGCTTGTTTGGCTCATTAAATGTGATACTAATTGGAGATGTTAATCAACTTTTACCTATAGCTGATCAACCACTTTATGCTGATAAAGAAATAGCAACGCAACATAACAATTTATTGGAACGTGGAAAATTAATCATGAATGAATTAAAATCAGCTTTCATTTTCAGAAAATGTCACAGATTTGCAAATGACAATTATGTAAAATTCTTAAAAAGAATATCCACTAGCCGCTGCACTCAAAATGATGTAAAAATGATTAATGAAAGATGCATCACGTACCTCAAGCAAAATGACAAAGCCAATTTTAAAGATAGTTTGAGAAGAAGTACTACCAATGAGTCAGCTAATGAATACAATATGCAACAGTTGCAAAAACTTAATGCTCAAACTGCAATCATAAAGGCAAATAACAATAATCAAGCAGCCTTTGCTTCTAATGATGATATGGCAGATGGATTAGTCAATGACTTATACCTGTGTGAGGGAGCAAAAATAATGTTAAAGAAAAACCTGAACGTGTCAAGAGGTTTAGTTAATGGCTGTGTTGGTATTCTGAAATACATTATTTATGAGGAAGGGTGAAAACCACCAGCATTACCTTTGTGCATATTAGTTAAATTTGATAACGTTTACCTTCAAGATATTGATATCAGTTTAGTGCCAATTGTTCCATCTCTGGCTATGTGGTATAAGAACGGTATAGCTTGCACTAGATTTCAATTACCTATTGCCCTATGTTGGGGTTGCACTGTACATCGGTCACAAGGATTAACACTGTCCTCTATGATATTAGATGCTGGGAATTCAGAATTTACATTAGGTTTACTTTATGTAGCTTCATCTAGAGTGTCAGATCAGGATAAGCTCTGTTTTATACTGTCTTTGTCATTAGATAGACTAAATTCAGCTAAGAAATCTATTAAATTCAAAATGCGTCATAGGTTTATCAAAAAAAAGAAACAACTGTCTAAATATTTTAGTATGGAATAAGCCTCAGAAATTGAACACTGCACATGTAATAAAAGCACAGAAAAAAAACTAAGAAACTATTTGCTATCATAAAAGACTATTTGTGTTTAATTAAGTAACTTTTATTCCAGGATACAACTTTGAAATATAACCATACACAATACATGAAACAGTGGCGTGAAAGGTTAACAATCGACCAGAAAGAAGATATTAAAAGAAAAAATCGACAGTATTGGAATAATAAAACAAAAAAAACATTACCAGATTCATAAGTTAAAACAAATCTCACATCCCATGATTTCTAACGCCAAACCCAAACTCCTTTGACAACATAATGAGAGTTGTCTGATAAAAGTTGTTTACATTTTCTTAAGGTGTATTTTGACAAAACACACTTATTTGCAGAAAAAAATAAAACATGGTCATATTGGAATACAAATTGGACGTTGTGTGAATAATCACAAATGCCTGAAAAACAGATCCTCGGCCTTATACACACCACCTCGAATCTACAAGACAAAAAAGAAAGGGAAGAAAAGCGACAGTTCCAAGTTCCCTTGGGTAGTGAGTGAGGTCTGACACAAACATCAACGTGCTTTTGAAAACTAAACTAACTTATAACAAGGTCACTTGTAATTTAAGAAATTTACACAGTACACAAATCTACCGTAAGCAGAAAGTAGTGTCAAATGTGTACAAAGAAAATTTCGTTGCTATTCTGAGCACAACATTGCATAACCTAAAGACATAATCAAAACAAATAAACTTCGGTTTTTAAAATCTGATATTTTATAGTCAAAATTTAACAAAAGAAATGAAGAGAAGCAAAAGGGGATAAAATGATATTAAGTAAGTTTCTCCAAACAAAAATCTGGAAAAAAATGAAAGAAGGACAAGTTAAATTTTCAAGATTACGTTCCAAAGTGTAACCTTACAAATTTTTACCATTAACTTTACCTGATATACACCATTCATACTGTCCCATCTATAATAGAATGACTGGACTTTTGTAAAAGTCTTCTTTCACAAAGACAATAGTATGATTTGACAATATTATGATGACAGATATCACATCGAACAACATGACTCATTGGATGTTCAATGAGACGATGAACAGACAGGGTACTGATAGTCTCTTCTATAAAGTCAGCTACTGCCACTACGCATGGTAAGCAAATTCTTCTGAGAAAATTGTCAGTCAATCTGCATATATGACAGTCAATTTGAATGCAAAGAGAAAATGGTTTTATGTCATGGCCATGGAATATAACTCCCATTTTGAGACAGTGTTATATGTTGCTATGATACGGACTTCATTAGGTACAAGAATATTACTAAGTGTTAGTGTTCGGACACACAAATAATTTATTGATAATCTAAATTTTCTGGTACTCAATACAAAAGTTAACTATCGGCACTATCAACACACTAGACAGCAAATTGCCTACCCTCCAGGCACAACCAACCACAAGAATCCACGTTGACATCCTGAAACATCCAGACACCTGTGGTTTGCTTAAAAACCAAGCAGGCCGATCGCACATCGCACTGAAATTAGACTTCCCTTCACAAACAAAATTGTGACGTCAAATAAAAACTATCCAAACAACACGACCAACCTTTACACTTTCTGGGTAGGAAACCATTTCACAGTGCTGCCAGAAAGTAGGCAAAACCCACCGAACACACAGCTGTGTGGAGCAGACGATATTCACACCTACACACTAGGTCATCCCCCTGCACATGTGTGTCGATGTTGCCTAGTAAGCAGGCGCAAATACCGCCCGCAGCACACAGCTGTTCGTTAGGCCGGTTTTGACAAACTGTGCTGATAACACTGCCACTTCAACAAAAAGGCTTCACGAGGAAGCATTACGAACAACATAAAATTATCAATAAGAAAATATAAAGAGATTAGTTTTCGCGAGTTCGCGAGTGACGCGAATAAACCTAAAAAAAAAAAAATACGATTTTACGAAATCCTAATAGGCACGAAGTACGTTAATGTTTTAGTTTCATAAAATATACTTAGGCGAATGGTTTATGCGTGGAAATATTGACTTCAAAATTTCTAGCCTTTTGGATTATATTATTGAATTTATTTTATCTCACGGTTTGATCAGCGTCACTAGTATATCGGATCAAATGCAAAAGTTGAGCTCTCTAGCTCAAACGATTTAGAAGTTAGTCTCTCAGTAAAAATTGTCCGATCAGCTTGATTTTTGAAGTAAGGGCGCGTAGTGCAAGGAATATTAGAACACTGCTTTCACATTTTTGTTTTAACGTGTTCTTCCAAAAGAAATTTTTGAACTACTGTGCATGAGTTGAATCAACAAATTGTCTAGGCCTGGGCGTTGGGCGTGGCGCGGCGGGGTCCCACGAGTGCATGGCAAACGGAGCCGAACGTGCTGTGTGGGGTGGCTCCGGGGAGTGGAGGGTGGGAGAACTGCTAGATTTGCCGTGCTCGTAATCGAACAGCCGGGGTTGGTCTTGTGCCGTTCCCTTAAAGGCTGCCCCTACCGTCAGGGTTATCTGCTTCGCGATCCAAACTTTGCCCGAGGGGGAGTCACTCATACAAAGTGTCTCCAATTTTTTTCGACTTATCATTTTTCCCCATTTTTAGCCCGCCCTTCTGCTTTGAAAAAGCTTTAGAGCGGGCTTATGCAATCGATGCGGTGTCTGTCTGTCTGTCTGTCTGTCTGTTTGTCTGTCTGTTCCACTCGAAGGAGTTGAGCTAGAGAGTTGAAATTTTTAGGGTATCTTAAGGGTCACTCCTGGACACCGAAACGCCTGGTGCAAATCCTGGCAACCCTCATTAAGGCACTGAAAAAAATTATTAAAGTTTTCACGGAATAAATAAATAAATAAATAAATAAAAAATCAACTTTTTTCAACCCCGTCGACCCGTACCTCTCCGAAAGCGTCTTTTCGCGTCCAGTTCAATGGTGCACACCGTTTTACAAAAAAATGGACCCAACACGCGACTACACTGTAAAAAGCACCCGAAATTGGTCCAGTTTTCAACTTTTCTCAACCCCATCGACCTGCACCTCTATGGAAGCGTCTTTTCGCGTCCAGTTCAACGGCGCCCACCGTTTTTCATGAAAACGGACCCAACTCGCGACTACACTGTAAAAAGCACCCGAAATTGGTCCAGTTTTCAACTTTTCTCAACCCCATCGACCTGCACCTCTCTGGAAGCGTCTTTTAGCGTCCAGTTCAATGGCGCCCACCGTTTTTCATGAAAACGGACCCAACTTGCGACTACACTGTAAAAAACACCCGAAATTGGTCCAGATTTCAACTTTTCTCAACCCCATCGACCCGCACATGTCTGGAAGCGTCTTTTCACGTCCAGTTCAATGGCGCACACCGTTGTTCACGAAAACGGACCCAACTCGCGACTACACTGTAAAAAACACCCGAAATTGGTCCAGATTTCAACTTTTCTCAACCCCATCGACCCGCACATGTCTGGAAGCGTCTTTTCACGTCCAGTTCAATGGCGCACACCGTTGTTCACGAAAACGGACCCAACTCGCGACTACACTGTAAAAAACACCCGAAATTAGTCCAGTTTTCAACTTTTCTCAACCCCATCGACCTGCACCTCTCTGGAACCGTCTTTTCGCGTCCAGTTCAATGGCGCCCACCGTTTTTCATGAAAACGGACCCAACTCGCGACTACACTGTAAAAAACACCCGAAATTGCTCCAGATTTCAACTTTTCTCCACCCCATCAACCAGCACCACTCTGGAAGCGTCTGTTCGAGCGCAATTCAGTGGTGCCAACCGTTTTTCAATTTCCAGTGTTGCCAATCGTCAAAACTCAAACATTTCGATTATTTTCGACATTTCTCGATATTTTCCTGTATTTTCGACATTTTTCGTTGTTTTTCGATATTTTTTGATATTATTCGACATTTGCGGTATTTTTCGACATTTTTCGACATTTTCGATAATTTTTGATATTTTTCGATAATTTTTCGATAATTTTCGATAATTTTCGATAATTTTTGACATTTTTGATAATTTTCGATGTTTTTTGATATGCTTCGACATTTTTGACATATTCCGACATATTTCGACATTCGTAAACATTTTTTACAATTTTCGATATTCTTCGACATTTTTCGACATTATCCCTCATTTTTCGATGTTTTTCGACGATTTTCGACATTATCCATATTTTTCGATGTATCTCAACATTTTTGAGATATTTCGAGATTTTTCGACATTTTTTTACGAATTTCTACATATTTCGACAATTTTTGAAATTTTCGACACCCCTCGACGCCTATACCATTAAAATTGGTTCGACGAGCGTAATTCAGTGTTGCCATCTGCTGCCAAATTAAATCCGAGTTCAACCGTTCCACCTGAGGCCGAACTCACGTATTTCGTCATTTTTCGAGATTTCCGACTCCCCTTTTTTGCCGAATAACTGACCGTTTAGTCACTATCGGCACGTTTTCAAAGCAGAAGGGAGGGCTGTAGTTTCGGTGGTTCACCGTTACAAACTGCCTCTCTCCGAAGAGAATGCCTTTACGGGCCGCAGGCCCGATCATTTACAAGCTAAGAGGACGTTCTGTGTGACTTAGGGGTCGGGCCGAAGGCCCGACCGAACGCCGCCGGCAGGCCAAGCAGGCACGACCCCTGCCGAACGGAGTTGCCAGCGTAGCAAAGCGGAGCTGGCAACGACGTTTGGCGGAAGGGCGGGCCTGCTTGTTCAAGGTAAATTCGCAGTCAGCTGGAGGAGGCGCCGCCGCCTTGTAAACAGAACCGAGCGCGTTCGAGGTGGGAGTGCGAAGTCCTCCCTTCTATGGTTCTAGGCTAGGCTGGGACCTCCACTCAACAGAAGAAGGCTGGAGGAGGCGCCGCCCCTTCGACAAAACGGAGCGCGTTTGAGATGGGAGTGCCCAGTCCTATCCCTGTCGTGGTTCTAGGCTGGGACCTGCACTCAACAAAACAAGGCCGATGGATCTGTGGCTCACGCGTCCACCTCGAGACTTAACTCGCGTCAAGGCGCCCTTAACGCACCAAGCGAATTTAACTATTTAGTTTAGCTGAATGAAATGTTACACAGCCGAAATGAATGAGGAAATAGCAGTTATAGACCTGCCGAAATCGTTTTGTTAAGTTTCACGGAGGATGGAGGTTCAATACGAAGGAACAAAAGTGATTTACGCAAAAGATACACGGAAATGTACACCATTTCAAGAATTCTGCTCACCAGATTGAAGTCAAACTTACCAAAACGTTATCTGCAGGTATACAACGAGTCGCTACGTACTTTATTCGAAACAATCTCCGTTCCGCAGTCGTCTCCGAACTCTGTTTCCGGCGGAGAAATGAAGTTCGGAAGGCATTTAGGTAGAGTTTCTATTTAATTACGAGTTAATTATGAATTAATTTTTAATTAATTAAAAATTAATTAAAAATTAATTTTTAATTAATTAAAAATTATTTAAAAATTAATTTAAAAATAATTTTTAATTTATTTCAAATTTTTTTTTATTTCGTGAGCGAAAGACACTTGCAGGGCGCGTCTTGAAGCGAGTTGCCACTCACAAGCCGCGCGACGCGCTGAGGACTGGCGCGGAGTATCGACGGTATCATCATGCCAGTTGGGTTGCCTATACACCCGTGCTGATACGAGCCCTGCACGGGTGCAACCAAGGTAAAGCGCTTCTACTGCATATGACAGGCGCAATTAAAAAAAATGCATGTGTGTGTGTGTGTGGGGCAAAGCCCACTGGAAGTAGTCGCTTTGAGCGCCAGCTTAAAACATTTCTGGACACCAAGAGCAATCACAGGCTAAGCGTTATTTTGCGTAGAGAAGACACCTCCCACTGAGAACACCTAGGGCCGTACACTCTTTAAAGCTTACGGTGAATTTCACTGTAAGCTACGGTGAACTTGGCATCACCGTAACTTACAGTGAATTTCACCGTAAGCTACAGTGACATTCACCGTTAGCTACGGTGAATGTCACTGCAGCTTACGGTGAATCAGGGGGCATGACCGTAATCTACGGTGACATTCACCGTAGCTTACGGTTAAAATTCAGAAGAAGAACTACCAAGTGTGGTGAAAGAAAGAGGCGGAAGGCTGAGTAAGAGACAAAAGAAGGCATGGCAAGAAGTCCTAAGCGGTAACAGGCTACTATTATCTTTTTTAAAACTTCGTGGATGTATGTCAAAGAACTGAATTTTATATAATGTAATCTGAATTCATTTTTCCTATTTTGGTGAAGTGTTTTATAATAAAATATGTTGGACTGTTGAACTAATTTCATTTTTTTTTAAAATAATGTTTATATCAAACAATGTCAATACAGTATGCACTTTACACTACATTGTGTCACTTCTCGTCTTCTTTACCTTTTTATACGTTCACTGAAAAAAAAAAAAAAAAATGACGGTGAAAACTACGGAAATCACCGTTAATTCCTTTAACGGTGTCCACCGTAGAATGGTGCCTCCCTACTACGGCGCGCACCGTACTAGAAATTTCCGAATCCCCGTTACGAACTACCAAGTACGGCATCACCGTACTCAAAAAATGGGGTACGGAAGACTCGTACTTATGACCTCTGCCCACCGAAAATGAGGTACGGTGGCGCCGTACTCTGCGCTTCGTAGTCAGTTTCTAAAACGAAGATACGGGACACCGAAGTTGGTTCCGTACTACGATCTTGTTTTTTTACAGTGTTCTATCAAAACATTTTCTAAAAATTGCGCGTCGGTATGCAAGCCCCTGGGAGGTAGGCAACCCAATGCGTCCGCCCAGGGATGTCCGCAATCGACAATCCAGGCGCCTCCCATCCAGGTATGTCCGCAATCGACGTACACTCCTCGGAGGTACTGACACCCCCCACACCCCCACCCCACCCCTCCCACACTGTTGAAAATTTTGTTGTAAATTAACAGGAAAAGTATTGTTAATTTTGTTAGCAGCAAATCTTGTTGTAAAACAGGAAAAACTGTAAATTTACAAGGATGTGAAAAAACTCAGAATCAATTTTTTAGTTGAAATGTATTGACTTCTTTTTGCACTTAAATCTCTCTTCTGTAGTATTACAAAATTGTTGTATTTTGAACAGTAAGGGCTGTTAACAAAATTAACAGCGTATTTCCTGTAAAGAACCAGCATACACAGTGATACTCATTCACTGTTCTTTGAGAGTGCTGCTGAAATAATCCATATGCAGTAAGTTTCTAACTGATAAAAGAACAGCTGGACAGAAACAGGATTCCTGTAAAACAGTGTGTTGTCAGGCAACAACTTCTTCTAACAGTGCAGGTAAAGAGGAAAAGGATAAAATGTCAATATACAAATTCGAACCAGCTCGTATTTATTGCACATTACATTTAAGCAATAATTTAATGAGATTATAGAAGCTACACAGTTAAAGAATAACCTACGCGAAAGGAGGTGTTCGGACAGTACCACAGCTCAGAACATGGTAACAAATTGACAATTCGTAACACACGCACATGCGACATGCTACCTTAGGAAACACAAAATTAAAATGGCGGAAGGTGGGTGGTAAGGGGAGGTCGTCGTGAGGTTGAGGATAGGGAAAATAGAAGTAACGCTACTCTCCAGCATCAGCCATGCCAGCGCCGAGCCCCGCTCCCATTGTCAGAAGCTACCGCTAAACTGATCGCTTCAGAAGCTGGCAGATGACACAACTATCAAACGATCGAATGTTATTTGAAGCACGTCCGGGCCCTGGTTTGACAAGGGGCATTTTTTTCTCAACCTGCATAGACTTCGACGCCCAGTGTGCCGAAGGTGCGAACGTCTACTCCACCTCCACCCCGGCCTCTACCCTCCTGACCGGCGCTCGGCGAGCTGAGCCCGCGCCGCGCCAACACACACCACCGCTCTCGCGCTCTGCCTAAGCGGCCCCACATTGGCCAGGGCGGCAGCGCTGCCGCAGCCCGACCCCGCGAGTAGGATCGGCGACACACGTCAGTGGCGCCGGCCAAGCGAGGCATTAGGCGCCACGGTGCGCGGTGCACCGGGCGGGCCGAGGAGGGTCTCTGCCGAAGTGACTCGAAAAGCACGGAACGCTACACGCACTCTGTCCGCAACCTCCCCCTGCCTGCACGGGCGCTCGGCGAGTGTCATTGCAGAAGAGAGATAAAAGAAATTGTGGTTGGGATTTGAAAGTTTGGGAGGAGGGCGGCTTGAAGGAGCGTGTACGTGAATATCGACAGATTAGGATTCGGTAAAAGTACGCGAACACTGAGTGCAGGTGGCGCCAAAAGTACAGTCGCTGACAGCGGAGCCTATCTTATCTTACCTGCACCCCGGCCTCTACCCTCCTGACCGGCGCTCGGCGAGCTGAGCCCGCGCCGCGCCAACACACACCACCGCTCTCGCGCTCTGCCTAAGCGGCCCCACATTGGCCAGGGCGGCAGCGCTGCCGCAGCCCGACCCCGCGAGTAGGATCGGCGACACACGTCAGTGGCGCCGGCCAAGCGAGGCATTAGGCGCCACGGTGCGCGGTGCACCGGGCGGGCCGAGGAGGGTCTCTGCCGAAGTGACTCGAAAAGCACGGAACGCTACACGCACTCTGTCCGCAACCTCCCCCTGCCTGCACGGGCGCTCGGCGAGTGTCATTGCAGAAGAGAGATAAAAGAAATTGTGGTTGGGATTTGAAAGTTTGGGAGGAGGGTGGCTTGAAGGAGCGTGTAACGGGTGATTCACCACACCGTACAGTTGAATGGGCGGCCTATCCTCTGGCCTGCAGGCGCTCTGGCGTGAAGCGCAGCGGCTGGGCGGTGGAAGGGGACACGCCGACATGATAGCGGCGGCCGGGAGAGGGGGAATGCCGCCAATGGTACCGCTCGTGGCGGTGCGGTGTCGCTGGAAGGGGGAGGTGGCGCCCGTCACCAGGCGAATGGCAATACGCCGGTATGTGTCAACAACACGCACTCTAAATGACCATGGACATTTTTGTAACTAGCACTGAACGATTCTTCACGTCACTAACTAGATACAATTTTCACCTTTTAATTGTGTGCAGTTAGTTACAAATTGTGTGGAGTTCGTTACAAATTGTAACTATCGACACACAATATTGTATCTTGTCTAGTGACGTACAAAATCGTTCATAGTTAGTTACAAAAAATGTCCATTGACATTTAGAGTGCGGATTGTTAATTTCCATGGCAGCTCCGCGGGGCTTTGCAGCGCCATGAATGCCCGGGGTCGCGTCACGGGGCTGTCGGGGATGCGCGAAGAAAGCCGCGAACTCGCTGGGGTTTTGCAAAGGACGCCGCAGACTCACGGGGGTGAGCGAAGGACGCCACGGGCTCGCGGGAAATGTTCGCAGGGTCGCGGGGCATATGAGCTAGAACGCCCGCCGCCGCGCCTTTGCCTCCCTCGAGCACCTCGCGCAGGCGAGTATGGAAAATAGACCCACAACCACCTCACCTGCTCTGCCGCCACAACGGGCTGGAGGCGCAGACCAGAGGATAGGTGACCCATTAGACTGTACGGTAAGACGTCAATATCAACAGATAAGAATTCGGTAAAAGTACGCGAACACTGAGTGCAGGTGGCGCCAAAAGTACAGTCGCTGACAGCGGAGCCTATCTTATCTTACCTGCACCCCGGCCTCTACCCTCCTGACCGGCGCTCGGCGAGCTGAGCCCGCGCCGCGCCAACACACACCACCGCTCTCGCGCTCTGCCTAAGCGGCCCCACATTGGCCAGGGCGGCAGCGCTGCCGCAGCCCGACCCCGCGAGTAGGATCGGCGACACACGTCAGTGGCGCCGGCCAAGCGAGGCATTAGGCGCCACGGTGCGCGGTGCACCGGGCGGGCCGAGGAGGGTCTCTGCCGAAGTGCGAATAAGTAAATAGCAGGAACAAAGAGAGACGCTTCGACAAGTTTATGGACAGCTGCTTAGTGTAGCTCGTCATTGCCAGTGATGTCCAAGCTAACAACCGACGTCAACGCCAACGCCACCGCGAGGCCGCGAGCGTTCGAATGTCTGCCGGGACGAGTCACAGCCAAGAAGTCGAGTCTTTAGGCCACAGCCAGTGGCTACTTCGCATGCTTATCCTACACCTGTCAGCCCTGGCAAGCGATCGGCGACGGCGACCTGCTCGGTGACAGCACGCCCTACCTAAGTGGCCCCGTGTCGACGTGGCCGCCGTAGGGCAGGTGTCCAACCGGCCAAACGGGGCAGTAAGCGACGTTTCGAGGACACAGCAGAGCCTCTCCTACAGATTAAACTCTAAACGGAAAAAAAAGTGGGGGCGGGGCGGTCACGACTCGTGGCAGGGCAGTAATGCTGGATTTCTTTAAATGTTAGGGCTTTAGTCTTGAAAGGGCGGGGGGAAGGAGAAATGGAACGGTCTTGGAGATAGTGAGGTGGGGTTCTACAGGAGACAGTGCGCTAACGGGTAACAATTAAAATGATAATACAAAAGACTCTTGAAGAAGGTGGCCATTGGTACATGCACGGTGGAGGGAGGTGCGGATCGGCGCGGCGCGGCCGCCTAATCCGCACCTAGCATGTGCGTCTCTCTCGCACAGCGACCTTTCTCTCTCGCACCCTACTGCCCGGCCGCAGCGAGCGGCCGGGTCGGTCGAGCTTAAGCTGGGTCTGGGCGGCCGGATACCTGCTGGGGCTGCCTCGACCGCAGTTACGGAGAGCCGGTCGGTTAGATAGCCCAGACTTCGGCAGCTCGACCAGTTTTGAGGTCCACGGGTCTCGAAGGAGAGAGGCCCGGAGTGCCGCCACCGTATCTCTCTCCACCGTGGGTACATGATAGAATGTTTGATGACTCTAGGTGAATTGAGTTTCTTGATGATGATTCTGAAAAAGATAGATAACAAATAAAATAAAATTTCAACGGTTAGGTGTTCCTTTCTGTGTTGTTCTCTCTTTTACCACAAATCAATTTCAGAGAAAGTTATTCTGAGGCAGCACGGAGAACTACCTTGGTAGCTGAGATGACACAGCATAACAGGCAGCACCCAATGGAGGTGACAGGTTCGAAGGTCGCAGGCTGAATGGACGGTGAATGCTGGTGTGGCATTGCTCCTAGGATCCTACTAAAAGAGAAAAGTTAAGAAGATAAACCAGAAAGCAACAAGCGGGGTTTTTATGTAAATACAAAACCATCCAGCAACTTGTTAAAAAATGTATATATATATAATAATTAATAAGATAGATAAAAAAGTAAATAAATTGGGGTTGGCCAGCAATATGCATATTAGCGGAAAACTTTTGAAAGTGTACATGCGGAAAAAATGACACAATATGACAGAGGTCCGGCACCAACTACCATTTACAACTGGGAAGGTTCAGTTGAAAAATCGGTAGGGTCTTCGTGAGCAAACTCATTATCATAAAGGACAGATGATCTCCACATACAAGAAAAGGTTGCTGCTAAAATCCACACTTCCCTCTTACTGCAAATTAAAATAGCTGAGCAAAGCAAGAACTAGCCCTCCTTCTGGTCAGGCAAGTCTGATGATTAGAAATCCTTTCACCCTATTACAGGCTAAAGATATTATGGGCAGGATATGAGAAAGTGCCCTGACGAGAAATGTCTATCACAATGACAGTTTCTCATATTCAGCCCATACTATGTAACACCCAAGATACCATTTATACTTTTCTGATACGACTTAGTCACCAAACAGACACAATCTAAAATACTTAGCTTTTATTTTACGAATGATTGGGAAAACTTCTACTGACAATCTCCACCCCCAATTGAATCACGGTCCTGTAACAGAAACAACGAATGAAGTTAAGATTCAAGAAGAAGACAACTTATTTCATAAAAACACAGAATCTCACCTCTGGTAACTTGGCTTTGAAATACGAAAGGTAAGGAGATTATTGCTATTGTCTTAGATAGCACGCAGCGTTTCACTCTGCAAACTATGTCCTCCTTTCCTCTGAATTTTTTTTTGAAGTTTCAATGTGAGCAACAGTAGACCTCAAATAAACTTAGCTGCAATTAAAAATTAAACCTTTTCAATCAGTGATCCTTTAAATCCTTATCAGTATTACAATTATCGATTCAACAAAAAATACAGCTGCAAAGTATTTACCAAGTGACAATGTAAGGATCATAAAACAAGTGACCCATTCTTCTGCATGTTAGAAAGTTCTAATGAACATGAACATGATCCATAAAAAGAGAAGTAAGCACAAAAGTACTTTAGTGGTAAATTGGCAACTCGCTCTTCACTAAGTTTCATGCCACAGGTAGAAACGTAGCAGTAAATAAGTCCACTTTCCGCTCAGATTTTGCAAAGGTGTGTAAGAACCTTTTTTTTTCTCTCCCACAAAATTCACTCTTCTTAATATGAAAATATAACTCCTTCGCTCTTGGGATTCACTCCTAAAACAAAACAGTGATAATCAGAGCTGTGAGACACCCTTACACATTTTCCACCTCCCCAGAACACTTCAGAGTTTCCAAAAATAAAACTTGGAATGAAACATGACAATGATTCGCACACAAAGTAAAAACATTCAGAGCAGCGGGTTCCAGCCAAGTTTGCCTTCAAACAAAGTCTGAATACAAACTACAATATTTAACAGCAGGGCTGACTACAAGTATTCTCCACTCTCCCAAGACTGTTGTAAAGAGAGAACGGAGATGATGCAAAGAAAACAAACCCAACAGCCATGTGAACCTTTTACGATAAACTCCCTTCCAAAAATTTGTTCTAAAAAAATGCAGGAAAATGCTCACAGATTCCTCCCTCACTATTTTCAACTGATGGGAGCATCATCATGATTCAGAGATAAAATGCATTTCATGCAAGCAGTGAACAAAAACTCATAAACTGAACCTGCCTCTCACCTTCACTTTCACTTCAGAACTGAACTGCTGTGTGATTCACTCCAGGAATATGTCAAGATTCCTCTTGTTCACATGGTAATATAACTCCTGGTCTCTATGAATTCAAACCTGAGAAAGAAAAAAAAAGTAAATAAAACTGTGAGACACCCTTACACATTTTCCACCTCCCCAGAACACTTCAGAGTTTCCAAAAATAAAACTTGGAATGAAACATGACAATGATTCGCACACAAAGTAAAAACATTCAGAGCAGCGGATTCCAGCCAAGTTTGCCTTCAAACAAAGTCTGAATACAAACTACAATATTTAACAGCAGGGCTGACTACAAGTATTCTCCACTCTCCCAAGACTGTTGTAAAGAGAGAACGGAGATGATGCAAAGAAAACAAACCCAACAGCCATGTGAACCTTTTACGGTAAACTCCCTTCCAAAAATTTGTTCTAAAAAAATGCAGGAAAATGCTCACAGATTCCTCCCTCACTATTTTCAACTGATGGGAGCATCATCATGATTCAGAGATAAAATGCATTTCATGCAAGCAGTGAACAAAAACTCATAAACTGAACCTGCCTCTCACCTTCACTTTCACTTCAGAACTGAACTGCTGTGTGATTCACTCCAGGAATATGTCAAGATTCCTCTTGTTCACATGGTAATATAACTCCTGGTCTCTATGAATTCAAACCTGAAAAAAAAAGAAAGAAAAAAAAAGTAAATAAAACTGTGAGACACCCTTACACATTTTCCACCTCCCCAGAACATTCAGAGTTTCCAAAAATAAAACTTGGAATGAAACGTGACAATGATTCGCACACAAAGTAAAAACATTCAGAGCAGCGGGATTCCAGCCAAGTTTGCCTTCAAACAAAGTCTGAATACAAACTACATTATTTAACAGCAGGGCTGACTACAAGTATTCTCCACTCTCCCAAGACTGTTGTAAAGAGAGAACGGAGATGATGCAAAGAAAACAAACCCAACAGCCATGTGAACCTTTTACGATAAACTCCCTTCCAAAAATTTGTTCTAAAAAAATGCAGGAAAATGCTCACAGATTCCTCCCTCACTATTTTCAACTGATGGGAGCATCATCATGATTCAGAGATAAAATGCATTTCATGCAAGCAGTGAACAAAAACTCATAAACTGAACCTGCCTCTCACCTTCACTTTCACTTCAGAACTGAACTGCTGTGTGATTCACTCCAGGAATATGTCAAGATTCCTCTTGTTCACATGGTAATATAACTCCTGGTCTCTATGAATTCAAACCTGAAAAAAAAAGAAAGAAAAAAAAAGTAAATAAAACTGTGAGACACCCTTACACATTTTCCACCTCCCCAGAACACTTCAGAGTTTCCAAAAATAAAACTTGGAATGAAACGTGACAATGATTCGCACACAAAGTAAAAACATTCAGAGCAGCGGGTTCCAGCCAAGTTTGCCTTCAAACAAAGTCTGAATACAAACTACAATATTTAACAGCAGGGCTGACTACAAGTATTCTCCACTCTCCCAAGACTGTTGTAAAGAGAGAACGGAGATGATGCAAAGAAAACAAACCCAACAGCCATGTGAACCTTTTACGATAAACTCCCTTCCAAAAATTTGTTCTAAAAAAATGCAGGAAAATGCTCACAGATTCCTCCCTCACTATTTTCAACTGATGGGAGCATCATCATGATTCAGAGATAAAATGCATTTCATGCAAGCAGTGAACAAAAACTCATAAACTGAACCTGCCTCTCACCTTCACTTTCACTTCAGAACTGAACTGCTGTGTGATTCACTCCAGGAATATGTCAAGATTCCTCTTGTTCACATGGTAATATAACTCCTGGTCTCTATGAATTCAAACCTGAGAAAGAAAAAAAAAGTAAATAAAACTGTGAGACACCCTTACACATTTTCCACCTCCCCAGAACATTTCAGAGTTTCCAAAAATAAAACTTGGAATGAAACGTGACAATGATTCGCACACAAAGTAAAAACATTCAGAGCAGCGGATTCCAGCCAAGTTTGCCTTCAAACAAAGTCTGAATACAAACTACAATATTTAACAGCAGGGCTGACTACAAGTATTCTCCACTCTCCCAAGACTGTTGTAAAGAGAGAACGGAGATGATGCAAAGAAAACAAACCCAACAGCCATGTGAACCTTTTACGATAAACTCCCTTCCAAAAATTTGTTCTAAAAAAATGCAGGAAAATGCTCACAGATTCCTCCCTCACTATTTTCAACTGATGGGAGCATCATCATGATTCAGAGATAAAATGCATTTCATGCAAGCAGTGAACAAAAACTCATAAACTGAACCTGCCTCTCACCTTCACTTTCACTTCAGAACTGAACTGCTGTGTGATTCACTCCAGGAATATGTCAAGATTCCTCTTGTTCACATGGTAATATAACTCCTGGTCTCTATGAATTCAAACCTGAGAAAAAAAAAGTAAATAAAACTGTGAGACACCCTTACACATTTTACACTCTCCTGTAACACTGTAGGTGCCAAATCTTAAGCACTGAATGAGAATGTGACTTCTATTACGTAGGTATTACAAGCGAGCCTTAACCCATTTCACTTTGACTCGAATCCACCTTGCTCGAATCTCAGATTCACAAAATGTCATTCATATCTTTAGCTCAAGATAGGGAAACAAGTCATTGGCTCGCGAGTAGGGCACATCACATAAAGAACACACGGAAAGTGGAAGCAAGCGGTACGAAATCTAATGAAAATAATGATTGAACGGTTTCTTACAGGTTAGTCGGCCACTTCGACTTACGTGTACTTACCACCTTTTGATATTACGTCTAACATGAACAATTAAATCGGCTCCTTACAGCTTTATACACGATTTTCTTAAACTTTGATGCCTTTTATCTAACCCTTGAAATATTTAAACTGTGAACTGTGATAAATGGGCGGCTCTTTTAGCTCTCAGCGGAGCCAGGCGGAGTGCAGCGCAGCTCGCAGCTCGCCCCTCGCCCAGCTTCTCAGCTTGCGCGACAGCCCGACAGCCAACAGCTGAGGCGACGCAGCTTTTCTCGCCAGGCCGATGGCGGCGTCGGGCCGTTCGGGCTTAAGACGTCACATCGCTATGTGACACGCACCGCTAGAAAGCTTGAACATTCCTGTACAAGATGCTTACAAGCAGTTTCATCCATCTTGAAAGGTGTAGGAGCGGGCCGGCCGCACATTAAGCGCGAGCACAGCGTAGCGGGGCCGGCACAGTGCTGACGTCTATGGAGTTTGTACTTTCTTCCAAAGGCAAATTTTAAGGAATTTGAGGGTTCAAAGACTGCGGAAATACTTATACAAATCAGCTGTCCACTGGCCGACTTCTGCAGCACGCTCTTATTGTCTTAGTGTGTGGTACTCTACCACCATAAACTGCGAAACTTAGATTTGCAGCAGACTGATTCCGGAGAGCGCTTTCCTCGCTCTGTCTCACTCGCACCTAAATGGACCCCATCAGTACGAGAGAGACAGCGAGAAGAGCGCTCTTCGGAATCAGTCAGCAGAGCACCTATGCAGAGCGCCCCAAGGTTTATAGCGAGATTCCCTTGACTAAACTTACAGTTACGGTACGTACAGAAGAGGTGCTGCAGCCGCGGGCCATGCCTGCCGTATGCCTGCCCTCGCGCTCCGGTGCCTCCGGCCAGGTACAGGGTACAGCACCTGCTCGTGCTCTGCTCCGATGCCAGAACTCTTTCGAGCTGTCCGGGCACAGCATGAGCACCCCTTGTGCTCCGGTGGAGCACTCGTCGGTGCTGCCACGCCGTCCACGGCTCTTCGGTGGACCCTGCGGTCAGAGCGTGCATTCCCTGAGGACCTGCTTCCATGCGGACCATCCTCACCCTTGGGCGGACTAGGACAACGGCGAGCCGGTGGGTGCCAGTCCGAGCGGAGAAGTGCTCGCGTGGAGCACTCGCCGCTGGGAGGGACCCGCAGCTCTACAGCTGAGCGAATACAGAGGTACGCGTCGAAGTGATACAGGGCCGGCAGCTCCGGCGCGCGCGTGAACGGCACGGCCAGCGGCCTCGGGAGCGCTCGACCAGGGCTCTGCTGGCGCAGGACGAACTGCGCTTGCCCCATGTCGACGTACGCCTTCAGGTGGACCATGAGGTCCGCGCCGAGCAAGAAGTCTTCTGGTATGTCGACTTCGAAGACACCCCCAGGCGACGGGCACCTGGCAGAACTGGAACACCGCCCGTCGCCCGTCGCGGACCAAGGCGCTGCTGACCTCTCCCGACGCGCCGCGGATCATGAGGTTGGCTTTGGGCGAGGGGTCTGCAAGTACGGTCTGCCGGTGTACACATGCTGTGGGCTTCCTGGTTTTCCTAGGTTTTCCTAATGGTTTTCCCGGTCTTCCCAACTTTTTCTTGGTTTTCCTAATATCTGTTTTTCTAGGATCTTCTGAAGGCTTCCTACCGTTTTCTGTGGTTTTCCCTCACCTTCAATGGTCTTCCCCAACATTTTCCGGTCTTCCGTAGAATTTCTCGGTCTTCCCTCAAGTTTTCCGGTCTTCCCTAAAATTTTTCGGTTTTCCTTCACCATTTGTGGCCTTCTATTTTATTGGTCTTCTTTGGTTTTCTTTGGTCTTCCTGGTGGTCTTCCCGGTCTTCCCAGTTTTCCGGGCGGCCGGTGTACGCGCTTAAACCTAGTTGCAGACCCCTCGGCTTTGGGAGAGGGTGGACCCAGTACAAAACCACGCCGGACCAGGGTAAGGACGGCCCCGGTGTCAACTATCACGCGGCAGGCCTCGTCGTCGACCAGGATGCTGATGACGGGGGCGACGGCGCCCATGGTGCTCGGCGGTAAGGGCGGCATGCCGTCGGCGTGCGGCGGTGGCGGTGACGCGGTCGCCCTGGCAGGTCCGCGCCGTGCCCCTACCGGTGGGACCGACGGTGTCTTTCCTGGTGGTGTCTGTGTCTGCGTCCGTTGCGCCAGTCGTCACCATGACCGTCCTCGTTCCGACGGCCGCGTCCGTCACCGCGGGCATTGGGGCGCTGGTTGCAGTCCCGCCCTATATGGCCGACCTCATCGCACCTCCAGCAGATCGGGCGCCCGTCGTTGGCCCACTTCATGTCAGGCCTGCCCCTTGTTCGCGCTGGCCGCGGGCGCCGGGCGCGCCGCTGCCGCCGAAGACGTGGGTGCCTGGGCTTGCGGCACCGGCGCGGAATGCACAGCACGGACGGCGGCCGTCTGCTCGGCTAGATGAACGGCCAGTTGTCCATGGTCGTGAACGTCACCGGCACGGTGGAGGGAGATATGCCGGCGGACGCGCTTTACGGGTGTCGGCGCGTCTTCTAGTTCGCTAGCCGTCGCCAACGCCGTCGTCAAGTCGGTGGGGCGCGACATCAGCAGCAAACGCCGGATGGCCGGGTCCGCGATGCCGGCCAAGAAGTTGTCCAGCACCAGCTTATCGAGCTCACTCGGCGAGCGCCCGACGATGGGGTCGTCCTGGTACGCGTCCCGACATAGCAGATCGATCTGCACCCCGAACTCCCGGACGCTGTGCTCGGGCTGCTGGCGGGCCACCTTCAGGCTTTGCACTACGCTGTTTCGGGTTTCGCGGCCGCGGCCTGCCAAACCGCGTATGCATTGCGTTGTCCAGCTCCCCGAAATCGGTCAGCTGATCCACCGTCAGCGTGCTTGGCACGTGGCTGGCCGGCTCCCGGAGCGCCACGACTAGGGCCTCTGCCCACTCTGACATGGCGCGGCTGGCTGTCAGGGCGAGCGAGGGGTCGACAACTTGCGTTCTCCTGTGTTACGGTCTGACCGTGCTCCGAATGTACTCCGTGTACTCCGAGCGATCTCTGGGTAAAATAATGTGTGTTCTCGAATGAACTCCGGATGTACTCCGAAGTGCTCCGGCTTTTTAACGTGTACTCCGACTGTACTCCAACCGAACTAACTCCGCGAACTCCAGCTGTTCTCCGTGCACTCCGAACTCCTGTGTTCGATACGAAGCCGAGTAGTAGTCGACCCCTCGAGGGCGAGGAACTGCGCCCGTTAGAAGGTGTTGTCCGTCTTGCAGTCGTACGTTGGGAAAGTGGCCTGGCGCATTGCCGGCCTAGCCGAAGTCAGCGCGGGCGGGGCGGCTGGTGCAGGGTGGCGGCCATGACGAGGCAGTGGCGGTTTTAAGTCCGTCTGAAAGGGGCGAACCACTTCAGGTTGCCTACATACAGGAGTTTTGTCGTGCAATTTGCCTACTTTCCAAGCGGCTATCTAGAGCCGATTGGACAGTACCCCCTGCCCCCCCCTCCTAAAACCGCCACTGTTACGACGGCGTCTGTGTGGCTGCCGGTCGACTGCACGTGTACGGGGGCCTCCTCGGGCTCGGCCGTGAGCGGGGGCGCGCAGGCCGTCGCGCTCACCACTGAGTGCGAGGAGGATGACGCCGCGGTCACGGGGCAGCGAACCGGGGAGTGCGCGGCCCGGCCCGTAGCTGCGCGTGGCTGTCCGTCGGCCTCCCGGTGCAACATCTCAGGAGGGTCATTAGGGAGCTCCCTGCGATAGTCTCGAACGGTCAACTTCCGGGTCGACCCTCGCTGGTTCGAGTCCAAAATCCCGTATATATAGATACAGTTTCTAATGCATGACGGAGTTCGGCCGAACCGGTGCGACGACAGGGGCCTCCGGCAAGGCCCAACACGAGCGCAGCGGCGAGGGTGCAAGGCCGTGCTGCAGCGCGGCTCTTCCGTGCGCCCCGGCCCTGTCCAAGCAGACCGAGACAACCTCGGCGAACATCAACGAGCCCAACACGAGCACGGCGGCGAGGGTGCAAGGCCGTGCTGCAGCGCGGCTCTTCCGTGCGCCCCGGCCCTGTCCAAGCAGACCGAGACAACCTCGGCGAACATCAACGAGCCCAACACGAGCACGGCGGCGAGGGTGCAAGGCCGTGCTGGAGCGCGGCTCTTCCGTGCGCCCCGGCCCTGTCCAAGCAGACCGAGACAACCTCGGCGAACATCAACGAGCCCAACACGAGCACGGCGGCGAGGGTGCAAGGCCGTGCTGCAGCGCGGCTCTTCCGTGCGCCCCGGCCCTGTCCAAGCAGACCGAGACAACCTCGGCGAACATCAACGAGCCCAACACGAGCACGGCGGCGAGGGTGCAAGGCCGTGCTGCAGCGCGGCTCTTCCGTGCGCCCCGGCCCTGTCCAAGCAGACCGAGACAACCTCGGCGAACATCAACGAGCCCAACACGAGCACGGCGGCGAGGGTGCAAGGCCGTGCTGCAGCGCGGCTCTTCCGTGCGCCCCGGCCCTGTCCAAGCAGACCGAGACAACCTCGGCGAACATCAACGAGCCCAACACGAGCACGGCGGCGAGGGTGCAAGGCCGTGCTGCAGCGCGGCTCTTCCGTGCGCCCCGGCCCTGTCCAAGCAGACCGAGACAACCTCGGCGAACATCAACGAGCCCAACACGAGCACGGCGGCGAGGGTGCAAGGCCGTGCTGGAGCGCGGCTCTTCCGTGCGCCCCGGCCCTGTCCAAGCAGACCGAGACAACCTCGGCGAACATCAACGAGCCCAACACGAGCACGGCGGCGAGGGTGCAAGGCCGTGCTGCAGCGCGGCTCTTCCGTGCGCCCCGGCCCTGTCCAAGCAGACCGAGACAACCTCGGCGAACATCAACGAGCCCAACACGAGCACGGCGGCGAGGGTGCAAGGCCGTGCTGGAGCGCGGCTCTTCCGTGCGCCCCGGCCCTGTCCAAGCAGACCGAGACAACCTCGGCGAACATCAACGAGCCCAACACGAGCACGGCGGCGAGGGTGCAAGGCCGTGCTGCAGCGCGGCTCTTCCGTGCGCCCCGGCCCTGTCCAAGCAGACCGAGACAACCTCGGCGAACATCAACGAGCCCAACACGAGCACGGCGGCGAGGGTGCAAGGCCGTGCTGCAGCGCGGCTCTTCCGTGCGCCCCGGCCCTGTCCAAGCAGACCGAGACAACCTCGGCGAACATCAACGAGCCCAACACGAGCACGGCGGCGAGGGTGCAAGGCCGTGCTGGAGCGCGGCTCTTCCGTGCGCCCCGGCCCTGTCCAAGCAGACCGAGACAACCTCGGCGAACATCAACGAGCCCAACACGAGCACGGCGGCGAGGGTGCAAGGCCGTGCTGGAGCGCGGCTCTTCCGTGCGCCCCGGCCCTGTCCAAGCAGACCGAGACAACCTCGGCGAACATCAACGAGCCCAACACGAGCACGGCGGCGAGGGTGCAAGGCCGTGCTGCAGCGCGGCTCTTCCGTGCGCCCCGGCCCTGTCCAAGCAGACCGAGACAACCTCGGCGAACATCAACGAGCCCAACACGAGCACGGCGGCGAGGGTGCAAGGCCGTGCTGCAGCGCGGCTCTTCCGTGCGCCCCGGGCGACCAGCGCGCCGGCCCTGTCGAGACAACCCCGGCGAACATCAACGAGCCCAACACGAGCACGGCGGCGAGGGTGCAAGGCCGTGCTGGAGCGCGGCTCTTCCGTGCGCCCCGGCCCTGTCCAAGCAGACCGAGACAACCTCGGCGAACATCAACGAGCCCAACACGAGCACGGCGGCGAGGGTGCAAGGCCGTGCTGCAGCGCGGCTCTTCCGTGCGCCCCGGCCCTGTCCAAGCAGACCGAGACAACCTCGGCGAACATCAACGAGCCCAACACGAGCACGGCGGCGAGGGTGCAAGGCCGTGCTGCAGCGCGGCTCTTCCGTGCGCCCCGGCCCTGTCCAAGCAGACCGAGACAACCTCGGCGAACATCAACGAGCCCAACACGAGCACGGCGGCGAGGGTGCAAGGCCGTGCTGGAGCGCGGCTCTTCCGTGCGCCCCGGCCCTGTCCAAGCAGACCGAGACAACCTCGGCGAACATCAACGAGCCCAACACGAGCACGGCGGCGAGGGTGCAAGGCCGTGCTGCAGCGCGGCTCTTCCGTGCGCCCCGGCCCTGTCCAAGCAGACCGAGACAACCTCGGCGAACATCAACGAGCCCAACACGAGCACGGCGGCGAGGGTGCAAGGCCGTGCTGGAGCGCGGCTCTTCCGTGCGCCCCGGCCCTGTCCAAGCAGACCGAGACAACCTCGGCGAACATCAACGAGCCCAACACGAGCACGGCGGCGAGGGTGCAAGGCCGTGCTGCAGCGCGGCTCTTCCGTGCGCCCCGGCCCTGTCCAAGCAGACCGAGACAACCTCGGCGAACATCAACGAGCCCAACACGAGCACGGCGGCGAGGGTGCAAGGCCGTGCTGGAGCGCGGCTCTTCCGTGCGCCCCGGGCGACCAGCGCGCCGGCCCTGTCGAGACAACCCCGGCGAACATCAACGAGCCCAACACGAGCACGGCGGCGAGGGTGCAAGGCCGTGCTGGAGCGCGGCTCTTCCGTGCGCCCCGGCCCTGTCCAAGCAGACCGAGACAACCTCGGCGAACATCAACGAGCCCAACACGAGCACGGCGGCGAGGGTGCAAGGCCGTGCTGGAGCGCGGCTCTTCCGTGCGCCCCGGCCCTGTCCAAGCAGACCGAGACAACCTCGGCGAACATCAACGAGCCCAACACGAGCACGGCGGCGAGGGTGCAAGGCCGTGCTGCAGCGCGGCTCTTCCGTGCGCCCCGGCCCTGTCCAAGCAGACCGAGACAACCTCGGCGAACATCAACGAGCCCAACACGAGCACGGCGGCGAGGGTGCAAGGCCGTGCTGGAGCGCGGCTCTTCCGTGCGCCCCGGCCCTGTCCAAGCAGACCGAGACAACCTCGGCGAACATCAACGAGCCCAACACGAGCACGGCGGCGAGGGTGCAAGGCCGTGCTGCAGCGCGGCTCTTCCGTGCGCCCCGGGCGACCAGCGCGCCGGCCCTGTCGAGACAACCCCGGCGAACATCAACGAGCCCAACACGAGCACGGCGGCGAGGGTGCAAGGCCGTGCTGGAGCGCGGCTCTTCCGTGCGCCCCGGCCCTGTCCAAGCAGACCGAGACAACCTCGGCGAACATCAACGAGCCCAACACGAGCACGGCGGCGAGGGTGCAAGGCCGTGCTGGAGCGCGGCTCTTCCGTGCGCCCCGGCCCTGTCCAAGCAGACCGAGACAACCTCGGCGAACATCAACGAGCCCAACACGAGCACGGCGGCGAGGGTGCAAGGCCGTGCTGCAGCCTCTAACTTTACTTAAAATTAGTTGAACTTTTTTTGTTCTGAGATAATTATGTTTACCTTGCTGCATGTAGGATTAAAGTTTCACTACGGATAAAGCACTTCTTATTTAATTAAAAATTAAGTCACACGAATGCAAGCTCACAGAACACTGTAATAGAGATTGCCCAGTGATGGCTTTGTTTTGAAGTTTCTCTCTGTTATAATTTAGGAGACGACAGCAGCAAAGATCGACTTGAACATTGTTCGAGTTTCCACCCAAAGGGAGGTTCTAGTTCAAGTGACAAGTGGGATCGAGGACCCTTATCTCACCGATAGACGTTATTAAAATGTCTGACTTTTTGTCTGACGTTACATACTGTTATTGTTCTATAGATAAAATGACATCCATCCGTAGGATTGTAGAATGTGCTTGCTGGCGGGGGGATGGGGGAGCTTCTCCTCCTCAGCACCACCGAACGTAAGTCGCTGCGGGATGGACTTCAACCCCCCTCTCCCCCTCCTTCCTCCCTCACAGATGATGCTATCATTACCAACCCTAAACCAATCACCATCATTTTGAACCCGATGTCCATGATGGTGATCTGAGAATGCCTTAAGAGGAAGACACTACTTTTAAATGAACAGTCATATGCTTTCCTTCTGCCAAAGAAAGAGGGAGAATAAATTCAGGGAAACGATGTGTTACAAAATATGTCAGTGTAAGTTAATAAAAAAAAATGTTCCATCAAAATTTATAACTGTTTAAATTGAGAAAAGAAATGTTTGTTTTGTGATTTGGAACATTTTCACTCATCCATCTTGCGCGTAGCTCTTCTCCGCAACTATTTGATTAAGAGATCTGTATTTGTGGCTCGCTTCAATAAAAAAAAAGTTTGAATACCACTTCTTCAGTTTACCAAGAGTGATTTCTGACCAGTAAATCAAAGAAAAACACGCCTTGTTTCGGTTTTTTACAATTAGAATTTTTTGAATTTTTTTTTGAAGAAAAAATTCACAATACATAGCTTGATTAAGCTGCAGCCAAAATAATTTCAAAACCTAGAGGTGCTAATACTGGTAATTCAATCTTACCATGTAAAGAAACAGTGAAGCTAAAATACATTCTGAAATAAGGCATCATAATAAGCGTTATAGTAGTATCGTCTATAATAACAGAGAAGGTGATAAGATATCATACTCAAAACGTTTTCTAACAAAATTAAGATTGTACAAAAATTATTTCTAGTCATAAAATAAAGCATGATAATAAAATTTCTATCATAGAAATGTATACAGCAAAACACATAAATAAAGATAAAAATGGGATTACAATGATAACTGGGTCAAGTATTATGTAAAAATAATTCGTTGAAATATATCAATCCATGCCCTGCAATAACAGCACTTCTGATTCAATGGAGGTCCTGCCTCCACAACTGCAGCACAAGCCAGGCACATTGTGAGGTGCCCGCAAGGCACACAAGCTACCTCTGCCCTTGCATCGAAGCAAATGCAGCAGAAACCGGCGGGTCGAGGGCCATCCCCTGGTGGCTCGCCAGGCTCCTCCGGGCCAGCCGCTACCTCCAGGTGCGGTTGGTGAGGCTCTTCAACAGCGGCGGCATCCCCAGGCTGGTGCTCAAGCTGTGCTCCTGGAGGCATGTCTCCATGAGGTGCGGGCTGGGGCTCATCTTGGGCGGCCGCTGCTGGTGGTGGAGCGTCGATTTCCTCCACATGCACAACCACGCGGTGGGCGTCTTCGAAAAAGTCGGCTACTGTCGTGTAGTAGCCTTCATCCGGCTCCACTACGTCGGCGTTCGCTTCCCGCAACCGAAAGCCCCAGGGAGCCTCCACGTGCGACTCGACAGCTGTCCTTAGAAGCTCGATGGGGCACTGACCTTCGAATCTGCGCACCCAGCGCACGGCGGAAGGAAAGATGAAGGCAATGTGGTAGGCTCCGCCTTCGCCAAGCATCGCCAGGGCCGCGCCGGCTGCAGCGCGGCGAGCAGTCAAAGCCTCCTGCAGCCTGTCTGCTGCAGCCGTTTCCTCCCGCTCCCGGGCCTCGGCCTGCTGGCGCTGTTGATCTCGTTCCCGATCGGCTGCGAGACCCGCGGCGTATTCGGCGTCCTGCTCATCACGCAGCCGCCGGAACTCCTCCAGCTGGGCAGCAGGGGCCGGGGCCTGTTGGGCAGCAGGTGCCTGGTGGGCAGCAGGGACCGGGACCTGCTGGACGCCAGGGCCTGCGCGGGCAGCGGGGACGGCCACGTGGGGTAGTTCTGCCCGCACCTGCACCTCTTCCTCATCGGAGTGGAACACAACTACAAAGGAAAGTTTGCTTTAAGTCATGTGTACGGGGCCTCACTCAGCAGCAGTGATGTTAGATAAGTAGGCAAAAGATCGTACGCATACACCTGTATGTGGCAGACGGGTATCTCCGCCGGCCTACTAGGCAAACTCTCCACACATGAGAATACATTTTGCCTAGTAGGCAGGCGGAGATACCCGTCTGCCACACACAGGTGTATGCGTACGATCGTTTGCCTACTTATCTAACATCACTGCTCAGCAGGCCGATCACGTTCCTTTTTCGCCAGGGCGCACGGACCCCGTCTAGACGATTTAGCCAGCGCTCCGCTCCGGGTGATTTGGAGGAGAGTAGGGGGAGGGGGGGGGGCGAAAATTTGCGTGAGGTATTTCGTGCAAGCTCCCTTATGAGATTTGACAGGTGCGACGACCACCGACTTTCCCCGCGAAAGGATGGAAATTTAGTAAGGCTTACCATCTTCAGGGCCGACGTCGGGGCCAACCATTTGCAGCCGCTCCTGCGGGTCGTCCACTCCGTCCTCCTCATCTTCACCTGATACATGGGTTGATCAGGACTATGATTAGGTATTATTAACACATTGGGCATGGTAGCGTAATAAAGGGGGCGTCGCATGTACTACTAAGACACAAGCAAGCGTACTTGAAAGGAAGAATTATGGCTTACCAATCGGCCTGACACCTCGGACACGCCGTGGCTGTTGTGCTTGGCGGTGCCGGGGTCGGCCCACTGGTCGTCGGGGCGGTGTGTTACCGGTAGGCACCCGCCGTGGCCTACCAACCGGCCGGCGAACGCGCTCCGGAGTGTTCCCTGTAGGAACACGGCGAGGTCGTCCACGCCGACGTCGCTGAGGCCGTTCCTGCTCCTCACCTGTTCATAAACCATGTTGTGCAATTGCAATATATAGGCACAATCTTAAAGAAAACTGCAGACTGAACGCTTAGCCGCATGTTGCAAATCGAGGCAGAAAAATATGTAATCAACTTTCAAAAATTGTCACGAAACGAATCAATTCCAAAAATCTATAATAATACAGACTAAACTGAATTATCAACCGGCATTGATTTGCTACCACAGAAAAAAAGGTTGGGAATGATTTATTTGCTTAAGGAAACTAGTTATTTAGCAATGGGAGTAAAATATTGCTACAAAGAAAAAAGCAGTTTGATAATATATGGTCGCAAGGTCTCGGTGTCGTTTAGACTTGAACGGAGCAAGATGCAAGATGTCGAATTATTCCAGATTCAGAGAAAAATAATTTGAAAAAATAACGCAGCAAATTGGTAATGAGAATGTTACGTTATACTTCAATGAATCCCTCACCTTCGAGCACTGGCGAGTCAGGGCGTGCAGGCACTGGAGGGGAAGGAGGGGGATCCACTACTTCTCGATCAGGACTGATCCGTCCGGGGTCCGGAGGCGGTGCTGGCACGTCCAAATCATCCATGACCTCAAGATCAGCGTCGTCTGGTCTGGCTGGTCCGGGTGCGAGACCCGCATCATTGACATCATGCAGCCACAGCAAGCCCTCCCGCTGAAGGTCGGCGGGGGCCGGAACCTGCTGGGCGGCAGCGGCAGGTGGCTGAAGGGCGCCGTGGGCAGCAGGTGGCTGAAGGGCGGCGGGGTCCGGAACCTGCTGGGCGGCAGCGGCAGGTGGCTGAGGGCAGGGGCAGCGGGGCGAGGGCGGGGGGTCCGGAACCTGCTGGGCGGCAGCGGCAGGTGGCTGGAGGGCGCCGTGGGCAGCAGGTGGCTGAAGGGCGCCGTGGGCAGCAGGTGGCTGAAGGGCGGCGGGGTCCGGAACCTGCTGGGCGGCAGCGGCAGGTGGCTGGAGGGCGCCGTGGGCAGCAGGTGGCTGAAGGGCGGCGGGGTCCGGAACCTGCTGGGCGGCAGCGGCAGGTGGCTGGAGGGCGCCGTGGGCAGCAGGTGGCTGAAGGGCGGCGGGGGTCCGGAACCTGCTGGGCGGCAGCGGCAGGTGGCTGAAGGGCAGCGGGGGGCCGGGACCTGCTGGGCGGCAGCGGCAGGTGGCTGGAGGGCGCCGTGGGCAGCAGGTGGCTGAAGGGCGGCGGGGTCCGGAACCTGCTGGGCGGCAGCGGCAGGTGGCTGAAGGGCAGCGGGGGCCAGAACCTGCAGTGCGGCAGCGGCAGGTGGGTGAAAGTCGGCGGGGACCGGGGCCTCCGGGAACTGCTGAGCACCAGGGAATTGTATATGGTGGGCTTCAGCAACCGGACCTGGAAGCCCGCCGTTATCTACCCCCTCATAGGCGATGAGCACTGTGGGCATTGGACGGAAACGCTTCAAGAAAATGAACAATTAATTAATTAATTAATTAATTAATTAATTAATTAATTAATTAATTAATTAATTTTTTTTAGTGGAACACTTTACAAACTAAAATGAATTTAAAAGAAGTAGAGTCCGACTGACCTTCATACTGAAGCTCCTCCGTTGGAGATGACGGGGGAGAGATGTCCATGTCGACAACTTGGACGTCATCATAGTCACTGAACTGCAAGTTTACAAGGTTCATTACGAGTTGGTCTATTGGCAAATGACCTGCAAAAGCCAGTAGCAAAGATTTACTTACCTCACCGGCAAGGCCAAGAAAATAAAGTAACCCCTCTGGTGGAGCAGGAGGCTGCTGCAGTGGAAAGACATCTGCTACCGGCAAATCTGGAACCAGAGCTTGGCCGCGACCGAGACCAGGCAATGGTGGTCCTTGTGCTGGTCGGGGTCCCTGCCCTGGAGCGGGGCCGGGTCCAGGCGGCGGCGGCGGCGGCCCTCCTTCAGGTCTAGGTCCCTGCCCTGGAGCGGGGCCGGGTCCAGGCGGCCTCGGCGGCGGCGGCCCTCC